>CM037152.1:35885755-36528255 GCA_020921065.1 Vaccinium darrowii | reverse complement strand
GTTTTCGAACTGCACACCTAAGGCGGAGCCTCCTCGCAGCAACTTGCTCAGCAGCAGTAGCAGCCGAGACACCAGCATCTAGCACAACAGTATCTAGCCTTTTGTGTGGAGCTAATTTCTTCACATGAGCCATCTGGTTTTTAATTCAAACAAAAGGCGCAACACAAACAATTCAGTATAGATCTATAACTATAAAAAACGTAAATCGCTAGAAGTGGAATGCTTATTCAAAACCTCATCGAAAAAATGTGGAAATTGGGAAGGAAGAAGATGAAGATCTTACCTCAATTGACGAAGGAGTAGAAAAGAGCGAGAAATTGGTTTTTGTCGCTAAACAAAATGATTGTGCTTGTGAAAAACCGTGAGGGAGAGCTTGGGAGCTCGGGAAGTTGCAATTAGTTATAAGCATTCTGTCGAGACTTGGGGAGCACACAAATTAACCCGCTATGGGACAAAATGTGTACGCTAAATGTTTGTGTTGCGCCTTTTGTTTGAATTTAAAACTAGATGGCTCATGTGAAGAATTTGGCTCCGCACAGAAGGCCAGCTACTGTTGTGCCGGATGCTGGTGTCTCGGCTGCTGCTGCTGCTGAGCAAGCTGCTGCGAGGAGGCTCCGCCTTAGGTGTGCAGTTCGAAAACCTATGCGTGGAACTGGGGTTTTGAGGTTGGTCGTGCGTAGTAATTTTATTGATTCATTCGATTAAATTTTCTAATGTGTTTTTTTGATGTAGGGAGATTAAAAAGTATTAGAACAGTACCGAGCTTCTAATCCCTAAATCGAAGTTCTAGAAGGCAGTGCGTGACATTGTGAAAGATAGGAAGGCTAATGTGAAGTTCCACAATCTAGCTGTGTTGACATTACAACAGGGAGTCGAATACTTCCTCTGTGAAATGTTCGAAGATGCTAATCTCTTGGCGTGCCACTGTTGGATAGAGGAGGATTATTAGAGTGTTTGTATTGGAAGGATTTTGGCAGAGGGACAAGTACTAAGACAAGAGTAGGGAAGTAAGCACTTTGTATTACACTTGGACACAAACTTTTTTGGCATAATACAAAATGACTAGAACCCATTCATATTTATACTACTCATGGAAGGTTCTAGATTTCTTTACAAGATAATATTTAAATAGGTTCTAGATTTTACATGTGATAAATACATACAATAAATATCTAGGATATCTCATGGGGTTCATCTATTATTTTTGTAACATTTTTTAATGAAGTGGGGGGTTTTAACTACGAAATATGGTTAATTTGAAAGCAAAACTTTAGATATACAAAATATGATTCATTTCTTTCTATTTCAACCAACTCGGGGGTTTAAAAATAAAGAAATTTTATAAGACAAGAAAAATATTAGATTACATGCAACAAAATATCCCTTCTGCGTCATTCATCTTACATAAAATTTCATAAAATTAAAACCATCTCCTTTCAGTCCTACACCAAAAAAAGGTTTGATTCAGGTCTTGGTACAAATGGTTGGAGCTAGCGCAAACATAGAAATTTTCCGCTTTTTCTGACTAGATTTAAGGGTTGCTTCCAAAAGCCCGTTTAGTTGCACGGAAAGGTTAGGTTGGAAAAATTAATTTTCTTGTCACTTTTTTTATTCTAAATTAAAAAAAAAAGGTTGTGGAACCACCACTTCAATTTTTTCATTGATAAATGATTTTTACATCTTTCTAAAAATGAAAAATTCTAGTTTTCCTGTAGAACTTTTCGTCAACACATATCGGAAAATAAATTTCATTTTCCTTTAATTCATTTCACTTTTCTCCAGTCATAGATATTGTAAAGCTTGTTGCGAAGAGAATTTATATAATAAAATTATTTTATCAAAACGCAAAGATAATTTTAAAAATGTGAACTGAATTGATACCTATCATTGTCGGATCAAGAGAAATTTTTCTATCAATAGCCTTCTCAATAAGACTTACGGTTCAAATCATGATGAAATCGAGCACACATTTATCAAACTATTCTCCAAAATTCATTCAAGCTTAGGGTCCTAAATTCTGAATGAAAAATCGAAAGATTCGATCAACTACCAATAATTATCCCGATTGTTGATTTTTTACAAACGCAATCGAACAGTTATCTCAAGGTTATTGAACGACTCAGATTTTTCACAAACTCAAAAAAAAAAAAAAAAAAAAATTGATTTCTGGAATTTCAAGGGGGTCACGTGACCCCCCTGTGCCCCATAAGCATCCGCCCCTGCCCACAACAAGAATCGAACCCAAGTCTATTTCACGGTGAAGGAAAGCCTTACTACTTGGCTATCCCTATGTTCTCAACTAGGGCAGGTTAGTTGGCCTATTCTAGAAGCTACAATAACTTTATGCTTTTAACCCGTAAAGATAGGGAAGAGGGGATGCTGCTTATTTATCAACATTTTTTAACCCACCAGTGGCTCCAAGAATTTGCTAACAAGGGAAATCGAACACAAGACCTTAGATGAGAGCAAATCCTTAAGTTCCAAGGGAAAACCACTTTTCCAACCCCTTGACATCAGTTTTTTTTTTTTTTTTTATCAACATAGTTTTCTTAACAAGTAAAAAGCCAAACTTTTTGGACGGCAAATAGTGTATGAAGAAGACAAGCAAACCGGATTCGGGGTGCTGCAAATCAGTCCCTAGAAATTACCCTAAAAATCGCCCAAAATGATGTCGTTTTAGGTACCACAAGGGACAAAAAAAATGTCAAAACTACCTTTTCTTTTGTCTGATTTCCAGGAAAACAGGGGATTTTAATGACAGTAATGCCAGCCCAAAATAACAGTAATTGGTAACCAAATTGAAATTAACTGAAATGCTTTTACTCCTTTCTAAGATCGATGGACTTCTTCCTCAATCCCCCTTGTCTCAAAACATAAAGAAAAATGCTTCAGCCATAAACATTTGGACTTGCAAACACATGGATCAATCGATTCGACTGAGTGCAGAGAAAATAAAATCCAACGAAGAGCTGGAAAGCACTAGGCAAGCTATACAACCGTCAGCCAATCTATAAAATCTAAACGCATTAGACCTCCAAATGCATATGAGGAAATCCCACCATAGCAGTAGTTCATATTCAGAAAAATGAAGCCGGCCAAGGGTATATAACTCCAACAAATTACAGCAAAGGCTCTATAAGTCTAACAAATTACCATTATGCAAAGTTTAATCCACCAGAGTCTGCAACACAAGAAAATTACCATCACCCAAAATTCCCATTACATTTCAATTTTGTTTCGTGAATCCCGGATAATTTAAGATTTCAAGAAACGACGCTCCAGCCAAGAACGAGTTGGTCTCCTAGGACTCAAAACGACGTAGCTAGTTTTGAGGATTTTTGCGTTGTCCCTTTTGGTCGTTTTGGGCGATTTTCAGGGAGCTGATTTCCAGCACCCCCAAATCCAGTCCTTATTTTTAAGCCCTCAATATAAATTATTTCGTAAATTCTTATTATAGATTCATAGTTCGTTTTGTTTGTTTTTTTAGAGTTTTTAATATTGATTTGTTTGGTTTTTTTGGTACTTTAGACTTATTTATCAAAAGCTATGTTTGAGACATTTCTACGTGAAGTGCCTTTACACACAAACAATTCCTAATCATAAACGTGAAAAGAAAAACATGAACATATACGCGTGTTTATTTCTTATTAATATTTTATTAATTGATTCAAGAGATGCATGCATTTTATTCTTTCTTACCTAATTAAATTAGTATAAACTGAGGTAAATTGTTTCCACGTCCCATTTTCTATAGTTGCATAACTTTTTTTTTTTTTTTTTTTTTTGTCTTTTGGTGAACAAAATTGCACATAAAACTGCACTTGAAGACAAGAAATGGTGTACAATTATAAAAAAGGAAGTGCCAAAATTATTTTCCTAAACTTAACTCTCTCTCTCTCTCTCGCGTGTAATTTCCGTTTGAATGATTAATATATATATATTTTTTCGTCAAGCAAAACAAACATAATCTCTCTTTTGGGTGGTTTGGGACCTTGGATAAGTTGGATGATCCATCTTTGAAGGGCCCGTGTTCATTGTAAGCTCCAACGTTTTAAGTGAATGGTGTTCTACCTGGTGTCCTTTGGATAAGTTGGATGATCCATCTTTGAAGGGCCCATGTTCATTGGGCTTATAAGCTCCAGCGTTTCAAGTGAATGGTATTCTACCTGGTATCCTTTTATAGGCCCGATTCATGAAGACCAAGAACATCAGCAGCCCATCTTTTTTCACATTTTGTTGAGTAATGCTAATATGCCACGGAGATATATCATATATGTCAAGATACAGATGTGTCTGGAATTGTACAATGCATGGGAACCCACACGCACTGGCGACTCCACAATCATATGCTGGGTTCAAAAGATGCACTAAAAAAAATAAAATTTAGGTATCAGTTAAATTTTTTCCACCATTGTCAGTTCTGAGTTACTTGTTCAAGATTAAAACAAATGAAATTCCAACTAAATTTGAACCAAAATGTTATAACTCATTAAAATAAAACATCTTTTCATACAAATTTTCTTTAGTGTATGTATATATCTCTTTTGCCTAATGATAGTTTTTTTTTTTTTTTTGCATATAATTTTTCATCATAGACATACTATTGATTTTTGTCAGCGTTGGATAAAAATCCTAGAGCCGCCCCTGCCAACATGATGCCCGTTGGATATGTCAAGATACAGATGTGTCAAGAATTGAAGTCTATTTTTAAGATATGGAGTAGATGTTTGCATTTGTATGGAATATTTTTAACACGTTGCTAATAAATGGGTATTAATTTGATTATTCAATTCTTTATGTTAGTATTTTATGAGTTTATTGGTATCATATTAAGGTAATTAAAAGTGTTTGGGATTTTGCTGTAATGTACCAAAGAAAGCATGTAAAGAATACAATGGAAAGTATGCCAAAACATAGCATCCAAAATGCTACTTTCCCCATTTATTTGTCCCTTTTGTAAGTTCGTGCCACATTTCAATTGGTTATATCTCGTAATTTACATTGTTTTACGTGATTTTAAAAACATTGTCTTATAGATTTTATCGAGATATATCAAACAAGATCCATATTGAATATAAAATTCATTACCGATTTAAAGTTATAACTAGTTTTTTATACGGTTAGAATTGGACGAGGGACCAAAATTTGGGAACGGAGGGAGTATTAAAATTGTACCCAATATAGCTTTCAAAAGGACCTTCCAGGTTCGAATCCCTCTCATGTCATTGTTGGGACTTGTGTATAGGGCTAAACTAGTCACCTAGGTGGTGCTGTGGTGACGGTTTGTCCTCTCGGACGGTAGCTATGGCTCAACTGAACATTCCACAGCGGGTTGGGGACCCCAATGGTCTTGCCCACGGGAGTTGCTACGCCGGTCGCCCCTTCCCACCCTTTTTTCTGCCGTTCAAAAAAAAAAAAAAGATAGCATTCAAAAAGCTATACAAAGTATACAATTGTCAGCATTCTGAAATCGCTATGGAAAGTATAAAATAGATAGCCGGCGTAAAATCCTATTGAAACTCTAGCCCTTTTAATAATGCCGGCTAAAATGCTATATATGACTTTTCTATAGTGCTTTTGGCAAGCTATAGAAACTGACTTCTGTTGTGGTGACAATGGAGAGAAAATATCAATTTAGTCAACACCTTCCTTTCTGTTGAAAGTCTTTGACCACCAATCGAGTCTGGAGCGATTGCTACCATCATGCTCTTCCTTTAATATGCAAACTCACTTGTTATGAAGAGCGTTCTTACCTGTTGGCAACTCTGTCAACTTCCATGTCTAGTTTGTCGATAAAGAGTTCATCTCATCCTTTGTGGCGAACTCCAACTTGTTTGAATTCTCATTCTGCAAAGCCTCGTCACAACACTATAGTTTTTCAGCATCAATGAGCAATATGTAGTACACTCCGGATCCGCTGTCCCCCTTTGGTGTCCCTCTATGGTGTTCAACCCCCCAAATGCTGCCACGTGGAACACACAAACTCCCCTACCAAATTCTTTAACTCTCTAAGTAAAGCACTTTCTCCGTTACTAAAACCCAACCAAAGTCTCTACACTAAAACTCCTCCTTTCTCCTTCCAAAACTCTTACCACTCGCTGGCATCTCCAAACCCGCCTCCCCGGAATCTCCAAACCCACCTGCCAAACCAATGAAACTGGACATGGGAAAAGACAAACCCCACAAAGAATCAAACTCGCTGGGATCCTTCGCCCATAACTCAAATTTCCAGAGTGGGGTAAGACCACATCCAGCCCATAACTCAAATTTTCAGTCTGTTTGAGTAAAAACTCTAGCACTCTAATGGAAACCAGACATTTAATAGACATGAAATTTAGTAAAAGCTTCGTTAATGACAACGTAGTGGAAAATTTGAGAGCCACCAACTGGCTTTAGAAAATTTCAGTGTAAATACGAAAATGATTTGGGTACACCATCAAGTGTAGAGAGAGAGAATGACTTAATTAAAAGTATTACTCTGTGGCATGAAACAGATCATAATATTCAGTGGGCTTATTTTATTTTATTTTTATTTTTGTAAATTGAAGCAAATGGCTTATCGTACGTAGCAAACACTCAATATCTTCGATCGAGCCTCGGAAACTTGACCTCATGTTCAATCGAGCCTCAAATCACAGTTTCTAATGTTATTTGTATCTATATATCAAGTATTGGTCCAAGTTGCAATTTGTTGTCATTAGGTGTTGTTTGAGTTCCTTGATCAAACTTATTTTTGTGTATACTCCCTTGTACTGGAAGATCATAGAAGTACTTCTAAACGAATTGTGTCGCTTTTATTGCTGATGCTGTTGGTATTGTCATCATTGCATTATTCTGTTTGTTACTTGAATCCTGAAGCGGATATTTGCATAGTCCCCTTCCGTAACGAAGCTAAATTTCGTGCTGTCAGTTGAAACTTGATTCCTATATGCTTAACCTTAGTTTATGAGGTTGTTTTGTTTTTCAGCTATTTAATGCTTGCCTCAATAGAGTGATATTTTTGGATTTAGGAAATTAACTGTGCGAAAATAGTTGCATTTTGGATTTCAGTTGAAGGTTAAGCTGTAACTGGGTTGAATTTGAACTTTGATAACACGTTGGGATAGTTTTCCCTATTTGAAAGGCTCTAGAAGTTTTGTTACTTCTTTGTGCAGATTGGTTGGTTGATGAATCATCCTCATTTCTTTCACTTATTGCAATTGGTTGGTTTCTAATTGCTTGTCGAGAGAGCTAATTTTTTTTAGCACTTCAAAGAAATACTAGGAACAACAATTGGCAGAATTGTTTTGATTTGACTTTGTACTTTTACAGAAAATGTAACACCCGTTCCAGATATTCAGAATTTAATTCGCAATTTAGAGTGGTGGTGTGGTTACACCCAATAATTTTCCATGAGTGGATGTATTATTAGTGGGTTGATTTCGCGGCCTGGAAAATTTATACGGTTGTTGATTTTGTTTTTTTTGAGAATGTTATTGGATAAACCGAGACCGCGGTTAGACTCAAGGTAATTTATTGGAGCCATGGTAAAACTTTTAGAATTTTCTGAGGTGGTATCTAGACTGCGCGGACGGAACGGGGCTTGTTTTCGGGGTCGGGGGTTCCAGCCGCCTGCTGGAAGAGGAATTTTCTTAATTTGGGAGTGGGTCCCACCCCACCCCCATAAGTCCTATCTCTTTCTTTCTTTTCTTCTTTCTTTTTCGTTTCTTTTCTTTCTTTTGATTTGAGAAAGGGAGAGTAATCAGGGAAGAGAGAGAGGGAGAGAGAGGGAGACCAGAGAAGAAGAAGAAGAAGAAGAAGAAGAAGAAAATAGAGGAAGGAGAAGGAAGAGAGACCGGAAAATTTGGGGAAAACCCAAAATTAAGGTACGGGTTGGAGTTTAATTTCCAAAATACTTGGGTTATGTTGTTTATTTGCAAATTGATCGAGTATCTTGCATCTCATAAGAATGATTTGGGGTTTGTTTTTACAAAATTCGTGGAAGGGAGTAAAGGTGTTCACTGACTGGTTTTGTGAAAAACCATATCTGCCATGGTTTTTGGCGAATTTTAAGACAGGGTTCTTGAAGTCGGAAATTTATGAGATTTTTACTGTAGCTACCCATGGATGTCGTGTGTGTTATGTAAAAATTTCAGAGTTTAATTCGAAGTACAGAAAATATGAAAATTCGTGAACCAATCTGCTGTCAGGCTCGTGTTTGTGCAGACAGCACTGTCATGTTCTGGGAAAACGATCATAACTTCTAGCGTGTGTATCCGATTGGCACACCGTCTTTTGATTATGAAACTAGACTCGTATACCTTCGAAACGATGTATGGGTTGTGCCTTAATTTCTTCCAGAGAATAGCAGTTTTTAATTTGAAGTTTGGGAAAAATCTGTTTTGGGGAATTTTCAGCAAGTTCTGGGTCTGTTTGGAGGTTGATTAAAAATAGTTAAAGAGCTCAAAAAATTCTGAATTTTTGATATGATGTTTAAGTATAAGTTTGGAGGTTGTGGTAAAAATTTCGTGGGAAGTGGATTAGTAGATTAATTCTGGAAATTCGCAGAGTGCAGCACTGTTGGGTCGTAGAATGCATTTTCATGCATTTCACTTGCATTTGGGCATGAATTTTTGGTAGGGAGCTTATGGGTGATATATAATTGTTATTATAGGTGATGTTATTATAAGGATGGTTGTGGTTACGCCTTCGGTGCACAGAGGTTGAGTGTTTGACAGAGTTGGTCCTGTTGTGACATGTGAGGATGTACAGCTTCTATAATAAATAAGGAATGTTTTGTTTTTATCAAATTTGTCGTGTGATTATTACTGTTCCTGAAAGCTCCTTTGATGATTATTTTTAGAATATGATGGCAACGTTTTTGGTTGGATGGATCAAATGATTTTTATGATGGATCAAATGATTTTTGGTGTGTGGAAGGAAAATGTTTTATGCCTCTTGTGCCAATGTTTGCAAGCTTGGTTGCTGCTTGCTTTATGTTGTGCAAGCTTGGTTGCTGCTTGCTTTATGATGTGCAAGCTTGGTTGCTGCTTGCTTTACTTTGTACAAGCTTGGTTGCTGCTTGTCTATTTGTTGTTGTGCAAGCTTGGTTGCTGCTTGCCGGTGAGCTTTGCTTACCTTGTGGTTGCACCTACCATTGGTGATAAAGAATGGCCCTCATCACCGCCACTATATGTGAGCCTGTGAGTGAGGTAACGGTACCGTCATAACTCCCGGTCGTGAGGAAAACGGCTCGTTGGCACATTTGGTAAAATTAGTTATTATTACTTATTGCTGTGAGAGAGAATGTTGCTAATTTTGAAATCCTTTAAAAGTGTGTTTGAGATGGGCCGATGGGCCGTATTTTGAGATGGGCCGGTGGGCCATGTTTTAAGTTGGGCCAGAGGGCCGTGTTTTTCTGGATAAGCCGGTGGGCTATATTTTCGAAATAAATGTGATGGCTGTGTTTTGAGATAAATTGTACAGGCTGAGAAAGATTGTTGAGAATTTTGAGAAAAACTCCTATTGTTGGAGATTTATTGTTCTTATAAAAAAAAAGGTGTTGGTGTGATATTTAAACTTTGGTTCATTCAAGGAGCTTGGACATTTCTTTTTATTATGTTGCTAACGTACATCCTCCTGTAACCTTTTTGGTTGCAGATTCTCAGTTGAGCTAGACGTCGGTCCACTACAGTGCCAGGGTGCCAGTCAGGTGTTCATAGAGGTTGAGTTTTATATTTCTGTCAGTTAGAGGGTGTTGTAGAATGACTATATAATGTGAGGTTGGTGTGGTTCAGTACAAGTCTAATATGGTTGACTGTACAAATGATGTGGAGGTGTGAACACCTGTTTATTATTTTATTTTATTTTTTTGGTTCTGCTGCGAGCTGTAGTTTAATTTTGAGTATTATTTTTGTGAGAAGCCGGAAAAGGCGTTCAGGTGGTGACAGATGTCTTGTCACTTTGTGCAAGTTTTATTTTGCCAGAGTGGGGTGTGACAGAAAACCTCTCTTGCAGCTAATTGACATTAGGCCTATTGAGGATGTCGGATATCCCATGAATGTGTGGGTACGAAATGCAGCGCGGAAATAACTTCACAACTCAAAAAAAAAAAATTTCTTCTTTAAAGACGGAGTCTTTTGCAGCTAGGGACCTTGGTATGGGCGATGTAGAGGAGACTTTGGTACTATTGTATATTACAGTAGTAGTTTGCTTTGTTTATATTTTACTGTCATGACTCGGTTTTACTAATTAATTTCCTTTCAATACAGCTCATAATTCTTGCAATGTGGAAGCAAGCTCTTCACATTTGCCCTACGCAAGCTTCGTAAGCTATCGAAGGAAACCCAACTCAAGAGACGACCAGATTGAGAGAGAGCCCTGACCAGGAATATGGGAGTCCTGATATTCCCAACACTCATATACCGCTGGAGTTATGCTCTAATATTGAGAGGAATTTCTTCATGAAGTTGGGAATGCTGAGGAACTAGCCAAGGTTATTGAGCCTGGCAGGGCTTTTAAATCTTTATGTCATTGATTGATTGAAAGGCTTCCTTACCTTTTCCATGTAGAAATGAGTGCACAAGTTCAAAAATATGATGCAAAAATCAGTGCATGCATATCCTTTTCGATCAAACAGTCCTGTTTTTCTCTAATCAATCAATAATCATCCTTTGTATCTTGATCAATCTGATGACTTATCTTTCTCGACTGTGTTATAAAGTAGTATTTGTGATGAACTTGCAATTTCTAAATGTTTTGTTCCAAAAGCAATAGCACTAGAAGATAACTTATGTCTGTTCTTTCTTTTTGCTTCTGGTTGAAGTGATGCACCCCAAACCTAAATGTTCTCTTTGTTTGAGCTAGGATATCAGAATATTGGGTAGTCTTTTTTCTCTGGGAAAAAGGTAGAGCTGTATTTCCATTTTTGCTATTGCTATCCCTATTTATTTGCATAGACTAGAAATGTCAATGTGTTTATGCCAGCATGTAAGAGCTTGTTCTCACGGGTCAATTGGGTAGACAACGAGATACTCATACAAGGTCTTTTCTCATTATTTCAGGAAATACGAAGATGCCAAATGCCATGGAGACCATATATCAATCTTCCCTTGCTTTGGGTAGACATGGCACTATTAGTACTTGTTTTATATTATGTATTTGGACTCACTAGGGTTTGCATTTCCAAACCATTTGCGGGAGTAAGCTCCGTGGACTGTCAACAGACAAGATACTATCCTACGGTCATTCATGAAAATCTGTGCTAGAACTGTTTTTTTTTTTTTTGATCAGGAAAGGAATTTTATTAACTCGACAATGGGTACATCGAGGAGCCAAGCTTTCGAAATGGAAAGCGAGAAAGCAAAGAAGTATCATCCAGCGAAATGTTGGAGAATAAAAGAAAACAAACATTACATCAAATGGAGCTTTGTATGAAATAATCCTACCAAATCAAGCAGCCAACCACCTTCTTATCGGACAGAGAAATCTGAGGACGATCACGTACCCCAGAAAATATCTTCATCACCGAGCAATTAGTCACCTTGTGCACAGACATGCAAGTCAAACCCAGCTTACCAATTAGATCCAGCAGCAAGCATACATCAATGAGCACAACATGTAGGATCAAGCCCAGCTAGCCAATCAGATCTTAGTTTTCCTAATCCCATCCAAGCATCTTTTAAAGTCATCCACGCTATAATATTTCACATCATACTTCCCTTTAATCCAAATAGCCATTCTAGTCTTAGAGAGCTCAACAACCTCTGAAACCTCCCATGTTTTATTATTAAAAACAGTATCATTTCTGCAGGTCCAAATTGTCCAGATCACCGCATAAAAACATGCCAACCAACATAGATTTTCCAGGTTCTTATAGTTAAAGCCATTCCAGAATAATAGCAATTGAGTTAAAGATGCTGGACATACCCACAATAACTTCCACCAACATAAAATTGCAGACCATATGCTCCAAGAGAAATGTCAGTGAAGAAAGAGATGTGATGGGGTTTCAGCTTCAGTGTTGCAAAAAGGGCATAAGGATTGAGAGAAATTGATAATACCTTTGCTGACTAGCACTGCTTTGGAAGCCACACAGTTCTGAACCGCCATCCACGCGAATAACTCCACTTTAGGGGGGCAAATATTTTTCCATACAGCAAATAGGTCCTTGTCCAACTCGAATATCTGCTCCTCCCATTTTTGGTAAGCAGATTTGACAGTGAAGGTAAGATTTTTACTCCAACTCCATTGAATGCAGTCCTCATTGGTGTTTATAATCTGAATTGGTTCCAGAAGTTGAAGAAGAGTATTTAAAAGAACCTTTTCCCACTCAAACAAAGGTCTTCTAAATTGAAGATTCCAGTATCTCTGGCCATTATAATCCACCATGTCAGCAATCCAAGCTTCCTTTTGTGTGGATACACTATACAATCTGGGAAACGAAGCCCCCAGAGTTTCATTGCCCAGCCACTTGTCTTTCCAAAATTTGATTTTGGAACCTGAATTTACTTTCAACGAAAATCCCTGCACAATACACTCCCCCATATCAGCACACACCTCTCTAACCAAGCATATGTCCTTCCAAATCCTAGAAGGTTTACCTCTGCTAGGGGTATGAGGTAGCCAAGCATCCTCTCCTAAAGAGTATTTTCTCGTAACCACTTTAACCCACAATGCTTCTTTCTCTTTGCTGAACCTCCACCACCATTTTGCTAATAGAGCAGCATTGTGTTCCATCAGCCTTTTGATTCCCAAACCACCAAATTTCTTGCTCCTGGAAATCTTGTCCCATTTTACTAGATGAAGCTTCTTCTTGCCTTCAGAGTCACCCCATAGAAACTGCCTCTGAATTTTTTCGATATTGTTAGCCACTGCCACTGGCATCTTAAAAAGTGACATGTAGTATACGGGAAGATTGCTCAAAGTGGATTTAACTAGGGCAAGTCTGCCACCCATAGTTATATATCTTTGTTTCCAAGGTTTCAGCTTCTTCTTCACACTATCCATCACTGGTTTCCAAGTGGAAATTTTGCTTGGATCGGCTCCAAGGGGCAAACCAAGATATCTCATAGGGAGTTTACCACTCTGACACCCTAATATATTAGCCATTTGAACCACCTCTTGATCATTAACAGCAATACCATAGATCATGCTTTTGGAATAATTAACCTTGAGCCCCGACATTTGTTGAAACCATCTCAAGATCCTCTGAATATTCAAGACTTCGGAAACATCATTGTTGCAGAAAAAAATAGTATCATCCGCAAATTGGAGATGAGAGATAGTTATGCCTTCTCTGCCAACTCTGATACCTCTAATTAGACCACCAACTAGGGCTCTTTCTACACAAATATTGAGAATTTCCACCACCAGGTTAAAAAGAAAAGGTGACATGGGGTCACCTTGCCTTAACCCCTTCTGTGGAAAAATTTCATCTGTTGGGGATCCATTAATCAGAACATGAAGTGATACAGTAGATACACACTGCCTGATCCAACTACACCATTTATCTCCAAAGCCAAATTTATCCATTATATCCAGCAAAAAATTCCAGTTTACGCAATCATAAGCCTTTTCGAAATCAATCTTTAAAATCAAACCTCCAGAGTTAGTCTTTTTCCAAAAGTCAATCACTTCATTTGCAATTAGAACTCCATCCAGAATTTGCTTACCACCCACAAAAGCTGCCCGGGACTCACCAATGATGGTAGGCATAACCATTTTCAGTCTATTTGCTAAAACCTTGGCCAAAATCTTATAGATGCATCCAACCATACTAATGGGTCTAAACTGATTAAAATTAAAAGCCCCATCGACTTTTGGAATTAAAGTAACAAAAGTAGAATTGATACCTCTTGCCAAATCTGCATTGACAAAGAATTCCTCAAAGAAAGTAATGATATCCGTTTGCATAAAGCTCCAAGCTTTCTTGATAAAGGAGAAATTGAAGCCGTCTGGTCCAGGAGCTTTCAAGCTATTGCAGTCTTTAATTGCTGAGAAATTTGTGGCCCCAGACGAGAATGTAAAATAGGGCCCTACGTTTTTCTTAAAAGAAAAATTTAGAGAACCAATATTAACTTCACATGATAAATACTTCGTTCCATATTTAGTCTTTTTTGTAATTTGTCGTTATGTCAATAAACAATAGTTTTTTGTCGTAATTATTCATTTTTATTGCAACAATAAAAAAATATTGAAATCGACAAATCGATGCAAATATTTTACGAATACACACGAAGTGTTTTATTTATTTTCCCTTGATGACAATACTGACAAATTTTTCTTAAAAAAGTAAACAAACAATATGGATGTGGTGGAATAATATGTTCACGCAATTGATTTCTTCTAAGATGATAGTTTTGAACTTAGTATAATATTTATATCATTAATCGCACAATTGAAACACCTTTTTGAGGTAATTTGAACTAAAAATTTAATGAAACAACCTTTAAACAAGTATAAATCTTTTATAGCAAAGGTGTCTACCAACGTTTAATGTAAAAGAAAACCTAAAAAAATTTATAATAGAAATCTCATGGAGAGGGAAAAAAAATTAAGAAAGAGAATGAACCTTCAAATTGCACCCTGACTTCTTCTTCTTTACATTGTCGTAGTACACAGCGGAAAAAAACAAAAACAAAAGAAAGAGTGTCAGGGGGATTCAAACCCTGCCGCACACTCTAGAGACATGAGGCTTTTCCACTGTGCTGAAAGCTTTTATGATAATACATGCACTACATTAATTATTTATTACTTACCAAGTTATATGTACCTAGTATAGTTTGTTTTTTTTTTAAAAAAAATTCAAAATATTTTCAACAACTTAGTTTATATCAATGAGTTATTTTAATTCATGAGAAAAGTTTGAATTTTTCTTAAATAAATAGACTATTTTAAAGTTCATGGTATGCACCGCACAAACATTTTGGGGACGGTGATCGTAATAAATACTAAACTGTTACGCCACTTCCTTCTTGAAAATATGACCATTCACAAGTTCGTCGGAAGTTCAATTTCATTGTACGTAAATCTTCATATTAATAATACAAAGGTAGAACACAAAGTTTGAACTAATAAAGTGAAGCTGATGCCGCATAGGTAAAAAGAAATAGATCCAAAACAAAAATAAATAAACCAACAAAAAAATCTCATATAAATGAATAGTAATCAATTGTCAAAGAGATAAACTTATTTACGGCCCGGGTTTGCACCATCCATTGTAGGTCCCACCGTGTTATCATTGCAATAACTGAACCGTTCATCTTGTAGGCCCGCAAAATAGTATATTCATACAAAAATCAGCTTGATCGGACATCGATAGGTAATCAAAAGTTGAATTTTGGTTTGAAAAACAGACGGTCATGGATATATTAAATTTAAAAATATTGACATAATCTAAACCGTCCGTTTTTTAAACCAAAATTCAACTTTTGACATATCTATCGATGTCTGATCAAATTAATTTTTGGTGTTGATATATTATTTTGCATGTCCTACAAGATGAACAGTTCATATTATTAGCAAGGGAGGATTTAGGGATTTTCAAAAAAAAAAGGGAGGATTTAGGGGGATGCAAGCGGGTCACGTCCTACTCATCTCCCAATTACTCTATCCAATTATGCCTACCACATTTTAGATTTTGTTCGTAAAAAATAGTATGCATATAGGTCCCGTCAAAATGATATTTTGTTAATAATTTATGGATATATGTGACTCCACTTAGGGGGTGTTTGGGAGCCTACTTTTCAGCTTTTCATTTTTAACTTTTTGGCTTTTTGGCTTTTTGGATTATGGCCAGAATGAGTTTTGAATTTGGGAGGAGTGTTTGGGAGAAATGTACAGAATGCATTTTGCAAAGTAGTAGTGTTTGGGAGAAGATTGATGAAAATGAGTTATGGAATGATTTTTTACCATTTTGCCCTTATTATTAATTATGTTCTAAAAATGTATACGAATATTGTTTTTAGCATTTTTTTTAAATTCTAATTGGAAAATATTTTTGTAAATAGGACCCATCCAATTTTGAAAATACATTTTTTTTATCCAATATTGTTACAGTAAAATATCAAATATTACTTTAAGAAAAATGCATACATAAAAATGCATACATAAAATATTACGATCTGGAAGTTCCAAGTAGCCAGTAGCCACAGTGGGCAATTTGCAATTTAGCACTTAAAAATGCATATATAAAAACATACTTTAGGAAATATTTTAGTACTTAAAAATGTATTATGATTTTTAAAATATTTTTTGCTCTTCTTTTTTGGTGATTGCATCAATGCATGTCTCCCAAAACCCATGTGAGATTTCCGATCCTAACAAACGATAAAAAAAAAAAGTAATTGCAAAAAAGTAAAAAATTTTGAACTAGCGTGAAATGTACAGGAGGAAAGCAGGTTATAATAAAAATGCACTTGTTAGCAATTGGCAGGAAGCTTCACGTGTATGCTATGTGCTATATGCTACTGAGGTGTAGAATGGTGGACAAGGGGAAGGGTAGAATGGGTGAGAGAAGTTGAAGGAGAAATCAAAATGAGAATGAGAATGAGAAAAGGAGCCTTGGACCTCTTTTTCACTTCTAGCCTAGATTGTTCAATTTGGAAAACTCATTCTCATAGAAAGAGTTTTGGGTGTTTTCTCCCAAACACCAAAAAGGAGAAAAAGAGAATGAGAAAATGTAAAAAGTTGAGGGCCAAACACCTTCTTAGTCCTCGCGTTAAGAAATCATGGGTGGCTGCTTGGATAATTGTTGACAATAGTCAAATTATAATTAATGGTCTCGGCACCAGATTTTGGCAATTAATATTCTCTCGTCATGATCCCATGTCCCCTGTGGACCCATTGGATTAGGTAACCAAATTAGGAAAATTAAAGCTGCTGCCAACCGAACTCATATCTGGTGCATGCGAGTTAGATCCAATTGGAAATTTTTTTTATACCGAGCGGGCATGTCGTAGTGTTCGTGCGCGCACATCCAGTCATCTAAAAGTATTTTGGACCATCCAAACTTATTGCACTCTCTCTTCTTTCTAAGCTGTCCAAAAGTGTTTTGGACGATCGAAATGTGCTCTCAGACACCACGTAAAATGGTGCCCGCTCACTGAAAAACTCCTCATCCAATTGTGTTAAGCTAGAGGCTTCCATTTTCACGAGCTCTTATATAACTACAGACAAATATTGAAACTAAAAAAAAACTATTTGCTGAAAATAAAATAGATTCATTGGACTCCATATCTTTTTATTTAATCTGATCCCAGGATTGACTTGAGACAATACATTGATTTTCAAATTGCTACTATTTTCAAGATATACCAACTTTCGAGTCTGGAGAGGGTTTTTCGCTTCGTAATCCTTTTTATTGTTTATTTTTCTTTATTAAACAAAATTTTCTTTGTTGTGTGTACGAATTTTATAGTTTATTTAAATCAAAATTGTAAAAACTCCATAAAGGATAAAAATAATTCAAAAAACCTACTATATGTTTTGGATCATTTCTGTTTGCAGTGAATTTTTAAGGTTTTGACCATAACTTTTGTATTTCATATTCTTTCATACGTAGAGATGAATCAAGAATCAACAACTAATTAAAGCGAAACTACCAAAAGCGAAAATGGTACCTGAATAAAAATGGAAAAATAATTCAAAATGGTTGTCATGCCAAAGCACCAAAGCCCCCTTAACTACAGTCATATAGTGCGACGAAACTGTCTCTAAGCAGTTTTAACAAAAATGATAAGTGTACAACAACCTACCTCCAACAAGTCTCCAACACACTCATATAGTGTATGGAGCTCACACACAATTGAATGTGAAGTATGTGTGGGATTCACACATCATGTGAATGTGTAGGAGATTTGTTGGAGACTTTTGTTGTACGTATATCATTGTTGCAGTTTTAAATGTGGACAATTTTTTTGTATATATTTAATCCTCAAACGCACCTTAAATCTTTTGTGTGTGCATTTATTTTGGTCTCTGATTTGATTGAAATCAACGACTTTGAAGTCGCCCACCATTATGGGGGTGTACTCCTTGTGGGGCCAGAGTTTGATCGATGGTGAGCTGTGTTTAACCGATAAACAGCACTGTTTAGGGCTGCGTGACTAATTTTTATCTTCAATCAATTTTTTATAACATTTTAACAAACTTTTTACATTTAAAAAGTAAAAAACTAGACCTCGATAACAAAATCATTAAAGAAGAAAAAACACCGATGACGAAAAAAGTGAAAAATATGAACTGTTGTCTCTGTTAGACTTACGTCTTTATGTTAATGGACAATATATTTCCGTGTCTTTTTCACAAAAATCAATAGGATTGACACTACAAATTCCAGCATTGGCGCGACATATGTACAAGATTCTCATAAAACAGTTGGTATAGTAGTCTACTCTTACCTATACTACGTGTTGGGTGAATCCATACAGGGGCTATACCTCAATATTAATTGAGCTCCCCGATAATGAACAATGAGATAGGCCCTCTAGATTAATTACAGAGTTAAGGAAAGATATTCGGTTCCCAAATTTAAAACTAAACAGGTGACCTCAATTTGTTGACATTCCAAAATTGATACACTTGGATAATTGCACTACTAAAGTCTAAATGTAATTGGTATCCAAACAAGGGACCGGACTCCGGTATTAGAATATTTGCGCTCATGAATGTCATCTTGTCGTTATTATTGTCAATTTTTTGTTGCTATTTTTCCAAAAAATGATAAGTGTGTTGCACCCATGTTTTGGGGGTTTGCTCACACCTAAGATCTCATGTTTGATTTCCCTTGCCGGCAAACTCTTGGGACTACTGGAGATTATGTCTGGTCGTTATGGCCAAGGCTTCAGAATTAATCGAAATGTGCACAAACAAGCTCGGTTATCCGGTTATAAAACAGGTTCGGTCCAAGTATATTAACGTTATTTATCAAAGATATGAAATGGTAATAGTATTTTATTGTTGAAAATGCTTTTGTCTCTTTCTTTTGAATATTGTTTCTTGGACATTTATACGATTTGGTTGAATTCTTAAGGGGCAGAGAGAGAGAGAGAGATGAAAACACGTGCATGAGTGGGAAAGCACTCACAAAACTCATCATTAACTTTTGCAACAAAACTCGTCATTAACTTTTGCTGTTTCATGAATAAACAAATTAAACTTTCCAAAAACAAAATACGTATTGGGTTTTTTTTGTTTTTTTTATCAGAAATACGTATTGGGTTGATCGGTCATAGAAAGGTACACTCATGTGGCACAAACAGCACCCATTTTTGATTCCCGGAGTGAGAGTTGCGTAGCGTTAATAAGGCATTCGCGACCATCCTTATTGACGACGGATGCCCACATATTATTATAGAGTAAAAATTGTCATGCAATCACTCAAAAAGTTTAACAAAATTAGTAGAGGAAGACCGGTTGACGTAATGCCCACATATTAACGGGTGAAAAAGAATAATAATATTCATTGAGTTGCAAAAGTAAAAGTAAGATAAAATATCCTTTTCAAAACACAAATTGATACGACCAAATTAATAAAGGTTGATTACCGAGAACTTCTCAAATCTTATCTGAGCATAAAATATCACCATCGGAAAGACAAGGTTGTGGTGGTGATGGGAGCCACCGGCACCGGAAAATCTCCGGCCGAGATAGTAAACTCCGACAAAATGCAAGTCTACAAAGGCCTTGATATAGTCACCAACAAAGTAACCGAGGAGGAGCGCCGCCGAGCACCCCACCATTTACTAGGGTTTGTGGATCCTAATGTGAATTTCGATTCCATTGATTTTCGACGTCATGCATCGATCGCAGTTGAATCCATCGTGAGGCGCAATCGCCTTCCGATCATCGTTGGTGGGTCAAATTCGTACATCAAGGCACTTGTGAACGACGACGTGGAATTCCGTTCGAAATACGATTGTTGTTTGCTTTGGGTGGATGTATCGTTGCCGGTCCTACATTCAGTTATATCGGAACGAGTCGATAAGATGGTGGAGGCAGGTTCGGTAGACGAGGTTCGAGAAATATTCGATCCGAAAGCCGATTATGGGCGTGGGATTAGGCACGCCATTGGAGTCGCAGAAATGGATCGATTTCTATGATTCGAATCATCAAAAATCGACGACCAGACCAAAGTTGTGTTACTAGAGGAACCCATTGATAAAATCAAGTCTAACACATGTAAATTGGCTAGTTACCAATTCCAAAACATTTTGAGGCTACAAAACCAATTTGAGTGGAAAATGCACCGTCTTCCTCGGAGTGGAATCGGATATCGTAGCGGCTGTCTTTTGCGTACAAGGAAATAAAAAAAACAAAACCAAACAAGAAAACCCCATACAGAACTCGAGGAGCTTGGAACTATAATTGTTTAAGTTGAGACACGTGACCTTATTTATTTGAAAGCTTACCTTAGAGTTCAACTTAGTAATCAACTTCAACTTATTCAACTCAGATGATCAGGGTATGATGATCAGCAGTGCAATTCATCAGTAATATGAATATCCGTCCATTCCACGTACCATAAAACCGAATCCTCCGTTGGTTCCTGACGGGGAACGTTGTGAGTGACGGAATCACACCATGGCACAAGGCCGCGGTTAGCCCGCAGGAAGTTTCCACCCTGGGTTCTGAGCTTGACTAGTTTGGGATTCCCTTGCGCAGCAACCGGCTCCCACTCCACTGACGAGTCAAGGTGGCGGCCTTGTGGAACCACCTTACTCTGGAGAACTTTCTTGACGCTGCGGCAGGAAAGTGTCACGTCGGAGGCGGTGAGGTACGTTCCATGACAGCTCTTAAGCCGGATTGTGTTGCCGGCTGGGCCGAATTCAACGGACCAGCGATCTTGCTCAGATACCACACGTGGGTGTAGGATTATGGATTTTTCGTCTTCATGAGCGTAGAGGAACTTGTTGAGGTGGTGGTTGAATAGGCGCACTTCTTTGGCTTTGTAAAAAGAATCCATTCCGTTGAGCAATTGTTAAAAGAGTAGCGATGTGAAAATGCAGGACAAATGAAACGGGAGTAATTTGGCTCTTAGATCTGGATTAGAGAAGTTAAGGAAATGGGACTTCTGGGATAGAATTGTGTTTTAGGAGTGAAGGTTGAATTTTTGAGGAACAAGAGAATGGGGATTCAGGGAAATAAGGTGCCGGGATATATAGCGTCTTGGTGGGTGTGTGTGTGTGTGTGTGAGAGAGAGAGAGAGAGAGAGAGAGATAGCGTGAGTGTTGCATGTGTGTCTTTTAGAAATGCGGCTTTTGCGGTAATTAGGGTTTCCGGAAAATGTGCTTTTCCGAAGTGTGCTTTTTGGATGTAATGATGTATTACTATGATTTTTGGATTAGGATTCCTACACGATTCGTCGGTTGATTAAGTACTTGTCAACACAATGATATCCACTTGTAAGGATGGCCCACCAGAACATCATTATACATCTGGACACAATATCTGGTCAATTCCAATACACTCTTTTGGGTAGTGCATGGTGCATATATGTCGAGAAAACAAAAATCTTTGCTTTAATTTGTTGTATTATAAGCCCAATTTCAAATTCTAAAAAAAAAATTATTTTTTTAATTGGACACAATATCTGAACACAACACACATATAAAGGAAGGATTCACAAATTGGGTCCAGCGGGCGTTCCGGAATGAGCCTCATCGATGTTGGTGTACAGATTCTTTGTCTTTCTTAGGCGTAGAGGTACTTCTTGTGGTGGCTGCGGAGCCGGACCTCCTGGGCTCTGTTAAAAAATTCCAATCGGCTCTGTTAGTGAAAACTAATAAAAATACAGTCGTATTGTCATTTTTTCTCAATCATGTCTGGTTAAGTAAAGTATTGCGTGTTTGAATGGGGTACTGATCGTTCAGTATTCTAGAAAATTAATGATATGGGTTTTAGTTTTGAAAAATGATTAACGGCAAAACTACTTTTTGGTAATACAGATTTTTATTTTTAGTTGTAGTTGAAAGATCGAAATGGGAGGGTACAAGAATGGGTGGGTGTCATCAGCACATTCGTTCGGTAGAGTGAGCAAAAGTCATAAGGGCCAGGATGTGACATAAACGTCTCTTATCCGGTCAATTCTTATGCTTTTCACACACAATTGTAACGAATTAGGTCGGCACCCCAAGACCATTTTTTCAACGGCGGAAATATTTTAATACTGCCCTTCCTACTGCATATGCATGTCCTTGATATTTTGAACAAGGAGCGAATATTTTGCAGTGGGATTGAAGTTTTTCCTTCGCTTCGGATGTTTTAAAGAAATTAATTAAGTACTTCTTCCGTCTCATAAAATTTGGTCCTTACGAAACTATGTGCAATTTTCAAACTAAAAAATAATGTATTTACCAAAATAATTTTTTAATTTTTTTTGCACCGTATAAAAATTCTCGATGAGATCTATCAAATAAGATCCATATTGACTAAAAAAATATTTTCGTAAGCACGTTATTTTTTAACTTGAAAATTGCACGTAATTTTGTAGGGGCCAAACTTTATGGGACCGAGGGAGTAAGATTTTCGGAATAGTTTTGTATTTGATGAACTTTCTCAGGTTTTGCTTCTTTTTTTTTTTTTTTTTTTGTAGATTGTTTTACTTTCCGAAAAGAAATTAGTGAATGGAGAAAAAACTAAAATTTTCTGCTTTTTAAGTGTTATTTTTGGAGATTAGTTTTCGTTTTAAAGTTGCAACTAAGATGAATCCGTTTTAGGGTAAATTACACTGACCTCCCCTGAGGTTTCTGACTTGTACACTGACCACCCCTACTTTATCTGAAATAGCACTGACCTCCCCTGAGGTTTATATTTTCGTATCAAAAACACCCTTCTACCCGTCGGACGGGTACCGACGGCGCCGGGGACCCCTTTGTGGGTCCCCAACAGTCGATCCGAGCCTTCCATTCATTCCAGAATCGAATTCCGAGTGGGTCTACGCGGGAATCACCTCAATCGGACGGTCCTAAGTGCTCGATCCAAAATTTTTTGAACTAAATGGGGTGATTTTGGATCGAGCACTTAGGACCGTCCGATTGAGGTGATTCCCGCGTAGACCCACTCGGAATTCGATTCTGGAATGAATGGACGGCTCGGATCGACTGTTGGGGACCCACAAAGGGGTCCCCGGCGCCGTCAGTACCCGTCCGACGGGTAGAAGGGTGTTTTTGATACGAAAATATAAACCTCAGGGGAGGTCAGTGCTATTTCAGATAAAGTAGGGGTGGTCAGTGTACAAGTCAGAAACCTCAGGGGAGGTCAGTGTAATTTACCCGTTGTTTTATGTTTTGAATAATGTATAAAAGGCTGATATTAGTATGTAAGTGCAGGTGTACAAGGTTTCACTTGCTGTAATTTCGTTGAAATTGAAAACGTATATATGGGCAAATAGCCATTGTTGTTGAACTTCTTTCTTTTTCTAAACTTATTCAATAGTTGAACTATAAAAGCTAAAAAAAATTGATTTGGATTTGGAATAACGTGACTTTGAATGGGGAACCTATGCTTAGATGGCCTCTGGAAATACTAGTAGCATTTTTTGGTTGTTGAAATTGATGCATAATTGTCCAAGTTCATGTGCAAAATGAAAAAACTCCCACGGATGATTAGTACTATTGTTGGCATAGTTTTCAGGAAGGGACCGTGATTAACATTGGATTATCTAGAGAGTTATTTTATATGGATTATCTAGAGAGTTGATGGTCCCTTCCTTGACTATTGGGAGTTTGCTCACACCTAAAACTGATGTTCGATTTCCCTTGCCAGAAAACTGTTGGGATTACTGGGGGTTATGCCTGGTCGTTATGTCCAATGCCTTAGAATTAGTCGAAGTATGCGCAAATAGGCTCGGTTATCCAGTTATAAAACAGGCTTGGTCCTAGTATATTAACGTTATTTCTCAAAGATATGAAACGGTAATATTTTATTGTTGTCAATGCTTTTGTCTCTTTCTTTTGAATATTGTTTCTTGGACATTTATACGATTTGGTTGGATTCTTAAGGGGGCAGAGAGAGAGATGAAAACACGTGCATGCGTGGGAAACATAGTTTTAAATAGCGGTATCGGTCGCGATATCGGTGTATCGGTATCGGGACGTATCGGCGATATGTCCCCGGAATGGCTAGCCCGCGGGAATCGGGTGTAGCGTTCGTGAATTTTTTAACTTTTTTGGCGTATCGGCTGATACGGTACGGTATGTATCGGTATCGGAGCCTCCAAATCCCGAGACTATATATCAGCCGATATTCAAAACTATGGTGGGAAAGCACTCACAAAACTCATCATTAACTTTTGCAACAAAACTCGTCATCAACTTTTGCTGTTTCATGAATAAACAAATTAAACTTTCCAAAAACAAAATACGTATCAGGTTGGTCGGTCATAGAAAGGTACACTCATTGGCACAAACAGCACTCATTTTCGATTCCCGGAGTGAGAGTTGCGTAGCGTTAATAAGGCATTTGCGACCATCCTTATTGACGAGTAAGAGAGCGATGTGAAAATGCAGGATAAATGAAACGAGAGTAATTTGGCTCTTACGACTTGGATGAGAGAAGTTAAGGCAATGGGATTTCTGGGATATAATTGTGTTTTGGCAGTGAAGGTTGAATTTTTAGGGAGCAAAGAGAGGGGTTTATAGGGTTTTGGAGAGCTGAAGTGAAGACGTGATGTGCATGGAGAGATAAGCTTTGTTAATCTTTATAGAGAGAGAAAGGGTGTTTGGCCGTTGGTAGGTAAGTGCATCATGCATAGGTGAGAGTAGTGCGCTTACATGTAAGAGCCGCATTCTTGGACAGGTGAGCGCATTCACGGTGGACCTTCGAAATTTGGCTCTTAAAATAACTCCTAAAGTTAATACATAAATAAAAGTAGAGTCCAATTTTATTTGTCAAAAACTTGCTAATTTAGGAGGGTGAGAGCACTCCAATAGATTTTCTAAAATTGACTCTTAAACTATGTCCCAAGATTATTTATGGACACAAAAATGTAAGTGGATCTCCTATTCCCCCTCCCTCTTCTCCTTCTCTCTTTCTCACCCTTCTCCTCACTCCCATCTCCTTCTCTAAACTTTGCTAATGTGGTAGGAGCCATGACAAGGGGTCAGCCTTAGGAGCTTCTATGGATATTTCATTGAAGACCATAATTGAGCAAATGAATTGCAAAATGTTAGAAGTATTACCTAAGAGCTTTTTTAAGAGTCCACTATGGATGTGCTAAGCAGGCTAAGCATTTTTAGAGAGAGAGAGAGAGGATAGTAGGGTGGTAGATGATCTGACGGATAACATAGGATGCGACAACGTTTAACGAGTCTGAGAGGGACATTGGTGGCAAGGAAAAAAGGGAACATTAATCCATTAAACTTTTGGTAAGTTCATGTTACAATTTTCTAAGATAGTGCCGCATCTCGAGAAGTAGATCCCCCACAATTCTTGGCACATTATATATTGGAATAGGGTTCATAATTATGAGGATACACCAGCATATTAACTTGAAGCCTTTTATTTCGATGATTGAGATAGATTATTCTATCTTATAAAAGTTAATCAAATTGCAATTGACCTGATAAATAGTCTACTTTTAACAACAACGGTGAATAATTTTAATTACATACAATTATGATTTGTATCTCATGTATACAGTGGAGACTTTAGGAGTTTGGAAGAGTAGGGGTATTCATAAACATCAAATACTTTTATCAACCATAAATCAAAGGAAAAACATCACAATAATGGCAACTAAAAATCTTATCCAAACAAAAATCACATTTAAAGCTCAGCCTAGCAAGACCGATCAACTTTTCATTACTAAAAGAATAAAACAAGTGACTAGTATTCAAAGAAGCCACACAAAAAAACAACTTGCATGAACTTTTAGTAGTTATCTAATGGTGTCACCACTAAATTTTTGGAGTTCATTGATGAATTTTTTTAAAATAAATTTAATATAATTAAAAAATTCCCTGTGGGTCGGCATGTATGTAAATCACATTCATATACAAAAATCATATTCGATGTAATTTAAGACTTTTGTGTTCATCTCATGAAGTAATATTATTCATTACATGAATTATATTTAATGTATAAAAGGAAACATTTTTATACTAACAAGAAAATAAAGCTCCAATTGTTAATAAAATGTAATAAATACTTGTTAGTTCTGAGTTCTGAGGGCATGAATTCCAACACAAGCCACACCGCGAAGCAACCAAAAACAAACAACCCGGGACCACATGTTGAGGTCCATATGAAAGTCGGCGATATCATCAAGTGCAAATTATCTACTTAATTATGTTGCATATGGAGTCGGCGATATCATCAAGTGACTAGTATAATCCGTTTGGCATGTAATGAAAGTTTTATTTTTGTCCCCTCTCTTCTCTGGATTTTTCTAATTTTGAATCTAAACCATTTGTTTTCACTTTCTGGGTGCCCTTTCTGATGTAAGATAACAATTGTTCTAGCACTGGCGGCTCCGCATGGGGCTATAGGTTGTCAATTGACCACCCAAACAAAAATTTTGTTTAAAATACATGTAATATTTTTAGTTTTCTTTGAGTTTAGGTTTTTTTGAACACCCAACCTAATAACATTTGAACACTTTACGCATAAATATTTGAACACCTAATCCAAAAAATTTGAACAACTACTCCAAAAAAATCAATCCACAAACCAATCGAACGTAAACAACCAAATGAAAAGTCATAGGCGACTCCATAGCTTATCAAAGATGTCAATTGAACAATCTAAACTCTTTTATATTTATATTACCCATAATAATTTTATCTTGTGTTTGTCTGAACAATAAACACTTAGTCCTACACTGCGAACATCCATCAATCCACAAAAATCACAATTTAAAATAAGAGCATATGTAAAAAAAATAAATCAATGGGAACCTATTCGCGAAACAACTTTCTACAATAAAAACTAACAATGTGTCGATTTAATTTTCCTTGGCCTAAAATATAGAATTCGCCAAGAAGACATGAAATTGTGACATCTTACTTATTTTCGTATTATTTGGTTGCATTATTCACACCAATATACTCCATAAAAATTTGTGTATGTATGACTAGTTAATAGACCTAGTAGAATTAAGGTAATTTTTAAATACTATATTCAAAATTTCTGGAGCCGCCACTGTGTTCTAGGGTTGTCCAAACACCATAAATCATTTGAATTTTTTTTTAAAAGAAATTATGAGGACACAAATATCACAAGTACACGGGCAAATTCTTATGAGTAAGTTCTACGCTATCATTATATATCGCCTTAATTTTACCGTTTAATTTGACTGTGGGGATCTTTTATTTTTATTTAATTAGATGGTGATGATACAACTTCCGTACAAGAATACTTAACAAATATTACTTTACTCCCTATGAAGGTGGGTGCCACTAAAACTCTTGGACCCTGAGACGAAGAAGTGCAATAACACCGCAATTTTTAAAGATCAAGATTAGGGCCTTAGGCAAACTAAAATTATGAGGTTCTATGTATTTCAAAAAGCAAATTAAAAAATGCATTTACAAAATAATGTTAAGATAAAATGTTCGTTAGTGATAAGAAATCGCATGAATCCCAAAGGTAAAATACCTAAAATTTTAGGATTCAACGATTTTGTTTTTAGATCATCAAAAGAAATTCATCTCCAGGCAATTGTCCCCAGTGCAACATATTTTTATTTTTTTGATTGGCAATAAAATTTATTAGAACTCGACAAAGGGTACATCGAGCAAAAGCCAAATACAAAGCACAAAGCAGAGTAAAGGCAGGGAAAGAAAATTCAGCGAAATGTTGAAAGGGAAAGGAAAACGAAAGAATAAAAAAAAAAAAAAAAAAAGGGGGCAATTCAACCCCAGTGCAACATATTCATTGAAGATAAGGGACGTCCCTTCTTCAGCGGTTAGAATTGGCGACTTGACCAACTCCCAGTCTCATAAAGAGAATCCAAAAGTTATACTACATGTTAAAGAGGGACAATAGGCAACTTGTCAGCCACATCGTTTTCAACTTTAAGTTTGGTCATCCTAACCTATTTGCCTTTAGAATTTATAAAGATGAAATTAATTCCTATATTCAAATGCTTTCCAGATATAAGAACCAATATGTATACCAGTTGTAGCAAACAAAAAGGATTGACTACAGTATAAACTCGTTAAAGGTGTAGATGCGCCGAGGGGATACGACGATACCTGCGCGTTACTCGGTACTGAAAAATTACTTGTCATCTTGTACTTGTATAGGCATCAAAAAATCCATCACTGTATTCATAATATTAAAGAAACTGTAGGTGAGGTGAATATCTCACTCTTTGCAGGGTTCAAAATCAAAGCCCTAAATATGTGAGCTAGGAGAGGTAAAGAATGGATAGTGTTTAGAATAAGAGAATGAAAGATGAATTTTGTGGGGTGAAGGAGAAGGCAAACAATAGGGAAGAAATTTAGACAGTATCTCTTGGGGTGCCCTCACTCTTGGACTTTCTCTCTCTAAGGAGAAGATGTCTCTTTAGTATTATGAGAGGAGTGTCTTATATTTATAGCCAACTTTGGCCAACAAATACTTAACACATGTCCCTTCCCTATTGCAAGGCCACAAGGGTAGCAGTCTGCGACACTCTCGTGCCGCGTCCCTACCTCACGGCGAACCCATCTCCTCAATCCACCGAGCCACTAAATCCCCCTCCATTCCCCCGTGGACTAGGTCACGACTTAATTAGTCATGCCTGTATTGTAGACCGAGCCTCAAAGGACCCCTCAAGTCCTGCCTTGCGACTTGAGCAGACGCGGATGTCTGGGTTATATTAATATTATTGTTTAATCGCGATAATTACCCGCAATGCTTAAGAATATTCTGTTATTAGCCGTCAAAGTGAACAAAAACTCCAATTTATCAAGAAAATCTTAACCCGCAATGCTTTTGTACAAATTAAGATTGCTACATTGGAGAACATGAACCATGAATCCATTACTGCTGCGGCAGATTGAAAAGCACATCCAAATTGTTCTCTACACAATTGACCGGCGTTCACTTCTTCGGATCAAATTGCAAAAAAAAGATTTCTTGTGAATTCTTTAGTCTTACCGTGGATGGCCTGCCTTTAACAGAACCGGAGAGGGATTACTTGAGGCGCAAGTAACCTGGTCTAGACAACCCGACCGTCGAACCAACAAAAAAAAAAGACACACAAAATATGGTGTGGATCCCACCACAAAATGATATCATGTTTTCCAAAAAGTATATTAATTTCGTAGATCCCACGCCATTTCAACCTATTAAGATGAGGTTTTTGTTCACCCTCTTTGGGTGAGGGTAAACAAATTAATTTTTGCTGCCATATGTGTTGTGGTAAAACTAATAACCTCCTTCATTTAATCCTCGTCAACATCGTAGTTTGAGGAACTTTCGAAGTCCCTTCCTTAACTGCAGATTTTTGTCCTCCAATTATTTCCCCTTTTTTTTTCCCAGCAAAATTGAAAATTGTCATGTCAAATAAGATAATTTTTTTACTAAATGCTCTTCTCAACAAGGGTTACGACACCTATGGTTCAGATCAATGGGTTTCCAAGAGCAAAATTTAATAACTCTTCTTGAAGATTTTTTCTAAATACAGGGTCCTGAATTCTGAATAACAATCGAACATAGTAGATCAATAACGTAAAAATATCTTATGAGCCTGATTTTCTCCAAGACCACTTAAATAATTATTTTAAAATCACTTGATACATGCGCGCACAAAGAAAAAAATTGGTAGGTAAGAGCTCTGTCCTTATAAACATAAGATAAGATGGGAGGAAATTTGTTGATTAAGAAAATAAGTGTTTTTCTAGGAATTGTGCAAATTTGTTACATAAATCTACTTGCACGGTCGTGCACAGACGCATTGTTGGGTTTACTTTGTGGTCATACAGGAATGATTCAAATCGCTCATTAAATTTAGAATAATCTTTCAGTAGCCCGGTAAAAAAATCAACTAATCTGATAATTATAAGTTCTTGATCCAATCTTATATGTTTCATTCAGAATTAGTAATGTTAGAAATTCGATAAAAAACTTATGATAATCGATTGAGCAAATTTTTGGTTGGGATATTCGAACAATTGTTTTAAACTTAATGAGCATCCTTTGTGCGGGACCTAGAAATGGATTCCATAATCAATATGTGCACGATTTGTTCAAGCAAGATCTGTGTGAGTTGTTGCTCTCACGATACCGGGACTGAGATTCTTTAAACACTTTAATCAAAGGAAAATTCTAAAGTCAGCTCATTGGGCAGATATTAAACCTGAAAAAATTTATAGAAATGTGTAACAAGTGTATAGAAAGTGTGATTGTATTGAAATATGTGAAAATGTCTAGAACTATATACTCCCTCCGTTCCAAATTGTTTGCCCCTTTTGGAAGTGCGTGCATTTTGCATGCAAAAAATAACGTGTTTATGAGAACTTTTTTTGAAAAAGAATTACACTAATTTTTTTTCTCAATGAGATCTTTAACTTGGTGTAGAGTTCGTTGAAAAAAATTAATGTTTGTACATTATTTTTTGCGTACAAAATGCACACACTCCCAAAGGGGCAAACAATTTGGAACGAAAGAAATATTTGTCTTTATGTGTTCTTATTTTCAATCTATTGCGCTGACAATAAAAAAATTTTAATCTAAGACAAAATTTCAGTGAAAAGACATTCACATGTCTAAAAGTAGATGCACATGTTGGTTTTGTTTTTTGACACCAGTGTAGATGCACATGTTGATGAGGTCAATGTCAGTTTTATACGATTTTTCGTCCATTTTTGGGGATTAGTATAATTTTTTAATTGTTTATATTTTTGAATCAATAATGCTTAATACAATTTTGAAAACGTTTTTTTAATAAAATATATCAAAAATTATCAAACAAGATACATATTGAATATATATAACATTATATTATACATTTCAAAATATAAATAATTTTCTGAGGTGTCGTAAATTGTGAAAGTGGAGAAGAAATATGGGACGGAGAGAGTATAAAGAACAAATATTCTTCCCTTAGTTTAGTGGCATCGGGTTAATTTGTAAAAGAAATTACATAAAAATCAAATCTAAATACATTAGAAAAAAATGACGATTCAATGAGTTGCGGTAAATTAGGATGTTTTTGTACTTATATAAACCTCCCATCAAATTTTATATACATTTACTTTAGCTTCACAAGTAAGTAAAGAAATTGTGTACTAAAAGTGAATTGTGTTGGTGTAAGGGTAGTTACCTAAGGCTAACACATGCATTAATCTCTCTTTTTTTCTTTTTTGGCTAATTAACCACCACACCAACAAAAAATAAGAAAATGCTACAAAGGAGTAATACACTGACTATTTTCTTTTTTGAAAAATTTACGCTTACGTTTTTTAAGATATTACACTTTACCTAAGTTATATATCTAGACCTGAACTTGGAGCACTTGTGGGAAAAACAAAAAACCAAAAACCCGAACCCCTGAACCAAAATATTTCAATTGATTTCTTCAATCAAACACTGTTTTCTTTTAACAAGAATCAAACAATTTTTTGTTTTTTGTTATTGGTTAATTAAAGAATATCCTAGAGAGTCTATACAAAAAAAAAAAAAAAAAACAATGAAGGAATGGTACCCAATCCACTGTCCTACAACATTCTCTTGAGCTAGGCATTTACTGGGCAGAATCAAACAATGAAGAAATGGTACCCAATCCTGGTCTTTAATTTATGAAAGGTCTTGCTAACATGTATTCAATGTGTACAAAATAAACACACAAACAAATAAAGAAAACACATACTGCAATACAGTTTTTGTCACCAACTAAAACAGTTTTTGAGTTTTAGTTATAGTCGGAAGATGGAAACGGGAGTGTACAAAAATGTTGTCATTGGCACATTCGCTCGGGGAAGGGAGCAAAAGTCATAACGGTGGGACATGCATGCATTTGCATTATCCAAACAGAAAGAAGTATTGCTGCTAGCGTCACACACTGTGAGAAAACAGTTTTTGCAGTTTAGTTCCTATAGGGCCAGCTGGTCTACATGCTTCTCACACAAGTGAAATATAGATTAGGTAGGCACCCCGAGACTTTACAGCACTTTGATGCTTCTCACGTTAGGTAGGCATGCACCCCAGGACTTACAGCACTTTGTATCACAAAAACTTTAATACTATTACTACTACGGTGCGGATCTCGTAGTTTTCTTGTCATATTTTGAAGATTCAAACCGTTCAATGTATTTAAAACATGTTTTTAATGTTGTGCCAAAACCCGAAGTAGAGAAAAAAAATAAAACCAACAAGAAAACAAGAGACAATGATTTACGTTGTTTCCCTCCAAGCACAAAGCTCTAGAGATACGTCCACGGGGAAAGAGCAAGCGGATTCACTAAAAACGGGGAGAAATACACAAAGCCGGCTATAACCGTAAGTCTCACTTGAAGCATCCATACAATATCTAGCGACGAATCTATGAGGCGTGACCTGCAGAGCATCAAACGTTCACACGCACGAAAGAGACACACACAAAGTCACAAACCCTAGATATCTCACATCCAAACTCAAGACTAAACCAATGGAACAACCAAAGAAATCCTAACACACTAAGGGGAACCCCATAGGGGCTCCCTCAAAAGGATTCACTCAAGAAGTCCAAACTCTAATAGCCCCCAAGGCCTCTATTTATAAGAACGTACAAAAAATTAGGTCAAAACCCTCTTTAAAACGCGCAGCTGCACAAAATCGCACATCGGTAGTCCGGACCAAGAATCGCTGGTCCGGATTACTGAGGCAGAATCTCCAAAAAACATCCCAAACCCGCTGGTCCGGACCAGACTTCCCTTGGTCGGGACCATAGGTCCAGCAAACGGCTTTTCGCCCCAAATTTTGCACTTTTCTTCGAACGTTTTGAATTCAAGGCATATCTTCAACATTTAAAGCTACCAGCAAAACGTTTTGAATTCAAGGCATATCAAAACAGTTTTTAATAAGATTTTGTGTATGTATATATATATATATATATACAGAAAACTTCTAGTCCACTTCTCCCGGAAACAAGAAAAATTTGATTTTTTTTTGTGTTGCAAATTATTTTTGGAAAATCCGAGCCGTCCAATGTGTTCAGAAAGTGTTTTCAAGGGTTCACGAGAGAAATCTTCAAAAAAAAAAAATACCGGGAAGGGCTTGATCCAAGCAGTTTTCGCAAAAACTGTAAATATAATTTTTTTGCGAAAACTGCTTGGATCAAGCCCTTCCCGGTATTTTTTTTTTGAAGATTTCTCACGAGGACCCTTGAAAACACCTTCTGAACATATTGGACGGCTCGGATCGTCAAAAAAATATTTGGATCATGGAGGTCCGGAAACAGGAATCCCGTTTTAGAAGCTTTGCCATATATATATATGTTCCACTTCTAAAACGGACTCCGGACTTCCAGACCTCCATGATCCTATGACTACATTCTAGCTTTGGTGAAGGTTCTTCTTTGGTTACTTCTTGACTAGACCTCCTAAATAGAAATTTTATGGACTGTATTGTTTTACAATTTTAAGTTATTAAATTTAACATTGATGCTGCATTCTAAGTTGGAAAATGCTTAACTACTCCGCGGCAGAGGAAATTTGCAATATCGATTGCGCGAGATTCTGAATGGAGAGGCCCAAGAGCTCGAAGCCTCGAAGATTAATCACCTCCATGGCGAGTGCAATAGAAGCGTCGGCAAAGCTAACACCAAATCCGGATGATTTAAAAAAAAAAATAGTATAGTCCAGCCGGCTCTTAGATGGTGCTTTTTCTTTTTTGCCATACGATATACAGCAATAGGGTAACAATTGAAGGGAGTTCGAAGTCTTTCCAAAGACTCAAACCCTAGATCTCTCCTAAGATGGGCCCATATCTCTTAGATGATACTAAAGGGGTGTCTTACCTCCTAAATGTAACTGTATGAACGATGTTGTACTTCTTATTGTCTTAATTAAAAAAAGAAAAAAAAAATTCCTGCGATAAACCACACCTTCCCAACCAAACAAAATTTTCTCTAACCTTTCCATCCAGAAACCTTGTAACATTAATATTCCCCATATTTATCAACAAATGAAATAGTACTTCTCCATCCCATTTTATTTGCTTGTGTCTCCAAAAGTAATAAAAGCAAAAAATTCTCTCATATCACATCTGGTCGGGAGTTAACTAGAAAATAATGATAAAAACCTACTCCTATATGTTTTGGATGATTTCTGTCTGCAGTGAATTTTTAAGGTTTTGACCATGATTTTTATATTTTATACTCTTTCATACATGGAGACGAATCAACAACTAATTAACGCGAAACTACCAAAAGCAAAAATGGAAAAATAATTCAAAATAGTTATCATGCCAAAGCACCAAAGCCCCCCTTAACTACAGTCATATAGTGGGACGACACTGTCTCTAACCAGTTTTAAATGTGGACAATTTTATTTTTTATTTTTGGTATATATTTGATCCTTAAACGCACCAGTAAATTTTAATGCCAAAATTATTTTGGATTGTGCCAAAACTCCAATGCATAAATGCTTATACTCATGTGCAATGTACATACCTTTTATACATTAGAATTTTGGCACAATTAAAAACAATTTTGACATTATCACTATCCTAAATCTTTTGTGTATGCATTTATTTTGGTCTTTGATTTGATCAAAATCAGCGACTTTGAAGTCACCCACCATTTTTGGCCCACCATTAGGGTTGCTTTCCGTTTGATACGATTATCGGGGTGTACATCTTGTGGGACCAGAGTTAATTTGATTAAACATGGATCACCAGATTTGGTGTTTGATATACCTTTCTCGCCCTTTTGGCTAAGATTTGGTGTTTGATCAATGGTGAGATTTGATCCAATGTGAGCCGTGTTTAACAGATAGACAGCGTTGTTTAGGGTTTAGGGTTGCGTGACTAATTTTTACCTTTAATAATTTTTTATAACATTTTAACAAACTTTTTACATTCAAATAGTAAGAAACTAGACCTCGATAACAAAATCATTAAAGAAGAAAGAACACCGATGACAAAAAAAGTGAAAAACATGAACTGCTATTTCTATTAGACTTACGTCTCTATTTTAATGGACAACATATTTCTGTGTCTTTTTCACCAAAATCAATAGGATTGACACTACAAATTTCAGCGCAGTGGTTGTCATCTGACATATATACAAGATTCTCAGAAAACATTTGGTATAGTAGTCTACTCTTACCTATACTACGTGTTGGGTGAATCCATACAGTGGCTATACCTCAATATTAATTGAGCTCCCCGATAATGAACAATGAGATAGGCCCTCTAGATTAATTCCAGAGTTAAGGAAAGATATTCGGTTCCCAAATTTAAAACTAAACAGGTGACCTCAATTTGTTGACATTCCAATATTTATACCCTTGGATAATTGCACTACTAGTGAATAATGACAAAAAAATCCAAAATTGTGGTTTTTTGTATTCTTTTTTGTCTTTATTCACAAAACTTTAAGTTTGGTCAATAATTTTATACTTTTTAGATTCCTCTCATCGAGACGAACCAAAAAATCACAAAAAATCGACTCAAGACTAACAAATTCGAAAAAAAAAATGAATAAGGACAGACAAAAAAATCAAAATGGCTTTTTTTATCCAAAAGACCCCTGAATGTAATTGGTATCCAAACAAGGGACCCGACTTCGGTATTAGAATATTCGCACTCATGAATGTCATCTTGTCGATATTATTGTCATTTTTTGTTGTTATTTTTCCAAAAAATGATAAGTGTGCTACACGGTGCACCCATGCATGTTTTGTCCTCTTTTTTTTTTTTTTTTTTGTCAAAATTCAATTTTCCACTATTTTAGTCAGAAGAAAATAACGAAAGGGTGTGACACACTATTATCTAAATTGTTTATTTTTTAAAAAAAAAATATTTTTGTAATGGCCTTTCAAAAATTCTGCTGAATCAAATATCTGTTTCAAAACATTCAATTCCTCTTTCTCACAAGGCTACCATCTCAGTGCAAATCTAAGGAGAAAACCAAGCCACTCACAACCTGGTGCTTGAATAAAATCCCCACTACTACTTTAAAATTTCTCAATAATTCAAAGTGTTTCTCAAACTCTTGATAACAAAACCAAAATTTTTTTACAATTGATTACATAATATGAGAATTTAAAAAAAAAAAAAAACCCTATAGTAGCCTAAATCCGAAACAGTACTCGGTATCTAGCCGGTACCAGTATGTACTGTACCAGTAAATACTCAATTGTTACGGTTTTTTTTTTTTTAACTTATTGAGGGTGTCCGAATTATTTTACCTATATAACGGATTATTAAGGGACCTAAGCCTTTGAGGGCCAGAACCTTGATTTCGAATCTTTAGGGGAAAAAAATAGATTTAAAAAGTTTTTCCTACACTTTTGATACCAAAAATGTCGCTGCTAAAAATAGCAAACAACATTCCAACCGCAATTCCAATCGCTGGATTAGTTTACGTGGAGAATCACGTGGCTATAATCACTTCCGAAAGAGTGGTAGGTACCAGGAATCTATTGCTCCAACAAATTTATGGACCACGTAAACTAAGGGGGTGTTCCACTAAGGTTGTTTTGTTTTAAAACTGCATTGGTTTTTGTGTTATGTGATGTATTGTGGGAGGATGACTTGTCTCGGTTTTTGAGAAAAAAACTAGTTAGTGAAACACCCCCTAATTCAGCAATGATACATACCTAACCCAATTTACCCCGAAAATATCCAACCCACACACAAAGTGCGTGGGCTCTACACACACTGTCCATCCAATGTGTGTGGAGCTCACACTTTGTGTGTGGGTTGGATATTTGGGGAGTAAATTGGGTTGTGTACTTAGCTTTTCTGAAACTAATTTGGCAAAGATCTTTTCGTTGAATACATTTGCCAGTCATCGTTCATTCTTAGGTGAATGAATTCAGGATGGTGCTTTCACTGGCTTGTCTTATTTCACAGCTTTGATGGTTTCATACCATTTTTTTTTTCTTCCCCTTCTATTCTGAGAAAGTTGTATTTATTGTTTTATTTTTCTTTGAGCTTTTTGCCCTTTATCTCTTGGCTTATCAACCCTTGGTTGATTGCCTTGTTCCCCCTCCTTCCTCGCTCGATGTACCCCTATCGAGTTTTCAATAATATCTCTTCTCTTGTTGATCAAAAAAAAAAAATTCAAGGATGGAGCGAGACGCTATTAAAATTTGATAAAAGCATAATAGTCTCGTCCCTGCTCCACAGATATACTAGCTCGTTTTCTGTATGCAAAAATCTTAACTTCGTACCTACATAAATTGGAATAACTAAAACAAAATCTCGAGAAAATTCACTTATTAAAAAATAAAAATGAAGTAGCGGCAAACCTGTGCTTTACGCATGCTAATTAATTTCAATCTTCGTAAAGAAAGTCTTACCACGTGGCTATCCATTTGTCTTCATTTTTCGTCCAATTACTTTCACAAAGTTTACACGACGTCTTCACGAACATTACAGGTTTACCATGCCACCAATTTGTTTTCACAAAATTTACAGGATTGCTATGTGACCTATGGTCTTCACAAAATTACAAGTTTGCACACCCAATTACAATTTTCTTCAAAATTACCAGTTTAATATTTTAACTAGATCCAAAAAAAGTAATGTAAAAAAAAACACTTACAAAATATATTTATGTTAAGACATGACAAACTCAACCCCCCCGTTCTCCCCATCTTAATTTCGGTAATTTTCTAATTCCAGTTAAATCAGTAACACATTCATCCTATGTTGGAATTTTGAAGTTTTTTTCTTTTAATCTTTTTTCATCGTCTAAATTTAAGTGAAAATAATCACACAAAAAAACCTGTACTAAATGAGAGTCCATCCAGTTCAAAATCATCTCTTTTCACTATACCTATGCAGTTACCTGGAGGAGATCACTTCAGATTCTAGAAAGTGGGTTTTAGGAGTTGGGTTTTAGTTTTATATTGGTCTCCTTGTGAGAGACCAATATAAGTTCCCGTACCGTGTCTTGAATCTGATTTTTGGGGTTGGCTGAGTTTTCCATTTGATAAAATCACCCACTTAATTTTATCAAATATTGATTTTATCAAATGGAAAACTTGGCCGATTTAGGGGAGGTAGGGAGAGAGAGAGGACAAAATGCTTTTTCACTTTTGACTCTGAATTTTTTCTTTCATGTGGAACACCGAACACCTAACCGAAATTGGACTTCCAAATTTCAACTGGGCTTTATCTTTTAATGGGCTCCTAAGTGAGTTGGGTTATGATCCGTGGGCCTTGAGTGTGGTACATGGGGGCCCAACATTTGGGGCTTTTGGGGGGACCACAAGGCTGTGTAACAGTATGAGGACAGATTCCTCTTTCTCTATCTCATCCATGCATATGCTTGGGGCTCCTTGTTGAATCTATGAACACATGAAATGGTACCGTTTTTGTTACATGTATGATAGAGCATCTCCACTCCTTAATTAATCTTACATTAAACTCAAATTTGAGTAAAAAAACACCAAAAACCCCACTACATTCCTTCACCAAATTTGATATTACTCAAATTTTTCACCAAATCTAGTGAGAACCAAACCCAACATCAAATTTTGAAGGTCATTTTCTCCCCCTCAAATTTAACAATTGCATTAATGAAGGTTTTACTCAAATTTATGCCTATATGTTTTTGCCCAATGGAGTGCTCCATACCAAATCAAATTTTTACTCAAATTTTACTCAAAATTTGCGTAAAAATCTGGATAATGAGTGGAGATGCTCTTACATGCCTATGATTGCGAATAAATTTTAATTTTCAACTAATAATGAACAAATCGACTTTAGGAATTGATCAATTTTTTTGGGGCTATCAATAAAAAAACCATTTTAGGAATTGCTCTCCAATTGGAGACAAATAACTAAACAGAGTTGAACTGTGACATTATAAATTTCTGAAAGTGTATTAAAAAAAGTCCTCTAGTAATTTCCATAATTTCGTTATCAAAATAATAATTTCAAATACAATTTCAAGCCCAACATTAATTGGACGGATGGGTAAGAAATCAATTAAAAAAGCAGAAATGAGACGATTACCTTTTGTAAAATGATAATCAAATCAAAGATAAAAGAACCCGTATGAGGCATCAACCATTTGACGGAACCCTGGATTTAATCCGTCATAAAAACTTTCCACCAACTGCCACTTGGGAAATTTTATGGTGCCCCTCTTTTAGAGGGTGTTTGGGAGCTTATTTTTCAGCTTTTCATTTTCAGTTTTTTGGCTTTTTGATTTTTTGGATTATGGGCAGAATGAGTTTTGAATATAGGTGGAGTGTTTGGGAGAAATGTGTAAAATGTATTTTGCAAAAGTAGAGTGTTTGGGAGAAGAATGACAAAAATGAGTTATGAATTAATCTTTTACCATTTTACCCTCATTAATTATGATATTAAAAATGTATATGCCATTTTACTTATTTAGTTATTTATTTTTTTGAATTTTTTTTGTGTGTCGTTGTTCCCAAAGAAAATAAAGTGAAGTACCAACAAAAAAAAAAAAAAAAGAAAGTGAAGTACGGGAGGAATATGTGGAAGATAAAACCCATTTGAAATCCATGGAAAATCCCACGGGAAAAATTCTGAAAAATCCCACGGAGATCCCATAGAAGATTCCACAGACGATCCCATAGAGACACCGAGATGCTTTTTTCTGGAGAATCCATAAGAAATTCAATTGGTAAGTTGCAACCCAATTTTAGACAGATTTCTTGAGTTTTTTTTTTCTAAATCAAAATTCTGAATTCCAGATTTTATAGTACCGTTGTAGTGACGAAAACCGGTGTGTAGATTGCATGAATCGTCTTCTTGCTTCTCCTTCCTTTCTCTGTCTCTCTGATGTTGTTGTGGTGGAAGATTTTGGGAAGAAAAAATGTAACGTAAACAAAGGGTAGAATGGGGAAGAAAAAACTAGAATGAGAAGTAGAAGTTGAAAAGCTCCTCAGGAGCTCCTTTTGCTTTCTGGTCTCAATTGTGAAATTTGGAGAATGAGTTTTGAGAAAATGAGTTTTGGAATCTGTCTGCCAAACATCCAAAAATTGAAAAAGAGAAGTTGAAAAGGAGTTAAATTGTCGGCCAAACACCCTCTTACATTCGTTGTTATAGTCATTCTTTTGATTTTGCAGAGCTTTACATGCTCGAGTTTGACATTTCTCCTACTCTTTGCTCAATGTTCTTGCTTTGTTTCATCCCCTCCAATCCTTCTTCGTAATACTTGTTCTTTGTTCAAGTTTCGTGTTTGTGCTGCTCGTGTAAAACAGGGTAATTTACTGATAAGAATGATTTATTTATTTATTTTGATATAAGCAAATATTATTGTATGATCAGCAGCTCTCGTAAGGCAATTTTCAGTTTGTTAAGAAAGATTACAAGCTGCATGGCCAACACCGGTATAAGGGCTTGTTAAAACTACCCTGTCACCATTGTTAGAAGGAAGTGCATTTTCTTCGAGACTAGTAGAAGTGCCGGAGGCAACACAGGTGGTAGAGTTTCTGCCTGCATGGTTCCCCTTCTAAGACACAGTGCGTCTTGCCTTAATAGCTGTTGTCATTTTCAGGTTTGGGAAAACTCGAAAACCCTCCATTGTCATAGTTCAATGATGTTGGGTTTATTTTGTTTGATACTTCTCATCGTGCTCCTATTTCATTTTTTAATGGCGGTGTGATAATGCCAGTCGAAAAGGAAAGGCGATGACTATCAGTTCTTGTTGGAAAAATAGGATTTTAATCGATTATTTTGGTGCGCCTAAATATGAACAAAATCCATTTAGTTATGAATGAGAAATTGTCATTCAAAGCTAGACATTTTTAATGTGTGGAAGAGATGGACAATAATGGAAAGTTTCCATAAATAGCTAGTTGCTATTAATGGAATATTGGACATTAATAGAAAGTTCCCATAAGCTGGTTGCTATTAATGGAACATTGGACATTAATAGAAAGTTCCCATAAATAGCAGGTTGTTGCTATTAATGGAAAGCTACCATTTCTGTCTGTTTTCTTCCTATATAAGGGATCCTCTGCTGAAGGTTATTGACATTCCAAAAATTCCAAAACCATTCTCTAAACCTCCAAAACCGTGATAAGCCTTCAAGGTTTTTAGCGTCTTGGTTTTTCATCTGTGAGAGAGTACTACGCACAGAAATTCATTTCGAAGCGAGCTATTAGTGTGGTGCACACTAAGCTTTCAACCGCTGTATCCTGGGAGACGGACGTCGATCAAAACCTCTAGCACCCCAGTGAGGCGAAGAATCTGTTTTAAGGACACCGTGTGAAACATGGGCCTCGGTTTGTATATCCATAAATATTTCCAGATTATGGAAAATATTTTAGTTCATGTTTTATGTAATGAAACAACTGGAATAAGATTTTCTATACGCTGTTTTTTATACCGCCTGATTGCAACAATCTTGGAAGAGATTTCCAACAGTTCTTACTCTTTTTCCAAGGTAGCTACTGACTCGAAGTCTTCTGTAAAAGGGAGTTCCGTGACTTCCGGATTCTTGGGGCGGGCTCAAGGCCTTTAAAGAGTAAATGTATGTGCATTTTGAGTGTGGTTCTAAACCTTTTGTTTTTTTTCCTCCCAATCCACAACATTACGAAAATCATATTACTCAATTTACTTTGTTAGAAATCTTGCATTTAATTAGCAAACACAGCAATAATATACAAGTGATATGTTCTATTGGTGGAAAATTGAAAACAAATCGATCGAGGTAACACGATTTATTAGTTTTTTTTTTCACTCAAATCATAGTTAAAATATGATGATACTTTCTTATCTTCTTTATAAAAAAAAAAAAAAAACTCTTGCAATTACTCCTACATCTTTTTGTGTTTATCTTTTCTCAAAAAAACTCTTGAAGTGTAAGAAGCCCAATATTGAGAGTTTACTTCACGCCCCTAAATTGAAATTTTTTTTACTTGTATATTTTTTATTTTTTATAACTTAATATTATGTTGGCAACCAAGTTAGATGTCGGGTTTGGACAACCCAAACATTAGGGCTAGCCCTATCTACCTTCTGATCTTGTATTAAGAGAATCCATGTTTTTTTTTTTATCGGCAACAAAATTTTATTAAAACTCGACAAAGGGTACATTGAGGGAAAAGAAAAAATCCCAGCGAAGTGCTGAAATTGAAAGAAAGAAGAAAGAAAAGAAGGAAAGATAAAACAGAACTACTAGGTGCTAGACATCATATTGATCCTAGCAGATACAATGAAACCTGAACAGCACCATGGGCCAACACCACTACCAGATTTAGCAAGAGCAACGTGGTAATTTTTCATCCACGTAGGACCAGATTCCAACCTCTATCCAAATACTGTTGTCACACACGAATGCATGACCATCCATCCATCTGTTCCCTTTTGAATGTTAAAAATGTTTCACCAGCTTCAACAAATTCTTCAAACGCATGCTTTGCTCGATTACCTTGGCTTGTCAACTCCTCTGATCTCTATCATGTGAAACTCCTCAAAACGCCTTCCCTCAGATTCTCCTGCTTAATCCCCAAAGCAAATTCAATAAAGCCAATGATAAGAAGCAAAACACCCCTGGTAATATTATCCTTCAACTCCAAAAGCAGACCCAAAAACATAAGCAACAGTTCCAAATGAACAGTTGGCATCAGAGCTCCAATTGCATCACATTCAATCATCAAAGAGTAGCATTTCCAGAAAAACTCAACAGAGGCAGCAGTTCCACTAAAAACTCCAACATCCAGCCCCTTAGCATCTCCCACATCAAAGCAGCAGCAGCATTAGCATTACTAATCAGCCTACTAGCATTAGATTCACTACTCAGCATACTCCTACTGTAACACCCGGGTTATTTCAATAATTTATTTGGGCTATGGTAAAAATTTTAGAATTTTCTGAGATGGAATCTGGACTGCACGGTCGGAACGGGGCTTGTTTCCGCGGTCGCGGGAGTTCCAGCCGTCTGCTGGGAGTGGAAACTTTCTTAATATGGGAGTGGGTCCCACCCCACCCCCATAAGTCTTCCCACTGTCTCTCTTTTCTTCTTTCTTTTTGTTTCTTTCTTTTCTTTTCTCTTAGCAATCAAAGAAGAGAAAGAGAGGGGGAGAAAGAGAGGGACGCAGGGAAGGAAGAAGAAGAAGAAGAAGAAGAAGAAGAAGAAGAAGAAGAAGAGAAGAGGAGAAGGAGAAGGAAAAGAAGAAGGAAAATTGGGCAAAACCCAAATTGAGGTACGAATTGAAGATTAATTTCCGAAATTCTTAAGCTATGATGTTCATATACAAGTTAATTTGGTATTTTGCATCTCATAAGAATGATTTGGGGTTGTTTTTACAAAAATTCGTGAAAGGAAGGTGAAGGGTTCACTGACTGGTTTTGTGAAAAACCAAATCTGCCATGGTTTTTGGCGAATTTTAAGACATGGTTCCCAAAGTTGGAAATTTATGAGATTTTTACAGTAGCTACCCATGGATGTTCTTTATGTTGTGTAAAAATTTCGGGGTTTAATTCGAAATACAGAAAATAAGAAAATTCGTGAATCAATCTGCTGTCGGGTTCGTGTTTGGGCAGACAGCACTGACACATCTTGGGAAAAAGGTTTTAACTTCTAGCTCGGGTATCCGATTGGTACACCGTCTTTTGATTATGAAACTAGACTCGTATACCTTCGAAACGATGTATGGGTTGTGCCTTAATTATTTCCAGAGAATAGCAGTTTTTAATTTGAAGTTGGGGAAAAATCTATTTTGGGGAATTTTCAGCAAGTTTTGGGTTTGTGTGGAGGTTGTTTAAAAAATAGTTACGGAGCTCAGAAAATTCTGAATTTTGGATATGATGATGAAGTGTGATTCTGGAGTTTGTGGTGAAAATTTCGTGGGAATCGGATAAGTAGATTAATTCTGAAAATTCATAGAGCGCAGCACTGTTGAGTTGTAGGATACATTTTCATGCATTTCACTTGCTTTTGGGCATGAATTTTTGGTAGTGAGCTTATGGGTGATACATAATTGATGTCATAGGTGATGATACTGTAAGATGGTCGTGGTGACACTTCTGGTGCATAGAGGTTAAGATGGCGGAGTTGGTCCTGTTGTGACAGGTGAGAATGTACAGCCTCTATAATAAATAGAAATGTGTAGTGTTTATGTGGTGTTTTCAAATGTGTGGTGTGATTATTGATGTTTTGAAAACTCTCCTTGTGATTTTTGTATATGTTAAAAGTATTGTGTTTGGACGGATTAAATGATTTTCAGTGATGGATCAAATGATTTCTGGTGGGTGAAAAGAAAATATTTTATGCCTCTTGTGCCAATGTTTAGTTTGCAAGGTTGGCAACTTGCATTCGTGGGCTGTGCCATCTGGCTGTGTGCCAGCATTTTAGCCAAAAAGTTGCAAGGTTGGCATCTTGTAGCGTGGGCTGTGCCAATATTTTTGTTTGCAAGGTTGGCAACTTGCATTCGTGGGCTGTGCTAAATGTTTGATGTGCAAGCTTGGTTGCTGCTTGCCGGTAAGCTTTGCTTACGTTGTGGTTGCAACTACCATTGGTGATAAAGAATGGCCCTCGTCACCGCCACTATATGTGAGCCTGTGAGCGAGGTAACGGTACCGTCATAACTCCCGGTCGTGAGGTTGGGGACTCGTTGGCACATTGGGTAAAATGATAGGATATTATTTTATATTGTGAAAGAAAATGTGAAATATTTTGTAAAACTTACAGAGGTGTGTTGATGAAATGGGCCGGTGGGCCGTGTTTTTGAGATGAGCCGATAGGCCGTGTTTTTTAGACGAGCCGGTAGGCTGTGTTTTTTTTTAGATGGGCCGGTGGGCCATGTTTTGAGATGAGCCGGTGGGCTGCATTTTTGAAATAAATATGGTGGGCTGTGTTTTTGAGAAAAAAATGTGGGTGTGATGCTTAAAACTGTGATCCATCTAAATTGTTTAAGCAAATGTGTTGGTGTGTTGTTTATACTTCGATCCATTTAAATACTTATCATTTCTATTTATTATGTTGCTAAGGTACATTCTCCTGTAACCTTTTTGGTTGCAGATTTTCAGTTGAGCTAGACGTCGGTCCACTACAGTGCCAGAGTGCTAGTCAGGTGTTCCTAGAGGTTGTGTTCTGTGATTTTGTCAGTCAGTGGGTGATGTGGATAATCAGTATTTTGTGGAGTTATTGTGGTTGAGTACATGTCAAATGATTTTGACTGTACAGTTGTTGAGGAGGTGTGAACACCTGTTTTGGTTATGGCAGTTGAGTTTGGTGTTATAATATCTTTTGTTTGCATTCGTTACGAGTTGCAGTTGAGCTTTGTATAATAGCTTTTGTGAGTAGCCTAAAAGGCGTACAGGTGGTGACAGGTGTCCAGTCACTTTGTGCAGGTTATATCCTGCCGGAGTGGGGTGTGACACCTACTATGGATCAAATTGCACAACAAATGAAAGAGCGACATAACAGCACCATCCACATCAGCAGAGAAATTCAGCAAGTACCAGAAACAAATATATCAGCATCAGGCAAAAGCTATAACTCCTCAGCAACAAAGGCAGTAGCAGAAACAACCAGTAACTAACAGAATCAACATGTAAATAGCAGAAACAAGCCATAACAGGGAATGTATCACTGAGAGATACATGCCCACAAAACGTAATTTACAGAGAATTGAGAGCAGCAGCATCCACCATCAGACAAGATATGAACCCAACAAGAATTTGCAGAGAGTTGAGAGCAACAACAACCACACATTTGGACCAACTCATTGGAATGATCACCACCACCAGAGCATCGTCAGAGAATCATAAAAGAACAGCAATGCATGAAGAGATTCTTGGAAAGAAACTAGCAAATTAACAATTGGATTTGCTCCTCCTCAAGAGAGCATATCTATTTGCATCCTCTTCAATCATCTTAGATATCACCATTGTGTCTTCCTTTGAAAATTCAATCCCTAACCTCATACCCATAGCTGTTTGAGATTGCAGCTCCTTCACAGGATCTTCAAAACCTTTAATGATGATTTTATTCCTTCTGAGAATGTCCTCTGAGTCAATCGAATCAGAGTGTTCACTGTCTACCTCCCATACTTCACCTACTTGTGTACCATCATCCAAAGATTCACAAATATCCCTGATTTCCTTCCTCAATCTTGCTCTTTTTTGTCTAGCAGTCAACACCTTTGGATCTGCCATATGCTTGTTTGATCCATTTAGTTTTTGTTCAACACTTGCCAAATTCCAATAACCTTCTGGATATTTCTTATTTTCTTGTGATTTGAATTTTCCAAAATCTCAAAAGGTTCCTCATTATAGCTTACTTCCACAGACTGATTCTCCCCAACAAATAACTCATCCTTTTCCTCAATTATTGTCTCCAACTGTCCATTTAGTTCCACCTGTAAATTTATTCCTTCCAATTGAGATGCTCTAATCCCAATAACTGAACCTATTTCAATTGGGCCAGCAATGGGTTCCAAAAGTCTTTCAGCCTCCTTTTGTAGTTCTTCTAGACCTGTATCAATTGAATCTTGACCCTCCTTTGACTGGGTTACACTATCCTTATCCTCAATTGGTTCATGTACTGTGTTTTATGTCTCCACCAGTCGACTTCCAAAGTCCTCCACTAAAGAATCCAAATCAAGAAAGTAATTTGAATCACCATTATAGCAATCCTCAGTCATATCTAGATTGTTGGGCCCAGCTGACTTAGGGACTGCTGAGCTATTAATTGTATTCTGCCCCATTAACTGCTCACCTACTTCCGCATGCTTTGTTGTATATTCAAGGAGAAACACTTTGGGATATGGAGGCTTTTCCTTGTTGGCATCCAAGTCAGACTTGTCTTTGTCCATTGCTGCCAAATCATCCATAGGGCTACTTCCATCTATTTTATTCCAATCCTTGTTAATATTACTTTTATCCATCTCATCATCTTCTTCCTCATATGTCGATCCTGAATCAATAGCATGTGCAAACTTGTGTTTGGTTTATCTTATAGCTCTGAACGTGCTTTCTTATTCTATTTTGACCAGATACTTCACCGCTGCAACCATCAGTTCTACTTGTCCTTCAATGTGCTTTTGATTCTCAGTTGCTATAAGTATTCTCGCTAGCTCAAATGAGGTTCCTCTATGCGTATCTTGATCTACTTTAATGAAATGTCCCCATAAATTGCCAATTTCCTTGAAAGTAGATTATGCCCATGCATTAAGGAGCTTACTAAAGGAGCTTAATTTTGCACAAGAAGAAGCAACGGAAATATTCTTGGACAATCAATCGGCAATAGCACTAGCAAAGAATCCAGTCTTCCATGATCGTAGCAAGCACATAGATACAAGTTATCATTTCATAAGAGAGTGCATGACTAACAAGGAGGTCCGAATGACATTCACAAGGTCACAAAATAAAATTGCCGATATCTTAACCAAGCCGCCCAAGCAAGACGTCTTTTTCAAGCTAAGAGCTTTTCTTGGAGTTACTAAATCAAGTTTAAGGGGGGATGTTGAAGTATAAACTTGATTTGGTCCAAGAAAAAAAATGAAGCCCAAGGAAAAATAATAGATGAACCCCAATCCAAGTCCAATACAAAAAGCCCAAAATAGAAGATATTTTGGAAGATGTATGTAGTTTCTAGAAGAGTTCTAGAATACCTAAATTCTAGAAGATATCTAGAAAAACCTTGAGATATCCTAGATATTTGTTGTATGTATTTATCACATGTAAAATCCAGAACTTATTTAAATATTATCTTGTAAAGAAATCTGAAACCTTCCATGAGTAGTATCAATATGAATGGGTTCTAGTCATTTTGTATTATGCCAAAAAAATTTGTGTCCAAGTGTAATACACAATGCTTACTTCCCTGCTCTTGTCTTAGTACTTGTCCCTCTTCCAAAATCTTTCCAATACAAACACTCTAATAATCCTCCTCTATCCAACAGTGGCACGCCAAGAGATTAGCATCTTTGAACATTTCATAGAGGAAGTACTCCACTCCCTGCTGTAACGTTAACGCAGCTAGGTTGTGGAATTTCACATCAGCCTTCCTATCTTTCACAATGTCACGCACTGCCTTCTGGAACTTCGATTTAGGGATTAGAAGCTCGGTACTGTTCTAATACTTTTTAATCTCCCTACATCAAAAATTCTGACGCTCTAAGAATTGCTTAGCCTTCGTATCTTTCACAGTGCCTATCCGATGGAAACTGCTTTGTTCCCTAACATCCTTCCACTGCTTTCCCTCCATTTACAATTTCAAACTCTTTTCAGCATGATGACACTGATGCTCTAAGAAAAATTCTATGATTGTCCACTGCAAGTCCCTTGAGTGAAAAAAAAATCTTAAAGTTTCTACTATTTGCATAGGTAAAAACTTTTAAAATTTCAAGTTATCAATTATTTTTTATGTTGTTTTTATAAAATTTAACGGTAGCTACACATATGAACACAACATCGTCTCTTATTCGGACCTCACATGTAAGGATAAATACTTATTTTATTTTATTTTTTTGTTTATGAATATGAAACTACACATGTTTCAGCCCCTGCTTGACTCAAATCTTATGTTTGCCACTACGTAGGTGTGCGTACACAATATGCACAGACAAATAGAAGATGCATGTTAACTGTCTATGCATGAAATCAATGGTCTAGATTTTAAATTAATTATTCGGGCGAATAATTTAAACTATTAGTGCAAATAATTTGATTAAAATCTGAACCATTAATTTTTAAGATGAACGGCTGAGATGGGTTGTGCACATTTAGCGTACGCATTTTGTCCCATAGCGGGTTAATTTGTGTGCTCCTCAAGCCTCGACAGAATGCCTATAATTGACTGCAACTTCCCAAGCTCTCCCTCACGTTTTTTCATAAGTACAATCATTCTGTTTAGCGGCAAAAACCAATTTCTCGCTCTTTTCTACTCCTTCGTCAATTGAGGTAAGATCTTCTTCTTCCTTCCCAATTTTCACATTTTTTCGATGAGGTTTTGAATAAGCATTCCACTTCTAGCGATTTACGTTTTTTATAGTTAGAAGTGGAATATAGAAAACGTAAATCGCTATAAGTGGAATGCTTATTCAAAACCTCATCGAAAAAATGTGAAAATTAGGAACGAAGAAGAAGATCTTACCTCAATAGACGAAGGAGTAGAAAAGAGCGAGAAATTGGTTTTTGCCGCTAAACAGAATGATTGTGCTTATGAAAAAACGTGAGGGAGAGCTTGGGAGCTTGGGAAGTTGCAGTCAGTTATAGGCATTCTGTCGAGACTTGAGGAGCACACAAATTAACCCGCTATGGGACAAAATGCGTACGCTAAATGTGCACAACCCATCTCAGCCGTTCATCTTAAAAATTAATGGTTCAGATTTTAATCAAATTATTTGCACTAATAGTTTAAATTATTCGCCCGAATAATTAATTTAAAATCTAGACCATTGATTTCATGCATAGACAGTTAACATGCATCTTCTATTTGTCTGTGCATATTGTGTACGCACACCTACGTAGTGGCAAACATAAGATTTGAGTCAAGCAGGGGCTGAAACATGTGTAGTTTCATATGCATAAACAAAAAAATAAAATAAAATAAGTATTTATCCTTACATGTGAGGTCCGAATAAGAGACGATGTTGTGTTCATATGTGTAGCTACCGTTAAATTTTATAAAAACAACCTAAAAAATAATTGATAACTTGAAATTTTAAAAGTTTTTACCTATGCAAATAGTAGAAACTTTAAGATTTTTTTTTCACTCAAGGGACTTGCAGTGGACAATCATAGAATTTTTCTTAGAGCATCAGTGTCACACTACAACAAAAACTACCTATGGCGACGAAATCTAGCGAGGAAACTCAAATTTCCTCGCCAAATTGGTGTTTTTGGTGAGGAAATCCAATTTCGTCGCCAAATGGGTACCATTTAGCGAGGAAATTTGAGTTTCCTCGCCAAATCGGTACCCTTTAGCGAGGAAATCCGATTTCCTCGCCAAATGGTTAACCTTTAGCGAGGAAAATGGATTTTCCTCCCAAAAAGGTAAGATTTGGCGAGAAAAAAAAATTCGTCGCAAAAAAACAACTTTTTGCGAGGAAAATCATATTTCCTCACCAAAAGGTACTTGTTGGCAACAAAATTTGTGACTACTAATTAATTTTTAATTTTTTAAAATTGGGCTATTTTAAAATAAAGTATACAACTATTTCTATTATCATATTACACATAGTGTATAAATATGATTAAGCTAGTACTAGTTTAGCCCAACTTCTTGAATATTTTTGTCTTTCTCTTTACAACACTCTTATCTCTTTTTTTTCTTTTTTCTTTTTGTTAGATACGGAATTTTTAATTAATTAGTGGTGTTGATGAACTAAATTTAAAAAGTATAAAAAAAAATTATGAAAAGAAGCAAAAGAAAATCACTAAAAATGGAAAAACTTCAGAAATTATGCATTATGTTAATTTTTTAAACTTCGATGCAGAATTTATACACTTTTTTTTTTAATTTCTCTCTTCAATACAAATAATCAAATGAAAATAGATCAAAATATAGCAAAAAAATTAATATTATTCACTCTACAACAACTACGTACTCCTATCTAAGAAAAAACTAGAACAATAAAAATATATATTAGTCCAACAAAAGTTATTGTCAGAAACCCATAGGCCATCGAACATGTTTAGCCCAAAAAAAAAAATGAAAAACATGTTGCAGTGCCAAAAATCTCAAAAGCTTGGACACTAATAATGATTAAGAATATAACATATGCAGCGAAAAACATATGAAAACTACTATATATATTAAATAGTCGAATAATGGAACAAATTGCAATGTTGGTGAGGTGGATAGGTGTTGGGCGTGCCATAGAGGAGGTTGCGAGTTCGAACTCCCGCGCAAGCAAAAAAGAAAGCTGGGTAGAGAACATCACATTTTTGTTTTCGCGCTACAATTAGCGACAAAAAAATTCGTCGCCTAAAATGTAATTGGCGAGGAAATAATTCCTCGCAAATTCATGTATTCGTCGCCTAAAATGTAGTTGGCGAGGAAATAAATCCTCGCCGATTCCTGTAAATGGCGAGGAAATAATTTGTCGCTAATTACCTACAATAGGCGAGGAAATAATTCGTCGCTAATTGCCTACAATAGGCGATTTTCCTCGCAAAATCCTTTTGCGATGCAGTATAGGCGAGGAAAGTGGGCGAGGAAATATTTCCTCGCAAATACCGTAGGTGAGGAAAAATGATACTCTAGCGACGAATTTTTTTCCTCGCCATAGCATGATTTTGTTGTAGTGTCATCATACTGAAAAGAGTTTGAAATTGTAAATGGAGGGAAGGCAGTGGAAGGATGTTAGGGAACAAAGCAGTTTCCATCGGATAGGCACTGTGAAAGATACGAAGGCTAAGCAATTCTTAGAGCGTCAGAATTTTTGATGTAGGGAGATTAAAAAGTATTAGAACAGTACCGAGCTTCTAATCCCTAAATCGAAGTTCCAGAAGGCAGTGCGTGACATTGTGAAAGATAGGAAGGCTGATGTGAAATTCCACAACCTAGCTGCGTTAACGTTACAGCAGGGAGTGGAGTACTTCCTCTATGAAATGTTCGAAGATGCTAATCTCTTGGCGTGCCACTGTTGGATAGAGGAGGATTATTAGAGTGTTTGTATTGGAAAGATTTTGGAAGAGGGACAAGTACTAAGACAAGAGCAGGGAAGTAAGCATTGCGTATTACACTTGGACACAAATTTTTTTGGCATAATACAAAATGATTAGAACCCATTCATATTGATACTACTCATGGAAGGTTTCAGATTTCTTTACAAGATAATATTTAAATAAGTTCTAGATTTTACATGTGATAAATGCATACAATAAATATCTAGGATATCTCAAGGTTTTTCTAGATATCTTCTAGAATTTAGGTATTCTAGAACTCTTCTAGAAACTACATATATCTTCCAAAATATCTTCTATTTTGGGCTTTTTGTATTGGGCTTGGATTGGGGTTCATCTATTATTTTTGTAACATTTTTTTAATGAAATGGGGGGTTTTAACTACGAAATATGGTTAATTTGAAAGCAAAACTTTAGATATACAAAATATGATTCGTTTCTTTCTATTTCAACCAACTCGGGGGTTTAAAAATAAAGAAACTTTATAAGACAAGAAAATATTAGATTAAATGCAACAAAATATCCCTTCTACGTTATTCATCTTACATAAAATTTCATAAAATTAAAACCATCTCCTTTCAGTCCTACACCAAAAAAAGGTTTGATTCAGGTCCTAGTATAAATGGTTGAACCTAGCGCAATCATAGAAATTTTCCGTTTTTTCTGACTAGATTTAAGGGTTGCTTCCAAAAGCCCGTTCAGGTGCACGGAAAGGTTAGGTTGGGAAAATTAATTTTCTTGTCACTTTCTTTATTCTAAATTTAAAAAAAAAAGTTATGGAACCACCACATCAATTTTTTCATTGATAAATGATTTTTACATCTTACTAAAAAAGAGAAATTCTAGTTTTCCTGTAGAACTTTTTGTCAACACATATCAGAAAATAAATTTTATTTTCCTTTAATTCATTTCACTTTTCTCGAGAATATGTCTCTCACATAACGGCATATTTTGGCTTAAAAAATTAAGCATGTTTTTTGCTTTTTAACTTATTAGAGGGAAAGCTTTACTGACTTATTTTGGCCTAAAATGCCGTAGGAATTATTTATTAGCCCAAAACAAATGATTTTTTGAAACTCAAAAGAAACAAAAAGCATGCTTTACTTTTTAGGCTAAAATAAGCCAACATTTCCAGCAATCGAATAGAGCTAGAGAGAGAGAGAGAAAGAAGAAGATTAGAGCAAGGCTGACCTTAGTTTTTGGAACAGTAATCTTGACTCTGAACATCATGAGGAAAATTTATATCAAATAACAAGCGCTCGAGAAAATCACTAAACTGGCAAGCGATACACAATCTTGAAAATCCGAAACCATAATCCTATCAAATGCACCTTGTAGGAGAGGTTCTTGATGTAAGTCAAATAAAATTAACTTGGAGAGGCAAACAATAGCTAATGGTCAAACAAGGAATAGGAGGGTGAGTGAAAAGGGCGAAGGATCAAGCCAAGTATACAGAAAGAGAAGGCAGCAGTGTTCCATCCATTCCCCTTTGGATTGTTATCATCCCCACAACACAGTCCTAAAAGAAAGGCAGGCCCGCGGGGGCTGGCAAGAACAACGTTCTTGATTTCAGAGCTCCGAATTCCCTTATCTCTGTAGGATTTCCGTACACCAAGGGTGAATTGATCTCTCTGGAAATTTGTGCAGGAGTGTCTCATATTTATAGGGATCTACATCCAATCATTGGGCGGCAGACATTTCCCCAATATTATGGTGACACGTGCTCTCTCCGTATATCTGGGCGACGTGGGTGACGTCACTGGCCGTTAGGAATATTCCCTTGGCTCATCCATTGCACGTCTTTCCCTCGCGGCGATCCTTAATCCTTTTAAAGCCACCAAGCCACTTGTACCTCCCATATTCCCGCGATGTTGGGCATGGCTGCGAGCTCCTTTTCTCGCGCCAATGCTTCGCTCGAGGTTCGCGATGACTCCCTTGTCCCTGCCTTATGGCCAGGTGTAGTCGCGAGCTCATCGTATGTGAATGTGTTGGTCTTGATTCCCTTACTTCGCGCTGATTTCCTTTTCTAAGGCCATCGCGATGGGTAATTCCCCGTCGAGCAGGGTTTTCTTATTTGCCATCCTCTATTCTGCGAGGGCCGGACTTCGCAGTGGGTGCTTTTGATCTGCTAATTTTAACCAATATCTGACGTGTCCACAGTGACTCTTTCTTCCACGTGGCTTGTTGCTATGGGTTGGTCAACTGTCTATTTGTCAGACACGCTGACTTTCCCTACGTACACACCTCTAACTTTACAACAAAATCAGATACAAGAGACCAAAATTCAAATACAAAGTGGAGGAACAATTCATGGCCCAATGCTCACTTTTATTGATCCAGAAAGAAAAAGGAAACGTGCTAATTCAAGTGGGGGTCCTTTGAAGGTAATTGGTTTATTTAGTGAAAGAATTTGGGTAAACCTACGGGTACAGAAGGCTAGAGACAGAAAATGTACCGAGCTGCCTGGGGGACCCACTTTGGGTCCCACACGAGCGATTCAAACTGTTCATTATTCTTAGAACATTTTTCCGAAGGGCCCCACAAAATTTCAGCTCAATCGGACGGTTAGAAGTGCTTAAACCAAAGTCCTACCGTTTCAATCAAAAAAATATTGATTGAAACGGTGGGACTTTGGTTTAAGCACTTATAATTGTCCGATTGAGCTGAAATTTTGTGGGGCCCTTCAAAAAAATGTTCTAAGAATAATGAACGGTTAGGATCGCTCGTGTGAGACCCAAAAGTGAGTCCCCCAAGCAGCTCGGTACATTTTCTATCCCTAACCTTCTGTACCCCAAGTCAGGTCCAAAGAATTTGGTTCGGCACGTATCCTCACAGCAGTAGCTAATTGGGTGATCCGAGTTATCCTTTTCGATCAAACAGTCCTGTTTTTCTCTAATCAATAATCATCCTTTGTATCTTCATCAATCTGATGACTTATCTTTCTCGACTGTGTTATAAAGTAGCATTTGTGATGAACTTGATGCAATTTCTAAATGTTTTGTTCCAAAAGCAATAGCACTGGAAGATAACTTAAATGTTCTCTTTGTTTGAGATAGGATATCAGAATATTGGGTAGTCATTTTTCTCTGGGAAAAAGGTGGAGCTGTATTTCCATTTTTGCTATTGTTATCCCTATTTATTTGTATAGACTAGAAATGTCAATGTGTTTATGCCAGCATGTAAGAGCTTGTTCTCACAGGTCAATTGGGTAGACAACGAGATATACAAGTTCTTTTCTCATTATTTCAGGAAATACGAAGATGCCAAATGCCATGGAGACCATACATCAATCTTCCCTTGCTTTGGGTAGACATGGCACTATAAGTACTTGTTTTATATTATGTATTTGGACTCACTAGGGTTTGCATTTCCAAACCACTTGCGGCAGTAAGCTCTGTGGACTGTCAACAAACAAGATACTATCCTACGGCCATTCATGGAAATTTGTGCTAGAACTGTTATGAATTGGAGTTGTAATTCTATAGATTGACTAGAGATAATCAGGCAGACTGTTTTCCCCTAATGTCTGTGGTGATTAGATTAAAACAAGAAAACTTCTTTTCTTTTCTTTTTAAAGTTTGTCTTGGTTGTTTATTTGGTTTTCCTTCAGACCAAGAATTTCCTGTTTTGAAATTTGAAGATGAACGAAGCTTTCATGGAAATCATGAATTCCTTGCTTCAGTATTCTACTTACTGGGATACTGGGCCATTGCAAAATATGGAAAGTCAAGAGTAAAAAAATGTCTACTGTTGATCTTTTTAGTTTTGAACTGATTCTGCTTTATTCATTGTTCGGTAGCATCTTATGGAACATGGGAGGTTAGCTATGTGAAACGAAATCTCGCATGTATGGTTGTGTAAGTGTGAGAGCACCCTCACTCAAAAGCTACGGCTTTTATTTTACCAACAAATGTGTAAACTTACGTATGAATGTACATCTTTTATTTATACTTGTTGGTGTTACACGGTCTTGGGTAGAACTCAACCCCAAAAGCTAGGTTATGAAGTGAGAGTGCCCTCACGCTTATATATTTCATGTTACTTTCGTAACCAGGCGATGTGGGACTTCGCTTCACACCCTCCCTCACGCGCAGCGTGCTCACTCGGCAGCACCTGCCGCGTGCAGGCCAGGGACACACGCTTATATATTTCATATTACTTTGGTAACCAGGCGATGTGGGACTTCACTTCACAGTTGGTGCACTGTAGTCAGTTGGAAATGACACATATTAGCTACTTCCTCCGTCCCCAAAAGTTAGACACTTTTGGGAGTTCCAACATTTAAGGGAAAAAATGTATTATATTACAAAAACTCAAACTTTCAAATATTACCCTTGAAAACTATGAAATGACCTTTTGTCTTATGTGTAAAAGAAAAGGTAAAATGAAGAGTTCACCTAAATTTACTTTTAACTTTTCAAACTGGACAAATTTTGATGGGACAAGTAAAAGCATGAAAGTGTCCAACTTTTGGGGACGGAGGGAGTACATGTCAACATCTGCCTATGTATTCACTAGCAGTTCGGAATTAACTATAACAAATTCATGGTTTTTTTTTTCTCAGAATGAGAGCTACCTTGAAGCAAAAGAAAACAGATGAAAAGCTTCAAATGCTGGTAGAAGATCAAAAAGTAACATCCGACAAATCTCCACCACCTGATAGTAACATGGATGCCGAAGAAAACCATATACACAAGCAGAAAAAAGACTAGCTCTAGAGCTACCAAATCTTCTGAAGCAATACCTTTGGTGTACCACTTTGCTTCCTACATAGACTTTTGGTAACATGAGAATTGTCACACCCCGCTCCAACACAATCTAAAATGCACAAAATGGCATAACACTTGTCACCATCATGTACGCCTTTTAGGCTACTCACAAAAATCAGGTACAAAGCTCAACCTTAATCTCGCCACTGAAGCAGTCAAAAGATTAAGTTTCACCAAAACTCCGCTGTCATAAAATAAACCAGGTGTTCACACCTTCTCAACAGCTGTACAGTCAAAAGTATTTAACACGTATTCAACCACCCAACACTCACTGACTAGCGAAAACACAAAACTCAACCTCTATGAACACCTGACTGGCACTCTGGCACTGTAGTGGACCGACGTCTAGCTCAAATGGAAATCTGCAACCAAAAAGGTTACAGGAGAATGTACCTTAGCAACATAATAAATGGAAATGATAAGTGTTTAAATGGTTCGAAGTATAAACAACACACCAACACATTTGCTTAAACAATTTAGATGGATCACAGTTTTAAACATCACACCCACACTTTTATCTAAAAAACACAGCCCACCATATTTATTTCAAAAATGCAGCCCACCGGCTCATCTCAAAACATGGCCCACCGGCCCATCTCAAAAACACAGCCTATCGGCTCATCTCAAAAACACGGCCCACCGGCCCATTTCATCAATACACCTCTGCAAGTTTTGCAAAATATTTCACATTTTCTTTCACAGAATAAAATAATATCAAAACAATTTACCCAATGTGCCAACGAGTCGCCAACCTCACGACCGGGAGTTATGACGGTACCGTTACCTCGCTCACAGGCTCACATATAGTGGCGGTGACGAGGGCCATTCTTTATCACCAATGGTAGGTGCAGCCCACAAGCAAGAACTAAGCTTGCACTACGAACATTTGGCACAGCCCACGAATGCAAGTTGCCAACCTTGCAAACTAAAAATATTGGCTCAGCCCACGCTGCAAGATGCCAACCTTGCAACTTTTTGGCTAAAAAGATGGCACTCAGCCAGATGGCACAGCCCACGAATGCAAGATGCCAACCTTGCAAACTAAACATTGGCACAAAAGGCGTAAAAATTCTCTTCTCACTCACCAAAAATCATTTGATCCATCACTGAAAATCATTTAATCCGTCCAAACACAATACTTTTAACATATACAAAAATCACAAGGAGAGTTTTCAAAACATCAATAATCACACCACACATTTGAAAACACCACATAAACACTACACACTTCTATTTATTATAGAGGCTGTACATTCTCACCTGCCACAAAAGGACAAACTCTGCTATCAACTTAACCTCCACGCACCGAAAGCATAACCACGACCATTCTTATGATTACATCACCTATAATAACAATTATATATCACCCATAAGCTCACTACTAAAACTCATGCCCAAATGCAAATGAAATGCATGAAAATGTATTCTACAACTCAACAGTGCTGCGCTCTATGAATTTTCAGAATTAATCTACTTATCCGATTCCCACGAAATTTTCACCACAAACTCCAGAATCACACTTCATCATCATATCCAAAATTCAGAATTTTCTGAGCTCCGTAACTATTTTTAAACAACCTCCAAACAGACCCAGAACTTGCTGAAAATTCCACGAAACAGATTTTTCTCCAACTTCAAACTAAAAACTGCTATTCTCCAGAAGGAATTAGAGCATAAACCATACATCAAATCGAAGGTATATGAGTCTAGTTTCAGAATCAAAAGACGGTGTGCCAATCGGATACCCACGCTAGAAGTTATAACTGTTTTCCCAAGGCATGTCAGTGCTGTCTGCACAAACACGAACCCGACAGCAGATTGATTCACGAATTTTCATATTTTCTGTACTTCGAATTAAACTCTGAAATTTTTACACAAAGCAGAAAACATCCATGGGTATCCACTGTAAAAATCTCGTAAAATTTCGACTTCTAGAACCATGTCTTAAAATTCGTCAAAACCCATGGCAGATGTGATTTTTCAGAAAACCAGTCAGTGAACCCTTCACCTTCCTTTCACGAATTTCATAAAAACAAACCCCAAATCACTCTTATGAGATGCAAAATCAGTGATTAACTTGTATATGAGCAACATATATCAAGAATTTCGGAAATCAAACTTCAATTCGTACCTTAATTTTGGGTTTTCCCCAATTTTTCTTCGTTCTTCCTCATCCTCTTCTTCTTCTTCTTCTTCTTCTTCTTCTTCTGCCGACATCCCTCTCTCTCTCTCTCTCTCCCTCTTCTCTGATTAATCATCAGCCCAATAAGGGAAAAAAAGAGAAAAATATCTTATGCCCAAATTACACTTCACCCCTCCAACTTACATAGCTATTAGATTTAAGCCCAAATCTCATAATCACCCCAAGCCACACATAATTATTCCAAACCACTCATAATTCGCGTACACAAATGAGTCCGCTAATATCATGTGAAAACGCATAAAATATTTGAGATAATCCGGGTGTTACAAGAATCTCATGTTAATGTATTCCAAGACTCAACATGTACATAAACTATGCTACTCTGACAAATAAATACTGCAATGTTTCGTAGCAAAATCTAGAGTCAAACCATTTAGAACTCGTGCTTTGCACGAGGCCCCGAACCTACGACACAAAACCAAAAAATACCCGGGCATCACACTCGTGTAACGCACGAAGCACTAGAACTAGTTTTAGTAAATGGGAAACAATGCCTTAATTCATCGATTTGATTGATTAAACGAACTAGATACTTATCTAACCTATACATAATAATAGGAGGGAAGGGCGGGCAGAATTTAGGGCAGTTTCGTCTGCCATTTACATGCCTCAACTTAAGAACGGGCAGCGGGCAGCTCTCTTTTCACTTTCATCCTTTTGTTTTTTTTCTTTCTTTCTGTAATAATATCATAATAAAAAATGATTGTGACACAATACCAAAAGAACGCACTTCGAAACTAACTACTATACCAAAAGAAGGCATTTTGAAACTAATGAGCACGCGGTCTCGTGCATCGCACAAGGCATAAAACTGGTATTATAAAGGGGAGCACAACTTTGGTGAGTAGTTTTTTAGAGGCTGGCTCACATTTTTATTATACCAAAATTGTCCTTTTAACTGCCACACAATTACCCCTTACCCCCTTTAACTGCCAGTAATATTTTTTTTATTAAAGTTCGATGTGCACATGCCATGTGTCTGCCAAGAGCCCTAGTATAATATCAAATCTAAGGTTGAAAAGGAGGTAAACACGATTACCTCCTAAATCCAATATCAACTGGCAACTACGCAAGTCTCGCTGAATCGGAATGGTTAATCGATTGTGGACAAAATGTTTTTTCACTTTTGTAATCTGATTTTTTTCTTTCTTGTGCAAAAATTGGACTTCCAAATTTCAATCGGGCTTTGCATTTCAGTAAAACTTAAGGTCCCTAAGTGAGTTGGGTTATGATCTTTGGGCCTTCTTTTTCTAACCTAGTGTACTACTTGGGGCCCAAAATTTGGGGCTTTTTTATAGGATGAGCACAGATTCTCTCTCTCTCTCTCTCTCTCACACACACACACACACATCCAAGGTTCTGAATACAGTCGCTTTTTGTTACGGGATGATACGTGCCTATACCGGTGACTTATCGGGTACCATTTTGAATTTGTTGCGATGAATATTTTTATTTGAAAAGAATTTATTCTTATCAGCTCAAATTTTCTTTTAGAGGAAAAACTCAAATTTCATTTACATAATCTAACATTATGGTCCCAAAAAATGGAGAGTAATGGTGTAAATTAATTTGACAGCAAAGTTTTAACTAAGAGAATGATCAAATTTACTTCAAGAATTGATCAAATTTTTCTAGGCTATCAATAGAAGAATCCTTTTAGGAATTGTTCTACATAAGGAGACAGATAACTAAACAAAGTTGGTCCTTGAAGTCATAAATTTGTGAAAGTGCATAAAAAATCCTCTAGTAATTTCCATTATTTCGGTATCAAACACAATAATTGAAAATACAATTTCAAGCCCAACATTACTTGGATGGATCCATAGAAACCATTGTCCCAGGTGTAACATATTCATTCAAGATGAGGAACACTTGTTCAGGGGTTAGAATTCGCGACCGCCCAAACTTCAATCCATAAAATTAACTTAAAATTGATGTACAATTAATAACGTAAACAGAATTGGGCCAAACGTCACATCCTTTCCATCTTAGGAAATTTGATCCTGGATACTTATTTGCTCTTAGAATTTAAAGATTAATATAATTCTTCTTTGACTGTGAATTGCATAATTAAAGAAAACAACAAGGAGAATCTACCATGCTTCCTATTTCATTTTTTTTTAATTTATAGTCAAACGTTTTTGTGATATAAGAACCTCATATTGGAAATGGTCTTTCTAAATGAAAGACACCAATATAGCTAGTGACAAACAAAATCTCATGTAGTGTCCGACTGCACATCTTGGTCGTCCTCTGAAAACTTGGAGTCAAAAGAATTAGTATTTAAACTGATCTAAAAATGTTACTACTAGTAAACTCTTTTCAATATGTTACTACCAGTAAACTTTTTTCAATATACCCTACCGATTACGGTAAAAGATGGACAAATTGTGTACGACGCATTCAATCCTTTAGAATTTTTTTTTTTTTTTTGTCATTCGTTATTTCTAATCAATTACATGGAGAGGAAAAATGAGATTCGATCCCGGGATGCATTGTGGGGCATCAAAGTGCTCTATCACATGAGCTAGCCACAACTTGCAATCCTTTAAGATTTTAAAAGTGTAATTTTTATTTTTATTGCTTTAAGCATGTATCTCAACATTGTTTATCTTCATGTGACTTGTCAAAGCATACTAAAATGGTCCCACATAAAAGTATTAAAATTATGTGGCCGTGGTACTTGGTGGAACCTCTTATTCAACTCCATCTGGTATGCTAACAAAGGAAAAAGACGCATGCCATCTTTAGAGCATCCATACAAAACAACTACTATTAATTCTTAAGAATATTCTGTTATTAGCCGTCAAAGTGAACAAAAACTCCAATTTATCAAGAAAATCTTAACCCGCAATGCTTTTGTACAAATTAAGATTGCTACATTGGAGAACATGAACCATGAATCCATGATAACCAGTATATTCTTCTATTACTGTTGCGGCAGATTGAAAAGCACATCCAAATTGTTCTCCACACAATTGACCGGCGTTCACTTCTTCGGATCAGATTGCAAAAAAAAAGATTTCTTGTGAATTCTTTAGTCTTACTGTGGATGGCTTGCCTTTAACAGAACCGGAGAGGGATTACTTGAGGCGCACGTAACCTGGTCTAGACAACCCGACCATCGAACCAACAAAAAAAAACACACAAAAAATGGTGTGGATCCCACCACAAATTGATATCATGCTTACCAAAAAGTATATTAATTTCGTAGATTCCACGCCATTTCAACCTATTAAGGTGAGGTTTTTGTTCACCCTCTTTGGGTGAGGGTGAACAAATTTTTGCTGCCATATGTGTTGTGGTAAAACTAATAACCTCCTTCATTTAATCCTCGTTAACATCGTAGTTTGAGGAACTTTCGAAGTCCCTTCCTTAACTGCAGATTTTTGTCCTCCAATTATTTCCCCTTTTTTTTTTCCAGCAAAATTGAAAATTGTCATGTCAAATAAGATAATTTTTTTACTAAATGCTCTTCTCAACAAGGGTTACGACACCTATGGTTCAGATCAATGGGTTTCTAAGAGCAAAATTTTATAACTTTTCTTGAAGATTTTTTCTAAATACAGGGTTCTGGATTCTGAATAACAATCGAACATAGTAGATCAATAACCTAAAAATATCTTATGAGCCTGATTTTCCCCAAGACCACTTAAATAATTATTTTAAAATTATTTAACAGGTTCGAATTGTTCGTGTGAGATCCAAAAGTAGACCTCACAAGATTGCATTTGGCAAAGCACTTGCCTTGTAGCTAAAAAAGCATCGTTTGGGTGTTGGGACAGGGAGTCGGGACAGCCTCTTGGTACAGCCAATCCGGAGCCACGGTAATCACCGAACCAATACGAGGCGAAGTTTCGTCACACCGTCGCTTCGTGCCTGTTTCTTTTGGGTTATGTGTGAAAGGAATTTATCGGAGAGGACTTTTGATATTGCTGCTTAAAGGACAACTATTTGTAATGCCATTTTGTACGACGTGTACGTTGCGTAATTGAAAGATTATTGGGTGATGCAACCTTTTCTTATTAACAGATCAGCGGTGAATAAGTTTTTTTCTAAGAAGCAATGAGCCTGTGGAAATTTTATATCCATCTCAAAATTAATTGGTAATGAGTGGAGAGGTTCTAGCATATATTAAGTGATCACCAATTCCACTCCTAGGCAATGTGGGACAATATTTCTTAACATCCCCCCTCACGTGCAGCCGCATTTGAGGTCTGTCACGTGTGGGCACTTTTTGGGTCCTATCATCGTGCAGCCTTTTTTTGCTGGTCTGTCATCATGGGTGTGGGATTGCGGTTTTTTTTTTTTTTTTAAATGTGGAGTGGAATAGGCCCCACTCTGATACCATGTGGAAACTTTATATCCATCTCAAAACCAATTGGCAATGAGTGGAGAGGTCCCATCATATATTAAGTGATCACCCATTTCACTCCTAGGCATTGTGGGACAATATTTACTCAACCAAACACTAGCCATCTTTTTAACAACGATAATTTTTTTGAAAAATCCTGGAATTCGCCACCTTTTCCACGAAACAATATCTCGACTAGTTTTTTCACCATAAACTTGAATGTTTGTACCCAAGAAAAAAAAAATTGATGCAGAACTAATATTCCCCATGTTCCTCAAGAAATGAAATTGTAATATTTTAAGCTAGTAATGAAATAGTAATGTTTTAATCGAGTAGTGAAATGATAATATTTCAATCAAGTAATGAATGACAATATTTCTATGAAGAAATGAAATTGTAACATTTAAATCAAGAAATGAAATTGTGGTATTTTAATATTTTAATCATGTGATTTCTTTGCTTATTTGTTGTGATCAATACGATTGCTTTGACTATAGACACCGCATCATTAGGATAAGATATGGTCTGGAATTTGTTGACTCAGAAAATAACCTGTTTTATTTAGTAGAAATTGTCTATCAATTTCTAGAACGAAAGAGATCCACACCTCGAAAATTAGTAGGCAAAATGAAACGTGGTGTGTTATTACTGGTTTGGGGCATTGCTCTAGAAGCACTCAGTAACCTACTTGTTATGGGGCTCAAGTCTTCTGTACTAATTTTTTTGGTGTACCCATGAATGTACAAGTGATTTTCAGTCCTGGGGTCGTGTGAGATTCTTTAAACACTCTCGGTGGCTGAAAATCACTTGATACATGCGCGCACAAAGAAAAAAATTGGTAGGTAAGAGCTCTGTCCTTTATAAACATAAGATAAGATGGGCGGAAACTTGTTGATTAAGAAAATAAGCGTTTTTCTAGGAATTGTGCAAATTTGTTACATAAATCTACTTGCACCATCGTGCACAGACGCATTGTTGGGTTTACTTTGTGGTCCTACAAGAATGATTCAAATTGTTCATTAAATTTAGAATAATCTTTTGGGTAGCCCGGTAAAAAAATCAACGAATCTGATAATTATAAGTTTTTGATCCAATCTTATATGTTTCATTCAGAATTCGAGAAAATTCGAGAAAAAAACTTATAATAATCGATTGAGATAATTTTTGGTTGGGATATTTGAACAATTGTTATAAACTTAAAGAGCATCCTTTGTGCGGAACCTAGAAATGGATTCCATAATGCATATTTGCACGATTTGTTCAAGCAAGATCTGTGTGAGTAATCGCTCTAACGATACCGGGACTAAGATTCTTTAAACACTTTAATTAAAGGAAAATTCTAAAGTCAGCTCATTGGGCAGACATTAAACCTGAAAAAAATTATTGAAATGTGTGAAAAGTGTATAGAAAGTGTGAAATTGTATTGAAATATGTGAAAATGTCTAGAAATATATACTCCCTCCGTTCCAAATTGTTTGCCCCTTTTGGAAGTGCGTGCATTTTGCATGGAAAAAAAACGTGTTTATGAGAACTTTTTTTAAAAAGAATTACACTAATTTTTTTCTCAATGAGATCTTTAAATTGGTGTAGAGTTCATGGAAAAAAATTAATATTTGTGCATTATTTTTTATGTGCAAAATGCACGCACTCCCAAAGGGGCAAACAATTTGGAACGTAAGAAGTATATTTTTTGTCTTTATGTGTTCTTATTGCCAATCCATTGCGCTAACAATAAAAAATCCTTAGGGGTGATTTGGCTAAATCCAAAAAACTAGTTTTTTGGTTTTTTTGGTTTTGTCTTTATTCAAAAAAAATTTGCATTTGTTAGTTTTTGGTCGATTTTTTGTGGTTTCTTGACTTGTCTCGACGAGAGGAATCTAAAAAGTATAAAATTATTAGCCAAACTTAAAGTTTTGTGAATAAAGACGAAAAATTTAGCCAAAAAACCGGTTTTTTTGGATTATTCTTCGTCTTTATTCACAAAACTTTAAATTTGGCTAATAATTTTATACTTTTTAGATTCCTCTCGTCGAGACAAGTCAAGAAACCACAAAAAATCGACCAAAAACTAACAAATGCAAATTTTTTTTGAATAAAGACAAAACAAAAAAACCAAAAAACCAGTTTTTTCAATTTACCCAAACCACCCCTAATCTAGAACAGATTTCAATGAAAAGGCGTTCACATGTCTAAAAGTAGAGCCCCAAGTGGAGGACTCCAACTCAGACAATCTTGATTGCCTTTCAAGTTTCAACAACAAACTTCGTCATCTAGGACCCATTGCATGACGTAAGGTATACGGAATTTTTTGGGTACCGTCACATGATTCCCAACACCCTTTTTCACCACATTTTTGTAGGATCCATTGAGGGTCGGCCAAAGAGTAAGCCTTAAAAGCCCACGGGCTTGGACAACGCAATCAAAACACTACAAATTTATAAATCATCCCAGTAATAATCCAAGACGTAAAAAACAAAAATGTCGAAAGTCGTAAAAAAAAAAAAAAAAGGATACCAAGCACCTTTTTTTTGGGTAGTGATAATGCCAAAACTCTTTTTGATTGTGTCAAAACTCCAATGCATTAAGAACTTGTACTTTACACATGAGTACAAACATTTCATGCACTTGAGTTTTTGCACTATAAAAAACAGTTATGGCATTAACACTATTCTTTTTTTTTTTTTGGGCCCGATCTCTTTTTCCGAAGATTCCAGCATATGAGAAAAAGGAAACTATCTGTGGACCCCATGTTCGTACACTCAGCTGACAAGTGACCGCTGAAGAATAGCCGGTTTTTTTAACAATTCACACCAGTGTCGGTATACATGTTGATAAGGTCAATGTCACAGTTTATACGATTTTTCGTCCATTTTTCGGGATTATTATAATTTTTTAATTGTTTGTTTTTTTCTAATCAATAATGCTTAGGCCTTGTTCTCCAATAAATTTTAAGTACATAAAATCTCATATTTTATGATACTTCAATCTCAACACATAAAATGTAGAAGTCATTTTATGAGATTTTCATAAAATCCTCCTAAAATCTATGGGAAAACTACTACATTTTATCAGTTGGGAAAACAACTCCATTTTATCACCTCTCCATAAAATGCTCATTTTATGAGATTTTCATAAAATCTACCTAAAATCTATTGGAGAACAAGGCCTAATACAATTTTGAAAATGTTTTCTTAATAAAATATACCGAAAATTATCAAACAAGATATATATTGAATATATATAACATTATATTATACATTTCAAAATATAAATAATTTTCGGAGGTGTCGTAAATTGTGAAAGTGCAGAAGAAATATGGGACGGGGGAGTATAAAGTACAAATATTCTTCCCTTATGCCTTGTTTGTTAGGGAGGATTTGGGGTGGGATGGGATTTGGATTTGGATTTGGACATGGGTTCCAAAATCCTGTGTTTGGTAACATTATTTGGGATGGGATATGGGGTGGGATGGGATTTTATATCCCCATCCGTACGGGATATAAAAATCCCATGGGGGGGTGGGATTTGGATGGAATTTGGAGTTTTTAGTGCAAAAACCGGATATCCCGAGCACTATCCCGTCAAACACAAACACCGGATATGAATTTTTCCCATCCATTGATATCCTGAGCAATATCTCAAGGATTTCATATCCCACCCATATCCCATGGGATTTCATATCCCATCCATTTATCTCCGGCCAAACAAACGAGGCCTTAGTGACATCGGGTTAATTTATAAAAGAAATTACATGAAAATCAAATCTAAAATACATTTGAAAAAAAGGAGGATTCAATGAGTTGCGGTAAATTAGGATGTTTTTGTACTTATATAAACCTCCCATCAAATTTTATATACATTTAGTTTAGCTTCACAAGTAAGTAAAGAAATTTTGTACTAAAATAAAAGAGAATTGTGTTGGTGTAAGGGTAGTTACCTAAGGCTAACACATGCATTAATCTCTCTTTTTTTCTTTTTTGGCTAATTAACCACCACAGCAACAAAAAATAAGAAAATGCTACAAAGGAGTAATACACTGACTATTTTCTTTTTTGAAAAATTTACGCTTACGTTTTTTAAGATATTACACTTTACCTAAGTTATATATCTAGACCTGAACTTGGAGCACTTGTGGGAAAAACAAAAAACCAAAAACCCGAACCCCTGAACCAAAATATTTCAATTGATTTCTTCAATCAAACACTGTTTTCTTTTAACAAGAATCACACAATTTTTTGTTTTTTGTTATTGGTTAATTAAAGAATATCCTAGAGAGTCTATACAAAAAAAAAAAAAAAAACAATGAAGGAATGGTACCCAATCCACAGTACTACAACATTCTATTGAGCTAGGCATTTACTGGGCAGAATCAAACAATGAAGAAATGGTACCCAATCCTGGTCTTTAATTTATGAAAAGTCTTGCTAACGTGTGTTCAATGCGTACAAAATAAGCACACAAACAAACAAAGAAAACACATACTACAATACACTTTTGGCCCCTGATTTAGTATGAAAAATTGGACGACGATGTCGAGCCGGACTCGATCGATTCCAGTTCTGAGTCCGACTTGTACTCAGTACCCGGTTGCAGTTCCGGCGACTTGGCTGGTAAAATCTCCAATACGTCAACATCCCATAGCACCAAATCCTGCTTCAGCTTCCGTGGATAACGGTCGTGAGTAACGGCATTCCGGCACGGTAGGTTGCAGCCGTTCGCCCGTAGAAAGCTCCCATATCGGGTCTTGAGCTTCACTCTATCGCCTTCTGTAACCGGCTCCCACTCCATCCATAATTCGCGGTGGGTGTAGCCGCCCGACCCTTCCATCTGGATGACTTTCATGGCGCCGTTCGTGTACATGAAGCAGCATGCCGTGAAGGAGGCGGCAAGGTACTTCCCATACAAGCTCTTCAGCCGAATCTTGTTGTTGTTGATGAACTCGACCGTCCAGCGGGCGTTCCGGGATGAGCCTCGTCGATGTAGGATTACGGATTCTTCATCTTCATAAGCGTAGAGGTACTTCTTGTGGTGGCTGCGGAGCCGGACCTCCTTGGCGATGTTAAAGAATTCCATTCCGCTCTCTTAGTGAAAGCTAACAAAAATACAGTGGTATTGGAAAGGAGGGGAAATGGGGTTTTATAGAAGCTTAGGAAGTAGTAGGACTGCTGAGAAATGTTGTCATTTTTTCTCAATCTTGTCTGGTGAAGTAAAATCAGCGTGTTAGTATTCTAGAAAATTAACGATATAGTTTTAGTTTTACAGCACTTTGGTGCTTCTCACATTAGGTTGGCTTGCACAACAAGCACTTTGTATCACAACTTTAATAGTACTACTTTTTTTATTTTAAAAGAAGTGCTCCCGGAGAACCTTTTCGTATAGAAGTCTGTATAATCCGTTTGGCATGTTGTAATGAAAGTTTTATTTTTCTCCCCTCTCTTCTCTTGATTTTTCTAAATTTGAATCTAATAGTTTTATTTTTGCCCTTCCCTTGTATAGTTTCTGTTTGTTATGATTTTAAATACATGGCATCTGTTATCGGTTATTTCCCTTTGGGCCAATGGTTGGCATGTGATTGTCGAATCCCGGGGGTGCCAACCTAGTTAGAATGTCTGGGTTTCGCTGTGATGCCTTATTGCTTTTCGTCCTTTTAATCACTGTAATGTGTTTCTAATGACCAATAAATTTCTTTTGCCGATAAAACAAAAAAAAAAATTCAAAAGGATGGGAGAAGGACGACGGAGCTTCAATGGTTGCGGCTCAGTGTTATGTTAAGGTCATTTCGGCGTTCTCCGGGAGCACTTTTTTTTTTTTTTTTTTTTTTTTGAGGTCGATATTAACGTCGGCAAATCCTCTACTTAATTAAGTTGCATATAATATATTACTATCACTTGCGTCTTTTTTTATTTATTTTGGGAACAGCAACAACAATTACATGAATATAACTTGACAATTACTTACTATCACACGTTGATCTATAGGGTTTTGTCCTTTGCCTGGAGTATTTTATTTTACTTATACAGGTGTGATCCTCCAAACTCAAAGAAACAGAAAGGAAAATCGGCAGTCCTTTACTGGAGTATTTTATTTTACTTGTAGGTGGGGAGCGAACTTGACTGAATCTCCCGTCAATGGAGGCGGATAGGTAATGCCTTGAAGAGGAACTAGAGTATTTTATTTTGCATCGCGGCACACAAGGATTTATTGTTTATTTATATTGGCGGTGTAAAAAATGTTTTCACTTTTATTTTTTTATATTCAAACGATGGACTATAAGAATCGCATATTCGTAATGGTCTTCCTAAATGAAAGACACCAATATATACAACAGTGATCACAAACAAAAGGGGATGGCTACAATATACTTGCATTGAAAGTGTGAAGCATATGCACTTATTTTATGGTCAATATTGTATCACCTCATGCATGACAATCGTAGCTAGCCTTGGTTAGGCCCAGTTTTTCAAAAGATTTTAGCACCCAGGTGCTAAAATCATGATTTTTCAAATAAAAAATGAAGTAGTTCCATGTATCATTTTTTGATTTTTTTTGCACCAAACTAAAGTACACGAGGAGCACTTTAATTTGGTGCACAAAAAATAGAAAAACAATGCACGGAACCACTTCATTTTTTGATTTGAAATATCATGATTTTAGCACCTGGGTGCTAAAATCTTTTGAAAAATTGAGCCTAGTCTATTTTAAAACTAATTGGAGTGTTGGTTTTGTAGCTTTATTTAGCTTTAGGTGCATTTTGATATGCAATCGTGCATGGAAGATAGCAGCAGGCTAAATGATAACATTGGTGGCAAGGACAAAAAAAAACTGTGTACGCACGCCTCGTGTACGTTAAATGCACGGACGGTCATCTGTGCGTGTTTTCGACGGTCCGGATTTTAAAAAGTTATTCCATGTAATAGTTAACTCTTCCATGCAAGAGTTTTTTTAAATCGGAATTTTTTTTTTTTTTTGATCGGCAAAGAAGAAGATATTATAAAATTCGATAAGGATACATCGAGAGAAAGAGAGTGGGGAAAAGCCCTAAGGCAAAAAACGAAAAGAAAAGGGATCAACGAAATGTTGGAAACCCAGAAAAAAATAACATATTAGGTAAAGACAAAGAAACCAAGAACCAATCTCAGAGTAGCCAAATTAGATTCTGATTGTTCGAATGGCTTCTAGGTTTCCTTTGAAATCCTCAATAGAGTATTCTGTACGGTTGTTGAGCCCTTTTATCCAAATTGCCATTCTTGTTTTGGCTAAATCTGCACCCGATTCCCAATCCAAAGAAGCATTATTGAAAACAATTTCGTTTCTTGCTTTCCAGAGAGACCATAATGTTGAATAGAAGCTAGATTCCCAGCATTTCTTCTCCAAATTTTTGAATTTTTGAGAGAACCAGAATTCAGATAAAATGGAGAGTGATGGGGGGCAAACCCATGCAAAGGACCACCATTTGAGAGTTGATGACCATACATTCCAAGCGAAAGGGCACTGAAGAAGCAGATGCGTAGAGGATTCACCATGGTTTGAGCAGAAGGCACATAAATCAGAGTCTTGTGGAATGATGTTACGGCATGCCAAGTTAGATCTTGTTGCGACCTTGTTTTGGAGTGCTAGCCGGATAAAAATTTCAATCCTAGCAGGGGTTAGACTCTTCCAAATCCCATTCAAAGTAGGATTTTCCTGATGAATTTGCTTTTCCCATTCACAGTATGCTGACTTGACGGAGAATGATTGGTTCGGGCTCCATGACCAAGTGAGGCAATCGGTTTTGGATCTATCAATGGTAACTTCAGAAAGCAAGATGTTTAAATTTCTCAATCTATCCATTTCCCAGGAGAACAGGCCTCTTCTAAATTGTAAGTTCCAAGTGTTATCTGAGTTTCTGAAAATCCCAGCTATTGTGGCTTCCTTCTGAGTTGAGATGAGGAATAACCTAGGAAAGGCAAGATCCAGACATTGATTTCCCAACCAGCTGTGCATCCAGAATTTTGTATTGTTTCCTGCATTTACTTTGATTTTGAAACCTTGATGAATTATGCTGCCCATGTCAGAGTTAGGGACCCCAATTTGACATATATCTTTCCAAACTGTTGAAGTTTTTCTAACTGGGGGAGAAGGGGGGTAACCAAGCATCCTCTTGAATGTTGTATTTTCTTGCAATTACTTTGACCCATAGGGCTTCCTTGTTTTTATTGAACCTCCACCACCATTTGGCTAAAAGGGCTGAATTGTGTTCAAGAAGCCTTTTGATCCCCAGGCCACCGAATCTCTTCCCTTTGGACATCATTCCCCAGTTGGCAAGATGGAGTTTTTTCTTATCTTGTCTGTCTCCCCAAAGAAAGCCCCTTTGAATTTTTTCAATTGATTTTGCTACAGATACAGGCATTTTGTAGATTGACATGAAGTAAATTGGCAAGTTGCTTAGAGATGACTTGATGAGTGTCAATCTCCCACCAATAGAAAGTTGTCTTTGATTCCAAGTGGAGAGTTTTTTCTTGATCCTGTCAATTATTGGTGCCCAGGTTGCTGCTTTCTTAGGATTTGCCCCAAGTGGTAGGCCTAGGTAAGTGAAAGGGAGTTCACCTTTGTTGCATCCAAAGATCTGGGCAGCATTTAAGACCTCTGATTCTTCTATTTTGATTCCGTAGATTTTGCTTTTTGAGAAGATAATCTTGAGACCAGAAATTAGCTGAAAACATCTCAGAATTCTTTTGATCTCCAGAAGTTCATCCAGGTTGTAGTTGCAGAAGATGAGGGTGTCATCTGCGAATTGCAGATGTGTGATTGAAATCCCATTTGCTCCAATTTGAATTCCTTTGATTTTGTTGACTTCCTTTCCTACCTCAAATAGTAGATTCAGAGCTTCCACCACAATGATAAAGAGAAAGGGAGATAGTGGATCACCTTGCCTCAAACCTTTTTGAGGTTTGAATTCTGCAGTTCTGGATCCATTGATAAGGATAGATAAAGATGTAGTGGAGATGCATGCTAGGATCCATTTGCACCATTTAGAGCCAAAGCCAAGTTTGCTTAACATATCAATGAAAAAATTCTAGTTGACATTATCAAAGGCTTTCTCAAAGTCTAGTTTTAAGACTAAACCTCCAGAGTTGCTAAGTTTACAAGAGTGGATTGCCTCATTTGCTATTAAAACACCATCAAGGATCTGTTTTTCTTTGATAAAAGCTGTCTGTGACTCCCCAATGATAGATGGTAGTACTGGCTTCAATCTCTTAGCTAAGACCTTGGAGAGTAGTTTGTAAATGCAACCAACCATCCCAATGGGTCTAAATTCGTTGAAGCTTGATGCACCATCAATCTTTGGTATGAGAGCAATGAAAGTAGAGTTCATACCTTTAGGAATTCGAGCATTGGAGTGAAATTCGGTAAAGAAAGCCAGCACATCTCTTTTCATAAAATTCCAAGCCTTCTTGACAAAGGCAAAATTAAAACCATCAGGCCCAGGGGCTTTGGAGCTGTTGCAGTCTTTTAGGGCAGCCTCAATTTCATATGGTTCGAATGGTTTCTCCAAAGAATTGGCCTCCTCTGATGATAGTTTCCTGGGAAAAATGCCTTCAATAGAACTTCTGATGTTTTGCTCTTCTTTGAAGAAATTGGAGAAGTACTCCCGAGCAGTTTGCTTTATAAGAATGGGAGATTCAATTAGTCCACCATTAGTTCTGATTGCTCCAATCAAATTTCTCTTAAATCTGAAATTTGCTGTGTTCTGGAAGAATTTTGTATTTTTGTCTCCAAGCTTTAGCCAAGAAATTCTGGATTTTTGTCTCCAAAATGACTCAGCTATTTTGTTGCATCTCCAGAATTCGTCTCTGATTTTGGATCTCTGGGTCTTTTCTCTATCTGATAGTTGCCTGACTTCACTTATCAAGTCAAGTTGGTGCATCTCATTTTGAATGTTTGTGAGCTTTTTGTTGACATCTCCAAAATCTTCCTTTTTCCACAATTTGAGTATTTCTTTCATAGCATCAAGCTTCCTCATTATTTTAACTCCTGCCCCTGTTGGATGAGAAGATTCCCCATCCCAAGCCTCTTTTGCCACTTCAAGACAAGCTGGTTTGGATAACCATACATTAAAAAATCTGAAGGGTTTTGGCCCCCAATCTCTGTAATCATCTGCAATAAGAATTGGGCAATGATCGGAAATTGTCCTGTGTAAACCCCATTGAATTAAGGGGAATTTGTCCAACCATTCTTGTGAGAGTAAGAATCTATCCAATCTACTTTGGATGGCTTGGTCTTGAAAGTTAGACCATGTGAATTTTCTGCCTTGCCTTGGAGTGTCCAGGACTTCCAAATTATTCGAGAAATCAATAAAATCTCGCATGCCTCTGTCAACTCTTGTGCAGCCAACCCTTTCTGCAATAGATCTAATTTCATTAAAATCACCCCCAAGGCACCATGGATTTTGAGATGCAACTTTGAGTTGTAATAATTCCTCCCATAATCTTCTTCTTTCCTTCACATCATTTGGAGCATATACATTCACAACAGTATAGTGGAAATCAGAGAAGATACAACCATTAATGAGAATGAAATGTTTGTTGGCAGTAATAGAAGCTACTTGGAATGTTGCTTTGTCCCACATTGTGACAAGACCACCTGAAGCACCCTCAGCTTTAAAGAAAGTTCCTTTAAATCTGAATTGTTGATTCCTAAAATGAACCATCCAGATGTGTTTGTGCACGTACGTGCGTGTGTCCGTGTAGTCAGACTGCTTTATTTAGGTGCACTATCACTTTCGTGCATGCAGGTTCTTTTTTGGCACAAGCGTTCAAATTTTGTTCAGAAATTGCCGTTATTTCTTCCATGAATAATTTATCAGAGTCATTTACTTGGTTCTTAAGGCCTCCTAAACAGAATCTTTATGGCCTGTGGGGTTGTAAAATTTTTGAGTTGTTAAATTCAACCTTTTTTTTTTTTTTATCAGCAAAAGGAAAATATATATAAAACATTTGAGTTGTTAAATTCAACATTGATACTGTATTCTAAGTTGGAAAGTGCTAAAGTACTCCTGCTCCACGCTTATGTCGGAGAAAATTTGCAATATCAATCCCGCGAGATTCTGAATGGAGAGGCCCAAGAGCTCGAAGATTAATCACCTTCATGGCGAGTGGGATAGACGTGTCGGCGAAGTTAAGACCAAATCCAGATGATTTCAAAAAAAAACAAAAAAATTAGCCGGTTCCTAGCTTTTATTATAGTCTGGCCCGGTTCTTAGATGAATTTTTTTTTTTTTTTCATACGATACAACAATAAGGTAACAACTTAAAGGAATTCCAAGTCTCTCCATGGACTCAAACCCGAGACCTCCCTTTAGAAGGGCCCATGTCTCTTAGATGATGCTAAAGGGGTGTATTACCTCCTAAATGTAACAGTATGAACTATATATATATACACTTTGTACTTTTTGTTGTATTAATTCCAAAAAATGGTAATTGTCCACACAATTTATATACACTTTATAAATTAACAAGTCACTTTTTCAAAAACTCACAAAATCAGACTCTCAATTCAGGAAGTCAGGAGAGAGAATTGTTTTAATCTGTGAATAGTGTCTCAAAGGATTTATCGAGTTACTTTAGCAAAGTTATAACTTTTGCAGATTTACAAAAAAATTGTTGAGTCTGATTTTGGGGGGTTTTTTCCCCTTTCACTCAATAACTTAACCATTAGGGGGATTTGTCTCCCCTGATGAGATGCTCTAAGGAGGCTAAGCTTTGTAGAGAGAGAGAGAGAGTGGGAGAGAGAGGATATTAGGGTGCTAAATGATCTGACGGATAAATATAGGAATCTAAAGAAAAAGAGGTTCAAACTTTCGTGAGTTCAGACAAGGAAATCGGTGGGAAGGGCAAAAAGATCATTCAAAGAGTCCATTAAAAGCTAAAAGTTAGTGGAAACGTAGACCCCCCCAAAAAGGAAACGTAGACCCCCACAAAATTGACTCCTCCCAACGAATGTTAAATAGAGCCACACTCTCTCTCACATGTAGTGGGGTCCACTGTGGGTCCCACATGGAGTGGCCCCCACTATATGTGAGAGGGTGTGTGGTTGAAAGTGTATGGCTTTAGCATTTTTGTTTTTGATTGCCTTCTTTTTAAACAACCAACTTTCGTCGTTAACACCAAATTTTTTTCAGAAATTGCCATTATTTCTTCCATGAATAGTTTATCAGAGTCGTCTACTTCGCTCTTAAGGGTTATGAAAAAGGAAGAAGAAGAGGTTTTCCTCCGATAAACCACCTCCCCAACCAAACAAACTAGTCTTTCCATCCAGACACCTTGTAAAGCATCTCTAGTCGGACATGGGGACAGCAAAAACAACGAAGGAATAGAACGAATCCAACACAACTAAAGCATCTCTAGTGGGACATGGGGACAGCAAAAACAATGAAGGAATGCAACAAATGGAATATAACGAATCCACACAATACTAAAGCATCTCTAGAGGGAAATGGGTTGCTGCTGTGCATGGGATGCACGTTGTGCACCATCCGAGCCGTCCATTGCTCGGATGGACGGCTCAAATTTCAGCTCGGCACCTTTGTATTCGAACCGTTTGTTGTCGTGCATGCAAGATGAAATCTGGGCTGTCCATCCAATCAACGGACGGCTCGCATAGTGCATAACACATGTCGTGCATCCCATGCACAGCAGCAACCCCAAATCCCTAGTGCAATACCTAAGACATGTTTGCTCAAGTGTACACCTAAGCACATGTGGGACCCTTTTTTGTGCTAAGAACTTAGTTAGTTAGCTAAGGAGGAATGCACTTTAACGGGCTACCTAAATATGCTCATGCGTGGGAAAGCATTAAGCACTCGCAAAACTGGACGCGGGGGAGGTGTTGCGCGCAAGGTGCTATGCAGCATTCTTTGCATCAAAACGACGCAGTTTTGATGCTTTTTTGGGTCTCCAATTTCTACTGGGAAGGGCTTTGTTTGGACCCTTGAAAACCCAATTTTTTCTCTCTCGCTAAAAGCGTCTAAAACCCTAACCATCGACTACGAATGAGGACTTTTTCATGTTGTTAGAACATTCAAAATTTCATAATTTGGGTTTTTACGTTGAACATTCCAATCCGAACGAACAATCGAAGGAGAAACATTTGCCTTCTATTTGTGTTAGTTTCAGTAAGTTGCCCAATTTCTATGCATCTATATACCTTACATCTATCTAAGTGCCTATAAGTGCTGAATTATAGCATCTACTTGTATAGCTATAAGGTATACATGGTAAATCACAGCAATGGCTCATGCCTTTCTATTCATGCTTGGGTTTTTGGCTTTCGTTGATTTGCAAATCACATTTGCATGAACCCCATTTCTATTGGGGGATGTTGTGACCCAACAATGGAAAACAGAAACGGAAAAAAATTGGGTTTTCAGGGGTCCAAACAGTGCCCTTCCCAGCTGAAATTGGAGACCCAAAAAAGCATCAAAACTGTGTCGTTTTGATGCAAAGCGTGCTGCATAGCACCTTGCGCGCGGCACCTCCCCTACATCCCGCAAAACTCATCATTAACTTTTTTAGTTTCATGAATAAACCAGTTAAACTTTCCAACAACAAAATTCGAATCGGCCTATCAGGTTGATCTGTCATAGAAAGGAACACTCATTGGCACCATTGCCTTCCAATTCTTGATCTCCAAGGATATTTTTAAAAATTATTTGTCTTTCTTTAGCTTTCTAAGTTCGGTCCATAACCTTTATTTTTTTACTTCTCTTATTTTTTTTCGTCGAGCTAAATCGAAGAAGTTTAATAGTTGAACTAGAGCCAACAAAATTTCAATTGCAACGTAAAAAAACAATTACAAAATTACAAAATTTCTCTTATTTTTTTCATCTCTAACTTAATTTCGGTATTTTTTTTTCTATTAACAAAAAAATGCCAACAATCCAGTTAAATTAATAACTCAATCATTCTATTTTGGCATTTTGACTTTTTTGATCTATTTCGTCGTCTTAAATGTATTTTTTCCAGGATCCGGGGGTCCTATAGGACGCTTCCTGTAGAGGGCCCTACAGTGCATACCTGGACCATCTATCTCCCAAAACGATGGTCCGAAAACTCCAAAAACTCTTCCTGGCTGCTACCTTGAAGAGTTTTTTTTTTTTTAAATCCGGACCATTTAAAACAGGTTGGACTGTTCAAATGTGCACTATATGGCACCGTACAAGGTATATAGTCTGCACTACAAGACCCCTGGATTCTTTTTTCCAACTTTGGTTTTGTTTCTATATATATTCCTTCATTTTTGCTCCTCAAGCTGAACAATGTGGCGTAAAAATTAATACCAAATCTGCTAAAATTGAAGATAAAACAACCAAAAAACCATACTAAAATGAGAGAGTCCATCCTGTTCAAAATCATCTCTTTTCTATACCTATGCACTGATGACTGATGCACTACCTGGAGGAGTTCACTTCAGATGCTACAAAGTCGGTTTTAGGAGTTTTGTTTTATATTTGTCTCCTTGTGAGAGGCCCAGTCCAATTAGGTTGGGGGAGTGATTGGGCTCTTTGAGAGTTTGGTGTCTTGCTAATGTACCCAAATCTCTTTTGTAATTGTCCTATAATTTTAATGAATAGGAGTAGTTCTGAATGTTTATAACAAAAACAAGCTAGTGTTTTTGGAGATTGGGCTCTTTCAAATTGCCAATTTTTTTCGAAGGCTTAGGTGACATTTTGGCATCAAACCCTCCCTCTAGTACTCTGATGTCAAAATTTTTATTATTTCTACATTTTGAATGTTTTTTGAACTCCGATATAGCAAGTTTTGAACCACAAACAAATTTGGCATCGCGATCCTCCAAACTTATCAGCTTGAAACGAATAACAAATGCAAGGGCAATAGACCTATCGTTCGGGGTCCTCGATCGGGATTACGCAGATTTTTATGAACTTTCTTATCCTTATTCTCAAACAAATATGGCTTTTGAAAGAATACAATGCTGCAAGTAAATCACTCAATGAATAAGAAAACTCAGGGAGTACCCCAGGTTTCTTGAGGCTGCAGTAACATCCTTCTTGTTGGTGTGGACTGTGGAGTGGTCCTCAATTCATGAAATTCCCAGTACATTGCACAAAGCAAATCATTGCGTTTAATATTCTTTCTATTTAGTATGTATATGGATATGGTCTGGAAAAAAATAACCTTAAGGCTGTTGTGGGATCCAGAAAATTGGCTTTTAAGGCAAATACTCGTACATCTTACTGAAAATGAGAAATTCTAGTTTTCCTGCAAAACCTTTTGTCAAACCGACCACATATTGGAAAATATATTTCATTTTCCTTGAATTCATTTCACTTCACTTTTCTAGAGAATAAATTTCTCACACGACACTCTCAGCAATTGAATAATATCCAAAGAGAGAGAGAACGAAGAAGATTCGAGCAGGCCCTCAACCTTAGTTTTTGGAACCATAATCTTGACTCTGAACATCATGAGAAAAATTTACATCAAATCAATTGAACAAGCACTCGAGAAAATCACTAAACTGGCACACAATCTTGAAAATCCGAAACCATAATCCTATCAAATGCACCTCTAACTTTACAACAAAATCGGATACAAGAGACCAAAATTCAAATACACAGTGGAGGAACTAGAACAGATCACGGCTAAAGGTGTTGATTTTCCTTCTGAGATTGCTAGAATGTCTTATACTTTTGCTGTAACTGATCTCCCTCCGTAAGCAGAAGGATTATATAGGGCTGATGCAGAATGTACAGAACATGTAACTGTGTTTAAATGTATCATATGCAAAACTGTGGTGCCGGTCTCTTGACAAATTTCAAAATGCCGTTCATGTTCTCGCAAAGTCTCGTGCCGCTGATGCACAAAAGAAAGGGCAATGGTAAGAGAGAGATTTTAGCAACAGAAAATGGAGTAAATCGAGTTGCTAGAAAAAAGAACATGAAATCAAAGATCCAACAACATAAAAACCAACGGTTCCAACACGAAAATTCCAAACACAGATCCAGACACATACGTTCCAAACAAAACTGATATGACTATTGTTAAGATATTGCCGAGCCATGACATATTCTCGATTCTCTGATATGCCGGATTTCCTTCTGAAGCTCATTACTCATTTTCAGTTTTGTTCTCAAAACTAAAAAATCATCTTCTCAAGTTAAATTAATCTACCTTCGATTTCAAAAAGAAAATCTTGAAAATGATTAGACAATTGCCAATGCATTCCTCAGCACGAATTAAGAACTAAAACACGAGTGACAAGACAAAAACAAGTGACTCACTCACCTCTTGACGCGGGTAGAACTACAACAACGTGCATATCCACATTTTTAGGAGGGAGCTGCAGCCGAAGTGGGTATAGCTTTCCATTCAATGGACTACGGGTGCACACGATAATTTCTTCAAGCCCGGTCTCTTCCTCTAGCCGCTTAGTCAACTCGTAAACTCCATTCCCCTTGAATGTGAAAGAAAGCCCATCCAAACCCTCATCCACATTCCCATTTTCATCCACCACACTGTAATAGATGACCCGCCCATCCGTGGACTTAGACACTGGACTAAACATAGAGTCATTCGACTGCAAATCAACAAGGGAGAGAGAGAGAGAGAGAGAGAGATCAAAATCAAAATCTCACCCAATCAATTAATTTGAGGACTAATTCCTTCAGACCATTGTTTTGATCTTGAATTTGTATACTCGCAAAAAAGTAAAAAATGAATTTCAAACTTAATGGCATGGTCTCCATTGTCTAGTTTACATTGTCCGGAAAATTCGAATACGAAACAGAAAGCTGCTACCTGCTTTGACAATTGTGTTCGGTCTTTCAACAAGACAATGTTTTCTTGGAAATTTTGCCACTGGAAACTAGTACAGAAAGGCTACATGTTTATTTCTGGCACAAAAATTTCTTAACAAAGTGCGCCAAAAAGGACTGGTAATATTAGCCATCGCAGAAGGATCTAGACGGATCTATATCCTCTCTGGTCACTCTGGATGGACCTGTATTTGTGGTCACCTAAACTACCTCACATATTGGCAACGACTAGTCTTAGAGATTGTCATGAACATAAATCACACCAAAAATTATTTTGATCTATGAATTCATATGATTTTGAAACTCATTTATCTTGTAAAAGAAAATTAATTGAAATACAGGATCGAACATATTATTCCAAGACAATGTATTGCGATCGTGGATTTATTGAACTCAAAACTCTCAAACATGATTTTTGAAAAATTGATGTTCTCGACAAGTTCTACAAGATTAATAGCATCAGAGCCACAAAGGGGGTGACTAGGGCCGAGAGAGGATCCCATTCCACCCCAAAATGGATAGATATCTTTGTGGAGACAATCCTTTCTTGGCCACTTAGCCCTAAACCATAGGATGGATAGATCTAGTTTCTTTTCTTTTACGATACTTTGTCTTTTGACAAATTGAAAATCTAAACATAATGCCACAGTATTTTGACAAATGGGCATACGTATTTTTAAAGAGTTACAGGGCTAAAGGAAAGACAATAACATAGTGAAGTGCAGAGATTTTACTGATGTGTCAACAAGCATCCAATGTATATGGACTCTACATTTAGTGTGTGAGATCCTCGTGTATCTAACGTTTGCAGACACATCTGTGTCCAAATTTGTACCTAGCATCTCCTATTTCTTTCACGTATAAGGCTTTCAAATTCATTCCATGATTTTGGAGTAAGCTACTGACCTCTTGTCTTCCAAAAGTGGGTGATATAACTGAACTAGACGGCGACGAGCTCGACGCGGATTCAAACGATTCTGGGTACAAGTCATTGTCGGAGGGAATTCCCGGTTTCGGCTGCGGTGAGTGGAGCAACAAAATCTCCACTACATCAACATCCCAAAGCACCCAATCCTGGGTTGCTGTCCGATGAGGCACATCATGTGTAACTGAATTCCGCCATGGCGGAAGGCCGCCGTTGGCCCGTAAAAATTTCCCGTACCGTGTCTTGAGCTTCACCTGATTCCTGCGGGCAATAATAAACATGGTCCATTGGTATTTTGAGAGAGATGTTTTGGCTCCAAGACATTTTTTATTTTTTTTAACAGAGAATTATTTTTTTATCCTTACTCAATAGAGTAAGTTATGCGTCAAATCTTTTTAAATTACTCAATTATCTAGAGAAAAATCTAAAACTAAAAAAATATATGAACGAAAATTGAAAAAAAAAATTCAGAAAATACAAAAAATAGTCCAAAAACTCAATCTGAGTTTCACAAATGATAAAATTAGATAAAACCAACAATTGATTTTAGCAAACGAGGAAGCCATTTGCTAAAATCAAAGATTTTTTCAAAGCTAAAATCAAAGTTTTTTTTAGGAAAATAGCTTCCTCATTTGCTAAAATCAACTGTTGATTTTATCTGATTTTATTATTTGAGATTTGTCAAAGTTAATTAAAGGTTGTGATTTTAGATTCTGTATTCTTCTTATTGAGACGAACAAATAATCCAACCCAAAAAATTGACGCAAAACTAATATGTGGCGGGTTTTTTTAAATAAAGACCGTAAAAAATCTACAAGATTATTAAACGAAACCCCCCTTGATAACAGTGTGAGTGGAGATCATGTGAATAATGAATGATAATTAAGAATTTAAGAGTGATGAGTTACCCTTCTCGGATCGGCTCCCACTCCATGGACGAGTTGAGGCCACCGGCCATCTGGAGGACTTTGCGGCCGGTCATGCCGAGGAGGAACGGCACGTTGGAGGCGGTGAGGTACTTGCCGTAGCAGCTCTTGAGACGGATTATGTTGCTGTCGGATACGTGGGGGAGGAATTCGACGGTCCATCGGGCGTTCTTGGAGGATCCATTACGGTCTTGGATCACGGATTCTTCGTCTTCTTCGGCGGAGAGGTACTTGCCGTGGATGCCGCGGAGGCGCACGGCTTTTGCGTTGTGGAATAGCTCCATTCCGCTCTGTACCTGTGAGAAAACAGAGTGGTTAGAAAAAAAAACAGAGGAATTGAAAAAGAGTGGAATTGGGGGGTTTCGATTGGGATTAGAGGAATTGAGAAAATGGGTTTTGCTAGGGACTGTGATTTGGATGTGGGTTTGGTGAGTTTTTTAGAGAACAAGTGAATTAGAGAGAGAGAGAGAGAGAGAGAGCATTAAACGAACACGGCCAAATTTTTCAGAGAATAATTGGAAAACAGAGTAATTACCTGGGGAAAGTGAAACGAATCAGAGTATTCAAACAGTGCCTAACGAAATCAATGTGCAGAAATTTGGGTTTTGGGTTTTGGGAGAGAGAGAGAGAGAGACCTGTGTTGTAGCCTGTAGAACAAGGTTGGGGGTCAGGATATGGTCTATCGTGATGTAATAGTATATGTGACTGTAATTTATATACGAGAATGGCAGCCGGAGAAAGACTATTCAAGGGGCTGTTTGGGGTAAGTAATTTATTATCCTGACTCATTTTCTCTTATAAATATTGGTCTCGGGGATATAAATATTAGTAAAATATGAAAATAAAACTTTGAAATTTTTTTACTTCAATGCAAAGTTAGCAGAATTTCATTAAGGTAAGAAAATAAGTAAAAAAAGATGTGCGTGCTGAACTAAAACCTATTCTTTCTATTTTTCAATTGTTTATTTATAGTAAATTTAGAATGTATTTATTGAGTAACTTATGTCAAATTAACCCTAATGTTTATATCAAATCAAATTATGAATTTACATTAAGAAAATTAAGTGTGAACAAGATCTGGGCCACAATTTAGAAATGTACTATTAGGTTCTAAAAAAAGAATCTAGACCGTAAAACGAGTGACTTTAAAAAATAAACATTGTATCAAAATTTTATTTACCAAATTGAAAGAATTCGCCGCTATATCATATAGAATAAGTTGTGAAAAAATTCAAATTTTTATTATATATAATTGTACTCTCTCTGTCCCTTTTTAAATGATCCATATAGAAATACGTGTAATTTCAAACCATTAAAAACATATTTCTCTATATAATTTTTTAATTTGTTTAATATCTGGTGCAAAAAAAAATTTAAAGCATTATACGGAAGTACATTTTTTAACGTCTATAAAAACACATGTTTCTAAAAAAAAATAACTTAAAAAAAAGAGACAGAGAGAGTATAAATTTTTTTTTTTTTTTTGGGGAAATCCTGATTTCGCTCAAAGCACTGGATAGGCACGATGTCTCAGCGCCAGCCATATAGCGTGCTAGCAAGAAACACGGCTAACTTACGCGGATATTCACGTGGCTTTAATCACCTCCCAAAGGAAGGAAGATACGAGGAATCTATTAAATTTTGATGATCTGGCAAAGGTTTTCTATTTGGATACTTTTGTCGGTTATTCTATATTCTTTTATGTCCCACGGGAACAAATGGAATGAACCGACCATGTACCGATGGGCTTTGGAGACCCCCTTTTGGATCCCCCACGGCCAATTCGAGCAGTTTATTTATCTCAAAATCAAATTCCGAGACGCCCACGCGGAGATCAAATCGATTGGACGTCCCTAAGTAATCGATCCAAAATCACCCCATTTCGTTCAAAAAGTTTTCTCATACTGTGTGTCGTGTTATACTAATCTTTGTAGATAATTTCTATTAAGAGTAATAATCATGGCGTCTGCATAATGATAAAAAGTCCGATAGTACACATTAAAAATCATGGCGTGTTCACAATTACTATTCTATTGCTACTCCTATTATTTACCGCATAATGGCAGGTGATTTCGTACACTCATACTATAAAAGCTTTGGTTTTTAATGCCATTTTTAATGCACATTAAGCAATAGGAATCACATCACATCTTGTTGGGTCCACAAGGTGCTGTCCAATCCTAATGTGAGCACTTCTCGGGTTTGGGTTATAAAAACAAAATTTAATAAACTTTGGAACACTGAATAGATACATAATTTCCACAACATAAACATATTCTAAAAACATACAGTATTAATAAATATCTGATTAACCTAAATTTTGATGTGATCAACGTTCTCAACGAGTTTTAAAAGTGACCGGATCCAATTATCGAAACCGGCCCGGAAAGAACCCAAATTGGGCTTGGACAACACCAGTGGAATGGAGAGGATCCCCACATTAGGCTTGGATCTGCCTCCTTTCCAACACATTTTTTGCACATTAACCATTCTTCTTTCCTTTGTAGACTACTTTACATGCCCTCGGTCATTCTTAAGGAAATCAATCCCACCGTTCTAGTTGATAGCACCTAGGATTGGCCTTGCAAAGTTTCTAACTTAAAATGAAACGGGCCACTAAATCTCAAAGTCTTGAACATTGGACCTACTTAAACATTCTCTTGTTATTAACAAGTTCTTCTATTAAATTAACAAATACACAATTCTAACAGTTTTATCCACACTTGTTGCCTCCTTCCAAGACAGAATAAAAGATTTGAGCTTAAACTACTCAGAAATTGTGCAATCCAAAAATCATCAATTTGAGATAGGGATATTTTTTAAGCATACCATGTTTTTTGATGGAATTTTCACATTTGGTGACCAGGAGCAGTAGAGTCCAGTCTCAGCATTATTCTGCAATGGAAATAAACCAACATAAGGCGACTGGAAGCAAAATTTAAGATCTTGGAAATTTTAACACTCAAATCCTTGAAGAAAGGAAATTCAAAAAACAAGTCTGTGGAGATGAAATGAGTCGTCTGTAGATAATAGGTGAAACAGTCACAGTAATAATACCATTGAAATTCATAAAATGAAGAATCTCAATCATTAAAAGGAATGGGGTATTGGACAAGAGGTGAGCTCTTGTGCCTTTATATGAGCAGTGCTAAAGTATGACAATGTTGCTTTTGTTTGGTGGCCAGTGATGTCAAACTTCAATCAACTTTAGCATTACCGCAATTGGTTGTCTAGCTCAATACCTAATCAACTTATAATTATGAACCCCAGCTTCTTTCCCAATAATTTTAATGTTTATGTTTTCTAATCTACTCGTCAAAAGGTGTACCTAAAGATGGGTCTAGTGGTCCTAACCTGAGACTTAGGGGTTTGCGCCCTCCTAATATTTCAGATTTTATTCTCTTTGCTAACTCTAAGATTACGTCACCCCACGCATGAGAGTGTGAAAGAGCTATGGAATGGACTTTAGGGATTAGCCCAAGGTTTGGGCAATTTGGCCCGGGACAACCCTGCATTACAAGGGCAATAAAAAAAAAGGTGCACCTAATGATGTTCTTATGTATTTTTAAGAGATAAAGAGTACAACTAGAGAACCCCTACTTGACACCAATTGAAGTTTACAATTATTTTCCCTTTCAGAAGTCATCTCTGTGGCTCATAGCTATCTCCTATAGGAGAAACAAGAAACAAAAAACAAGTCACTTCTTTTTTTTCTTTTTTTTGCAATAGGTAGTGTTTGTGGTTAATAGTTTAGTTAACATGTTACAAAACAGGCCGACTTATATACTTGAACTCGAGACCTCTCACTTGGGCACTTAGGCCCCCCTCCCATGCTGGGACAAATCCCCCGTCGGCAAACAAGCCACTGATTACCTGTAATCTTTTTAATGAATTATCGACTGATTGAAGTTCTGAAGTTCTGCTTAGATATTTACTGTATTACCGCAAACCTATATACGAAAAAGTTTAGCTCACTTGTACCTAAAATTTTTTATACCATATGTAAAAAAGTCAGTAACATAATTTTTTGGTTAACTTCTTTTATAATTTTGCCGTGTGACATACGACCAGTATTCTAAAAGTTGGCCTAGGTGGCCGACTAGTTGTTTCCTAGAAGCTAGGCAGCCAGGGACGGAGGCACCCTTTGGCTATTAGGGGCCAAGGCCCCTGCCCAATCCAAAATAGCCACTACAAATTTTTTTTTTTTTTTTTTTATAGTGTAAAACCTGATTGGCCCCCCTGCCAAAATAGCCACAGCAAAACCTTTGGCTTCACGTTTTCGGCCACTGATGACTGATGTAGTTTGGCCCCACTATTATAAGTAAATTACAAATAAACAATAAAGAAGTAAAGCAACTTCATATTGCCATGGGTGGCCTGCCCCATGAATTCGGTCTCCCACGCCTGCCTTTCCTTCACCCAAGGCACCAAAAAAAAGACAATTGGCAGCAAACCCAACATTACACTCCACCAAACTTGACTTTCTTACCAAAACAAAACTCTACTCTCTCTTTTCTCTGGAGAAAACGAAGAAAAAAAAAAGGAAACAAAGAAAGATGAAGAAAAGAAAGACGAAGAAGAAACCAGATTTCTGGGTCGAGTCCTTCCTCCTTCGCGAGGGTTCCGCTTTCTCCTCCATATCTGATGAATTTGGTTGAAAATCTTATATCTTCTTGGTGAATTCCAAACCCTAGGTAAGTTTCCCCAAATTTCTGGTATATTTAATTCTAAATGCGAACTTGTTGGCTGTCCATTGTTGCGTTGGATCAAGAAATATCGTTCTATGTTGGCTGTTGCTTACTTGCTTTAGTAAGTTTTGTGGCCTTGTGGGCTTATTCTATAATCTGATTTTTTTTTTTCTTGGAACAACTGAACAACATACTGGTTGTCTGGTTGTATACTTGTATTATACATAGGATAGTTATACTTTTGCCCAAGTTTTTGCTATTTTGACCCCATTTTACACCTTTTTTTTTTTCAAACCTATTAAGAGTTCAAATTTTGACCACACTTGCCTAGGTTTTTGCTATTTTGACACCATTTTATACCTCCTTTTTTGCCCAAATCTATTAAGAGATTAAATTTTGACCCCCCTTGTCCAAAACCCTGGCTCCGCCCCTGGTTGTGGCCCCCTCGGATATGAAATCCTGGTTCCGTCCCTGTAGGCAGCGGTCCAATGCCTAGATTAAATCAACCTAAGCAATTGACTTGTTGGCTGTTAGATGCAAAAAAAAACACCGACTAGCCGGTCCCTCCTCCAACCAACTTCTAGAAGAGCACTACATACGAAATATCACCACTATCCTTGGAATTATTTGATAAAAATTGCTGCAAATTGCCAAAATAACAAAAGCCTCTTCTCCGGGTGGCTAACTTTGCAGCCAAATTTCGACAAAAACATCGAATTCTCCCCACTCTTCTCACCTTGCTAAAAACAAAATCAAAAAATCACCCAAAAACAAAAGTACCAAAAGTTTAACTCAAACCCAGAAAGTAGAGAAATAACAATCAGGTCTATAAACGAGAAAACAGATTACAACCAAGAACCAATCGATCAAATACTCGCAAGAAACACGCAACATGGTTTTTCTGGTCTTTAGTCGAAGTCCAGAAAAGTCAACTCAGATATCCGGTTATCAGAAAAATAAAAACTGTGGAACGGAGAGAGTTTAGTTTACGATGTTGACCTGAGATTTCGCCATCTGAACCATCACCCAGAAGATTGCTCGTAGACTTCAGAGTTCAGACAATCTCCCTCCCATGGCAGAAGGCATAAATACAAGAGAGAGAGAGGGAGAGGGAGAGAGAGAGAGAGAGACGCGTTCAGAGTTGACTATTATGACAGGAGGATGGGTGGAAATGTGGATTTTCTAGATCCCTAAACATGATTAATGCGGGACCATAGGTAGTATATAAGGAGATCCAATGGCGTAATATGTATTAGTAGGAATAAATTATTCGTAACGTCAATGGTTATGATTTAAGGGAACTGGATTGATCCAACGGTTAACATGAATGGAGCAAGTCAGCTATTTTTTCATTAAAATAACACCTAACTCAACAGCTCCGTTTGAAACTCGTGAAAAGTTGAAGAAAAAAAGAAATGTGTTTAAGAAGGAAAATGGGAGAAAATTGACAGGAAAGTTTCATCGTGCATTGAACATTTTTATTTTTAGAGAACATTTTTATATTTTGTCGGTTTATATACAATAATAAGCTATGGGAAAATGAATTTTTGGTTTTTGGGTTTGGAGAAGAAAAGTGAGAGTTAGGGAAACATGAGTTTTTTACCTTCTCATTTTTCCCCTTTTTCATTTCAACAATACTATAGTGATCATGTGAGGTATCATTATTGCATTGGTAGAATGTATTTTCACTATATGACAACGGGAGTCTATCAATACAGTGATGAAAGATCACTTGATACCCAAGGTGTGGTACTAAAACATGGTCACCAAAGGATTAATGTTTCCATTTTGGTTACGGAAAACCTATGCATACAGAACCATGGTGTCTAGAAAATGTACTGAGCATGCTCGGGGACCCACTTTTGGCTCTCACATAAGCGATCCGAACCATTCATTATCCTTAGAACATTTTTCCGAATAAATTTTTTATTGAAACAGTGGGATTTTGGTATAAGCACTTCTAACCATCCGATTGAGTTGAAATTTTTTGAGGTCCCTCGGAAAAATGTTCTGAGAATAATGAACGGTTCGGATTGCTTGTGTGGGACCCAAAAGTGGGCCCCCCATTGCATCTGTACATTTTCTGGTCCTAAAAAATTGTACCCCTAGTCGGGTCCTTTTGGTTAACAAAGACTTATAGAATGTATTTTACAAATATCTTTCAAATACTACTTATATTGCAAAATACATTCGGTATATATTGTTCAAATACTCTATAAATTTATAACATCTTTTGGTCATAATCTAAAAAAATGTATAAAAAAATAAAGGCAAAAAGTACATAAACGAAGATCCCACGCCACCTAATTTTTTTAAAAAAAAACTACTCCATTTTCACACCAAAGTGGACTCGTTCAACATGAATAAGGTATCAATATCAGCAATGACTATAACTCCGCCCACCTCCTCTACCCTATGGGAAAATTATTGAATGGTGTTGGCCCCAACACCACTCTTCGTTACATTTCTCTCTAGGGATCAATACAGCCTACATGTAAAGATGTGACAAAACAGCGTCGTTGAGAGGGATGTCGTGGCATGCCGAGCCACAAGACCACTTACTCCCTTCTTTCAAAAATATTAGGGCTGTTTTGGGATTTCAACCTTTTTTTAAGACATAATTATTACACTTATTTATTTTTCTCTTTCCAATTTAGCCAATAATCAATGTAACTTTTCGTTAGAATAGTTCTTGTCACATCAAAAAAATAGGGGGTAGAATTGAAAAGTTATCAAATAAAGTACATTAATTTATATAAAGGAACTAACATTTTGGAACCGCCCAAAATGAAATACTGAACCGATATTTAGCGACGGCAGAAGTAATAATTACTCCTACCATTGGCCTGCATCCATTAATAGACTTACTTAGATTTGACTTGTCAAATCACGTGGCTCTAATCTTCCTATCTTGAGAATCTCAGCAATGGATCTCATCGGATTTTAGACCCCTAAAAAAATCTAGTAGATAAAAATGGCGTAAATAATAAACTCAAATTTTGGCTACTAGACTTCCAAATCACATGTGGGTGTGAAATTACATGTTTCCCTTTCACACCAACATGTATTTACGCAAGATTTTTTAACCGTCATACATTGATATAAATCCAAACCCTATTTAACATTTTTTACCTTACGTACGTAAGACTAAACGTGTGTCTCTTTCCATGTGTCCAATTCATACACGGCATACATGATTAAGGAAGTGCCAAATCCAATGGGACATAAAATAAAATTTCCCCAAGGGAATTTTTAATTTACATACACTAAATATTACTATACTATATACTATTGAGGTGCAACCTATGTGTCTAGTTAATTCTTATTTTATTGGATTATAGCATTAAAAAACCACATCATTTTTTACTTTTATCTTTATCTTCGTTCTCTCTTTTTTCTCCTTGTGCACTGGATGCATCATGTAGTACTTAATTTGTCGGTATGGTTTCTTAGAATTAAATTAAACACCTTTATCCTCCTCAAATTATTAGGCACATGGAAACGGCGGTTCATGGTCGGCATACACAGGTCAAATCTGTTTGACAGTGGACGGTTCATATTTGTTTGTACAAGATACGATCTGAGCCGTCCGTGGTTGAACGGCCGTGATTGGCCCAAAATGCATGTTGTCCCAACTTAAATTGAGTTGCATTAGTAGATGGCTAGATAAATTTCCCAAAATTAATATAAACACTCAGACACACTGAATTTTCCCTAGGGAAACCAAGTTTTTTTTTTTAAAAAAAAGCATAGACTTCCAAAAAGAGGAAAATAATTGTAGAAAACAACAAGTCAAGGAAACTTATTACGTACCTTCTTCGTAGACACCATAGGAGAATTATTGGAGTGTATTGAAACCGGAGATCCGACTTCTGACCCGATCTCTGACTCAAACAAATCATCCGAAAGCGTTGAAATACTCGAAACCAACGACAAATAATCCTTCAACTCCTCGTTCTCCGGTATCTCCACCGCCTCAACATCCCACAAAATCCAACTCTTTTTAGCCGACGGAACATCATGGGTGACGGAATTCTTCCACGGCGGCGTCCCTCCGTTAGCCCTCAAACACGTCCCACCAAACGCCGTTACTAGCCTCACCTGCAGTAGTGGCAGGTACAGAATTTGTACTCAGCGCATTTGTGCTAATTTTATACTACCAAACGTAGTTACACCAAGTCTCTAACTCGAGACCTTCGTGAATTTGGAACAAGCACCCAACTAACTGGGCCAGCTCTTATATTCGAGCAAACGTAATTGATAACTTGAACTTATAGGGAAAAATTCAACATATATGGAGGAACTTAGACTTTATTTTTCATTTGCTAAAATAAAAAATCCATAAAATCAATAGCATATGAGTAACTTATTTGCTAAAAATCTTTGAATTTGAACTTGTTTGGTTTCATCCAGGATTTTAGCAAATGGTTTACTCATTTGCTAAAATCAAACTCACTTAATTTTGTTTTATGAATTTCTTATTTTAGCATATGCAAAACAAGGCCTTAAATTTATATGTGTCGAATTTTTTTTTTACCCAATTGACTTGTTGGGCCAATCCAGTCCATTTAACTTTTTAAAATTAACTTAAAAATCACCATAATAATTAATATGACAAAATAGAATTTGTGTCCACCCCTGCTCACCTGAAACCCATCTCGAACGGGTGCCCACTCGATCGAAAGGTCCCGTGGATGGTCGGGTCGGGTCTGGAGCACCTTGTTGCCCGTAAACCCGAGGAGAAACGGCAGGCTTGAAGCCGTGAGGTAGCTGCCGTGGACGCTCTTGAGCCGGATGGATTTCGAGTCGGAATCGACCGGCTCGACGATCCACCGGGCTTTTCGGGTGGACCCGTTCCGGCTTTGCCGGACGGTTTTCTTGTCGTCGTCGGCGACCAGGTACTTGTTGTGGTGGGACCGGAGTTTTACTGCCTTTGTCTTGGTGAAAAACTCCATAGCTAGTGACCAGAAGAAAGCAGAAGTTGGTGCTGTAGTAATTGGTAATCAATTGGAAGGAGTACGTGGGAGTGGGTTTACTAATAATAGGAGAGAGATGAAAAGGGGTTTGTGTTTGCGGGTATTTGTTTCCTTCTGTGTGGAGGAGAGAGAGAGAGAAGGATTTACTTCAGGGGAGGACCAAAGACTTGGCTAAAGGGTACTTGTTGATTACTATAAAGTTTTTTTTTTTTTAAAGGTAATTTATGGTTTTGTTTTCCCTTGGTGCAGCCGAACGCCCAATTTCTTATTTTTGGAGTTTATTTTATATATTTTTTAAAAAGTTTTAATTTTTTTTCAAAATAATTAAAAAGTATGAACAATTTTCTTTCCAATGACACTAAATTTTGGTGATTCATACCTTGCGGTAATGATCCTGCGTTCGTTGAATGATATGACAGCGACAATAGTTAACTTAATTTTTTTAATTTATCAAAACCGTCTCATAAATATTCGAATGAATAACTGGATTTATTTTTTTTTTTAAAAATTCAAATAAAGGTTTCTTTCATAATTCGGCCCCTCTAATTTCGGTTCCTGACTGCACCATTTTTCACTCTCTCTCAAGCTCTACAGAGGAAGGACAATACAAAAAACATCTGTATAAACTGTATAAACAGTTTTCCTATACAGTTTAGATTAATATCTTTAAAGTTTTCTTTTATCAAATTATGCGTGACAAAAAATAATTTTCTTTTCTTTTTAGCTCACTTCATCATAAATTTATTGGACATCTCGTTAATAGACAATTGAATTGGTCCTTCGCATAATAGTCGAAGCATACGTAAAATGGCCGACCGCATGCAGTGCGTAATTAAGAAACGGCGGACGCCTGTGATTTCTTAGAAAGGTTTCGTACAGAGGTGTGAATGAAATACAAATGGAAGCGCAAAACTTAATTTGAGTTGAATATCGGAAACTTCGAGGAGGTTTAGGCCTTGAAAATGAAGTTGTGGTCACGCGTTGAAAATCCGTGGGGAACTGGTCAAAGACTTGTCTCACGGGGGAATTCACGAGTCATATTATTCCAATGGTAGCATACATACGTTAGTTCACAAATTATAGTTTCTAAATATAGTTTATTACTAAATATTTTACACTCTCCAACACGTATTAGCCTTCTCTAGTAGTGGCGGCTCTATGAATTCTCCAAAACGCACAGAGTAATGATGACACCATTACACGTTTATACTAATGAATACGAATAGGCAATAAAATAAATATCTTATAAAAAGTTTTTTTTTCATAATTATAAGGTTAATAGGTTCGATTTATTTTGAGTCTTGTACCCTAATCAAATTCATTGGAGTTTATGGTCCCTATTATTGGGCTACCACTCCATTTGTGTATTTGTATATTGTGATTTTGTTAGTTCAGTAGGTTCTCAAGGGGTGTTACACTAAGCCAGTTTTTAGAATAAAGTGGTTTTTCAAGATTTGTTATGTGATGTATTATGAGAAAATGACCTTTCTTAATTTTTGAAAAAAACTGTTTTTGTTAGTGGAACACTCCCTAAATTTCTCTTGCATCATGTACTAGAAATGTAAAATTTCCAAAGAGTGGTTGAGAAAAAGAATAAAGCAAGTTAATAATTTAATATTTAAGTGCGACAAAATTTTTGCAAATATTAATGTGCAATTTTTTTTTAAGTCGTCAATACTCGTGAACCAGCTCAATCTCGACTCAACCCAAACCAACTCAATTGAACTCAGTTCATTAATCTTTCATTAACACAAACTCGATAAAAGCTTGGAAAAAAAAATGGGTGCTGATTTTGGAGCTCCCTTTTTTTATGCAAGCACTCCAATATTTAATGAAGTTACAAAACTACCCTTTTTAAGATATAAAAATTATTGGAGACACTCCACCCCTAAATTATCTCCTCATTTACTAAAACACTCCAAACGGAAAAATGAACCAAAACCAAATATAAACATTAGGTTCTAAACATTAACATTAACATTACGTTACAAACATTAAACATCCACAATATAAATATTAGGTTCCAAACTTTAAACATGCATTTATGTTAGATTGCTTCACGCCACTTTGCACAAAAAAAAAAAACCGGAACATTGCTAGAATTCTCCAAAATAAACAGCACACAATTGAAAATGTTGATGCTGCAAAATCTTCATAATGACAGCGACACAAGATCTTTATATTTTCGTACTCATTATCTACCATTTTCACTCAAAATCTTCATAACGGCCGCAAATCTACATTTTAAAACTCATAATGAGACAAACAAAGCACATAACCAAAGTTAGAGAACTTTTGAGAGGAAAAGTAACAGAAATCTCAAGAGACTTTGCATGGACAAAATGATGGTTCTACGTACAATCATAGACTGAAGACCACTTATCCAGGTTGTCTTGGTGCAAACATGGAGACAATAACATAAAGACTCCACCAAGGAAACGTTACATATGGAAGTAAGCAATTCAGCTGCATGCAGTAAAAGGGGTTGAGCAATTCTATTTGCTTTTTTCTGATAAAAAAAAAAATTATTTGTTTTTTTGGAGTGCCTGAAGTAAAGGAGAAGAGTAAAGTTTTTTTGAGTGTCTGAAGTAAATCATAGAACCTGTAAAAGGGTAATTTTGGAAAACTACAGTAGCTTGGAGCCCCTGCATCAAAATTGGGAGTGTGAATATCAATTTCCAAAAAAATTTGGGTATAAACTCCAAGGGTTTGGCATAGTGATAGTGTACTCCCTCGTCTTATATTCCTTTGTAGACACGTAAAATTTCTGGCCTATCACAAGCTGCCGCGTGTTGCTAGGGCGCATAAATTGACTAATTAAATGTTGCCAAGTGTCACAAGTCAAAGTCAAAATTTTACGAACGAGCCAATTAAACTCCAAGGGTTTGGCATGGTGATCAACGCTTGAGAGCGTGAAGCGTACTCCCTTGTTTGATATTCCTTCTTCTTTTCTTTTTTTTTTGGGAACGGTAACAAGTTTATTAAAAAAACTTGACGATAGGTACATTTAGTTGGGGGAGAAGGGGAGAATCCAACCAAAGATTGAATGCAAAAAAAAAAAAGACAACCAAAAAACATCCAAATGAGATTGAAACTCAACTAATAATACACCCTTATGGCTCTAATCATTGTTTGTCAGCAAGTGGTCAACACCCAAACACCGGGAAGAACCTTGTTTGCATGTGGGGTCAACACCCAAACATCGTCTTTCAATCATACAAACGCGGGTCTATAGCCTTGAACGGAGCTGGCCGACGACCAAGAGCCACCATATTTGTAATACCCCGTTAATAAATTGGAGGCTCATAAATATTACATTACACTTCTTTTGTCGTCTTTATGTATAAAACAAAAATGGAGGATTTGGGTCTGACTTGTGAGGTGGATTGATATGTTTAAAACTGGGTACAGACACATATATAGGAATTGTAGGGGTCCGGTAATGCCGAGCACCTTGCTCACACGAATTGATACCTTTTAATCGATCTCCGAGAGGTTGAATGAGAGGGACTTTTCGGAGATGTAACTCGATATCAGCAAAGAAGAAAATTAGAAGTTCAGTTCCTCGTCTCGGCCGTTGCCGAGGCCTTCTTTTTATATAAACACGACTCAACAATAAAGTTTGCAGAAGAATTATCAAGAGCCTCGAGGAGTACCCGAAAGGAGACCTTGACCGACTCCACAAAGCCAATGACATGCCGGGAGGCACGGAGCCGAGTCAGCAATGCAGTTAATGCTGCATGTGCTCGTAACAAACTATGATCATGACAAATGACGTCATCCGAGCGATTACGATACGTGTCATGTTTCCACTGGAGGCATGTGCCTGCAGAATATTCTTTCGAGCCCGTCACCGTGACGTCAGCCGAGCGGTTAAGTCATGTGACGAGCACAGCTGTGCTTGGAGGCCAAGCGAAGGCTCACCTATAAAAGGTAGGCTAACTCATCAGAAAAAGGTACGTAATACTCTCCCTTCTAAACCCTAGATCTACACATTGCCTTCGGAGTTTACTTACTTGATCGTCGGAGTACCGTTCTGGGCTCCAGGGTCCAGTCCGGTGCTAACGGTGCTTGGAGTGTGCAGGTCTGGGAGTTGCTCGAGAGTAAGGATAGCATCTCCGTCATCCAACATCGCCTGAGGGGATCACCGGAGAAAGAGGGCTCCACAGGAAGTAAACGTGGAAGGCTTATAAAAATTATAATTGGTGTGCTGTACATTGAGGCTAAGGTTTTTGTCTCTTTTGGCTTGGGCATACGTATAGAGAAAAAAAAAAAAGAGAGAGGCTGGAGAAAACAGAGAGAAGTAAGGAGAGAGGATAATACAGAATAAGAGCAAAAGGGAAAAACATGAATTCCTTGAGGGTTTCTCAGCTAAGATTTGAGCTGGGCTAGAGAAATATTGGTAGAAGGTACCACAAGTGGAAGGTAAAAATGTATACGAGGAGATATGTAAGTATGGAATGAAGTGAGAATGACTAGTATTTGAATAATTTTCGGTTTGTTTGGATTGCGTTGGTGGTGTAAATCATTCGATTTAGTGTTTTGGTGGGGTATTAGTAAGGTGGTGAATTGTGTGAAAATCCCGGGTGTTATAATTTTGGTTAAGTCATATTAGTTTCTTTTTGTGGAGCTCGTGGATCCAGGCTGTTACAATATTACTCCGCCGACAACCAAAGTGGCCGCATTTGTCATTCGACGACCTCTCTAGAGCATCCGTTGTCAGATCTACAACCTTACTGCCACCACCATCGTCTTCCGATAAAGCATGACCTGCGATCTGTCGCCTCCGATGAAAATCGCAACACCTATATTTTCGTCTTCGTCCTATTTTATAAAACCCAAAAAAGAAAACCCCTTTATTTGGATAGTATGAGAAAACTCGACTTGGCTTGCCGGCTTTGCAGTCCTAGTGTTTCCTGCACTTTCCCTATATGATTGCTCGGATAGCAAATTCGTAGTTCAATTCCGAGCACTAGAAGGTTGTAGTCTTGTAATAAATCCACTGATAATGAAGATATGATTCATGGCTAAACTCGACTTACAAATCTCCTTATTATAATGAATTAATGATTACTCTTTTTGGCATAGATATGTCCTTTCTTTTTCTGTTACCAGGACAACATATGTTAAAAATTAATGACTTACCCTTCCACTTCCTCAACATGCTAAAACCTTAGTCAACATGGTGTCAAAGACTATTTTGACTTTATCATTCTGTAGCATGGCTGTTAAGTTCCAACAAGTTCGGACGTATCACAAAAAAAAAAAAAAAAAAAGTGTTCAGACCGAATCATCTTATTCAGTACTTCGAAAATACTGGCTATATATAGATCATTAAAAAAAAAACTAGTATTAAAAACAGGAAAAAAAAATGTTTTAAAAAATTGGAAAATCTTCCCCTTTGTCACCACCACACTGCGTTTCTTTTTTCTTTTTCTTTTTTTTTTACCATCCTCTAGGTAACATTACAAAATTGTCCATAGTTGAGCGGGAACATGACCAAGAACCGCGGAACCCACCATTTTTCCGAATTTTGACAATGAAGAAGTACCCAATATAATTTGGAAGATGCTAATCTCATCCAAAGGGTGGAGGATAATGAATAAAAAGTGCATAGATATCGGAGAAAAATGTATTAATATACATAAAAGTATATTATTATCCGTAAAATATGCATTGATATATAGATGAGTTTGTCATTATATACATATTATCTTTCACCTACTGGGAGGAAGGGAGCGGTAAATAATTGTTTGATAGTACATTGAAGAGTACAAGTTCTTAACATTTTTTTGAAAGACAAAAGAAAATTTCATTAATCTTAAAATTGTTACAAGGCTAATAGGAGCATAAGAGCATGGACTAAACAAAAAGTCTAACCCGAGACCCAATCCAATGATTGGTAAGAAGCCAATCAATGAAGCCAAGCGGGCAAGCCCGCACACCCTATGGGTCTAAAACACCCAGATCTACCATAAAACCCAGAGACACTTGAAGACCCCGAAGGTCAGAATGAGGCAAAGCACAAACAATGAAGCCCAAGGGGCACACAACAACAGCAACATGCAACCACAGCCACCATCGTCTTCGAGACCCGGGGATCGAGCCCCTGTGAGCTGCCCCGTTGTACAACACTGCCCGCAACTGCAAATCACCAAAATCGCGTGAACCCACCAGCAACAGCAAAGAGAGGCGCAGCCATTACTAATCGAAGCCCAAGAGAGACTAGCCCCATAAAACCCCAGAGGAAACAGCTGCACATAACAGAGTCGATCGTCTAACAGCTCCTTGCCGGCAACAACTACTAGTTCTTAACATTGTCACTATCTTGCTTGGCAGTAGTAGTACTATTTACTTAACCAATCACACTTTTAATAACTTTATTAGTAATAAAATCTCCTTTATGGAAATCTTACGCTCGCAAGTCGCAACTGATGTTGTCATTTCAATTATTACTTCCTAATGAAAACCACTGATTAAACCACAAAAATGATTAGAATTATTTTCGAAAGTGAATTTTCCATTTGTCTTTGGTGGGAAACATCTAAGATTGATAGTGGACTATTGGAACTGAGCAAAAAAAGAAAAAGATAGTGGACAATTGGGAGCAGAAGTGGGAAGGAGTTGTTGAGAGGGTAAATATGGTGTACAAGTGGGTGGTGCATATAGATTATGCGAGTTGGGAACGAACTAAGATTTCTTATAGGAGAGAGTCACAACATGAACAATTAATTATTTTTTTCCTTTTTGGCAGTCTGGTGTATCCAGGCCAATTGACACTTAGCTTGACTATTGCTTCCTCAATCTGGTCAAAAACAAGTCAAACAAGTCACCCATACCGGGACTAGAGGATTCAAAAGAAATTACTTTCTTACAGTCTCACCCCAATAATTAAACCTTGAACAATTGTAAAGGTTTATGTCATATAAATAACTCTTTATTATGTCATATTTTTTATAGCAAGTCAATTGGGAGCCAACAGGTAAAGGTTTAAAAATAATTCCACAAAAAATGCTAAATATTGGATTTTCCAAGTAGGGGGTGGCCCGGGCCCATATAAGCCCAACATAGTTCCGCCTTTGTATGCGAGTAGTACTTATTCAATAATTTCGAAGCACAACATAGTGTTTCAAATCACTCTAGCAGAACATATTTACATGGTGCCATAGACTTTGTTTTGAGTCCTACGCACAATGAAATATATTATTCTTAAGTGATCCAAAGCACCACGTGGTGGCTTTCCGGATCTAATGAATAATTAGAATGAGATCTAATATTTAGATCTGAGTTATTTGCCCCTCGGACTTCATCAACCTTGGCGACGGATCCGTGGGTTCTCCAGCAGCAACGGTGGCAACACCTTGCATCAGCAATTGCAGTGAAAAGAAGGGGCATTGTGCTTTAGTGGTCGTGGAGGTGTCACTTACTTCCTCCAGCCACATCCACAAGAGGATCGGTAGTCTCCAACACTGCGGTTGCTAAGTTTTGGCTGATTTTTATTTTTTCGTTTGTTTTTTTGTTGTTTTTTCTTGTTTTTGTTCGGTCCATTTGGGTCCTATTGTACTGTTTGGTTATGAACATAAGTTTTTGATTTCCTTGAAAGAAAGGATTTGTAGGAGTATTAAATTGCGCGTGATACTTTTATCTTGTTTTTTTTCCCAAACAATAAAATGTTCGTATTAATAGAGTCAAATTAGTAAAGCAGACCAACGTTGTTTCATCCTCTTATTTGATCTTGAGACGTTAGAGCAAATGTAACAGACTCAACAAATGTGCTCTCATCTCTATTTTACTCAGCCATGCATCAAGGTGGTGCTCCATCAGCCTCCACAAATTGGTTGGCAAAATAAAAATGTGAATAGTGCCTCCCCATATCACCCCCTTTTTAGGGAGGTACTATTCACTCCCAAACCCATTTTTTAATTGTTTTTTCTCACACCCAGCCAATGGCAACCATGCATAAATGAAGGATGAAAGAGAGAGAATATATATAATAATAAAGGATGTGTAAAATAGAAAGTATTGCTAGAGTGTTGATAGAAAAAATGCCAAGTTAGAGCTTGTTTGGGAGCCTCTTTTTTTATTTTTTGGTTTCTCTTTTTTTGGTTTATGGGTGTTTGGCAGCCAAGGGGAGAAATAGTTTTTCCAAAAACTGTTTTTCCATTTTGAACAATCCGGGCCAGAAACCAAAAGTAGGTCCAAGGCTCCTTTTCCATTTCTCCTTTTCCCATTTTCAGTTTCTCCTTTTTCGTTTCCCATTCTACCCCTTATTACACCCCCTGGATCCATTTTTTTCCCACCCCACAACACAAATAGCGAGAGGTCTTCTCGCCCACGTCCAAATTTTTTTCCCACCCCACAACAATCTGGGCGATATTGGATATTGGATAAAAATATTGGATGGGTCCCATTTACTGTAACAATAATGGGCAATTTTTTTGGGCAAAGTTTTTTTCCCACGTCCAAATTTTTTTGGGCAAAAATATTGGATATTGGGCAATTTTTTTTCCCACGTCCAAATTTTTTACTGTAACAATATTGGATAAAAAAATGTATTTTCAAAATTGGATGGGTCCCATTTACAAAAATATTTCCCAATTAGAATTTTAAAAAAATGCTAAAAACAATATTCGTGTACATTTTTATAACATAATTAATAATAAGGGCAAAATGATAAAAATTCAATCCATAACTCATTTTCATCAATCTTCTCCCAAACACTACTACTTTGCAAAATGCATTCCGTACATTTCTCCCAAACACTCCTTCCAGATTCAAAACTCATTCTGGCCATAATCAAAAAAGCCAAAAAGCCAAAAATGAAAAGTTGAAAAGTAGGCTCCCAAACACCCCCTTATAATAGATATATGCAATATACACTGTCTACTTTACCAAGTCATTGTTGGGTTTGCTCTATACACTGATACATAAGTGCTCACTTACAATGGTTCGTTTGAGCTACAACTTTGTGTAATGGGGACTTTATCTTATCCACTAGTCATCTCTCTAGAAGAAGCCGGCTGAGTGCGGAGTAGACATCTGTGCGTCGCGCACTGTCGTGGAAGCTTCCAAAGAGGCAGAATTGAGGTTTTAGACTGGCATGAGCACGACACGTTTAATTATGGCATGACACGGCATGAGTCTGGTTTTAGACGAACACAGCACGGAGTGGATTAGACACGGCACAGCCCATGGCACGACGCAATAAAATACTAATTTTTAATGTACCAAAAAAAATTAATTTTTAATACTGATACACCGAAACTATTTTAACAATCAAGACGTTGATTTTGGTGTTCCTATTGATGAAAATCGATCGTGTAAAATTTCTTCTCGATCGGGTTTAGAAAGCTTATTGATTGGGACCTAATTTGTTTTTGTTTAATGATACTTTTCGTTCGATTAAATGCCTACTAATACGAATCGATTTAGTTTTTTTGTACGACTGATGAATTTCATAATGTGTAAAATATGAATTTCTTTTCTTGCCTTTCAAAAAAATGTTTGTTCAATAAATATAGTAACAATTTTTAGATATACAAAAAACGACAAAACTCAGCTAAATTAAACGGAACTCGACTACGTTATGCAAAAAATTTCGACAAAACTCGGAGATGTGCCACCATGGGCAAGACACGACATGACACGATTACAAAAATGGCACGGCACGATGCAGCACAATTTAGTAAACGGGCTGGCACGGCACGGTTTAGTAAATGGGTCAACATGATAGGACACAAGGCACGGTTGGCACGAAATTAAATGGGTCATGCCGGCACGGGACGGTTCATTTGACACCTCTACTTGAACCTGATAGTATTCGGCTCGATTAGGCTCACGAACCTAGAGTATATATATATACCAGTGCGTGCCCGTACCCGTGCCTATGCCTGAAGGCATGGCTTGAGCAATTGACGCCCGTGCCCGTACTCGTGCCCATTCTTTATGGTTCTTCTAACTTTAGAAGGGGGAAAGAGAGGAGGTAGTGAGAAAGAATGTGGTTTGAATTCCGAAATGGGGAGAGAGAGAGAGGTGTTGTGCGGTAGGTGTTGTGCGCCATGTTGTACGGCAAAATTATGTCATTTTGCTCATTTTCTTAATATATCAAAGGGCCCTGTTTGGAGAGTTAAGTGTGGAGTTCAATTTTAGGGGATTTACACCGTGTTTGGTTGAGTTTCCAAAACCTTGGCTTCAAATTAGTTTTCTTTTCCGAGCTTACAGGTCCCACCAGTACTACACACCCTCTTTTCAAGTCACTTTTTTTTTTTCATAATTACTGCAAATCTCTCTCTCTCTCTCTCTCTCTCTCCCACCCCTTTCCCAGCCCAACAATACTATGGGTATACCACATGTGTACCCAAAATATACACCATCCTGAGGTGACAAATGAGAAGAGACCATTTTTTGGGTAAGCCCCACATTAAGTCTCTCATCATTTGTTACCTTAGGATGATGTGCATTTGGGGTACACATGTGGTGTACCCATATCATTTTCCTTCCCAGCATAACCCAACGACCAAACAACTTTTTTTACTTTCTTTAACTTTTCTCTCTCTCTATCATGTACCTTTTGTTGACTTTTAAAAATTACCTCGGGAAACCATCTTGGAAACCGAACAGGTTTTTGCCAAAATGGCTCCTCAAAAACCGGTTTGGAAAACCAAACCAATCAAGGCCTTAGGCTCTTTGGGGTAGCGTATAGTGGGTTTAGGCACTTGGATTTTAGGCACTTCGGGTTTAAGCACTTTAGGTTTAGGGTTTAGACACTTTGAGTTTAGGCACATTATAATGATTTTTTCTTCCTCCAAACAAGGTCCTTGGAAGCTTTGGAAGTGTACACAAAAATCAAGCAAAATGACGTAGTTTTGCCGCGCAACACCTGCCACATAGCACCCACCCCGGATCCCACAGCAACTTTTATATATTCACCTTATATCTTTTACATTAACTTTTATCTTCACTTTAAACCTCTCACGTCAACTTTTACCTCCGCTTTCAAAATTATCCTCCAGTCTTAACCCATTAACTCTTACCTATTATCTTTTCAAAAGGGCAAAATTATAATTGTACAAATATTTACACATTAACTTTTTAAAACACACACTCATTAAGTAAAACGACCCAAGATGGAGTACTTTACTTTTATTTGGGGACAAAAAAGACAAACGAATTCGACATCTAAATTTACAACACAATTTCATACAGAAGACCAACCAAGAAATTCAAGTACCAAAGTTGATGAACTAGAATAGATCACGGCTAAAGGCTTATTGATTTTCCTTCTGAGGTTGCCAGAATATCTCACACTATTGCTGCAACTGATTTCCCTGCGTAAGCAATTGCATAAGAAGTAAAGTCTCATAACCAAAACTGTAATGTGGAAAATTTCGCAACTGCGTTCCTGTTCTCGTAAAGTCTCGTGCCGCTGATGCAATTGCATTCCACAGCCCAAATTATGTACTAAAACGCGAGTGGCAAGACAGTGGCAAAACGACCAACTCTCGCTCACTCACCTCTTGACGAGGATGGAACTACAACAATGTGCATATCCACATTTTGGGGAGGAAGATGCAATCGAAGCGGCTTTAGCTTTCCATCCAAAGGACTGCGGGAGCACACAATAATTTCTTCAAGCCCCGTCTCCTCCTCTAGCCTCCTAGTCAGCTCGTAAATTCCATTCCCCTTGAACATGAAACAACGCTCCTCCAAACCCTCATCCACATTCCCATACTCATCCGCTACACTGTAAGAGATGACCCGCCCGTCCGCGGACTTACACCCTGAACTACCCTTAGAGTCATTCGACTGCGAATCGAAAAACAGATATCAAAATCAAAACCTGAAATTAAGTAAACAGAGGAATAATCCATAAAACAGAATTAATTTAGTACTAACATACTGACCTCTTCTCTTACAAGACTGGGGAGCTTATCCCATTGATTCGACTCTAAGCTCGAACCGGACTCTAACGATTCCGGATACCCCTCCAACTCCAACAGAACACCCGGTTTCGGTTGCGACAACGCAGTTTCCACCGAATCAACATCCCAAAGGATCCAGTCCTGTGTAGCCGTCCGATTCGGAACATCATGTGTAACCGAATTCCGCCATGGCGGAACGCCGCCGTTCGCCCGTAAAAATTTCCCGTTCCGTGTCTTGAGTATGACATGATGCCTATTTGAAAAAAGAAGCTTGATTTATTTAGTATTTTGAGAATTATATCTTGATTTTGTCTTTTCATATTTGTTAATTGGAGTACAAGTAGAGATGAGTTCAGTGGAATGGCGGTTTGGGCTAACTTTTTTATTTAATTATTTATTTGTATTTATTTTGACAAATTAATTTCCCATTACTTTTTTTAATATTATTGATTTATTCTGACGGGAGAAATCAGAAAATTAAAAAAACATAAACCAAAATTGAAACAAATTCAGAAAAATAAAAATAGTCCAAAAAATTCGTCTGATTTGCATTGTTTTTGTCATTGTGAACTTTTTCAAAATTTTCACGGTAGGCTCTTACATTTATATATTTATTTTATCGAGATAAACTAATACCAATCTTTTACAAATTGAAGAGAAATGCATGATAATTAGGAGCGATGAGTTACCCATCGAGGATCGGCTCCCACTCCACCGACGAGGCGAGGCGGTCGGCCGTCTGGAGAACTTTGCGGCCGGCCATGCCGAAGAGGAAGAGCTTGTTGGAGGCAGTAAGGTACTTGCCGTAGCAGCTCTTGAGACGGATTCTGTTTTCGGAGTCGGAGAGGAATTCGACGGTCCAGTGGGTGTTGTAGGAGGAGCCGTTACGGTCTTGGGTTACGGATATTTCGTCTCCGTCGGCGGCGAGGTACTTGTCGTGGTGGCTGCGGAGGCGCACGGCTTTTGCGTCGCGGAAAAGTTCAATTCCGCTTGGAATCTGTGAAAAAACAGAGTAAGGAGATAAAAGTAAAAAACAGAGTTGAAAAGGAGACTAATTTAGAGCTTTGGGATTACGATTAGAGGAATTGAGAAAATAGGTTTGGTAGTAAACATCAATACAAAAATTCATAACATTGAGCCGTCTTTTTTTAAAAAATCTTGCACTGCCTTCTTTTTACCGCAAAAGTCATAACCGACACAACAAAAAATCATAAACAATACCACGAAAATACCGGCAAACACGAGGCAATCCCAAGCACTTGATTTTTTTTTATGTATCATAAGTTGAACAAGCTGACTTGTAACTTGCTCGAGTTTGGTTTATTCATATAACAAATTAATCTTGAGTGAGATTTTTTTTAGCGAACACCATCTTAAAATTGAGTAGCATGATTTGTTTAGCAACCCTGGATTGCATAGGATTTGCCTCCTAAGAAATATTATTAAATAACGATATCAATGCACATTCTGCACATTAACCATTTTCCTTTTTTTTTTTGGGTAATTCGGAATGTCCAAATCAGCTTCCGACTTACGCATATATCAACTAATCTCTGGGAGACTAATTTCACCGTCTTAGACGAGTAGGACTAACGTCACAAGATTTCGAACATAAAACCTAAGAAAGAACAGACCCCATGAATCCCAAAGCCTTGATCACTCACTCATTATGTTGTTATATTATTAATTAGTTCTCAAACTGCTGAAACATTGTGCAACGAAAAATCAACAATTTCAGATTGTGAAGCATACCTTGTTGTTTGATGACACTACGATGTGTGGGGACTTGTAGCAGTAGATTGCATTATTCTGCAAAAGAAATAAACCAACATAAGACAACTTGAAGAAAAATTTAAGATCTTAGGAATTTTTATTTGGTAACACTCGAATCCTTTAAGAAACGGAAATTAGTTGATGAATCTACTACTAAGAGGAGTTACGCTCGTGAGTTCTGAAAAGTAAAATGTGGAACATAAAAATCAAATAGTTGGACCATTAAAATGTCAACTTGAATCCAAATTGTTAGGTCACCAATTAATAGGTCAAAATTAAAAAGTTGGACCATTAAAATCAAATGGTTGGACTCTAGAGAACCAGAAATGACAAATCAAATAGCTTAGGTCACCAATTGAAAAGTTAACAAATATTTTCACTCGAGAAGCCATCTCTGTGGCTCATAGCGTAATGGGGGGGGGGGGGGGGGGGGGGTCTGTTGTCATGTGGGATGGCAGGGCCTGCCAAGTGCCAAAGCCCCAAAACTACGTCATTTTAAGGGGGTTTTAAGTGTGTTGCAAAAGCCCCGTCTGATACTCATTTGATTTATTGATTTTTTGGAACCCACTTCAGACTCCATGAAAATAATTTAAACTGCTCATTATTCTAAAAATGTTTTTCTATGAGTTAATATAAAAAATTAGCTCAATCCGATCTAAAAAGGGCTTCTTCAGAATTAATAGGGCGCCCTATGAATTCTGAAAAAGCCCTTAACGATATTATATTGAGCTAATTTTTTGTACGAGTACTCATAGAAAAACATTTTGAGAATAATGACCGGTTTGAATCATTTTTCTGGACCCAAAAAAATCAATAAATTAAATGAGTGTCAAACGGAGCTTTAGCAACACAATTAGGAAGAACTCCCATAAAACTCCCAAAATGACGTAATTTTGGAGGTTAGCACGTCCTACCATGAGAACAGCAGAGTCTCCAGTTCTATCAATCTCCTCTAGAATAAAACGAAAACAAGCAACTGATTACTTGAAATATTTTCACTGGATTCTGCACTAATTGGAGTTCTGTTTAGATATTGATTAGGCACCAGCAACCCTACAGATTAAAACTTCAGGTTAGTTGAGCTAAGTTATACTAACATATTTATTCTCAAGAAAAAAAAAAAAATCATACCATATTTGGTTAACTTCTTTTATGATTTTACTCCGTGACATACACAAAATAACTAGACCTTATTAAGCCCGATGTCAAGGGGACGTTATTAGGTAAGAGTAATGCTGCGATGACCATGTATAAAATACCATGTGAGTTGTAATTCCTGCATTCGTAAGCAACATGACGCGTGAACTCATTCCACCTATGCTAAAGACAACTTGCATAATTTCTAAAACTTGGTTAGTGTAGTCTTATCGAATTAGATACTCTATCGGCTTTGTTAATTCGTGTCACTTGTTGCGTGTTTATTGTTTATAGCTCAACAATAGAAAGTCTACATAGTTTACTAAATTGGAAACTAATCATGTGGCTCTAATTCTCTACGCGTTATAAGAATAAAAAATTTACGTAAAATAGTCCACTAAAGTTTTGCAATATTTGATTTTAAATGGTCCATATAAACTACTAGTAGATGATGAGATTGATCCTTCAAACTAATGGAAGTATGAATAAACTGAGCCGAATGCCATGGTAAATTTGAAAAATTTTGGAATTTCCATGGAAAAAGATAAGAAATAGGAAAACGAACATGAAAAAACAGCAGACGATAAATACACCGGGCAAATCACATAACACCGGGTGAATCACGTTCGTCCTCTGCCTTTTCATATTCATTTTCCTGTTTTTCTTCCCTGTGCCGTACTACCTCTTATTTTCCACACCTAAATCCAACTTTTAAAAACAAAGTAGAGACTTCCAAAATGAAGAAAATAATTGTAGAAAACAAGTTAAAAGGATACCTCCTTAATTGACTCCATAGGAGAAGTATTCGTGTATATCGAAACCCGCGGGGACCCGATTTCCGACCCAACTTCCGAACCGATATCGGAAAAATAATCCGTTGACTCCTCGTTCTCCGGTATCTCCACCTCCTCAACCTCCCACAAAATCCAACTCCGCTTAACGGACCGACCATCATGCGTAACGGAATTCTTCCAAGGCGGCATCCCTCCGTTAGCCCTCAAACACGTCCCTCCAAACGCCGTCACAAGCCTCACCTGCAGTGACAGACGCAGAATTTGTACTGCCATTAGTATGGTCCATAGTATATATTTCTACTTGTCGAGGATTGAATTTTTTCTAAATACATAGCTGCCATTTAATTTTATATCTAAACTTAAAAGTACTAGTTGATAACTTGAAATTTTAAAAAAAATAAAATAAAATTCAAGAGACACATATATATTAAAGAACCGTTTTCACTCAATCGACTTGCAGGGACCAATTCGATAGAATTTTTTTTATTGTGTCCGCCCTTGCTCACCTGAAACCCGTCTCGAACGGGTGCCCACTCGACCGAAAGGTCCCGTGGGTGCTCGGGTCGAGTCAGCAGCACCTTGTCGCCCGTGAAGCCGAGGAGGAAATGCGAGCTGGAAGCCGTGAGGTAGCCGCCGTGAAAACTCTTGAGACGGATGGCTTGTGGGCTGTGATCGATCGGCTCGACTATCCACCGGGCTTTTCGGGTCAACCCGTTTCGGCTTTGTCGGACGGTTTTATTGTCGTCGTCGGCGACTAGGTATTTGTTGTGGATGGACCGGAGTTTTACTGCCCTTGTTTTGTTGAAAAACTCCATAGCTAGTGATCACAAGTAATAAAAATAAACATTCAGCAATCACAGCTATATAAAGTGGTGTTTTTTTTTTTTTTTGGAACGGCAGATAAAGTGGTGTTTGTTTGAAGGTATTTGTTTCCCTCTTGGGAGAGAGGGAGAGAGAGACAGAGAGGAGAGAGAGAGGGCGTGGGGACGTAAAGACTTCGGATATTTTGGAGTTTACGCGTTGGTTATACGTTAACGTTACGTGGAGGATTTGGGGTTCTGCGGCCAGGGCCGGCCCTGGGATTCGTGGAACCTAAACAAACTAGTGAGCGGATTTGGGGTTCTGCTGCCAAGACCAGCCCTGAGATTCTTGGGACTTAAAATAAACTTGTGAGAGGAAAAAATTTTTAAAAAAAATTATGTAGAGAGAAAAGAAAAGCTTCAGGACTTAAACAATGTACATAATGGCTTGGTTTGGCCTAAGTAGTAAAGTAACTTTTTACTATTTCTTTTGTTTGTCCTTATTCATTTTTTTTTGTTTTAGTTTTGCGTCAAACTTTTGCTTATTTTGACTTATTCTGTATTTTTGAAAAAATTTAAGAGTTTCGGTCAAAATTTTTTACTTTTCCGATTTCTCTCGTCGAGACGGATCAATAGGTCGCAAAAGTTTGACGCAAAACTAAAACAAAAAAAAATGAATAAGGACAAACAAAAGGAATAGTAAAAAGTTGCTTTACTACTTAGGCCAAACCAAGCCAATATATAACAAAACTAAGCATTTCCACTATGCCAACTAGCTGTTTTTTGTATAAGTGTTATATTAAATATATATTACATATCTGGTTATACCTCGGCTCTTGGGACCCTAATTTTGGGCCAAAATTCAGCTGTTTAAGCCGTCCACCTCATGTTCCTTTGCTTAGGGTCGGCCCTGTCTGCAGTGTCTCAAGGCACTAGACTCTTGCAGGTGCTCGTAAGTAATTCAACCGTTCTATACGTACAGATGGGGTGCACCGATTGTGCACCGACCGGCACTGGGGACCTCCTTGTGGGCCCCACACAGTCGATCCGAGCCGTTCATTCATCGCAAAATCAAATTCCAAGTGGCCCCCGCAGAAATCAACTTAATCAGATGTTCCTAAGTGCTCGATCCAAAATCATCCCATTTCGATCAAAAAATTTGACCGTGTGGGACCCACAATGGGGGCTCTGGCACCCGTCGGTACACAGTCTATACATGGAGGTCGGTACCCCTAGATTTACAGCTCTTAATTAAGCCTTTTAGAATTTTCATTCGTAATTTAAATTGTTTATTTTTTTAGGAAAGTTGAGCTTACCACGTACCAAAAATCGTATTGATCCGACATTAGTAAACACATAATTGAGACAAATTTGTTGAATAGTTCATTCTCTAAATTATATTGGTCATTCATTTTTGTAAAATAAATGATATCTAACTGTACAGCTAATTATATATAATATGAAATTGGTTTTTTGTATGAATAATGTAATCAACATTCCCCTTAAAATGAACTGTTCGATCAGTTAACAAATACAAATTCTTTGGGCGTTTTCAAGGCGTTAGAAATTGTTCAGGACCTTGTATGATTAGGAGTTCACGAGTCCTTATCCGAGTCGTTTTTTTTTTAATGACCCTCTGAATCGTTTATCCGGAAGACTTGGACTAATTTTTGAAGCTCAAATTAATATGTCTATCCCTTTCAAAAAAAAAAAAAAATTTAATATATCTATCGTTTGCCACGTCACCCTCGGGCATAAGCAGGTGAAACTATTATGAGAGAGGATGTAGAATGCGAGTTGCACACAGACTAATCTAAATACCCCGAAACACCATACAGTAAGCTTACAAAAGAAAAATCCACTACGCCAAAAAACGCTAAAGTTGAGGCGCTCTCTACAACACCCCCAAAATAATCTCGTTATTTAAAAAATTACACACAATTTCATAATGAATTTTAACATTTCATTTCCAAGAGAAGTTTTGTGCGGAATTAAAACTACAAGAAGCAGAGTTTTGAATTTAAATTAAGATATGACAACCCAATTATAATGGACAAAGTTTTATATTTAACAATAAGTATAGGGTTACAAAATTTGTTGCAGAAAATGAGCCATCTAGTTTACTGGCAAATCCTCGGCTATATCGCTTCGTCGATTGCCATGACGTCTGCTATTTTAGTGGCGCCCTTTTCCAGCTCCATCAACACCTATAGAAAATACAAGGGCAACGTAGCACCATGAGTGGTAAACACGCAGAAGAATAAAGCAAAGTACCCTTCTACCCCAATGCATGACGTAGCAATATGATGATTCCATAACAAATAAAAAATTACGTAAGCGTGGCAAGTAACACATATACGTTTTGTGAATTGCCTCATACTCTTCACAAAATACAAAAATTATATTCGCATTATGTAAAGGAATCCAGTAAAATTTTACTCTTGGTTGTTTTTGTTTTTCCAGTTTGCAAATACCAAAAAAAAAAAAGAGCCTGTTTGAGGAACTATTTCCACTAATATGTGTCTGTATTTGCACAATGTTTAATATGGTTTCTCATTTTCAAAATCAATATCCGTAAAGCACTTTGTAACCTATCCAAACGGACTATTTTTCTCTATTCCGTTAATTATCCTTTATGTTCTACAAATACTCTCTCGATCTCTCTATTTATGATATAAGTCGTGCTATTTTTTAGATTACAAATAAAGCACAATATTTTCAAATTTTTTCGCACGAACTTAAACATCTCTAGTATTCTTTGAGTTGGTGCAAATTTTGTTTTGAAAGTAATGCATATAAGTATTTTAATTTGTTTTGAAACAGCTGAGCTGGACTATTGGTAGTAGCAGAAGTGGAAGGGATTTTGGTGAAAGTGTATATGTGGTTTACAAGTGGGGGGTGCAAACTGCAAATACGAAATTACGAAGGACTTTTTTTGTTTGAGAACCATGTACAGGACTTGGTAAATATTGAACTGCGCGTGGGGACCGGGGACTTTGTTCAATGTAGTCATCGCGACTCACTCCTCTCTAGAAGAAGCTGACTGAAGTCTGAAGATTAGACCGAGGTTGACTCCCCTGCGCGACGTCGTGGATTCTTCCAAACATGTGTTGGAAAATTGGAATTTTTCCATTTAATTTTGTTTTTATGAATTTTGATGCTTAAATTAAAATGAGACCCACACCGCGTGAGGTGGCCGCTAATCTGGTAGAGGAATGAGTAAATTCCAATTAGAATGAATGAGAAATTGTCTCTCAAAGTGGGTTTAAGCCTTTAAGGGTTGGGTTATTTAGAGTGCCAAAATTTTCCGTAGAAGGGAGCGCGTAGACAATGTGGATAAGGGCTTCGTCCCAACTACCACACGCGCCACCGCCACCGCCGCCACCTGCCTTGACCTGACCGTGACCGAGACTATAGGTCCGTAGACAATGTCTCTGCTATTGTTTTAAAACACAGAAAATTAATCTTCTTACTCCATTGTTTTTAGTTCAGTTTTCAAAAGAGAATACAGACACTAGTTCGTTCAACAAGGCGATCTGGTAAGTGTTACCATTTGATCGTCGAAAGCCACTGTATCCTGGGAGGCAAATGTCGGTCAACCCCTCAAACACCCGTGGTGAGGCGGCGAATTCACTTTTAAGGAAACCGTGTGAAACACAGGCCCTGGCTTGTTTTTCGGTTTGCTATTTTTACGGTTCCATTATTTCTTGTTCTTATTTTAGTTCCCAGAATTTAATTATTTGTTTATTGTCTTTTAGCACTTATTCTTCCTACAACATGTACAACAAAAGTCTCCAATTAGGCTTCAACACACTCATATCGTGTGTGGAGCCCACACACACTTGAGTGTGTTGAAGACTTTTGTTAGAGATTTATCATTTTTGTTCTTGATGTGGAATTTTTAGTCGCTTTTTAAAACAATTTTATTAAATTTGTGTCAAAACTTTTATATCATATTATTCGTTTCAATGAGAGAAATCGGAAAAGTATAAAAAAAAAAAATTGAAGTTGAAAAAAGTAAAAAGTTCATAGAAGACGATAAAGAGATCTGAAAATTAACGAAAATCCCATACGTCAACAATTTGACAAAAAGTTACTTTTTTGGTTTTTTTCTTGTCTCTTGTACGATTTTTTTTCAACTTTGATTTATATATTTATGTGGTTTTTCGATTTCACTACTCAAGACGAACAATGTGACATAAAAATGAGAGGCGACACCAGAAAAATCATTCACTGGTTGCCCTAATTACAGTACGGCACAGTGGATGTCCAACCCTCTGTCGAATTGTGCAAGGTCCAATTAAGCTATAAAATAGAACGACAAAAATGACTTTATTTGACTATTAGCGCACCTATGTTCTCTTCAATCATTCACATTGGCAAATAGTCGCCAAATGTATAGCCCAAACCTCCATCGTCTTCCTTTTTCTGCTCACCATTTGCTCTTTTTTTTCCCTCACTAATGTTCTCGTGACGACATTTGGGTACTATATTTTAAGTATCATGTAATACGTCACCACTATATTAGTAAACTGTGTCCCATTCTTAAATAAGTAAAACACATTTTACCAATACAATGGTGACACTTCACACTACCTAAAATCCAACCCAGACGTGAAAATCATGACATGGGCTCTTCTTTTTTTTCCCAAATTTTTGAAGATGTTACTAAAATCATTTCTTGAAAGCAGTACAATTAACTAAAAGAATTATCTTAATAAGAAGCGGAATTTAGATTAAACCTCAAAAAATTAACTTGAGTCACAAGGTTCATATTTAGAAATAAGATTACATTGCTCTCAAAATAAAGAACTGAAATGAACAGAACCCTCTAGGGATTTGGATTATGGTCTCGATCTGCAACAATCCTTGGTCTACAACATGGTCTTCATTCTGGTAGTACAACTCACTTCTTAATTCCTTCTTTCAGTGGCGGCTGCAGGAATTTATGGAAGGGTGTTCAGAAATTACCTTAAGTCCACTTGTTGATCTATTAACCAATAATATATTTACAAAATATCATATATTAGTATAAACAGTGCGATCAAAAAATATAAACTCTATTCTGAAAAATACACTACGAGGCGAAATGAAATGAAAACTTAATACATTAGTAACAAAAATTTAATTTTTTTTAAAGTTGTTGTATTGCGTAATAAACAGTGTTTCCAGAATGGAGGGAGTGATTTTTACAGTTGTCCTAGACGAATTCTCATATTTTGTGGTAATATTTAACTGGCTTATTAATATACTAAAACCCTTTTGAAAGAAATTATAGAGAGTATGCTAGGGCCGACCTTTTTGAAAATACTCCAATGTTTTTCTTTAGGATGACATGATGAGATTTTCAATCGTAGTCTTAAATTCGAAGGAATATTATTAAAGTTAACGGGGCTTTGCAATGTAGATGAAGTTTTTTAAAAGCTTTGCCTGTAATCTATAAGTTAACTAGACAAAAAAAAAAAGTTATTGTCATGAATGCGAAATTAATAATATATTTAGACCGTCGACAATAGAGATGGAAAGAGAATGCAGAGCATATATAATACTTACACCAATAGATTCTTCTTTTTCCATTCATTTTTCCATTTTTTTTGTCCATTATGATTGTGAGCTTTATTTGAGGTAATGCGTTAGGTGTTCAAATATAAATTACTTAGATTGATGGACTGTAATTGTCTTGTGATTGAGTGTTCAATTGGTTTCGGATTGGGTGTTCAATTCATTTTGGAAGGGTGTTCATTGATATTTGAGTTGGGTGTTCGAAGAAACATTAACTCATAATTTATACATGTATCCTAAGGATTTTTTTTTTATTGGGTGTTCATTTGACCATTGAATGGTGGCTGTAGAGCCGCCCCTGCCTTCTTTGGTAACTGGCGTGAGATGTCAGGGCCAATAATACTACTATGAACAATAAATCACTCAATAAGTGAACACAATGAGAGCTAAATGTTTAATTTGGCTTTTTAGGCCTTTGGATGTATTTTTATTGTTTAATTTGGGCACTTTTGACCCATGGGTGTATGGGCTCTGCCTTCTGGGTGTTCCAACTTTTGGTTGGATCTTTTCTCCCCGCTCGATGTAACCTTTATCGAGTTTCCTTAATAAACTTTTGTTGCCGATAAAAAATAAAAAATAAAAAAAGGGTGAAACAATGAGAGTTAAAATTTGACCATTTCGATATTTAATGTCCAGCCCCAGCAGCAGGAGTTGCTGTTATTTATTTATTTATTTTTTTTCTCTAGCTCAATTTTTTCCCCCTGATAAACCTTTACTGTACCCTTGCAGTTACCTAGAACTAGAGGTGGAGGAGTTCACTCATGTGTTCCAAACAACTACGAGTGGCCGAGTGGGGTGTTACATTGGTCTCGTTGTCAGAGGCCCAATCCAACTAGCTTCGGGCCCAACCCAACTAGGGGGAGTGATTGGCTCTCTGACTCCTGGAAATCTCTTTGTAAGTGCCCTACTTAAGATTCTGGTATTTCATTTTAAATTATTCCTATAAGAATGTTCAGTTCGTAAAACATAGTAAGGAAAAGTTCGAATGAATTTCATTCTGCCCTCAAAGTAGATTCCATTTTAAAAAATATTGGGTTAAAGTGAAATGATGAGGTGTCCATATAGGGTAATTAAGAAAAGTTGCCTATCAAAAACAAATCACAAAACTTTTAAAGTATAATGATGATCTCCATAAAAAGTTAGATTTACGAAGTGGGACACTTAAAAAGAGACTTTGATTAATAAAATTATGAATGCAAAAAAATCAACTAGGATTTTAATACCTGGTGAACTCATTTGCTAAAATCAATGTTGATTTTAGCAACTGAGTTGCTAAATTCATTTGAAAAACTCAGCCAGTAGGCCGTGGGTTTGGATTGGTTAACAAAAATGCTACATGCACAATGCAAAGACACAAAAGTGGAACACAACGGATGATATGTCATGACATCATCCGTGGACCCTACCTTTTTTTTTTTTTTTTTTTTTTGAGAAATAGGAAGAATATCATTAATAAAGGCTATTACAATCTACCGAGTTCAAATGAAAACAGACAAGATAATACACAACACCACCAAAACAAATAAAGGATATATCCAGTCACTAAATGATCTTCGGCTACCTTTTGTGAGAGATCTTGCCATACAAAAGTGGATGAACAGCTATCTCGGTAGTTCCATAATTGACGAGGCTTTCCTGTAGAAACTGTCCGATACTGTTTGGAGTCACATCTTACCCCAGGTAGACAGAACTGCAACACGATTAGACATCGTGTAACTAGATGGCTCAAGCCAACTACAGTGCTCTAAAACTGGTAAAGAAACTGCTGGAAAGAGACGCAATAATGGAGAAAGAAAAAACTGATGTGGAAAATCTCGATTCATCTGTAGTGATCTCCCTGAGCTTATTTGTACGTGAATGCAACAAAATGAAACCTAACACCCTAAAACGTCCACCCCCAAGAAGCCAAACCGACAACGAGCCAAATACAGATCGTTAATACAACACCCATTTAGCCAAATTAAAGAAGCCCAATAAACCAACCTGAAATCCCAACTCCAATCATCCCCAGCCCAACACATGTCCAAAACAAAAACACAGTGAAGCCTAGAAACCCACATAACAAAAACCACCACCACAACAAGCTTCAACTGATAATCAAAGATTCTGCAAACCATAACATAACACCCTGTATGGCCAAATGAGCCATAAGATAAGCCTTTAGAGCCACTGGACGGATCGATACAAAACCTAAACCATTGCACGATTGTAAAAGAAACACAAATAAAAGACCCTCCACAAGATGCATGATGGAATAGAAAGATAAAAAATGATATTTTCATCAAAAAGAGTACTACGAAAGGGCATACGGAAATGCACAAACAAGCACTACCTCAGCCACAATTGTGAAACGATCACAATGGAGACAAGGGCCGTTTCAATCGGGGAAAGCTGCTCGACAGGGAAGGGGAAAAGGGAGGGAGAGGTCAAAGCAACAACATGCAAGAACGGGTCAAAAACAATGCTAAATATGAGAGACCTTGAACATGCATGCAAGAAGAGTTTTAGAAAAATGATAGTACTACGAAAGGTATACAGAATGCACAAACAAGCATTGCCTCAACCTAAATTGTGAAACGATCAGAACGGGAAGTTCTTATCGGGGAAAGCTGCTCGACGGGAAAGAGAGAGGGAGGGCGAACAACAACATGCATGAACAAGCCTAACGCAACCACACAAACACAAAATACATGAACACACGAGCACATGCAGCAACAAGAGCAAAACGATCAGTCCAGTGGCAAAGACTATGAAAAGCACCAAGAACAGAACTGGGGTAAATATCCACCTCACCATATCCAAAACCACCAGACACCGCCCAAATGTCATAAAAGAATAAACCCAAATCTTCTATTACCAGAACCAATTGATAAAATCATAAAACAAAACCACTCGGGTTCACAATCAAGAATACCCCTTAGCCTCAAAACATAAGCAATTGAAAAGATTAAATGGAAATGAGAAATAAAGAACTACAGGGGAAACGAGAAAGCCGATCCATACCCAGTGGCAAAACCCATACCCAGAGGCAATGAGAGCTAGAAAACAAACTGGAAAATCGATCCCTTCGGCGGCGGCGGGTTGTAAAAGTCCTATCACCCATCATCTGATCCCCCTAAAATGGTGTTGCATGTGCCATTAATGGAGAGATCGCAAAGGGTTGATGATTGGCAGAGCAAGACAACGATGATAGGCTGTGGTGCGGCCTGGCGACGGCGAGTGGGGATTAATTAGGACTAAAGCTAAAGGGAGGAAGAGAGGAGAGGAGAGGAGAGGAGGGGAGGCCGGCATCATAAAATTTGGCGAGAGGCACCCGGCATCCCCTCTGAGAGGCGGCTGCTAGTTTAGACTGAAGGCTTGGAAGACGAAGGAAAGTTAGAGAGAGAATGGAACAGCGGTTAGATGTGTGATTTGGACCCTACCATTTGACACAACTAAAAAAACTGTGGAAATTGAAAACTAACACGCGGGTTTCTTCTACCCCTTTCGTTGATATCAAAGAGAGTGAGAGAGAGGGGCGATTCCCACCACCACCACAACCGTATTCGCCTCCACCTCCGGCGACCACCACTAGGTCCACCACCACCGGCAAGAATCTGCTGAAGAAATTAACAACAAATTGAATAATGTATGAAGAAGTTTTTCAGATGATGGAAAAAATGAAGAAAAATTATCCAAAGTAGAGAGTTCCCTAACAACAAATTGGATCATATTTATTTTGGGGATAATTGGGCCTCTTAAGGCCGTGGGCCAATGGCGACTGACAAGTATTAAACCTTAGGTCAGTGCTGTCAGCTGTGGCACTTAAGCCCTTGGAAAACAAAAAGCTTGGAAAAGCCCAATTATAGGGTACGATGTTACAGTTTTAACTTTTATACGATTCCTAGCGGGTAACCCACAGGCTTGGCCCGCAGACAAGTCACTCGGCCTTTTTTATTAACATTTGCTAGTTTTAGTTTGATAATATATACATGTTTGGTGAAAATTTTTAAGTATGGACCTTTGCAAAAGTGCTGTTCTTAGAATCTTTTTTTTTTTTTTTCAATAATTGAATATACTATCTTGTATGGTATCAATAATGTAAGTAAAATGTTTTTGTCATGAGAATTAATAAACTAATTGCCCTTACAAATGTGAAGCTAAGAGGCAAACACGATACCTATACTTCATTTCAATGAAAAGTGGGTTGTCAATATGCTAACGAAATGTGACGGTGTTCCGCTAATGGTGTTTTAAGAATAAATTAGCTTTTTACGATTTTTTATGCTATGCATTGTGAGATAATGACATGTCCTAATTTTTTTTTAAAACTGTTTTTTTTTTTTTTTGGTAAAAGAAAACAGTTTTTTTGTTAGTAAAACACCCCCTAAAGACACACTCCAATATAGTTTTTAACTTTTCAATTAATTTTCACATAATGCATTTTTGAGACTTTTCAATTCTTTTTTTTTTTAACCTTAACAACAACCGAGTGAGCCGTTTGTAACATTTTCATATAATAAATAGTGAAAAGTCTAATTTGTTGAAATACTACTAGTTAATAAAGAATTGAACGTAGGATAAAATTCATCTTTTACCAAGAGCCTATACTTCGGCCTTCAATGAACAGAAAAAGCAAGCCCATGCTTTATATAGATGTATTGATAACAATTTAAACTAATGCTTATATTCCCTATGTTAAAGTTTAATTACTGCACCGACACACGACACCTTAATGATCTACTCATTAATGATATATTGCCTCTAATTCATAATCCTTTATGATAAGTCATGCTATTTTTTAGATAGTAATTAATAAAGTAATTTAAAGCATAATGTTTTCAGTAACTTTTTTTCCACCCACATAAATCACCACTCTTTCAGTTGGGGCAGATTTAAAAGTTTGAAAATTATGCATAGAAGAATACTATTTTTTATTCAAAAAAATAATACCCCTATGACTTTTTGTAATAAAATATCACTAGGAAAATGGTGGGATCAAATACTATTAATCAGAAAAAGTGGTTTTTATTAGGGCTGAAACTGGTTTGGTTCGGTCCAGTTCTTTGACAAATTCGAGGGACTGAAAAAAACTCGGTTCTGCAGAATCATATAACCGAAACCGGTTTCTAAAAGTTGGTTCGGTTCCGATTCGGTTCATCCCGGTTCGTACCGGTTCAGAGGTCGGTTCGGTTCTCAGAGAGAGAGGATATTTCGGGCTTCAAAATGCATCCAAAAAATCATGACATACAGATCTACATCTATACATCATCATCATCGCCAAAATCAACCAATAAATCTACAGACTTGTATCTCAAAATCTACAAAACAATCAAAAAATCTATTCAATACACAACCATTCACAGATCTAAAAATCTATGTACGTACAACCAAACACATGTATAGATCGAGTGTTACATTGCATCCATTGATGACGTCGAGATGGCGATGAGATGGCGACAAAGAATTGAGTCGACAACGGTGAAGATTTGTGAATAAATCGATGACGACGATGAGATGAGTCGATGACGGCGATGGCTATTCTCCCCATCAAGGGAGAGTGAGATATGTGAGACGAGATCTCAGATCTGTATTCTCCCTCATTAGATGATATGCATTAACGCTAGAGAGAGAGAGAGAGAAGGGTGGCAGTGAAGGATGGAACTTGAAAGTCTGGGAAATGATTTTCACTTTGTTCACTTCACATTTCAAAAAAAAAATTAAAAAAGATTCTTTCCCCATCTCTCATCTCTCTAATCATTAATCATATTTCTCTCTCTACTCATACCTCTTTATCCAATCATTATTCTCATTTCTCTCTCTATCTCTCTCCAATTATTACATATCTATCTAAGTATTACTTTTTCAAAAAACTTATCCAAACACTATCTCAAAAATATTTCTCCAAATATACTTCTCGAAACTCTCAACCAAACACAGTGTTTAGGTTTACGACTTATGCGTGAAATGTGTATATATATAGGAAACTGGTTCGGTCCGGTTCGATTCACGTTAAAAACCACATGAACCGGGAACCGAACCAATTTTTAAAATTTTAAAATTTTCCCGAATCGGAAACCGAACCGGATAACTAAAGAATTGGAAAAAAAATTCGGTTCTTCGATTCGGTCCCCTTTTTTTTCTTTTTTTTTTTCACCCCTAATTTTTATGATTCCTAAGGCCATCTCCAACAGCCTCTCCATCACTCCGGTGAAGTCAAGATAGTGAGCCAAAACACCATTTCCGGCTACCAACAGCCTCGCCATTAGCCTCTCCAAGAAACCATTCGCTACAGTGACTCGTTGGGGTGGGCGAGTCACTGTAGCCCTCGTTTACCTCTCTCTCCCTCGCCGTCGTCCTTTTCACCGGAGTTGCAAAATTGACGGCGATTCTTAAACTTGATCCTAAAATCGTTTTAACACCATAGGATTGAAGCTCTTGTCCAAACGATCACAAATATGCAAAACCCCGTCGCCGGCGGAGCACTGTGGCGGCCGCACGCGCCGGAAAAGTGAGGCGCGTAATAAAATGGCTAGTCTGTTGCGTGGTACCCATGCTCCAAGCTAGCCAAAGCACCTTTTTCTTGCCAAAATGGCTAAGAAAATGCTTAGGCGGTTTAGAGATGGTCTAAGAAGCCTGAAAATAGTATTAATTTTGACAACCTAATTAAAGAATGGGGTAATTTTTTTTTGGAAAGAACCACCCCCGTCGCATGGACTTGGCAGCCTTCCGACGACTGAATCTGACTGTGACGGTGGGCGTGGGGCTCAAACTGTCAAACATAACTAGGGCCCAGTTTTTCAAAAGATTTTAGCACCTAAAGTACTTTAATTTGGTGCGAAAAAAATTGAAAAACGATACACGGAACCACTTCATTTTTTGATTTCAAATATCATAATTTTAGCACTTGGGTGCTAAAATTTTTTGAAAAACTGGGCCTTAAAAGCATCAACTTGGACATAGCCCCACTAGGGTTTTGGAATATTATAAAAGCATATAGTTTAATCATTAATGTATAATCTACTTTCTTCAAAAAATGTATAATCTACTGGGAGGCATAAATATATTCAAGATCCTTTGGTCGATGTCTTATAAACCTGTATCCACATGAAAATGGAGTACTAGCTGAAAATCTTTTCAATTTGGTTTTGAAAGTGATGCAGTTTTTTTTTCTTTTTTTTTTTTTCTTTTTCTTTGCTCAGTAAAAGGTTGAGAGAAGGAGACCAGGGTTGCAACCTTCTCAAAGAGGAGGTGCCACTACCCGCCCGTGATCCAGTACCACCCATTGAAGGAGCAAAGCTTACTGAAGCGTCCTTTCGGAGTAACCCCTACCCATGCAAAGACAGTCTGTCACCACAACCCCACCAAGGTGCAAGTTGGACAGATGGTGCCTAATACACAACATCTGGTTCACGAGGACTACCACCTGCGAGCAGGATTCGAACTCACGACCATGTGCTTCTGGAGAGTTTCACCCATACACCACTTGCCATCTTGGTAACCCCTCCGATGGTGATTCAAGTGATGTATTGAAGATTGATATTTTGACTCAAATGATAGGGGGGAATTTTACATGGCTCCAATCAAAATCTGTAACTTGCCAAAGAGAAAAATATAATCATCGGCTTTAAGTTTTGGTAATTGATATTCACACCCTCCAAATTATTATCCACACTCCCTTTTTGTCTTTTAGTGTGATTTTTACACATGAAAATTTCACTAGAAAATAAAAAAGGGATGTGGATAACAATTTGGAAGTATGAAAATCACTCCCCTAAGTTTTAACAACAAAAAGTATAAGAAACACAGCATAAAAATACAACGGAGTTTGAAGCCATTAAATTGATGTGGACTCATATGCATCGAATGGTTCGTAACACAATTTTATTTGGACTTTATTGTAAGATTATGCGTTTAGCATTGTTCAAAAGAATAATGGTTACGACCCAATCGAAACTAAAAGAAAAATCAACATTCTGTAGTGCACGTAGCAGTTAGCAGCAGTAAAAAAATGAAAGTGTGTCTTGGAGGTTGAATGAGAATGATGGCAAACGTGGAAAAAAGAGTTGAAGGGGCCCTCTCGGATGCTGCATTTTCCAAAACTTTCAAACCAAAAAGTACCTAAATAATTTGAATAGTTAAAAAGCAAACAAAACAATCGGAAAACCTGGGGTACAACCCTTTTGGGTACCGAAAATGCACCCCAGCCTTCGGGGACCCGATTTTGGGTCCCACACGAGTGATCCGAACCGTTCATTGTTCTTAAAATATTTTTCCGAGGGGGCCCACAAAAAATCAGCTCAATCGGACGGTTAGAAGTGCTTGAACCAAATTCTCACCGTTTCTTCGGATCACTCGTGTGGGACCCAAAATCGGGTCCCCGAAGGCTGGGGTGCATTTTCGGTACCCAAAAGGGTTGTACCCCTAGCAGTGCTCAGACTTGGACTTTCCACAACCCAGGTCTCATCCCCTTCACCACTGGTTTTTGTACCGAAAATGCACCCAACGCCTTCGGGGACCCGCTTTTGGGTTCCACATGAGTGATCCGAACCGTTCATTGTACTTAAAACATTTTTCCGAGGGGGCCCACCAAAAATCAGCTCAATCGGACGGTGAGAAGTGCGTGAACCAAAATCTCACCGTTTCAAATTAAAAATCCCCCTCGGAAAAATGTTTTAAGAACAATGAACGGTTCGGATCACTCGTGTGGGACCCAAAAGCGGGTCCCCGAAGGCGTGGGGTGCATTTTCGGTGCAAAATGGTTGTACGCCCAGGTTTTCCGTTTAAGTTTTTCGTTTCCAAATAAAAAACTATTTTGTCCATTTTTGTTTATTTGTTAATTTTCGATCGATTTTTTGTGATTTCTTGGCTTGTATCGACGAGAGGAATCTAAAAAGAGTTTTTTTTCCGAAACATCCCTTAAACTTTCACCCATTTCTCTACTTAGTACTTGAACTTTCAAAATCCTTTATGTAGTCCTCGAACTACTTACTTGAAGTGCATGTGGTCCCTCGGTTTAACCTCCGTTAGTTTCATGGACGGAAAATTGTATGGGTGCGCGTAACGGGTGATCACGGCCCCAAACCCAGGGTAGAAACGTCATCACGTCATCAACGTTATCTCCAGGATATACACACACACACACACAGGGGGGGAGAGAGAGAGAGAGAGAGAGAGAGAGAGAGAGAGAGAGAAGAAGAAGAAGAAGCTATCCGGGCCGATGATGGATTGCAACAAAGAAGAAGCTATCCGGGCTAAACAGATTGCGGAGAACAAGATGCAAAATAAGGACTTTTCTGGGGCTAGAAAGATTGCAATTAAGGTCCAACAACTATACCCAGATTTGGAAAATATTTCGCAGATGATTATGGTTTGTGATGTGCACTGTGCTTCCGAACACAAGGTTTGTGGAGATGATTATGGTCTGTATCATTTTTGAATGGGTTGGTATGGCATTCTGAATATTGAACCCACAGCAGATGAAGCGTCAATCAAGAAGCAATACAAGAAGTCTGCTCTATTGCTCCTTGATGCTGATTGTGCCTTTCTTTTTGGTGGCAGATTTTATACACCCACCGAATCATCCTCCTCTTACCATTCTCTGAATAGGGGGGAAAGAGAGAGGAGTTCCGAACGATGACAAACGGCAAAGATTTTCATGCTTTTGTTCTTATCAGTTCCACACCAGCACACCACTTTCATGATTTTCTTTTAAGAGTAGGAGAAAAGAGGGCAATCAGATTGAAATAGAGGAAATCGAAAGCTATTCTCCACTGGGTTATAATGGAAGACCTCAATTGGGTTCAAATTGAAGTCAAATTGAAATTGGTGGGTTGAGAGTTGAGATTGTGGGTGCTTACTTAGTTATTGAGGCTGGTGAATTTTCCGATGAAATTTTGTAGGATCTCCAGCGAAGAGGACCCCATTGATGGCAGCGGTGGTGTCTGCTGTGGTGTCTTCGTTAGCGGTGCTAATCGGTGCAAGTGAACGGAGAGAAGGATATGGTGTGGCGGAGAAGGGGACGCATATTGGCAGATGAGGGAAAGAAGGAGCTGAGGTGATTAGGTGAGGGGAGAGTAAATTTGTTTGAAGTGACATTTTTACCCTTGGGTATGGGACAATAATCTCCCGTGACACGCACACATACGATTTTCCATCCATGAAACTAACGGACGTCAAACAGAGGGACCACATGCACTTCAAGTAAGTAGTTCAGGGACTACATAAAGGATTTTGAAAGTTCAAGTACTAAGTAGAAAAATGAGTAAAAGTTTAAGGGATGTTTCGAAAAAAAGCTCATCTAAAAAATATAAAATTGTTAGCCAAACTTAAAGTTTTGTGAATAAAGACAAAAAATAATCCAAAAAACTAGTTTATTTTGGTTTATTTTTGGCTTTATTAAAAAACTATTATTTTTTACTATAATTTTATACTCGTTGGATTCATCTTGACGAGATAAATCTAGAAATCATAAAATCTTGACGCAAAACTAACAAATGCAAAAAAAAAAAAAAAAAAAATTGAATAAAAACAAGATGAAAAAAACCAAAAAACTAAATTTTTTTAATTTAGCCAAATCAGGCCTTAAACATAGATGAATCAAGAATCGAACATAGTTTCAGATAAAAACATTTTCAAAATTGTTTGACTTCCCATGATCATGATGCCTATAACATGTATGAAGTTTTCTATGGTACACCAAAATGATTTTTGGTGTATGGTATCCAAAAAGTGATGTGATAAATATTTCATGGTAAGTATTGCAAATTCAATGATATGTATTCCAGAAAAAGAAAATCGGGCATAAAAAAACCAAAGTAACTTCACATAAAACAAATTTATTTTACAGTGTTTTGACACAACATTAGTGTTTTGTTGTTTTGACACAACATCTAAAATAATTACCACTGCTTATGAAGTACTTAGTACTTACTACCACTACTTATGAAATACTTACCGTAAGATCTGTAATACTTACTACAACAACTAAAATACCATTAGCACTTAGGTGTACCATAGCCTAATATGTACATCCATCGAATTATGGCAACACATATCTATATAGGTCTTGCTAACGTGTGTCAAATGGACACATTTTAAGCACAAATAAACAAAAATAATACTCTCTCTAATACACTAATTATACTTTTCAATACACTTTTACATATCCCTATGCACTTTCAACACATTTCAATACACTTTTTCAACCTTAACGTAGGCACGCGTTAGCCAAGTCTCCAACACACTCACATAGTGTGTGGAGTCCACACACACTTGACACTCAAATATGTGTGGGTTCTACACACTATGTGAATGTGTTGAAAACTTGTTGGAGCTAGTTGTACACTTATCATTTTTGTATCTATATACTATAGATCTCTGTCCGCAGGTCTATCTCTGAAAACGTTTTCCATTGTTTTCTCCCAAAACTGTTTTTTGCCCCCACTTCACGTGACCACTCTTTCCCATTCTCTCTCTCTCCTCAAACTAGATCAAGATTCAGATCTCCACCAACCCATTGATGACCAAGCCACCCTCTCCTCTACCTACTCATGCCTCCTCTTTCTCCACTAACCCCACCACTACCGCATCCCGCCGCCGTGCTCCTCCTCCTACCACTTCTCCTCACACTCTCCGCCGTCCCAACAACTTCTCACCCCTGCTCAAATCCTGAACAATCCACCCCATGTCCCCCATTCACTACTTCCGCCCTCTCCTTCCCCTTCTCCAACGCCCCCGGCTGCGGCCACCCTTCCTTCCAAATCCAATGCTCCCCCACACACTCCACCATCTCCATCAACAACCTCTCCTTCTCTCTCCTCTCTCCTTCTCCCTCCTCCAACTCCTCCTCGCTCCTCCTCTCTCCCCTCCCCTCCAACACCTCATCACCACCAAACAACCACCACCGTAACTGCACTTCCTCCCGTTTCCTCTCCATTCCAAACCAACCCATCGATTTCTCAAACTCCCCATTTCGACTCTCCGATTGGTCGTGCTCTCGCCTCTACGCTCTCAAACCATGCCCGCCTCCAAATCTCCCTAACTGCATCCACTGCCCTTACGACTGCAAACTCATCAAAAACCCACTCCAAATCGTCCAAGGATGTGGTTCCAACCATCGCCAGGTATCATCGGGTTGTCAACAAGATGTCCTGGGATTCCTCGATAGAATCCTCTCCAGGGGTGTTCTTATCGAGTGGGATGCAAACAGAGATCCTTATTTTTCCAGCTGCAAAACTTGCCAAGCCAACAATGGGTACTGCGGCTTCAATTCGTCCGACCCACAAAAACCATTCCTGTGTTTTCAAGACCACAGTAACCAAACACTTATCCGTCAAAACGGCCCGAACCGGACGGAGATGCTCTGCTTGAGCTTCGCGTTCTTCTGCCTGTTGTTTGTTGTTCTAGTGTTCTGTCGTTGGAAGCGGAGTAATTCAGTGGTTAATAAAGAAGACCCAACTGCTCTCTACTTCAGCCGCCACCGTTCTTCATCGACTCCTCTCCCTCCTATCTTCACTTACGAAGTGCTCGAATCTTCGACAAACCGGTTCGATCCGAACAGAAAAATCGGCGACGGAGGGTTCGGGACGGTCTACCTGGGCAATCTCCCCAACGGGAAAATTGTCGCCGTGAAACACCTCCACAAAGTAAAGCCCCACCCATCCACGGCTGCAATCTCCACAAAAGCATTCTGTAACGAAATCCTCATCCTGTCTTCGATTAATCATCCCAATATGGTCAAGATCCACGGGTACTGCCCCGACCCGAGAGCCCTGCTCTTGGTCTACGACTACGTTCCGAACGGGACTTTAGCCGAACACCTTCACTGCGTTCGTAAAAGAAGAAGAAAAGGGTATTTGAATTGGAAAATCCGAGTCGATATTGCGCTTCAGATAGCTACGGCAATGGAGTATTTGCATTTCGATTTGGTCCCTCCAATTGTGCACAGGGATATAACTTCGAGTAACATTTTTGTGGAAAATGATATGAGGGTGAAATTGGGAGATTTCGGGATGTCGAGGATAATGGGGAATATGAATGATACGGCGGGGTTATCGGGTGGTGGGTCGGGTTGTGGGTGTGTGTGGACGGGTCCACAGGGTACGCCGGGGTATTTGGATCCGGATTACTATAGGTCGTTTATGTTGACGGAGAAGAGCGATGTATACAGCTTTGGTGTGGTGTTGTTGGAGTTGGTGACGGGGATGAGGGCGGTGGACGGGGAGAGAGAGAAGGGGGAGGTGGTGTTGGTGGATTTTGTGGTGGAGAAGATTCAGATGAGGTTGTTAGAGCAGGTGGTGGATAAGGTGTTAGTGAGGGAATGTGGTGGTGGGGGAGGAGGGGAGGTGATGAGTGGGGTGGAGGCTGTGGCGGAGTTGGCGTTTCGGTGCGTGGCGGCGGATAAGGACGACCGGCCTGATGCTAGGGAGGTCGTGGCAGAGCTGCGAAGGATTCGCGATGGCGGAGCTGCGAAAAATTATTAAATTTACCAAGAACCTCCATCATGCTTATTACGTACGGCTCCTTCTCCACTACACATTTTGATATCGGTTTTACCGTTAAATATGTAGCTCTCACATCAGTGGGCGATGAAGAAAGCTCTAAAGCACCACGTACGTTATGGTATTCCAATAGCACATAATAATCACTCCGGTGGTGCGGTGGTGGTGTTGTTTCCCGGGCTTCTTTTGAATTCGACTGACTTTTGTGGGTCCCTCTTAAGGTAAAGAAAAAGTCAAGCATATCGAGACCTTGGATTGCAGGATTTTGTTTGTTGTTGTATAGCTATGTATTGACTTTTTGACTGACACGTGTCAGATGATGAGTTGATGATGTCAATGGAAGTTTTTGTTTGGTAAAATCGCATTGACCATGTGAAACAATCTGTGATCCGATCTAGGTCTTGTGTCTTGGGCAACTTCTTATACCGACACCTTGTGGTTTGTTGAAAGTACAAAAGTGCCGTCTGTGGTGTGAGAAACTATACGAACCTCCCTTGTTTGGAAAAGTATCATTTTATTCTTTGTTTTTTTCGTTTTTTACCGGTTAATTGTGAGTTTATTTCCTGCATAATTGATCAGGGTTCGAATCTCAAAGTCGGGCTATAACAAAGTAATTTTGTGTGAATCTTCTAATCCCGACTTAAATGATTTGTCTTTGACCGAATTAGAAAAAATTAATCTAAGTGCACATAAGCTGGCTCATGCATCTCTTACCGTTGAACCAAAGAAAGAAACAAAAGGAAGACGCAATGGCAAGTTTGAATCTCAAGCAGATGACCATGAACTAAGTCACATAATTTGCGTGCGTGTACGTGAGTGCGAGCGTGAAGGCGCCTTTAAAACACATCCTAACCTACTAAAATTCTCGCGTGCAAGGATTGAGTGTATGAGCGCAATGCGAGAATTGAAAACGAGAGCGCGGAGGATTTGAAGGATGTGACTAAGACTATGAGAAGGGAATGAGGCAGGGTCGAAATCCCAACCTCATGAATGTGAGCGACAATTCACTGGGCAACTCCTTTGCTCAATATCCACAAGTTGCTTCGTTTTGGTTCTCTTCTCAGAAAGTTTCTCTAAAGTTTGCATTATTTCGTCATCCGTGTTTTACCATCTTTAATGATTTTTACTAAAATGTTAAAAAAACTTAACTAAAGACGAAAAATTACACAATTCTATGTATTTTTTTTTTTTTTAAAATCTCAAGTCATCTTAAAACTAAAAACCATACAAGCAGCCATAAAAATGGTCCGTATGACAGCCAGATGGGTATTCTCATTTTTCCATACGCTTAAAAATTTCTTGCGGTTGCTCAAAAAAAAAAAAAAAATTTTGTTGCTAATGGGACAGGTTTGCCCATTTCGCACAGATTTCAAGTGGTGTCAATTGATCACTGTTGTAGTGCTGTTTGGTAAATACTCCAGATTCCAGTGCCTTTGTTCCAATCTGGCCATAAACAAAGCTCATCCAGCCTTTTTAGTTTTACCCAAGTTATTAGTACTTGCAAGGAAGCCAACCATAACAACTGAGTGTGTGTGTCACACACACACACACACACACACACATAGAGAGCCCAGATCCTCTGTGCCGAAAAACCCCTGTGCCTTTGTGCTGAAAGATTTTTCGGCCGTTGGATCACACGGAAATATTAAAATATAAAAATAAAAATCACAATCCAGGCCCAAAACCCCTCGGCACAGAGGCACCGGGGTTTTGGGCACAGGGGGTCTGGGACGACACAGAGACCCCAAAAGGTATCAGTTTGACAAAGTACGGAATAAGTGAAACTTTGCCAAAACTCATATTACAAAATCATTGAACTAATGGGGATGACCCTTGCTACATAGCCTATAAAAATGGCATTCGGGTGTTGGACCCTTTGATACTTTGCCAAATTGCCATAGATGTGGCATTCGGATTATGGACATATTAGACAGAAGAACAGAAGGTTAGACAGAAATAAAGAAAAGTTAATGAGAATATGATTAGTCCGAAAAACGAACACAATAGTTTTTGAAGAACAACTTTCATACATACATTATGCTTAATATTTGTCTTACTTTTCTGCAAATTTCCTTTGCTAGACACTTAAGTTCTATAAGCAATTCGTATCTCATTCAACCAATATTCGTCGGATGAGTACATACATCACGGTCGCCAAGAGGGCTTCCTTGATCTACGCTTATTTACTGAAAAATCAAAATCTATGAGCAGCTTATCGACATTAAACCTCTAAAAAATGGTAGAAATAGGCGAGAGGTAGGAATACCATGTCTAGATATGCTCGACCAATCACGTGAAATATGCAGTCTCCAAATGCTTAGCTTTCTCTCCTACAGTCGTAGCTTCTGGCCTCCCTAACATTGAATAACCTCTCTCCTGAACCAACAATTCAACAATACGTCAGAAAGACATTACCTGGAACATATTTCTTTCACTAACTGAAAAAACAGGCGCTGCTAATGGCGCCATTGTGGCTACTAAGCTATTTCTGAAGGAAGAACTATACCAATAGGCGCCAAAGGAATGGAACGCCTTCCCTCTTCTTTATCCGCATCTCAATTACTTCAATTGCTACGCGCAAAAACATCCTAGTCAGAAATATACCACCATGGAGTTCAAAGGAAAAAGGAAGAACGACGATTGTACCTTTCTTGGCTTGTCCAGTATTCAGCAGCATAACATACCAAACTTCGTTGAAGATGTCAAGTTGTTCATCTGATGCTCCGATTATCTAGCATAAAGAAGGGTCTCCATGGGTTTTTTTCCAAACTAAAAGTAGAAATCTAAAAGCTAAATACAATAAGACGCAATCTAAAAACTAAATACACTTGAGACTCAAACTCAGATTCAGTCGAAGTTGTACCTTACAGTAGTTGGCATCAAAATCCGGGCCAAGTAAATCCAATGCCACTTTGTAGTTGCCTTTCCCATATTCATACAAGGCTTCTGCAAGCTGAGACAAAAACAGCCGATAATGAACAAATTACCTATGATCTTTGGTTTTCGCCATTGTACATTAGGAATTACAGGTAATATCCTAGGAGAAAAGTTTTACTTGTTACAGAAGTGCCATCAATTAAGTACTGTAGAAATGCCAATCCTAGTCCAAAACAATTACCAATGAACACCCCAGCGTCTTTTTTAGGGAAAGGCATCAGTAGTGAAGGTCCTCTTAGGAATCAGAGAAAACTTCTAATCGGGTTAAGGTTATCAAAAGTTATTCCCCGTAGGCTCCGTTTGGATAGATATGGACTTCAAACGAAGATATTTAACGTTCGGTTTGAACAACATTAGAGGTCCAGCTATTGCTGCTTCGAAACTGGGGTGGAAGATAGATTAGAGGTAGACGAGATCAATTGAAGTAGGATTCTTGGACAACAGCTATCCTTTAACATTGATAGATTTCAAATAACTCAAAACAAAAAGTCTTTTCAACTCCACCATGAGACAGTTTCCTAACTCTGTATCTAAATTCATTAAGTACACAAAAAATCAGCTATTCTCATTGACTAATAAACACAAATTCCTGCATTTTGAAATCCACATCTATCGAAGCAGTCTTTGAGTTAAAGAGTTAATTCAAATGTCATTGGAACAAGAATGCAGGTAGTAGCCCATGATGAAACATGAAATGGAGGTCCAACAAATCAACAAAAACATTATCCTTATGAAGGCAAAAGAAAACAAGTGAAACAAACCAGCATTCCTCTCTGCAATCTTTGCTGTTTCTTCTTGCTCATCCTAGATATTCTACGCAAACAAAACAAAATTTTGGAATTGCACAGAGAAGCACAAATAGATAGAAACAAAATTCTGTGTCCAGAAACTAAAGATCGGGCAAGATCACCAAAACCTGTATTTCAATCCCTTGAGTAGATCTTCTCCTTTATCAAATGCTCCAGTTGAAGCTAAGGCCCATAATATCAACACATCAAGATGCCACTCCAAGTACCAAAAGGCCTAAAAATTGACACGGACCAATGGAGGAAAATTAGTATAAGTACACTGGACAAGAATGCTCTTGGGAGATTTCAACCATCAAGAACAAGGACAACACGTGACATGATCGTTTAAAAAGCAGCAATTCAAGCAAACCTTAAAACTGATAGAAAGCGTATGCTATGAGACATTGCATGACAATAACAACAAATAAGAGCACCCCTTAAATTTCCTACCCAAATAGATTTGCTTTCATTAAACCATCAGAACATCATGTTTGTTAGAACTAATGAAATAGTGAAAGAAGTTGCATCATTCCAATCATGATTCTGTGAAATCTGCTTTTCTGCGATTTTGCAGGCACCTCTGTAGCACAGACACTTTGTCGGAGGTCACGTAGGTGTCGAACAGTTTCCAGACATTGACCAGAGACTCAAATCCGAAGTGTTCTATTGCTTCTCAACGTTTTTAGTTGGACACGCTGGTGATACTTTAAAAAATGCTCCCGACACTTTCGGGACACTCATAAAACAAGGGGTAAAAATTTAGGGAAGTCATATCTTTTGCATGACAAATGATACTTTATTTTGATTATAAAAATGATGAAAAGCTTTTGAGCAAATACTTTTGTGAATGATAAACATGATTTAAAGTATATATGGTATAAGTTATAACAACTTTACAATTAGATCCTTATGTTTATTTTCATATAACAGTATACAAAAATACTTACTAATATGGGTCCCCAGAGTGTCGGGTCATCCAATTTTTTAAAATTCACGTGTCAAAATGTTTGTGTTGTGTTGTGTTGCGTGTCCCTCTCGTGCTACACAGACAGGCACTTTCAAAGATACATCTATCCAGGACTTGTGGTGTCTGAACACAGCCGGGTAACAAATGAAAAAACAAGCAGAACACATGTTCTGTGTTTAGACCAACGTTGGACACAATCTGATGGTTTTATTAATGACAAAGGAAATAATTGAGGTAGACAGGTTCATAATAAACTGTAACCCTACGACTCATCACCAGAATGCTCATCTCACCTATAAAGATTCAATCGAGTCCTTGGCATGTGAGTTCTGCGCTTCATACAACATTACTAAACTTTCCTTAAAAATCCTTTCCAACTTCATATTTTCTCATTACAGATGCTCCTACTTATTTCTCAAAAGAAATAAGCATAACACGAAACATTGTCCTAAAAGCTATACACAGTCCCTTGGTGAAGATGAAGATGCATGCTTTCCCAAGTTGCACATTATTAATACACAAAAAGTACACACATGCAAGAGAATGGTGGTTGGTTTGAACATGCTGGCATATATCACACAAATAATTGGTAATCAATGCGACTTCCTCACCAAATTTTGCTCATAACCAACTGTTTTGGAAAAATCAGGCTAGCAAAGTCTAACGACTCTAACCTTGGTCCAAATTGATTAAATTAGGGAACTACAACTGTATGAAGTCCAAAAGAAAATCCAACACTGCCCTTTCCGATACCATAACGATTACAGACCTTAGCTAGCCAAACAGCCTGAAATGCCCGTGGAGACTTGGCCAAAACACCACATGGTACTTCAATTGCAATACCTCTAAATCTTCTAACAAAAATCAGTCCCTCATATGCTTCTAAAGCTAAGAACAAGACTAATCAACATCAAATGTCTTCCTCCTTGAAATTACAAGAAAAAAGCAACAAGCATTCAAACTCACTTGATCTGTCAGACAACCTGCTAAGATCTTGAGACGGTCTCCAAAGATATCAAGTTCACCTCGTACGTACACCCGCAGTAACAATCCAACAGCATTTAAGTACACCTACATACAGAAAAGCTAGAAAACGCTAAATACATCAAAATGAGTCAAGAAGAAGGGAATACTCAAATAGTGCTTGGATCTTTGAAGGGATTTACGGAGCGAGAAGACAATGAAAGGTGATTGTGAAGCTAAGTTTCCCCCCTTTTTTTCCTCTAATTTTCTCTTCCCTCCGCAAATCCTAAGAGAAATCCAAGACCCATAGAAAACCTAATAATATACCTCCGCCGCCATTGCATCGCTCCTTTCCAACTCCTTCCAGATACAGTGGTCATACACCTCTAGCACTTTTCTAATTGGCGAATTACCTTCTAAATAACAAAGGGCTACATGCCACCAATTGTGTGTGCACCTGAAGTTTGCATTTGTTAGCCATCTAAAAACTGAAATTGCAGAAAATCATAAAGTATGTTTTCTTTAATCGATTGATACATACATGAAAGACGACAAAGAATCCCATGAGCTTGAGCAATTTTCCATGAACTCCACTGCTTCCTTGAAACGACACTCGTACTGAAGAACATGGCAGAGCTGCATATTTATTGTGGTATCATGAGGATTGAGGACCAACCTAGGAAAGAAATACTAAGCTAGCTACAAATTATAACCACAATCCAGCTTTTCCAAGAATGATTGAGATTCCTTTTCGATTATTATTTTTAAATCTAAACACACCATGGCCAACTTCAGGTACTTATTATCCATTCAATGAATACCACATTTGATAAAAACAAACCACAAGAGAAAAGAAATATAGGACAGAAGTACTAAATTTCAAAGCTAATGGCGAAAAGAAGGTTCATTTGAGAGTCACTTGAGGGAAAGCAGATTCTAATAGGTAGTACTCACATCATGATGCACCCAAGAGTCTTCCTTGTTGATCTGGAATCCCTTCTTTGCTGCTTTCTCTGCATCTTCCATATGTCCAACTTCTAACAAAGCAAAGGCAAGCATTCCGTATATGTAATTTTCTTCAGTATTTTGGGGAAGGACCTAAAGAATCCGGAAATTACAACAGAATCTACTCACAATTAAAGAACCAAATTCTTTGTGGAACTAAAACTTAAAAAAACATATGCTTCTTTGACAAAGGTCCAAACTTATTAGTGACATATCACAGTTTTAGATTAGTGTACATGTGCAATCATTGAAGCATGATCCAAGAATAATTATCTATGCAATAAAACAAAATCATGCTCATAATTACATTCACAATAACACAGAACCTGTTGAACAAGCTCCAGAGACAGATCAGGCCGAGCCATATAAAAGCAGAGGACTTGAGCCCTCTTCAGGGATGCTAGATCTCTCGGGAAATCTTTTAATAGCTGCAAAAAATTAGATATTGTACAAAAAGTAAGAAACAAACCTAAAGTCAAGCCCTTATCAACATTCAACACAACTGTTTTACAGCTAAGAAAACAAGTTTCTAAATTCTAAGTAGCAGAATGTGAAATGTGTGCCTATGTTTGTGGCAGTGTTTGTATCTTGGGTTGGCAAAGTGATTTGTCAATGGGAAAAGATAGGAAAGATTTTAATGTGCTTTAACATCTTTTCCCACACACTTTCTTTTCCTTCACAAATCCAAGTTCCAAACACAGCCAATGTAATCAAACAGGAAAAAAAATTCATAAGTCTATTCTTCTTATCATTTCAACGTTCAACTAATCTAATGAAATTCCTACCCATATTTAGTATTGTCATGGTGCCTAGCAGGAGAAGGACTAGACTCGAGCCCTCTAAAGTGGTTGTCGACAAAACCATTACTGACAAAACCTTGAAACTCCTTTTGTAAGTAAGCACATAAAATACTGAATCAGAAAGAAAAAAAAAAAAAAATCCATATCGAATCAAGCAGTTGCATAAAAGCTCATCCAATTTTAATCACAGCTGATCCTGATTGGATTATCCAATTAAAATCAAACTATTCAACCAAAACAAATGACATTTGGATTTGTTCTTACAAAACAATAAGTAAATAAAGATACTGAAAAAATCTGTATTATGCAATAAGCACCCAAAATTCCTTATAACACAACCATTAGACTAATAAATGATTACAAAAAACAAAACTCATTGTATTCCTGTATACAAGAAAAGAAAAGAGAATTCCCAGAAGAAAAAACTCCGCACCTTGGAGAACAACTCAATAGCAACGTCATCATCCCTGTCCTTAGAAATCAAATAATTGTTAGCATCAAACACCGCTTTCTCGTACCTAGTGGCTTGTTGCTGCCCAAATGCACAATCACAATAAGAGAGGAAGTCATACTGTCTCAAAACAACTACTCTTTCTGTGGCTGCAGTTTTCAAGAATTAGTTTTCTTGAAATCATTTTGCAAAGAAAATCTCACTAGTATTACTTGTTTGGTTAACGATTTTCGAAACCTGTTTTCTGCACATTTTTGAAAATCATTGTGAAAATCATTCCACTCAAAAAAGAATAACATACGAGTTCAATGATGAGTGATTTTATATCATTCATTTCTCCCAATGAATAACAGGCCGATCATAGCTTCATCTAAACAGTTTCCAAGTACCACAATCACATTTGTTCGTCAACTAATGATTTCAGTATGACCTAAAACATTCAAAGTTGATGACAGTGATTTTATTTTTTCTCCTATAGATGGATTAGTCGTTGATAAATAAAAGTACAAGACCAGGCTGAACTTAGCTCCATCTAAACAGGTTCCAGTGCCGTAACCAGGTTTTTTTGTTAAAAAATGATTTTATTATTAATTAAAACATTCCAACCAAAAGAAGGAAATAAAAATGGAAGATGCTAACCTCAGCGCCTAGGGCGGAGAATAATTTGTAGAAAATGAATCAATATCCGAGAAAAGTGTGTTGATATCCCAGAAAGAATATTGATATACGTAAAATGTGTATTAATATCGAGCTTATTTGTCAAGTTATATGCAGATTATCCTCCCTTAATGGGCAGGCTCAGCGAGACCCAATACATGTAATTAGACACAGAGAGAGAGAGAGAGAGATACGAGTCGGGTCTTTGCAGCATGAAGATGAGGAGGAGCAAGGGAAGGATCGGAGTTGCAGAGGAAATGGGCAGCCAATATATTCCCCAGAACGCAATTCGGATCGTGGGCTGGGGCTTCTAGTATCACAGATCGCTCTCTCCCATAGCTAAGCACCTTCATTCATTTCACCATATTGACATCAATTTACAATCAATGAAAAAACACCAGATGGGTAACAATATAGATTTCCATATATTCAGAGAGAGAGAGAGAGAGACCTGAAGATAGTAGGAATTGATGGCGGAGATGCAAGCGTCGGAGGAGGTGTTAACCTCGTACCCCCACATGTCCTTTTTCACTACTCCTTCCATTTCCGTTGCCTCTCTCTCTCTCTCTCTCTCTCTCGATCTCGAAATGCTGGGAGGGGTGTGAAAGAGAAACAGGATTTGGGACGACTCTAAACCAGAACAGATGTCGAGTTCTTTGAGGATTTGATTTTGGGATTTTCCTCGGCAAATGACTTTTATTGTTGCTCTCTTCCCTCTTCTCCGTATTCGTCTCTGCCTTTCCTTTTTGGGTTTATTAATTGATGTCTTTATGAGCCAGTCAGCCGGATAATTGAAAGTGATAGGGTGCTGTTTTCGTGTTTAAAGCACCATGTCGTCACAAATTTGGTGATTCATATGGTTTTGGATATGGAGATTATGCGAGTTGCTATAAAGGTCCCGGGGGATGTGTCTTGGTATATTTTACAGAGACTTTGTCAATGTGATTCGAATCGTTTGTTTTATAGAGTTCGTTGAGTAAGATTATCTACTAAAAAATATTGATCAGATTTCATTAGCTTGTTGATCAGTCAATAATTGTTCAGGCAAGGCTTGAACAGGACCGTTGAGTAAGATTATCTACTAAAAAATATTGATCAGATTTCATTAGCTTGTTGATCAGTCAATAATTGTTCAGGCAAGGCTTGAACAGGACCTACGACCCCCTACAAAATGGTTTATAATAATTTAAAAAATTAAAATATAAGAAAAATCTATGTTAATCATATGGTTCACCAATGTCTAGATAACTTAATTTTCAGTATGTTAATCGTTTCCAGCGAATTGAACAAATTGAAGGGTATGCACGACACCATGTAGGGCACCCAAAAGGCCAAAAGCCTGCCGTTTTGGAGCCAACCCAAATGCTTCATGAATAGAGGTTTTGTGGGGTCCACTTTCGGGTCTCACACAAATTATCCGAACCGTTAAAATAATTTTAAAATAATTATTCAAGCCATCTAGGAGAAAATCAGGCGGATATTTTTATGTAATTAATCTAATTCGTTTGATTTTCATTCAGAAATCAATACCCTATAATTCAAAAGAATCGTCAAATTTTTTTATACAATTGTGTGCTTGGTAACCCATTGATAAGAATCGTAGGTGTCGTACGGCTCGTTGAGAACATCATCCAGCAAAAAAGTTATCTTGTTCGGACATCGATAGGTGTCAAAAAATACAAATATTTAGTGTTTTGATATCTATCGATATCCGTATAAGATAATTTTTTTACTGGAAGCTCTTCTCAACGAGCCCTACAACGCCTACTGTTCAGATCAATGAGTTACGAAGTGCAGAATTATATAACATTACTTGAAGATTTAAAAGGGTCATGAATTCTAAATGAAAATCGAATGAATTAGATCAATTACATAAAAATCTCTGATGGGCCTGAAGTTATGTCCGGAATGTCTATGTAGCTAGACTTTCCCTTGAATGTATTACAGGAATAAAGTGATGGTGGAGTGATGAGAATGGGGATAATGCAACTGTTGTGACCTAAAGAATCAGCATCCACTACAGATTATGCCCTGTCATAACACCATCCAATGCATTATCCACTTACTATCCAATGCATGATCCACTTACAATTTGAACCTACCAGAATTGGATTCTCTTGCTCATGTGGCTCTACCTGGAAAAAATTTGTTCACCCTCACCCTGATTAGTTAAAATGGTGTGAGTTCCACTAAAAATGGTGTGGATTCTACCACAAATTGATATCATACTTACCAAAAAGTGTATTGATTCGTGGACCTCACACCATTTCAACCAATCAGAGCGAGGGTTTTGTTCACCCTCTTTTGGTGAGGGTGAACAATTTTTTTCTCGATTGGCTCTACCGGCCCACGTCAATTGTGAGTTGATGTCTTTATTGATTGAAATTCTCCTTTAATGTTCTGCTTTTTTCTTTTAACACACACACACACACACAAAGGGCAGTCAATATGCCCGAGAAAGATGAAACTGATCATCGTAGTCATCTACTTACAAGGAACTTTAGGTCTCCTTCAAAAAGAAAAACCATGGGTACACCATTTTGGTGTATAGTATTAAATGTACACAAGATAGCGTGGGATCCATTTCGAGCCTTGAAGTTTAGAGTTGTTCAATTTATTTAAAACATGTTTTTAAGAGTCCCTGGCGGAAGAAAAAATCAGCTCATTCAAATATCGGTAAGGGTTTAATCGATTTTCATCCCTGAACTCACAAGGATAAAAGTTAAATTAACTGATTAAACTGTTAGCGATATCTGAAAGAGCTAATTTTTTTCAAGATCTCTTAAAACACTACTTAAACAAACTAAATACATTTGATCATTAGTGTGAAACCTTGAAATGAGTTCCATATAATCTGGTATGCATTTGATGTACCCATAGTTCGGCTCATATGTTTTATAGGTTGAAGGGATTAATGATACTGACAAGTAAAGTAAAACTAATATTCGTATTGAGGTAGAACTAGTGTTGAAGTTAGTAGTCCAATTCCATGTTTATTTTTTTACTGTGGATTGTAATTAGAAAAACACATTTATGGTTTTTTTTTTGGAAGTGGAAGAACTTCTATATATGGAAAAGAAAAATTATAGTAACAAAAATTAAAAAGAAAGGGCTATTTATATGTATATGTAAATATTTATATCGGCTTGTATCGGACCGTATATCGATCAAATATCGGTATCGATCCCTTGAAAAACCGATACGTCTCGGCTGATACGTCGCGTATCAACCGATATTTAAATCCTTAACAGTAGATAGGGCTATTTATATGTATATGTAAAATATACTGTAGTATATTAAAGTTCACTTTCTAGGTTAATCAATAAGTTAATACCCAGCTGAATCTTAGACATAGGTTAATCACTCTTGTTAGTAGTCTAAATTTTGACACTGGATGATGATGATGATCGATTGATGAAGGGGAGAATCCTACGCTTGAATAGCTAACCTAAATTAGAAATTTTCTAAGAGCATCTCATCAGGGGAGGCAAATCCCCCTGATGGTTATTTTGTTGAGTTAAAGGAAAAAAAAACACTCCAAAATCAGCCTCAACAAGTATTTGGCTAATTTGCAAAAGTTGTAGTTTTGCTATAGTAACTCAGTATTTGGCTAAAGGCACTGTTCACAGGTTAGGATTAGTTTAATAGTTTCTTTCTCCCTAAATTATCTCTCTCTCTCTCTCTCACACACACACACACACACGCGCGCTTTTTATTTTTTACAAATTAAAATATTTATAACTTTTATTTTTCATATCCAATGTTGGAAAAAAAATACACATTTAAAATATACTCGACGACATCTATCAAATAAGACCAACATTGAATATGTAATTATGTATTAAAATCAACTCGACGAGCTCATAAATATTGTCGGAGTCCCATACTATGTTTTCAATATTTGTAATTATTTTTAAAAGTAGAAAAATAAAAATAGAAAAAAAAAGAATAGTTTAATATAGTAAAGTTATACTCCGTAATAGAGAGTCTGATTCTGTGTGATTTTTGAAAAGTGGCTAGCTAAAGTATAAAAGGTGTTTTTGAGGTCAAATTTGATCTAAATTTTGTTGAGGCTGATGATGATGCCCTAAGTTGACATTCTGGGTATCAAATTGTTATATGAGCTGCTGTAGGAATGGTATTTTAAGTACAAAATAAATGACGTGTTGATCTGGGTAGGTTATTAGGAAGGTTAGAATTACGTAACGACCCCGAACCGGTTTTCAAATCGAGTAGGCCGACCCACAATTAGGAAGGCCTAATGATATTTCCGATATTTTTTTAGTATTCAATATGTAATGACACGAATTCATTGAAAAATAGGTCGGTTCGAAGGATAAGTACAAGCACGTTCAAGTCTGTAGTTTAACTTTTGAGAAATCAAAGGTGAGATACTCCATACCTTAGTTTTTTTAGCAAATTATGTTAGGGACCGGATCCGTGAACACTTATTTTGCACACTCTTTTTTTGACACTCCATCTCAGCTCTTGAAATGAAGGTTGAGATCGATCAGGGGTTTGAGAGGGGTCATTGGGTGGCTCCGGAGGTTGGAACTGGCGGAGGACGTCGTTGGAACTTGATTGCCTACACTCATATGTTCTGTAATGACTACTCAAATGACGCATGCTTTTCCAATACCTCAATGCAACAATTACTCAAAACAAAATCGGCAAAATTGGCAACAATTCCTCATGCTTTTACTTCACTTTTTCTGATCGACAATTTTGTTTTGCTAATCAAGGTCTATCAAGACCATCTGGAATTACTCAAAACAAAATTGGCAATTTGATAGTCAGATTTTGGCAATGGAGATGCCCATCGAAATCGGAAAATCTAAAACCATCTATGTAAAATTAGAGTTCCAAGGGGGGCTAATTAGGGGTTACTGTGAAACCCTAAGCACAGTTTGAAGGAGAAATTTTCTAGGCTGGTCCAGTTTGCGGGCTGTTGAAGGAGATGCATTAGATGAAAGAAAAGGGACAAAGAAGAGGGATGAAGGAGATGCACGAAACTTGGCATCCACTTTCTGCGATTTTTTTGCACAGACGTCCTCCGCCAGAGAGAGAGAGCACGTGAGAAAGGGGAAGGATTTTGCAAGTTTTAGTCTCAGCCCTTCGTTTCAAGGGCTGAGATGGAGTGTCAAAAAGAGTGCAAAATAAGTGTCCACGGATCCGCCACCATTATGTTATGTTTTTCATATGATCAAAAGTTACGATGTGTGATTAAGGAAGCATGATTTGATTAGATGATTTTTATGACTATCAAATTATGCCATGGAAATATGTTATGAACTTTTTGTTTTCAAAGTAGATAATTTTATGAGAATGTTCACGAGCACCTTGTCATCTAAGGGTGAAAGTCCCATGACATTGTGACTCAATCTATGATCCCAAGGGGATATTGATGCATCCAGACAGTGTCCCGAGTCAAGGGGACAGATTTTAAAGATATTATGACCAATGAAGGGGTTATAAAGGAGGAATGTTATGTGACACCAGCTGCCAGTGACTTTGATCATTTCACACCATGTGGGGTAACTCCCCTATTCATGTTATACTGTTGGATGTGCATTGTAAGACTATGCAAAGTTACATCATGCGAGCTTTTCTTATGAACTTTATGATATGCTATGCTTAAGAGTTTTATGAAGATTATTTCCATGGTAAAATGTATGACTCTGGTATAGTATCTCACACAAGCTCTCGGCTTATGAAAATTACTTATTTTGCTACAGGTAATGATGAGTAGGAACGAGGTTTGCTGCTGCTGCCGGGGGACATGTAAATACTATACATATACAACTACATTTTGAAAAACTTTGAGTGGGAGTTTGTTTATTCCCTTTTTGAGCAAAGTTACTCTATATTGTAAAGTTGGAAAAATCTTGTGAGTCTTTGACAGGATTTTCTAATGTATATAATGCTTCTGCAGGTTTTAGTTCCTTTTTACAGCCTTTGCATATTTTTAACTAAGGTAATGAGGCCTTGGGTGGAATTAAGATCCACTGGCTGGTCATGACACCCTATTATACTGTTTTTTAAATCGAGTCGTGATAGAGGAAATATTTGCTAGCCTACTCTATTTTTTTTCCCACTTACTGAAAGTCTAAAACCTCTTTCTTTTCTATTTATTTTTTCTTTTTGTTTTCCTTTTGTGTGACTGTTAACTATAAATATATGTATAAGATATTTTTAGAGATGACCCATGAGTCATGTTTTTACCTCCCAGGGTAAGAAGACACATATAACTGTTGGACCTCCTAGGCTGTGACACGTGTGATGCTAAGGAAAAAGGGACACAAAGTGTATTTCACTCCCTGGTAAAATTTAGTCTGATTTCATCACTTAGACTTAGATTTTAATCTCTAATCATGGTTCACTAATCTAATTAAAGTCACATGAGCACTATTTTAGAACCTGGGTGTTAGAATCCGATCATCAGAGATTGGTGGCAGTCACGGTCAATTTAAAAATACAAAGAGGATATCTAGTGTCACATAAAGATCTAGTTAGTCTCAACCCATAATCCACAAGAGGGAGTGATAAAAGGAGATGTGATGGGAAGGGGACAATTGGGTTTTAGAAAACCCTAACGGCCCCTTTGAATTGAGGGTTTTCAAGAGTAAAGAAAAAAACCGGAGGGACAAAGTATTCTCTCCCATGTTCAAGGGCGGAGCTACCCTTTGTGTTGGGTGGGCTTTAGCCCGGGGTAAAGTAAAAAAAGACAAAAAAACTACATGTAAAATTTTTGTTCAATAAAAAATTAATATGGGTTAGCCCATTTAAAAAAATAATAATATGAATTAGCCCAGAGTAAATTAGATTCCTGGCTCAGCCATTTACCATGTTTGGATGGCCAAAGAGATGTAAGTGTGAAGCATTTTAGCTTTAATCTTTTGTTTTGTCTATCCGAATGGGATGGTGAGAAAACATAATCCTGTCGTTTCTTTTCTAACCTAGGTAGCCAAAGGGACTACAACGAGACAGAGCACTTTCTCTTTGTCACCCTCAGGCCTCAAGGCTCTGTTCCTCAGTTCCTCTCATTGGGATCCAATAGAATCATGAATACACCATTTTACATATATGCAAGGGGTATTTTAGGCATATTCGGTATTTACGATGGACATCAAAGCCATTTCGCATTTATCAAACTCGGACTGGATTAACAAAGCATGCACCTCCCCTGAGTTTTTGAATCCCTTCTCATTTTTGAACTTTCGCTTTTAAGTGGACTGCCAATTCTCCCATCAGTAATGTCCTAACTCATTACATGCAATTCCAATCAATCATGGACTTAAAAGTAATTACGAGTTGCTGAAGGATATAGATTCCACCCACAAGTCATTTTGCTTTTGTTGGGACAATAAAAAAGAAAAGAGCAATGTTACCAATACAACTTTAAAGCAAAATTTAAGACATAGGAAAAGGCTACAACACACACCCCTCATTTGGGTGTGTATCATACACACCCCTGAAAAAGTTACGATTTTTTGTGAAAAGTTACGAATTTTTTTGGAAAAGTTACGAATTTTTTGGAAAAGTTAGGAATTTTTTTTGTAATAGTTATGAGACACACCAAAATGTTACGAATCATAGAAAATGTTACGAATCATATTACTGAAAAGTTACGAAAAACTAAAAAATGTTACGATTGTCGATGAGGTGGCACAATCTGGACCATACAATAGGTGCATATGATACACCCAAATAAGGGGTGTGTATTGTAGCCATTTCCTAAGACATATCTGCATTCAGAGCCGTTTGATACAAATTGGTCCCGATGTAGTTGTGTTTTAAATTGTGTTTTTTGACTTTTTGAGAAAGAAAAGACATATCGTAGAACAGACAACATTATTTTCTTGAGAAAAAATTTAAAATATTTGGCTCAGACTATTTCCTTGTTTTTGTTTCATGGTGGTGTTAATTGCACCAAACACATATATTGGAATCTACTATATACTACAACATTACTGTTCTACGACTATATGTAACCACCTGCAAAACTGTTGGTAGTTAACTATTACAACCAGGGACGGAACTGAGATTTTACCTTTGTAGTGGCGAAAATATGTACTTAAAAAATAAAAAGACAAAATGCATTATGAGGATGAAAGATTAAAAAATCTAGTGGTGGCGTGTCTATATAATTCAAGGATAAAAATTTATTTTTCATATAATAATTGCATTTTTTGAGAACCTTGTAGTGGCGGCCGCCACCACTTGTCCCCCTTAGCTTATAACTCTGGGGCTTTAAGAACTTTATCAAACAAAGGCAAGTGACATGGTGAACATACACAAGTAGTCATTCAACTCATTTTTGTTCATGAAAGTTTGTTCGTTTTGGTTTTAGAGGTTTGTTTCCTCAAAAATTGGTTTCCAAAAACCGGTTCTCGAAACCCTTTTTTAGAGAGAGCAAGTGGGTTTTTTTCAAAATCGGTTCTGAAAACTTTGAACAAATACATTGCAGTTGGGCCCCTTGCTTGAATTCATTTTCACTATTTCCATAAGCTCCTCAAACCCTGGGAACAACAACATCTGTATCATGTTACAGAAGCCACCCAGCCCAACCCACCAGGCCCAGAGTCCTCATTTGCTCAAGCAGTTTCACAGTAAGCCCATGCTCCATTACTTTGAGCCACCCCAAATAGCACCCAAATGCTATGCCAGTGTTATGTACCCCAATGCTATCCCCATTAAGGCTCTATTCACTTGTCAGAAATAGGTGGGGAATATTATTCAAGAGAAAATTTTAGTGAATTAAAAATGAAAGAGAAGGAAAATTTTAGCGAAATTTTATAGGTTTTTTTTTTTTGTAGAATGAGTTTAAAGAAAAACTAATCATAGTGAAAATATTAGAGATGTGGTTCACGTAACTTTATTACTGATTGAACACCCAAAAAGTGCAGGAAAATCAAACATTCTCGTACTTTCATTTCCTTTCCTTGAACTGAATGAGGCCTAATTAAAGAGACTCTTCCATATTCTTCGCTTTGCAAATGCACACTTTCTGAAAGTTCGATGGGTTTCTATTGTTCTTGAATTACAATATGTTACATGTGATATTAAGTTATTAACCTTTTTTCCGCAACAAAAAACTACTCAAGTTGTTATTTATCTAATCTTTGCTCAAACAATATAGTACAACAAAGAATCATGAATGATATATCGCGCTCAACTACTATTTTGAAGGATGACTAATCTAAGAAAATGTATGCGTAATTTATTTTACAAGTGAGTAACGCTGGTGATTCAAATTAAATTGTATTTTTTGTGTAACGAAAAATTAGTACTTGAAATTTACTCTTCCAACTTCCAAGCCAATTTGCTAAACCGTGGGCACTTTGGGTTGTTGGAAGAAAAGATAGAGTTCAATATGAGAGGGGAGGTTGCAAGTAGGGCTATAAATAAACTGAGCCATTCGTGAACTATTCGAGGCTCGACTCGGTAAAGGCTCGTTCGAGTTCGATTCGGATACTAAACGAACTGAACCTGAACCTCAATTTTAGGCTCGTTTAATAAATGAGCCGAACCTGAATTTGACAATATTCAACTCGATTAGGTCGCAAACTTGGAATATATGTATATCCCATAAAAATTCTTATATAACCTTGGATATGTATAAACTTTTATATATATACATAATGAAAATTTTATAACTTGTATTTGTAGAAACCAATAAAAGTATCATAAACTTATATAACCTTGGAGTAGTATGTTTTTATAATTTTATAGAGTACATGTATGAACTTATTTATGTACAAAATAGATTTTTTGAAGTTCTAGACTTATATTAGAGCATAAATATCTAATATTTTTTTCTCGTTAAAGTTCGTGAACCAGTTTGAATTCAACTCAAACCTAGATAAGTTCGGCTCGAGCCCGGCTCATCAAATTTTCATTGAGTTCGAGTTCGACTCAAGTTCGTTTAAAAATTTAATTAACGAATTTGAACATTCTAAAACTCGGCTCAATTCAGCTCGTTTACCGCCTTAGGGCTCGTTTGGATGGTGTATTTAGAAGAGGGATGACTGGGTTGGGGTATTTAGTCGTGGTTTTCCTCCATGTCCACCGTTTGGCACCATTTTTTCTGCCCCTGATGTCTCATCCGGCTTCTCTGATAGTCAGGGGGAAGCCTGACTAATTATAAGCACCTGGAGGGGTGCTTATGTTTAGTCATGGCTGATATCAACCCCAATTTTACCACCCTACCCTCTCTGATTTCCAATTTCTGAACCCAATAGAAGAAGAAGAAAAAAAAAGCTCTGGTGCATTAGAAGAACAGAAATCGTACTGTATCTTGAACAAAACTCACACAATATTTTACCAGAATCCGTAGCCACCAGATTTGTGAGCGCCTGAAACCCGTCGGAATCTGTAACCGCCACCGGGGAGAGAGAGATCGAGGGGATGAACGGACGGAAAGTGGGGAAAATGAAATGGGGAAGATGAACTGATTATTTTCCTTGTAAATGACGAAGTACTGTGTAAATGAGGGAATTTATTCGGTGTGCCTAGTGTATGGAGTCCAAGATGTTGCAAGTGCGTGGCAAGTGCATTGGTGTGGATCCGTTAAAAGGAAAAAAGTGTATTGGTATGGAGTAGTCTATTAGAAAGAGAAAAAAAAAAAAAACTTTCAATATTTAATATTCTTGATTTATATGAAAATATAGTAGAATGAAGTATTGAAACTTAATTGTTGACAAATATAGCAAAACAATTAATTTTTGTATTTATCTAATAATTTAAATGCATAATCTAAAATGGACATTCACAAGGGCAAAATAGTCTTTTGAAAGGTTTTTACATCATCCACCATCCTTATCTTGCCTATTTAATCATCCATCCAAACCACGTACTATTTTATCCCCCTTCTTAACTATCACATCAATGTGGGTCCACCCTTCTTATTTAATCACCCCGACTATTTTATCCCCCTTACTATTTAATCCCTCCAAAACTAATACGCCATCCAAACGGGCTCTTAGTTGCAAGGTCTTCCTTTGCTTTTGTGGCCGTCTTGTTTGACTTTACCTGGAAAAAGAAACAGAGTGTAAATTTACGAGGAACGTACAGCATGGGAATGGGAGAAGTTAACGGGAATTGTAAGCCTTTAATAAGCTGTACAAGATGTCAGTATGTCACGTGGTCCTGCAGACATCATTAAATTTTACTTACTAATTTTTTTTAAAAAATCTATTATTAAGGGTTTAATAGGGGCATCCAACTTATATAAGTTGGCTTAATTTTTTTCCGTCTTTATTTGATTTTTTTGCGTTTTTTAGTTTTGCATCGATTTTTTGAGTATTATTGGTTCGTCTCGATGAGAGGAATCCAAAGAGGTAAAAGATTATGATTAGAACCCTCAATTTTTTGAATAAAATCGAAAAAAGTGTAAAAAACTGATTTTTTTTGCTTATTTTTGTCTTTATTCAAAAAAATTTAAGCTTCAGTCATAATTTTTTACTTTTTTGATTTCTCTCGCCGAGATGAACCAATAATATACAAAAAGTTGATGAAAAACTAAAAAACGTGAAAAAAAAAATCAAATAAAGACGAAAAAATAAGTCAACCAACTTATTAGACCAAACCTCAACTTTTAATCAAATGTAAAGAGCCAAACTCCTCAAAACCCTCCAAAATCAGCCTCATCAAACAACTAATCAAATTTATTTTTGCTACAATGACAACTCAAATTTGGTGCGGCACTGTTCACGCACCAAAGACACTATTCACGTACTGTTCATGCACTATTCACGCACTGTTCACCTTTTTATTATTACTTTTGGGGAGCAGGAGTAGAAAGAAAGAATAGTTTAATATAGTGAAGTTAGAATAGAGAGTTTGATTTTGTGAGTTTTTTAAAAAGTGACTTGCTAAATTATAAAATGTGTTTTTGAAGTTAAATTTAGTGTTTTTTTTTGTGAGCCTGATAAGAATACTCTAAGAAATGTACAAACGTCTTACCTACTAACATCACACTTATTTAAGAATTGCCAAAAATATAATATACTACGTTTTTTAAGGAACGGAGGGAATATATCAATAGCTATTCGTATAGTATGCAAATCTTTGAAGACGCTCTTAAACACCTTTAAAGTCTCATTTGGCTTAAACGTAGAAGCAAAATTATGGTGACAAATATTCTCTGTAAAAATTTAAAGTCACCTCTTTATAAGGATATTGCCAACAACTCCTACAACAAAGAGGAAAAATTAGGGTGCATTCTTGAGTTCAAGGCTTTAACTAGTGAATGGGTCAGGTTACGTGCGTCTCAACTAATTTCGAAATGTCTACCGACAATTTGTTCGCCTACCAACAATTCGTTCGTTCAGTAGTACGTAGCAATAAAGTCACCTCTTTATCGATAGCAGTGGGATGTTTATATAAAGAACAAGTTGCTCATCAAAATATAGAAGTAGTACTTTTATCATTTTTGCTTTTATCATAGATAATTGGGTTAAGTTCTCCAATGGATTGATAAAATCAACCTCTTAATTTTATTCATTCGTGAAGATATTTGATAAAATTTATAGATTTTTTAGATTTTTGAATGCAAAAATTCACAAATTTTATCACATGTTTTCACGAATAGATAAAATCAAGAAAATCAGGGAGTTGATTTTATCAAATATTGATAAAATCTATTTGCGAACTCAGCCTTAATTGGTATGAAATCATTGCAGCAACTTATATTACAGCAACTTATATCAATATGTCATTGTAAGGACGGATATCTATAGATATCATGGACCACGTCAAGATTCGATGTACTGTTGATACAGTAATAAAATGTCACAACAGAATTTCAATAAAAGAAACAAACTCACACCCCCAATTCACAATTGTAATTTTGTTCGTCTTTGAGTACGTCGAATTAAATATCTTTTGTTTTTTAATATTCAATAATTTACATAATTAAGGCCTCAGTTGATCCGGACCCTTGGGGATGCTGTACATGGGATGCACAATACCGTGCTGTGCAGCCATGGCGTGGCTGCGCCTCCCTCGTTTCGTAGATCGGAAATTTTCACCACGTAAATCTCGTTGAGTACTTCGAGTGTTCCAAAAATTAACTCGATCGGATGCCTTTAACGTTATTAGAACACAAATATCTTGAAAAGAAATAGAACACAAATGGATACGAACGCTAACTTTTTAAAGTTAATTGTGTTCCGATGAGGCACTTAAAGATATCTGATCATGTTATTTTTGGCACATTTGTAGTATTCAGCGAGCTCTACGTGATAAACGTCTCCAATTGTCGGAAAAATCTGGCACGGCCGCGCCATGGGGCTGCACAGTACGATGTTGTGCATAGAGATGCACAGTACCCCCTAGTCTCCAATTGATCTTCACGCTGTAGACTACTGACAAAAATACTAAGAGGCTGGCCGCCCCCTTTTTTTTTTTATTTTTCAATTCTGCTTATCACCTTTTAAGTGTTTGGGGGTTGTCTCCTAAAACACATTCTCGGAGAATGAGTTATTTGTTTTTCACTTCAGAGAATAGAAGTTAAAAAGATATTTTGAGCTACTTTTCACATTCTCCACTTGCAAAATGCATTCTGCGTATTTCTCCCAAACACTCCTCCCAAATTTAAAACACATTCTGACCATAATCTAAAAAGCCAAAAAATAAAAAAGTTGAAAATGAAAAGTTAAAAAATAGGCTCCCAAACAACCCCTAAAAATACTGTTTAGACGATAATGAAAACTCAAGGTACTCTCGGTATTATTGGACTACAAGTTGTCAAATCAACCAGTCATTATTCTCCCATACATTAACTTATTTGACAACTTGTAGTCCACGAATACCAACAATAAAATACTATAGTAGAAACTCACTCTCAGCCTAACTCTCCAACACTTTGTATCAACGAATTACTTGTCTTTCTCTTAAACAAAAAAAAAAAAAAAAAAAAAAAAAAAAAGGAACGAGGACGAGGATTAGCTCTTTGTTGCCCATTATAGTGAGAAACACAAAAAAAGAGTTTTGAGAGAACGATTGTATTACAGCTAAGGAACAAGGAATAAGAAGCTTGTGTGTGTAAAAGGAGAAACATAAGAAGGCAATCTCCTACTATCTTTTTTTGAATGAAGAGTAAAAAAGCATTAATCAACCAGTCAACAAATACAACTAATTGTAATATAAGAGTATCAATATGTGACTTAACAATTTAACTTTAAAGTTAAAGTAGAGAGTAAACTTCTCCCAAAACCTCAAAAATCAACCTCACCAAACAAACTCATCAATTTGAAGATTTCTTAACTTTGCTACAGTAACTTAACAAATTTGGTGACCTACCGTTCACTCACCAAAAGAGGAGGAGGGAGGGAAGAGTAAAAATTTGAATAAAGAGTCTGATTCTGTGAGTTTTTGATAAAGTGACTTGCTAAAGTTTGAATAGAGAGTCAGATTTTGTGAATTTTTTGAAAAATGACTTGCTAAATTATAAAAGGTGTTTTTGAGATTAAATTTGATTTTTTTTTTGTGTCAGATAAGGATGTCCTAACAACTACTTTTGGTGTGTTTTGGCCTAAAAAGTTATCTGGCTTATTTTTTCATCTTTATTTAATTTTTTTCCGTGTTTCTTAGTTTTACATCAACTTTTTGTGTATTATTGGTTCGTTTCTGCGAGAGGAATAAAAAAAGTAAATAATTATGATTCGATCATAATTTTTTTTGAATAAAGACAAAAATAAGCCAAAAAGTCAACTTTTTATATTTTTTTAATCTTATTCAAAAATTGAGAGTTTTAGTCATAATCTTTTACCTTTTTGGATTTCTCTCGCCAAGACGAACCAATAATACTAAAAAAATCGATGCAAAACTACCAAACGCAAAAAGAAATCAAATAAAGACAAAAAAAAATAGTTAAGCTGACTTTTTAGGCCAAACCTCACCAAAATGCATGTGCTCCATGACGTGAGATTTACAAATAATTGAACCCGTGTCAATTTTTTTTGGACGTTGGATCGAGTTTTGGACAATTCGGGTGTGTTATGATTTTTTACAAGTTAAAAAAATTGAAATTAAAGAAAAATTACCAAATGCATTTGAGCCGTCCAAAACTCTATCCAATGACCGAGGGATGCACAGCACTGTGCACAGCACCCCCGAGTCCACCATCCCCTTCCCCACCCTCCAAAATAGGAGTATAGGGCAATGAGTCCTATTCATCTTCCACTTCAAAAAATCAGCCGCGTGACGCATTCCATGACGACCACAAAAAAGACCCCACGGCCCGTCCTCCTTCCAATGGAACCCTCTAGAAAAATGAGGCGAGGATCGTCTGTAGCACCATGCTCAACAAGTCAACAAAGTCCTTCTTCTCCGCCAAGCCAACCCTACTATAAAACATCACCAGCAGCCCCTCCTTTACCCATCAAATCTACACCCAATTCCCAAACCCACTATTTCCTCATAATTAGAAAACACTCCTCAATTACTTTCTTCTCTTTCAAATCCATCCAATGGCATCGAGTGACGTAAAGGTTCTGGGAGCAGGGCCAAGCCCGTACGTGAACCGGGTTCAGATTGCCCTTAACCTGAAATCAGTCGACTACGAGTTTCTCGAGGAGAAATTCGGGTCAAAAAGTGAGCTGCTGTTGAAATCGAACCCGGTTCACAAGAAAATCCCGGTTATGATCCATGGGGGAAAACCCATTTGCGAGTCCCTGATTATTGTGCAGTATATTGATGAGGTGTGGACTGATGGCCCGAGTATTTTGCCTTCGGATCCGTATGATCGGGCCATGGCCCGGTTCTGGGCTGCTTATGTTGATGATAAGGTATGTTTCTTGTTTTATTCTTGATATGTTTCTGGTATGTTTTGGTTGCTCCATGTATTTATTTACTCAACCGTAGCTCGTTAGCAGCTCAACTGTTACACAACTCTGGAGGGCAAATCGCCAAATACGCTTTTAAAAACGTGGCATCCCCAATTTTGGAGGCAAGATTGGAGATGCTCAACACTACTCTTCTCCTTTATTACATTTAGATTAGATATTTCACTTCTATTACTTCATCTGTCCGGATTTGTTTGTTACTCGTTCTATTAGAACCGGATAAAAAATTAGTTATATCTTTAAATTATATGTCCAATATAGATATTGTTTGATTGATCTCAATTAATTCTATAAGACATTGTTTTTAAAATTATATAAAACACGATATATTATAAGATATAATTATTTGAAAAGTGGCACGAACTCTTAGAATAAATTAATAAATCCGGAAGGAAGGAGTAGTTTTCTATTAAGTTTAGGTGATATATCACATTTGACTGGCATGGAATTTTCTGTTAGCATCTCCAACGTTAGATGTCAAATCCAACACGAAAGCTCCATGGACCGTTCTCCAACCTTCGAATCCTTGTTGGGATTGGCATGGAATTTCACATGTCAAATTTGAAGTCAAATAAAAGTGATGTCGATTAATATATATTTTTTTTTGGGTAAATAAAAGAGTATTAGTGTTGAAATTTGAACATGCTGACATTTTTGGAGGCACTTTGGTTGGATAATCAAGTAGTGTAGAAAATAAAATACAGGTTTGACATTCTGTTTGGAGATGAAAGATTTTTTTGTTGTTAAATTGTTGGTCTTTAAAAAAATGTCGGCAGAGCAAAAGCTCACAGCAACAGCTCGTAAAAAATGATTTTTATTTGAGTGTAAAAGTTATTGATCATTTAAAAACCTATTAAGACAGTTCCAATGTTGACTAAAACTGGTGAATGAGATGTGTCATGAAGCTTGAGGCTGTTTGGCAGCTTCTTTTTTGCCTTCTCATTTTTGCATTTTCAACTTTTAAGAGTTTGGATGACTCATTGCAAAATGACTTATGTGAGAATGATTTCTCTGTTTTTACATTTCCAGAGCAAAAGCCAAAAAGAGGGTAAGAGCTCCTTTTTGCATTCTCCTTTTTTGGTTCATTTTGAGGAGATATGATGAAAGACAATAATGCCCTTCACAATTTTGGGTAATAGCCAAAATACCTTTCATATTGGAGACTTTTTCAGTCACTTGTCCATGTAAAAACATGGATAATACTACGTAATTGATAAAGAATGTTCTGTGCAGTACAAATTTCTAAAATTTATTTATTTTGTTGTGATGAAAGTGCTAATTTTGCCTTAAATTCGTTATTTTTATTACTGATGGTTGGAAGTGTTCTTATTTTTTTGCAATTAGGAATAATTGGTTTTAAGTTTTAACTTAACTGTTATTTTAATAGAAACTAATACCGTAACATTGTTGGAGACATTTAATTACCAAAAACCACTGTTCATATAGTTATATGTCGTGTAATACATAAAAAGAGAAAAATGGTATATGACATAAACAAGGGCAAAATGGTAAAAAGTCAATCCATAACTCATTTTCATCATTTTCTCCCAAACATTACTACTTTTGCAAAATGCATTCTGTATATTTCTCCCAAACACTTCTCCAAAATTCAAAACTCATTCTGACCATAATCCAAAAAGCCAAAAAACCAAAAAGTTAAAAATGAAAAGCTGAAAAGTGGGCTCCCAAACACCCTCTAAATGCAGGGTCTTTGAAGTGTTTTCCTTACCAAATGGCAGGTAACCTTCTATTTGGAAAATCTGTATTGTAATGCAATTTTCACTCGTTAACCATTGATAGTGTGGAAACTTTATAACCAACTCAAAATTAATTGGCAATGGGTGAAGATTTTCAAATGTTGTTAAATAATCTCTCATTCCATACCCAAGCATCGGGGGACTATTAGTTTAACATACCCCCTCCCTTGCAGCAGCATTTAGGTCTGTCACGTGTGATCACTTTTAGGGTCTTATCATCGTACAACATTTTTTGGGGTTTGTTATCATAGGGTGTGGGTTTGATTTTAGTTTTTGTTATAAAATTTGGGATGGCATGGGGTCAGTTTGATATCATGTGAAAACTTTATATCCAATTCAAAACAAATTGACAATGAGCGGAGAGGTCCTAAATATTATTAAGTAACTGAAATGTGAATGATTGTGCAGTGGTGGCCGACACTAAGGGGGCTTAGGAGCGCAGAGGGAGAGGAGGCAAAAGCAGCAGCGCTTGAGCAAGTTAAGGAAGGTATGGTGCTGTTGGAGGATGCTTTTACCAAATGTGGCAAAGGAAAGGACTTCTTCGGCGGTGATACCATCGGGTACCTCGATATAGCCTTTGGGAGCTTCTTGGGGTGGGTGAGAACGACGGAGAAGATGGCCGATATAAAGTTGATTGATGAAGCCAAGACACCTGGGCTATTTGGATGGGCTGAGAGGTTTGGTTCAAATGCTGCTGTGAAGGATGTCATTCCAGAAACAGACAAGCTTGTGGAGCTTGTTAAGATGATGGCTGCCAAACCTAAAGCCTAGTAATTTCCCAAATTCGGTTGTCTCCAAATCAATAATTTTAGTAATTTCCCAAATTCGGTTTTCACCAAATCAATAATTTGGGCTGCTTAGATTGCTCAAGATGATGGCTTTTGTTGTTGTTGTTTCCTTTTCAATTTTGGTTTGTTTTTCTTTTGAGTCTCGTTTGTTTGTAGCAGTTTTTTAAGTTGCTAATAATGAGTTAGAGTACATTTTTGGTGTTTTGAGAGTTTGTTCCAAAGTGTTATGTCCATTTTCTGATGCAAACTATACGAAAACAGAAATGGCTCGAACAGTTTGAAAATTAGATATCCTTAAGGTTAAGGTAGTATAGAATAATAAATTTGCCAAACCAATCCAAACACATGCCAACTCATCAACAAATGGGGCAACCGGCCTTAAACGTGAACGTCAAATTAACCAAGGCTGGGAATTGATAGTGTGGTGCTAGTAAAACTCTGTAGTAAGACGGGCTCTGTGGGGCTTACTCCGAGTTTCACAAGAATAATTTGAGCTATTGATTTGTAGAAAATAATCTATTTCTTGGACCCATTTCACGCGGCGCATGTACCAGTATTGCAACCACACATTCTCATTTAAATCTTATTTGCAAATCAAGTCATGCCATTCATTTTCAAACTGCTCAATTGCGATTGTGTCGTGAATGCAACGGTGAAAATTTCCTTGAACTAAGGGACAAGTGTAATAAACATGAGCTAAATGTTGAGGAACTTTTAATTGGCAAAGTATGTCACATAGGCAAACGATGACTACTATTAGGGGACCATTATACAAAGCAGGTTTGGAAGGTTGATTGGGCATCCTTATCAAGCTACTCAATTTAACTTTTAAGTTAAATTGAGTAGCCAAATCCCCCAAATCCCCTAAAAATCAGGCTCTCTATTTTACTTCACCAAATTAGTTTTGCTACAGTACCGCACCAAATTTGGTGTGGTACTGTTCATGCACCAACACTGTTCACGCACCAGTACTTCCGGTTGGTCAGCAACAGAAGAAAGAGAGAGAGGGGGAGGGCGGACAAGTGGCGACGTGTGTGTGGGTGGGGAGAAATGGTAATTGGCTGGGGGCAGGGGAGGTCGACACGTGGCCAATACTTCACCTTTTGTACCGTTTACTTCTCCCCAGGCGGGGAGATTAGAGAGATTTTTTTTTTTTTTTTTGGTTTGAGGGGAATAGTTTAATATAGTAAATTTAAAATAGAGAGTCTGATTTTGTGAGTTTTTGATAAAGTGACTTGCTAATTTATAAAAGGTGTTTTTGAGGTTAAATTTGGTGAAAATTTTGGGTAGGCTGATAAGGATGCTCTTAATTTTGATTCAGTATTCACTGATTGTTCCAAATATCTGTCAGACAAAACAACATTAACTCTTTCACTTGATGTGGTTCCCATATCAATTCTAGAGTAAAAAAATACCCAAGTTAAAATAACGTAGTAGAAATTCACTCTCAGCCTAACTCCCCACCACGTGTATCAACAAATACTTGTCTTTCTCTTAAACAAAAAAAAAAAAAAAAGGACGAGGACGAGGATAGCTCTTAGTTGCCCATTACGGTGAGAAATACAAAAAAGAGTTCTGAGAGATTTTAAAAAGAACGCTTGTAATTACAGCTAAGGAACAAGAAGCTTGTGTGTGTAAAAGGAGAAACGTAAGAAGGCAATCTCCTATGTTTTTTTGAATGAAGAGATAAAAATGCATTAATCAACCAATCAACAAATACAACTATTTGTAATATAACAACAACTTTTGTACATGACGTGAGATTTACAAATAATTGAACCCGCGTCAATTTTTTTTGGCGTATCATCCACGGAGGGTGGGGAACGATGTGTTTTGATTTATTTTGGCGTATCATCCACGTTTGATTGAGTTTTGGACGGCTCGGATGTGTTTTGAATTTTTATCAATAAAAAAAAATTGAAATTAAAGAAAAATTGTGAAACGCATCCGAACTGTTCAAAACTCAATCCAACGTCCTAGGGGTGCCGAGTCCATCATCCTCTTCCCCACCCTCCAAAATAGGAGTATAGGACAATGAGTCCTATTCATCTTCCACTTCAAAAGATCAGCGGCATGACGCATTCCATGACGAACACAAAAAAGTTACCCCACAGCTCCTCCTCCTTCCAATCTCTAGAAAAATGTGGCGAGGATCGCCTGTAGTACCATGGTCAACAAGTCAACAAAACCCTTCTTCTCCACCAAGCCAACCCTACTACTGTATAAAAGATCACCAGCAGCCCCTCCTTTACCCATCAAATCTACACCCAATTCCCAAACCCACTATTTCCTCGTAATTAGAAACAGTCCTCAATTACTTTCTTCTCTTTCAAATCAATCCAATGGCATCGAGTGACGTAAAGGTTCTGGGAGCAGGGCCAAGCCCGTACGTGAACCGGGTTCAGATTGCCCTCAACCTGAAATCAGTCGACTACGAGTTTCTCGAGGAGAAATTCGGGTCCAAAAGTGAGCTGCTGCTGAAATCCAACCCGGTTCACAAGAAAATCCCGGTTATGATCCATGGGGGAAAACCCATTTGCGAGTCCCTGATTATTGTGCAGTATATTGAAGAGGTGTGGACCGATGGCCCGAGTATTTTGCCTTCGGATCCGTATGATCGGGCCATGGCCCGGTTCTGGGCTGCTTATGTTGATGATAAGGTATGTTTCTTGTTTTATTCTTGATATGTTTCTGGTATGTTTTGGTTGCTCCATGTATTTATTTACTCAACCGTAGCTCGTTAGCAGCTCAACTGTTACACAACTCTTGAAGGCAAATCGCCAAATATGCTTTTAAAAAAGTGGCAATTTTGGAGGCAAGATTGGAGATGCTCTAACACTACTCTTCTCCTATATTACATTTAGATACTTCACTTCTATTACTCCATCTGTGTGTCTGGATTTGTTTGTCACTCGTTCTATTAGAACCGGATAAAAAATTAGCGATATCTTTAAATTATATGTCCAATATAGATATTGTTTGATTGATCTCGATTAATTTTATAAGACATTATTTTTAAAATTATATAAAACACGATATATTATAAGATATAATCCTTTGAAAAATGACACGAACTCTCAGAATAGATTAATAAATCCGGACGGAAGGAGTAGTTTTCTATTAAGTTTAGGTGATATATTCTAAGACACATTTGACTGGCATGGAATTTTCTGTTAGCATCTCCAACGTTAGAGCAACTCCAACAGGACCACCCCTCTCTAAAATGAAGAGTGGAAGTGACACATTGAGGGGAAATTTTGTAATTTATGTCCTCTTTTCCTTAAAGAGTTGTACTGTTTGGAGGGACCCATCAACCTTTTTGTCACATCCACTCCCCAAATTAATTTTCGGCTCTCTAATTTTATTGAGCCGAAAATTAATTTGATGAGTGGATGTGACAAAAAGGTAGATGGGTCCCTCCAAACAGTACAACTCTTTAAGGAAAAGAGGTCATAAATTACAAAATTTTCCCTCAATGTGTCACTTCCACTCTTCATTTTAGAGAGGAGAGGCATTGTTGGAGATGCTCTTAGATGTCAAATCCAACACGAAAGCTCCATGGACCGTTCTCCAACCTTCGAATCCTTGTTGGGATTGGCATGGAATTTCACATGTCAAATTTGAAGTCAAATAAAAGTGATGTCGATTAATATATATATATATTTTTGGGTAAATAAAAGAGTATTAGTGTTGAAATTTGAACATGCTGACATTTTTGGAGGCACTTTTGGTTGGATAATCAAGTAGTGTAGAAAATAAAATACAGGTTTGACAATCTGTTTGGAGACGAAAGATTTTCTTGTTGTCAAATTGTAGGTCTTTAAAAAAATGTCGGCAGAGCAAAAGCTCACAGCAACAGCTCGTAAAAAAATGATTTTTATTTGAGTGTAAAAGTTATAGATCATTTAAAAACCTATTAAGACAGTTCCAATGTTGACTTAAAACTGGTGAATGAGATGTGTCATGAAGGTAAATGCAGGGTCTTTGAAGTGTTTTCCTTACCAAATGGCAGGTAACCTTCTATCTGGAAAATCTGTATTGTAATGCAATTTTCACTTGTTAACCATTGATAGTGTGGAAACTTTATAACCAACTCAAAATTAATTGGCAATGGGGTGAAGATTTCCAAATGTTGTTAAATAATCTCTCATTCCATACCCAAGCAATGGGGGACTATTAGTTTAACATACCCCCTCCCTTGCAGCCGCATTTAGGTGTGTCACGTGTGATCACTTTTAGGGTCTTATCATCGTGCAACATTTTTTGGGATATGTCATCATAGGGTGTGGGTTTGATTTAGTTTTTGTTATAAAATTTGGGATGGAATGGGGTCGGTCTGATATCATTTGAAAACTTTATATCCAACTAAAAAACAATTGACAATGAGTGGAGGCAATGAGTGGAGATGTACTAAATATTATTAAGTAATTGAAATGTGAATGATTGTGCAGTGTTGGCCGACACTAAGGGGGCTCAGGAGCACAGAGGGAGAGGAGGCAAAAGCAGCAGCGCTTGAGCAAGTTAAGGAAGATATGGTGCTGTTGGAGGATGCTTTTACCAAATGTGGCAAAGGAAAGGACTTCTTCGGCGGTGATACCATCGGGTACCTCGATATAGCCTTTGGGAGCTTCTTGGGGTGGGTGAGAATGACCGAGAAGATGGCCGATATAAAGTTGATTGATGAAGCCAAGACACCGGGGCTATTTGGATGGGCCGAGAGGTTTGGTTCAAATGCTGCTGTGAAGGATGTCATTCCAGAAACAGACAAGCTTGTGGAGCTTGTTAAGATGATGGCTGCCAGACCTAAAGCCTAATAATTTCCCAAATTCGGTCGTCTCCAAATCAATAATTTTAGTAATTTCCCAAATTCGGTTGTCACCAAATCAATAATTTGGGCTGCTTCGATTGCTCAAGATGATGGCTTTTGTTGTTGTTTCCTTTTCAATTTTGGTTTGTTTTTCTTTTGAGTCTTGTTTGTTTGTAGCAGTTTTTAAGTTGCTAATAATGGGTTACAGTACATTTTGTTTCGAGTTTGTGCCAGTGTGTTATGTCCATTTTCTGATGCAAATTATACCAAAACAGAAATGGCTTGAATAAGTTGAAAATTAGATATCCTTAAGGTTAAGGTAATAGACAACAATAAACTGGCCAAATCAATCCAAACGTGCCAACTTATCGATAAGGGGGCAACCAGCCTTAAACGTGACATCAAATTAACCAAGGCTGGGAATTGATAGTTTTTTTTTTTTTTTTTTAAGCAAAATTTTTACTCCGTATTAATCACTGCAAAAGGGGAACAATTACAATAATTAAAGGAAAAAAGCACAAGCATCACAACCAAATCCTCTGTACATCCCAATTAGGTTCGCACCTATGGAATGGACAATTATATGCCGCTCAAAACCCAAACAAGAAGGGATGGCGAGATGTCAGCCAAATAGCAGAGGCAAGAAGTACATCACAATGACTGTGTGTAGCGTACAGACATGATCTGTGGAGCGTACTTTGAATTCCACAAGAATAATCTGAGTCATTAATTTTGTAGAAAATAATCTATTTCTGGGACCCATTTTTCACGTTGCATGTACCACTCTTGCAACCACACATTCTCATTCAACTCATGTTTGCAAATCAAGTCATACCATTCATTTTCAAACTGCTCAATTGTGATTGTGTCATGAATGGAAATGTGAAATTTTCCTTGAAATGAGCGATGTGTGTTATAAACATGAGTTAAATGTTCAAGAACTTATAATTGGAAAAATATGTCACATGAACAAACGATGAATACTATTAGGTACAGTAATATATATAAAAATGAGAGATGGGTCAAGACCCATGTGGCTTTATGACCCGCTTCGATTAATTTAACCCGGAAGTAGACCTGCAAACTCATTTAACGTTCATCTCTTATCCTAGCCGTTGGATTAGATCCAACGGCCACCGTTTGGAGTCCGAATTTTATTTCACTCTGTCATCGGAGTAAGGCGGTTTGGTCTGGCAGCAAACACCACTAGATTAATTCTTGAGTCCATGCAACCCATTCTTCTCAAAGGCATCATTGCCTTACACCCGATCATGGTTATGGGGTGACTCACAACAAATTGATAAAATCACATTATTATTTTCCAAATTGATAAAATCTAGGTTTGATAAAGGTATTTTCCAAATGATTTTATGAGATAAAATCTAGTTTTGCTAAAATCAGTTGAGGATCCTAAATTTTATCAAAACTACATTTTATGAGATAAAATCAATTGGAAAACTTGTACCAGGGGGTGTTGTGCACATGGGTGCTTTGCACCCCTCGGTTGTCCGATCATGTTTTGGACATCCCGATGCGTTCGGCAATTTTAATTTAATTTTGATTTAGTTTTACAGGTAAAAAATTAAAACACATCTGGGCCATCCAAAACACGATTGGATGATCGAGGGGTGCACAGTACGATGCATGGCACCCAGGTGCACACCCTGGATTCGGGAAAACTCACCCTCAGTTGTTTCGTAGGTGTTTTATCCTAACTAACCTTTGACAAGCAGGGATTTTTCTGTTAGTATCTTCAATACTTGGTTTCTAAATTGCATGTGAGTAGGATGGTCATTTCGCCCGATCCAATCAAACTCTACCTGTTCCCCGCCCCGAATGGGCATGGGAATCGGGTGTAGGCATGTAAAATTTCTAGCCTATCACGAATCGCCACGTGTTCCTAGGGCACGCAGTTTGGCCAATTAAATGTTGCCAAGTGTCATAGGTCAAAATCAAATTTTCACGGACAAGCCAATTAAGTGCTGCCAAGTGTCCGTAGGTTAAAAGACCAAGCACGATGATTGGCCAATCAAATAATGCCACGTGTTTACAAGTCAAAAGTCAAAGACATGTGAAAGGACCAATCAGAGGGCGCCACATGTCAAAATGACACAGTAATTTATTTATCAAGTTTGGCCAATTAAATTATGCCACTTGGTAAAATAAATTTTATATATAATTATCTTTCTCAAAATAAATAAAAGAAAGGTATTTATTAAATTTTAATTATTTTCCTTTAAATAAGATAAGGAAATAATTAGAGAGAAAAGATATGGAAAGAATTGTAATCTTGCTATAACTCTTCATCTCCCCATCCCTATAAATAAAGGTGCTCTCTCTCATATTTCACAGACATCAAGACGCTGAAGCTTCCATCACTTGTCAGAGCTCTGAAGCATCAAGCCTCCAAAGCCCTTCAGAACTCTTCAAGTCTACATCAAGCAAGGAGGTTCTTCAAATCAAAGCTCAAAAGCTCTGAAGAACATTCAAGCCACATCATCAATCTTTTTCACAAATTTCGGAGAAGATTACGCCTTTCGATTCGAGATCAAGCTCTCAAGCCCTCGTTTCAACATTCGAAGAGAAGAATCAGAGGATTATTTCCTTCATCAGAAATTCATAAGAGATTGTAACCCTAATTTCTCAAATCAATAAAATCATCAATTTTGGTCAGCATTTTTCCGTCTTTTTCGCAGACTCGAAATTTGTGTGATACATCGGGTAGGACACATTGATGGTTTTTTAAAAGATTCGAGGAATGGGTAGGGGACGACGGGGTTGAGTGTTTCCCAGCCTGCCTTGAATTTCCATTTTATATATACATAGCACGGATCAAGTAAGGGATCCCTTACTTTCCTTCTGTTCAGACCTACCATTTCCCGATCGAATTTTGATAATCCGAACCATCCATTCAATCTGTTTAAAACATGTGTTTTAATGGTCCTCACGAGGAATTAACCCCTTGGATATATACAATTTGATCAAGCCCTTCCCGGTCATACAATTTTATAAAAAAATTGCTTGGATCGAGCCCTTCCAGGTTTTTTTTTATTTTTTTTAAAAAAATTGTATATATTCAGGTCTTTTTTTTTTTTTTTTTGCTGATTCCTCGCGAAAACTCTTGAAAACATGTTTTAAACACATTGAATTTTTCGGATCATGAAAATTAATTCGATCGTGGACCATGAGTTCTGCACCGTAGAAAATGCAAGATCCCTTATGAAAACCTGACTGTATATAGCTGGTTCTAGAAACACATACAAAAAAACCTAAAAGACAATTTGTTTCGGAGCCCCACACTAATAGTCCGAGCCGTTCAACTTGTTTAAAACATGTTTTTAAGAATATCTTTAAAAAATTAACTCATTTGAATATTGGAAACTGCTCAATCCTAACAATTCTGAGAACACCTGTTATTGTCAAGTTTTTTGAAAAATTGTTCGGATGATGCACTTATCTATATTTGATTGAACTGAGTTTTTGCAAGATTTTCTATTTTATCCATTTAAACGAAGTGAACGGTTATAAGTTAAGGTAATTCTCGATAGCATTGTTTATCCATGTGCACAGGTCGGTTCAATTTAAGTTTGACCATCTGCTTCTGAGTATCCAGGATTGATTGTAAGCATCTATAATCGCCAAGTTCGGTCTGTGGAGGATGTTTCCACCTCCATGCATGGCTAGAAGCGACCATCAGAGTCCAGAGATGCTTTTATGACACATAAGAATGTTCTTTTTATATAGAAAAATTATATGTGGTATTAATTTTTTTTTTTAAGAAGTGATAATATCTTTGAGATTTATATTTCCGGCTAAAAATATTTTTTTTCTTCCTCTGACATTAACAAGTCTATGAAAGGATGAGTATAATTAGAGAAGTGAAAACTCAACACAATTGGATCTATCAGATTCCTAGTACTGCAAAATGCAAAGGACCTTTGCTCCTCCTTACAACTATGTTCCGGTCTTTTGCAAATTCTTTCATAACTCATTTTAATAATATAAAAAAATTCGTTTTTAAAATTTGTAACAGTATTGCTCAGTATAAAAAAAAATGTGGGTCAAATGCTAATAAATGTATAATAACGATATAGTATTTTCTAAAACAAAAATTAAATTACTCCATGAAACTCATTGGTTTCAGTGTCAAATATGTTGAAATTGTAATATTTTATGACGATTGATATTCAATGCTCAGTATAAAAATAATGTGGATCAAATTCTAATATCTTAACGATATAGTTATTTTCTAAAACAAAAAATAAATTACTCCATGAACTTCATTGGTTTCATGGTCAAACATGTTATAATGTGTATTACCAAAAAAACATAGACCACATAAGGTGAATTTGAGGATCGAGATGCCCAATTGGGTTAAGATCCCCTCCATAATCCTATCTTTCGCATCCCAATTGGGTTAAGATCCCCTCAATAGTTTTATCTTTCGTATTCCACCAAACTCATTCTTTTTGGTGCCGTGCCGGAATTGAAATGAATATCCGAATCGTTCACCTCCTAGGCCATCCATTCAAGATCATGGGTATAAAAATCAGATTGAACAAAGACCGATAGGTATATGAGAAAATCGTACAGAGGAAGAGGACAACTTAAGCTTAAAAGTTAAAACCATATTTATGCACTTCAATTCATAGATATACCAATTTTTGAAATAGCTGACTTTGATACTTCAATTCTTGAATACAAGACTTGTTGAGAATCTTGAGATGAACGATTAGAAGATTCTTTGTGGGCCCGAGTGCAGCTAAAGATTTCCCTTTGAAGGATTTCCATTTCAATACTGCATGATGCATTCAATGACGTAAAAATCATCTTCCCCGAGCCAAAACCTTAGTCTAAAATCATCAATAACCCCTCCTTAAATCTCTCAAATCCATACCCACTCCCATAAACACATTTCCTCTTTGCAAACACTCCTCTGTTACCTCACATTCAAATACATGGCATCGACTGACGTAAAGGTTCTGGGCTCATGGCCAAGCCCGTATGTGAACCGGGTTCGGATTGCACTCAACCTGAAATCAGTCAACTACGAGTTTCTAGAGGAGAAATTGGGGTCCAAAAGTGAGCTGCTGCTGAAATCGAACCCAGTTCACCAGAAAATGCCGGTTATGATCCATGGGGGAAAACCCATTTGCGAGTCTCTGATTATTGTGCAGTATATTGACGAGGCATGGACTGATGGCCCGAGTATTTTGCCTTCGGAACCATATGATCGGGCCATGGCCCGGTTCTGGGCTGCTTATGTTGAGGATAAGGTATGTTTTTGGTTTGATTCTTGACATGTTTGTAGTAAGTTTAGGTTACCTATGTTTCTGGCATGTTTAGGTTACCTTTGTTTCTGGTTTGTTTTAGGTGCTCCAAATTTATTTACTTGAGCAGATCTACACCGCATGCAAAAAAAAAATACAGAATTCCTTGCACAGAAATTCTCTTGAATTCGGCAAATGCAAATTTCTTTGGAAGTAAAATTTAGGGCAAAATTAATATTTGAGATTTATAGGGAGACAGAAAAATAAAACTGACGATGGTTTTTTTTTTTTGTTGGTAAAATGACACTATTCATTGCTCAAAAATTAGAATGACAATGGCAAAATAGGATTCATGAGTGTGAATGCTCTTAGCTGGATCCTGTCACTTGCAGATGAGATTTCGAATTCCAAAAATTATTCGAGGTGTGTATTATGCACAAGTGGGTCCTTAACACTCAGAAAGAAACATCTAATGAAAAATAAGCCGGTGACTCGACAATAGCTAGTTAGGAGCTCTACTGGAACTTCTTTTTCTTTTTTTTTCAATAAAGAGATAAAAATCTATTAAATCAAAACCCAATACAACAACCTACCAAAAAATCCACCAAAAAAACCTACAAAAACTGAAAAAAGAAAAAAAAAAGGAAAACAGAAAATAAAGAAATTTTTTGCCCGCACCGCCAATGATGGAAGTCCGGATCTGGAAACCCTAGATTCGACTCCCCTTTTGTCCAAAAATCGATTTCAGCCGCCTATGCAACGAGGAGAGGAGGTCGATCGCCATGGAGAGTCACCGGAAAACAAGTGGGCGAAGTAATAGAGGAGAGGAGGAGGAGGAAGGTGGAAGGGGGTGGCGGGGGAGGGGCCGGGAGTGCGGCGGCCGCTAGGTAACCCTAGGGAGAGGCTTCTTCCGCCGCCTCCCCTCTCTCTCTCTAACTTTCCTCTGTACTTCTTTTTCTTTAACAAAAGGGTTTTGCTTGAGTGCCGGTGGATAATATGCACATAATAACGTTAGAATTCAGTATTTAACTGTGAATCTTACGAATATCAAATATTCATTCAATAAAATCAATATAGTTTTCTCGAATATCGATACACCTTTTGCACATTATTCACCACTTAGGCCCCGGTCCTTGTATCGGCCTTTTCGACTTTTTGCACAAAAAGGCTCAAAAAGCCCCAAAGTCTTTTCTCACATAAAAGCCCAAAACGCCACAAGAAGAGAAACAATCTGACTTTAGTTTATTAATCGTGTCGTACAGTACCAGAAGTATATTTATAAAAACTTAAAATTAACTGCTACTCTAAAGTATAGTACTCCTCTGTCCCTTTTTTAGTGTTTATATTTCTATTTTGGGCTGTCCCTTAATAAGTGAGTGTTCTGAAAAGTTAATGGGTAAAAGTTGGTACAATTATCATTTTGCCATTTTGAAAAGTTAGTTGGTAAAGAGTTAATGGGTAAAAGTGGAGGATAATTTTGGAAAGTAGAGGTAAAGTTAATGTAAAAAGTGTAAAGTGATGTAAAAGTTGATGTGAAAGGTGTAATGAGGATATTTTTTTTAATAAGTTGTATTTATGAAGTAACACCCTGAAATAGGGACAGAGGGAGTAGCTAAGTTCGAGTATCGATCCACAAAGGCAGATCAGCTAAATTACCTTATTTTTTATTGGTTTCTAATTTAATTTAGTAAAAAGATGATTGGTTTGATTGATTTTGAAATTTGAATGAATTAAAAAAACAAGTAATTAAATTGGTGAAAAACTAAACTATGTATAGGTTATGGTTATTATTTCAAATTATGAAGGAATATCGCTAGGGCTTGCAAACCCTATCAATATTCGTCTAGAAGATAATGAAATTATGCAAAACACTACAAGTCCTAGAAGGGGATGAATAGAACGGCCACTTTAAAAATAAACCATTTCGATTTTAACCAATTTAATCATTCATCATGGCAAAACAAGCAACTCAACAAGATTAATATAGTGTACATTTTCGTAACCAACAAGATACCCATTCAAATTAAACATGACATATGGTTACTTAAAGAGTTAACAGACGGGTGCAAACGCTAGGAAATGCTCCAATAGGATGAAAACACGTGGCACAATGAAGGCTGCTCAAAACACGCATCTGCAGACGCTTGGTAACGCTTTTAAAAAGATCAGAATGGTCAAGATTAATACACTTGTCAAAGGATGCCACTAAAAAGCACCCATCTGCAGACGCAAGGAAACGCAACAAGCTGAAAGATAAATGCCTCAACCAATTTTATGGGATTTTAAGCATAGATTAATGCACTAGCCTAAGATTAAAAATGACAACTTAAATCATGACATTTGAAGCCCAAATTAAGAACCTAAATAAAAGGCTCAATGCATGATTATAAAATGAACTAATGCACTAGATTAAGCCAAAACCATGCACCCTAAAACAAGGCAATTAGATGGCCTAAATGCAAACATGATATGCATGATTATACCTTTATAGATTGAGCTTCGAAATACTTGGCACGGTATCGGCTTGACAATGAAACTTGAATTATCTTGAGTGGAATATCTAGACTCAACCTCTAAAAATTCTAACTCCCGAACCCCAATTGTAAAATAAGCAAATTACAGACCCCGAAAGGCTTGACATAACCCAAAAAACGCCAACAAAACTAACAGAGAATTGTGTTGCCAACAGGCATGGGCTATCCTGTAGCATGGACCGTCTCGCTGTCACAACCCATCCCTTTCACGGGTTGTCCAGTGACACAATCCGTTTTACGAGCATAGCACATCTCAGTCATCCAAACGCAAACATTGAAAACCATTGATTAACTCGGTATTTCAAAACTTGTACACAAATACTCAACAGATTGAAAGCATTAAAATCATTCCATTCGATCGTAATGAAAAGAGTTCTAATTATTTAATTGATTTGAATCAATAAACCTAAAATCTATACATACAGAATTACTTGGATCAAGTCTTCATCTTATCCTTAAAAGGTGTTTAGCCAACCATAGAGATGGAGATGAACGCAGTTGAAGTTGAAGAAGCCATAGAATCCCCCTTCCTCCATGTTTTTATTGTTTGACCGATTAATTCCTGAGCCTTAAGATTTATGACCGGGCAACCTTTTAGAGTTTCTAAAAAAAAATTTACATGCCTCGGAGAAGCAGCTCTAATTCAAGTAAATAAAGACAAATTTTTTTTTTTATATTCCTTACTTAAATTCAAGTTTCTAAAAAAAATTTATCTGCCTTGCCAAACTAAAAATTTCGTGAATAAAGATAAAAATAATCTAATAATTCACAAAAATTAGGAAACCCCGCTGGGAGTAGGTGGAAAAAGGTAAAAATGTTGATTAACGATATCCTCAAGAATTTTTAAGGTTGGGTGTCTAGTCAATGCCTAGAGTTACTTCTTATTTGGCAAAGGAAACTTTGTTGTGACTCAAATAAATTGGCAGTCTATTTAGGAATCTAGGTGTATACTAACCTCAAATGTAGGTCGTGTTTGGTCAAATCAGTTAGTTTTCTGTTTTAAGTTTAGGTGATTTATTTTAAGGCACATTTGACTCGCATGGATTTTTCTGAACCTCCCTGGCAACTTTTGTCATCAAACCGTTCTCCAACCTTGATGTCAAAATGGACTCAGAATCCTTGTTCGAATTGGTATGGAGTTTCACATGTCAAATTTGAAGTCAAATAAAAGTGATGTTGATTAGTAAAAATCAGTATAGATCATTTGAAAACCTATTAATGTTGACTGCAACTGGAGAATGAGATGTATCATGAAGCTAATGCAGGGCCTTTTAAGTGTTTTCCTCACCAATTAGCAGATAATCATCTATATGGAAAATCTGTTTTGTTATGCAACTTTCACTCGTTAACCATTGATAGTGTGGAAACTTTATATCCAACTCAAAACTAATTGACAATGAGTGAAGAGGTCCCAAATGTTATTAGGGGATCTCTCATTCCACACCCAAGCAATGTGAGACTATTACTTTAACAAATAGTAACTAAAATGCGCATGATTGTGCAGTGGTCGCCGACACTAGGGGGGTTCAGGAATGCACAGGGAAAGGAGGCAAAAGTGGCAGCGCTAGAGGAAGTTAGGGAAGGTCTCATGCTTTTGGAGGATACTTTTGCCAAATGTGGCAAAGGAAAGGACTTCTTCGGTGGTGACACCATTGGGTACCTTGACATAGTCCTTGGGAGCTTCTTGGGGTGGTTGAGAGCAACTAAGAAGTTGGCTGATATAAAGTTAATTGACGAAACCAAGACCCCTGGGCTGTTTGGATGGGCCGAGAAGTTTGGTTCAAATGTTGCTGTGAAGGATGTCATTCCAGAAACAGACAAGCTTGTGGAGCTTTTCAAGATGATGATGACTGCCAGACCTAAAGCCTAGGAATTTCCCAAGTTCGGTTGTCACCAAGTCAATAATTTGGGCAGCTTAGATTGCTCAAGACGTTGGTTTTTGTTGTTGTTTCCTTTTCATTTTTGGTTTATTTTTCTTTTGAGTCTTCTTTGTTTGTAGCTGTATTTGAAGTTGCTAATAATGGGTTACTGTACTTTTTTGTTTTTGAGAGTTTGTGCCAGATTGATGCGTCTATTTTTCTGTTGCAACCTATACCAAAACAGAAATGCCTTGGACAAGTTGAAAATTGGATATCCTTAATGTAATAGAGAATAAATTCGTCAAACCAACACAACCATGCCAACTCATCAATAAGTGGGGCAATTAACCAGCCTTAAACGTGAACATCAAATTAACCAAGGGTGGGATTGATAGTTTGGTGCTAGTAAAACTGTGTACTGTATAGTGAGGATCTGTAAGGCGTGCTCCGAGTTCCACAAGAATGATTGAAATCATTGATCTAGAAAATAATCTATTACAAATTCTCGTAATAAATCAGTTCAATAGGATACAAGTGATTACGTAGACCATTCATTCTGGCTTTTTAAAAAACAATGGTCAATTACCAAATTAGAAGAAATTTGTGTACATTTTAGTGCCACGTCCTTCAAAATTCCAGGTGCCCCATTATCCTTCGCATTTCTTGTCCATCTCCAAAGAACATATTGTGGAAGGACCATCAACAAGACATTTTTTTTTTTTTTTTATTAAAAACCCGAAGAATGTGTCGGCAAAGAACTCCAACAAACTCAAACATGCGACATGAGCAACTTGCTTTCTTTTCGACACCATCAAATATCACTTCATAAATTGGTTCTTCTTTCCCAATAGGCGTTACCCTATATGTCTTAATTGTCCCTTCCATAGATATTCTGATACCGCGCCTATACTTTTGACTAGAAAATGGCTGACGCAGCGGAATTCACGAGAAACTAGTTAGCGTATTTGTTCAAACAATGATAGGTCTCGAACCCATGAGGGTTCTTGAATCCACAAGAAGAAAGAGAATATCTTTGAATTATAATTGATAAAAAGCTGAATAATAATAGAGGTTACATGCCATTTTATAGGGAAAACTAGCAAGCCCTAGCAAAAATTTACCAAAAAATGAAGTATCCCGAAAATTGGGGAAACTTCCAAAATTGAAAACTAGAAAGAAAAATAAGAAATTCTCAACTAGAAGCAATGAAAACGGAATTACACGCTAAGAGTAATTCGTAATCTAATTATTACCCAAAATCGCAAAATTACTAAATTGAAGGCCTAAACGAATGAATTTGGCCTAAATTCACCATCAGTCACGATTAGGGTGATGTGTATTGATCGCAACGCGATTCTGCTTCAGCCCACCAAGTTTGGGTCTATTCTAGGCTTGTCGATAATTTGCAGAAATTGACAATTTTCAATTAAGAGTTATTTGGGCTTTCTAGGCTTCGACCGATCCAACTGTTCATAGAATTGGTCTGCTACTTGTTTTGCATCAATAGTTCATCTTGAAACAATAGGAATATTTTCCTTGTGTAAACTTTTTCCGTCTCAGCCTCCATTTTGAAGCATGTCTTCAAGATTGGTCAGTTTTCGTTTTCACATTTTTTTCCTCTCCCTCCTGTATCTTTGGTCCAATCCTTTCTTGTAATCATAAACAAAGTCACTTACTAAAGTACTTTGGACAAAATCCTTGAAAAACTAAGCGGTGATTTGACAAAAAAGAAAAAAAAAAAAATTTGGGTTTTTTTTGTTGTCTTTATTCTTTTTTTTTTTTGCATTTGTTAGTTTTGCGTCAAGGTTTCGTGATTTATGGATTTAGACGAATCCAAAAAGTATAAAATTATTGTCAAAACTTTTTTTTTTTTAATAAAGTCAAAATTAAACCAATAATCTAGTATATTTTGGTTTTATGCAAAAACAATTTTTTTTAAGACTTTTTGCACTTCCGTGATAGTTTTGTGATTTGTTCAATAAATGTGAGTTTATCTCATATATATTTGCAATACGCCACATGTCCATATTATTATTTGGGACCACTATTTGAATACATGGCGCAATGCAATTGATTTGGAAGAAACTTTTGTTTCCACCGGCGGTAGAAACAACCATCTCTCAAAAATATATATAGTAACTAACACTGTGTTTAGATTTCATTTTTTGAGTACACTGTGTTCCGAGATGTCGTTGGCACGGCTGCACGGACATCCGCTAGTATAAATAATATGACCATTCATTTTTTTTTTTTAACTGAATGACGATTGATGTTCGACATCATCAAGATATACCACAAAAGGTGAACATTAGGATAGAGACATCCAGTTGGGTTAAGATCTCCTCCATACTAGATCTTATCTTTTGTTTTCCACAAAACTCAATCTTTTTGGTGCCATGCCGGAATTGAAAACAATAATATCCAAATCGTTCACCTGCTAAGTCTTCCATTCAAGATCATGTGTATGCAAAATCAGTTTGAACGAAAATTGATAACTATATGAAAAAGTTGTTTACAAAGGACAACTTAAGCTTAAAACCATATTTATGCACTAATTTTTATATTTACAAGACTTGTCGAGATGAACGATTTGAATATTCTTTGCCGGCCTGAGTGCAGCTAAAAAATTCACTTTGAAGGCGCACGGCCGCCCAGAGGATTTCCATTTCGAACTCTGCATGATGGCATTCAATGACGTGAAGAAATCCTCAAACTCTGCATGATGGCATTCAATGACGTAAAAATCTTCTTCCCCATGCCAAAACCATATTGTAAATTAATAACCTCTCCTTAAATCTCTCAAATCCATACTCACTCCCATTAGCACATTTCCTCTTTGCAAACACTCCTCTGTTGCCTCAGATTCAAATCCATGGCATTGAGGGATGTAAAGGTTCTAGGCAGAGCGATAAGCCCGTTCGTGAACCGGGTTCAAATCGCTCTCAACTTGAAATCCATCAACTATGAGTTTCTCAGGGAGAAATTTGGATCCTTTAGTGAGTTGGTACTGAAGTCGAATCCAGTTCACAAGAAAATCCCAGTTATGATCCATGGTGGAAAACCCATTTGCGAGTCACTTATTATTGTTCAGTATATTGACGAAACGTGGACTGATGGGCCGAGTATTTTGCCCTCGGATCCGTATGATCGGGCCATGGCTCGGTTCTGGGCTGCTTATGCTGATGACAAGGTAAGTTTCTGGTTTGGTTTGTCTTTTTTATTTAAGTACTAGAAAGCAGAAGCTTACACTGTTTAGTGGTTGTTTGGGGCAGATCTTATAGGTTGATTCAGGATTCCGAATTCTAATTTTGCATTATGAAATTGTTCGATGTTAGAGAAATCACCACACACACGATAATGGAATACAAAAACAGTAAATAAATAGACACAGGAATTTACGTGGTTTCCCAAAACCGGGTACCTCCGCGGGAGCGAGTGAGTCTGTTTATTATGATCAAAATTGGTCAGGGTTTTTACAATAGAGAGTATTTATAGCTGTACTCTATTCCAACCCTAATTATTCCGTACCGTACCTCACTAGAAACAAGAAGATCCGAGGTCGACATGACCAACTAGTCTGCGAAGCTTGAGAAAGAAACTCCCAATCTTCATACTTGTACAGCATATCCTCCCACTTTGCCCTTGGACCAAATCGCTATTTTCGTGTTTACTGAATCCACTAGCTCTGCTATATTTACCACCTTTGCTCAAAATATAATCTGAACTCTTTCCAGCCACAGTGACCATATAACAGCTTCAAAACTAATTTTGGGGTTTGTTACGTATGTTTTGGTAGATTACAGTGAATAGTGAATTTTTTACAATCCAAAATTAACCTTAACAAATACCAAAATTATACGCAACAAGTACTAAAATCATATTTATGGGCGTATCATAGATGAGATTATGCGTGGGGTTGGCCTAATCTGAGTTGTGGAAACCATGCTGATGCAATTTTTGGAAATAAATAAATAAATCGTCGTTTTGAAGATGGGGTTAACTACTCTCAGCCACTGTTTTTATTTCCAGATTTGAATCACATACGCTGTTAAAAAAAAAAAACTGTTCAAAAAAATATTTGAATCACATACCTTGATTTTGTACCGAAAGAATATGATATTGAGCAAGGCTGTGGTGTGTAAATCATGTGCAAGCAAGATCTCCGCACTTGAGCTTTGCATAAAGTTAAACATTGTTTCTAGACGCTTTTGGTTGGAGAACACGATGAAATGCATGTACATATTTGACTCTTTGTTTGGAGATGAATGATTTTTTGGATGTCAACTTGAAAAAGTCTTTAAAAAAAATTGACAAAGTGAAAACACGAACACTAGAATCTTGTAAAAAAGGGTTTTTTTATGAAAGTGTAAATTTTTGTATAAACTTATTCAAACTAATGCGGCAAAAGTACATGAATCATTTTGGTCTATTACTTCTTTATGTTGCGACAACACTAACATGCTTATTTATTTGTTTATGAACAAATTTGAGAAATTAGAATGTAAAATAACTGTTATTTTACTAAATCAAACCTATTTTAACAAGATTTAAGAAGCTTTTATATTAAAAATTGATATAATACTAGAAAATTATATATCCTATTTATATATACTTAAAAAGTGCCGGGGGGGGGGGGGGGGGGCACCACCCAGCCCTCACATAGCTCCGCCAGTGGGGGTGGCGGGGTTGCTGATGGTGGTCTGGTGTTGGTGTTTGGTAGAGGTTGGATGTTGGTTGGTGGGTGAGGGTGGTGGGGCGGCCGCAATATAGGAGATGATCCTTCATTTCCTTGTTAGGGTTGGGCCTTTTGGGTGTGGGAGGTAAATAGATAATGTTGATTTGGGTTTGGCCTTTTCGATCTAGACCTTTAGGTGTTTTGGGCTTCGGCCCAATGAGTGTTTTTAATTTCTCCAACCTTTGGTTGGACTCCTCTCCCTCCTCCCAACTTGATATACCATTTGTCAAGTTTTTTGAATAAAATTTTTCGCTGATCAAAAAAAAAAAAAAGAAAAGAAAAACCGACCGATGAGGTTTTGCATGGAAAATCTATTTTGTAAATCAATTTTCACTCAGCAACCATTGATTCTAGTTGTTATGTACGTGACTGCGCAGTTCTGGCCGACATTGAGAGGGTTCCGAAATGCAGAGAGAGAGGAGGCAAAAGTGGTAGCACTAGAGCAAGTTATGGAAGTGATCATGCTATTGGAAGATGCTTTTGCCAAATGTGGCAAAGGAAAGGACTTCTTCGGCTGTGACACAATCGGGTACCTTGATATAGCAATTGGAAGCTTCTTGGGAGTGATGAGAGCAGCCGAGAAGATGACAGATACAAAGTTGATTGACAAAACCAAGACCCCTGGATTGTTCAGTTGGGCTGAGAGGTTTGGCTCAAATGCTATTGTGAAGGATGTTTTTCCTGAAACAGAGACGCTTGTGGAGCATGCCAAGATGATCCTTGCTAGAGCCAAAGCACAGTAATTTCCCAAATTCTGTTGTCACCAAGTCAATAACTTGGGCGTCTTTGGATTGCTCAAGATGGTGGTTTTTTTTTTTCCTTTCCAATTTTAGTTTGTTTTCCTTTTGAGGGTTGTAATTGAATAATTGGTATTGTTTGTTGCTGTTTTAATTTGCTCTGGTTCCTGACTTCGGTCGGCTAGCTTGGGAGGCGGCTGTTGTTGTTTTTTTGCTTTGTTTTAGAAAATAATAGTCTTTAAATCTCATGAACCAATTGTCACGCCCGGTCTAGTTGGGTGTAGCGCGCATGATGAATCTAACTTTTCCAACCACGCAAAATCTGATTATTCTTCCAGCGTGGGACAAACTAATTACAATAATTTCAAAAGCTTTAGCATGGAGACAATTTCCAATTCAAGGGTGGCCTCAATTGTAAATCGTTTTAGTCAGCCAAATATAGTTTTTTTTATCTCTAAAAATATTGTTAAACCATTTTTCCATCACCACTAGCTGGGTTGGATGGAAGTAAGTTGCCAAAATTGACCGTATGCATGACGCATTCCATGACACAAACGAAGGCAGCCGTCTTCTTCCCCAAGGCCAACCCATAGTATAAAAATTATCAATAACCCATCCTTGATTTCCCAAATCCATACCCACTCCCCAAAACACATTTCTTCTTTACAAACAGTCTTGCCTTACTTCAGCTTCAAATCCATGGCATCTAGTGACATAAAGGTTCTAGGCACAGTGACGTGCCCATACGCGCACCGGGTTCAGATCGCCTTCAACTTGAAGTCTGTCGACGACTACGAGTTTATCGAGGAGAAATATGAGTCCAAAAGTGAGTTGCTACTTAAATCCAACCCGGTTCACAAGAAAATCCCGGTTATGATCCATGGGTGAAAACTCATTTGCGAATCCCTTATTATTGTGCAGTATATTGACGAGGCGTGGACCGATGGCCCAAGTATTCTCCCTTCGAATCCGTATGATCGGGCTATGGCCAGGTTCTGGGCTGCTTATGTTGATGATAAGGTATGTTTCTTATTTTAATTTTGTGTTTGGTTTGGTCGACAGTCGAATCCCCATGCTTGGAGGAGCAGCTCTTGCTCTAGCAAGAGTTACATTTTTCATTTGTAGCTACAAAATGGATTCTTACTACTTTCTGAGTTTGCCTTTGTATGAGCAATGAGCATCACCGGATCTTACCGGCCCATACTTTTTCGTAAATTGTTCGATTAAATTTTTACACGAAAGTGAAAAATCTGTGAGAATTTAATGATAATCCATTAAGAAAATTGTTCCAATGTTCATTCAAACAGGTGAATGTGAAAAGCCAAGAACAGTCTTAAGTTTCTCTTTGAGTAAACGAATTTTCAGAATTTACACACCGTACCTCCACTGATTTTTTTTTTTTTTTTTTGAACAGCAAGACATTTCCATAAATTAACCAGCCTCAAAAAGAGGAATCCGAGTTACAAATGCTAGAAAGGGAGGGGGGAGGGTTAGAAGCCCAATTGAGAGGGATGGAACCTTTGAGACAATTGGTAGCCACCCAATGGGCAACCCTATTACATGATCTGGGAATCCAGGAGAAAGAACAATGCAGAAGCGAATTAAAGTTCCTTATATCTTGGATGATAGCTGCACATTCCCAAGGGGGGACATTTTCATTGGAGCAGAGCTTGATCACCATTTTGCTGTCGCTTTCAATGGTAGCCTGGGTAATGCCCATGGAGTTCAGGAGAGAAAGAGCTAAACGGATGGCAAGGGCTTCACTTTGTAGAACAGAGGAAGAATGGACTGTAGAAGCCTTACCATCAAAGATATGTCCTTGGTCATCACGGATAACAGCAGCAATGGCAGCCATGGAGTGCCCCTTAATCAGAGCTGCATCGCAGTTAATTTTGAAAGAGTTTAGGGGAGGGGCTTGCCAAGTTTGGGCTATTAACACCGAAGCTTCTGGGGGCCTTAGAGGGTCACGGGGTAAGCAGCTGGTTAGGTGTTCATGCCAATGACCACTGATTGGAATGTAATGTATATGATTGTGCAGTGGTGGCCGGTGCTGTTCAGGCTCCGAAACATAGAGGAAGAGGAGGCAAAAGCAGAAGCGATAGAGCAAGTTAAGGAAGCAAACATGTTGTTGGAGGATGCTTTCGTCAAACGTGGCAAAGGAAAGGATTTCTTCGGCGGTGACTCCATCGGGTACATCGACATAGCCCTCGGGAGCTTCTTGGGGTGGCTAAGAGCGATCGAGAAGATGGCCGATATAAAGCTGCTCGACAAAACCAAGACCCCTGGGCTGTTCGGATGGGCTGAGAGGTTTGGTTTAAATGCTGCTGTCAAAGATGTTATTCCGGAAACAGAGAAGTTTGTGGAGTTTATCAAAATGAGGACTGCCAAAGCTAAATCCCAGTAATTTCATAAATGCGGTTTTTGAATTCGGTTTTCACCAAGTCAATAAATTGGGATGATTTTCCTGATCAAGATGGTTTTTTTTTTTTTTTTTTTTTCAATTTTGGTTTCTGAGTTGTGCAAGTCAGTAATTGTTCTTGTTTGTATTGGGTTGAGCAATTTCTAATATAAGGTATTGATCTTGTCGCACGGTTCCAAAAATAAATTGATAAAAACTAGAAATTAACTTCAAAAGAATGATGATCAAGTAAGATTTGGATCCGTTCAAAAAAAAAAAAGTAAGATTTGGATGAATTACGCTATGTTTTCTAATTTAATTCAGTAAAAAGAGTAGTTGGTGATTGTTTTAAGAAATAAGAGAATTAAGAAAGCAAGTAATTGAATTGGTTGAAAAACTAGTGAGAGAAGGATTATGGGTTTCGAATTCACTCCGATCACGTAACTAAGTTTTGTATAAGTTAGGGTTACGATTCAAATCATAAGGGGCTATCACTAGGGATTGCAAACCCTTTCGATAATTGTCAAGAGAATATTTTTTTTTTCTTTTTTGAATAGGAAAAAGAACAATTTTATCAATCTTTGAAAATAAATTACAAAGATTAAAAGGATTCTAAGCATAAGGCATAACAACGGAGCAAGAGCAAACCAAGTGTAAGAAGCCCTCACTCCGAAGATCATACGCCACTAGGACCCAAAAAAGAAATAACAAATTGGCAAGATGCCAACCAAAGCCTCAAAACTCTCACCCACCAAAGCCCCCACCCTTCTGAACCAGACCCTAGAAGATACCGTAGCCTTTACTACCCAAAAAAGACAGAGACCCAAAGATCCAACAACCAAAACAAGTAATCCATATTTTCAGCCATGTCCTCATACCTTTTCCTTCTCAGCCATGTCATCATCGTCCTGGGATTGATGAGTTGAGCCATCCACCCATGAGTCCAGGCCATCTATAGAGTTTGAGTTTGGTTGACACGATCTCCCTAGGGAGAGAAATCTCCCAATGTCCCCATCATTTTTGGACCATGGACATCGAGATATGGGGTTTTAGATTTGGGTTCTGGCTCCTGAGTTTGGTAAAATAAATACTCCCTCCGTCCCCAAATAATCCCTCCATCTCCAAATAAAATGTAGAGTATTCCATTTTAGATTGTTACTTAATGAGTGTGTAGTTTGAAAAGTGAATGGGCATTTGTATAATTATTATTTTGCCCTTTGAAAAATTAAAGGGTAAAGAGTTAAGAGCCTGTTTGGATGAGGCAAAAGATGCCCGGAATAGCTTGGGCTCCGATTAGGAATCCTGGGCCCACTATCTTGCCTGGATTTGGGTGTAAAAATCATGCCCGTTATGCATAGTTTTCCAAAAGATTTTAGCAACCCAGTTGCTAAAATCATGGTGATTTTAGAAAATGAGTTCAGCAGGTGCTAAAATAATGGTATTTCAAATAAAAAATTAAGTGTTTCCTTGTATTATTTTTAAAATTTTTTACACCGAATTAAAGTACACGAGGAATACTTTAATTTGGTGCCAAAAAAATCGAAAAATGATACACGGAACTACTTCATTTTTTTATTTCAAAACCATGATTTTAGTACCTACTGAACTCATTTGCTAAAATCACCATGATTTTAGCAACTGGATTGCTAAAATCTTTTGGAAAACTATGCCTAATTTTGGCTGGGAGTAAATATGGACCCCAGAGTGACCAGTTGACGTTGCTACCCCCCAATACCCCTGTTCTCTCTTCCACCACTCCCCACCACTCCTCTTCTCCCTTGAATTCACAGACTACTCTAGTGTCATATTCTGAACCAAAACCAAGTTTTTTATCGGTCATAATTTTGAACGAAAAGCAAATTTGGCATCATGAGTCTCTTGACTTCAAAAATGCAACAAGCGTTGTTGGCTTCAAATGCACGTGGATTTGAAGATTAAAATTGTTAAGCAATCCGTAGAACTACACATGAAATACTCGAACGCAAAAATAAATCAAATTCACAGATTGTAGAAATCACGCAGATGAAGTTTTTGAAACCTGAAGAGTGAAACTAAAACTTGAAATTGGTGGGAAAAAAATGATCGAGACTTGTGTTTGGCACAAACTCCTTAAGACGAGATTTGCCCTCCCTAGAGTGCTACGAGTCTGTAACGGCTCCCGTCATCAAGATGCAACGATCTCTCATTCTACAAGTCTGTCAGCACCAGAAATAAGTACTCCCTCCGTCCCAATTTGTTGTGTCTATTTCTTATTTTGGACGTCTCAAAAAATCGTCTATATCTTTCAATCTATACTGTTTTTTATAGTCAATATGGATCTTATTTGATAGATCTCAATTAATTTTTTAATACAAAGATTTCGAAATCGTAAAAAATATTATAGATTATGTACTATAGACAATTTTTTGAGAAGTTCTAAAAAGGAAACAGGCGCAACAAATTGGGACGGAGGGAGTAATAAAGTAACCCTCTTGCAACAAAAAAAAAAACAAAACAAAAAATTTGCAGAACTGTACGAGGAGCAATGCAATGGAGGAGAAATTTTCCGAAGAGCGTTGGAACAGGAAAGGGGGTTGTTTAAATAGGTTTTCAAGTTTTAGGCGCTGTCCGAAATGGTGCCTCCGAAGATACTCCATTGTACGTTAAAAGATGTGTGTAGTTAAAGAAAAAAGGGTAATTTACACTGACCTCCCTTGAGGTTTCTGACTTGTACACTGACCACCCCTACGTTATTTGAAATAGCACTGACGTCCCTTGAGTTTTATATTTTAGCATCAAAAGCACCCTTTTGGTACTGAAATAGCACTGACCTCCCCTGAGTTTTATAATTTAGTATCAAAAGCACCATTTTGTTACTTGGTCGTCAGTGATAGTATCGGGAATTGATGAGGTAAGCCATTAACCTTTGTTGAATTTCCAAAATGGCCCTTGACACTAGTTTTGGATTACACTAATACAGTAGAAAATTTTCCATTTTGCACATCACAACACCATAAGTAGCAGAATTTTCTACATCACAAATTTTCTACTGTACTAGTAGAAAATTCAGTACCCAAGTGATGCAAAGCAACTGAAAATGACTTACTTATACTCTTATTTGATGTAAAATTTATGAACTAGGACACATCCATTTGTTAAACAAAAAATTGAATTAAAAGACATGTATATTTGGTAGCATTTTTTTTTTTAACTGCAAAAGCCAAACGGGGAATTCGTTTCATTTTTTTTTTTATAGAAATTGTCCACCCATAAATTATATTCTAAGTATTCATGCATGATCATTTTTTAGAAAAAGAAGAGAGTCTTTTGCATTTAGATTGTAACTAGTGTCAATGGCTATTTTGGGAATTCAACAAAGATTAATGGCTTACCTCATCAATTCCCGTTACTGTCACTGACGGCCAAGTAATAGAAGGGTGCTTTTGATACTAAAATATAAACTCAGGGGTGGTCAGTGTTATTTCACTAACAGAAGGGTGCTTTTGATACTAAAATATAAAACTCAGGGGAGGTCAGTGCTATTTCAGATAAAGTAGGGGTGGTCAGTGTACAAGTCAGAAACCTCAGGGGAGGTCAGTGTAATTTACCCAAGAAAAATGTGTACCTTAATAGTCTTTGAATGTGATGAACCAACTGTCGCGCCCAGTCCGGTTGGGTACGGCGCACATAGTGTATCTAACATTTCAAACCTAGAATAAGTTCGCAGAAAGGGTATCCAGAATTTTCCCAGAATTTGAAAATTAATGGCTCAGATTCACTTAAAATTCTGAATGTGTTTTCTGGGTACATAGCAGTGCTCTTTCCAACCCAAAAGGTTAAGTGCCCAGAAAAGGCACCCAGAATTTACACAGAAAGTTAAAATTGATGGTCCAGATTCACTTGGGTGTGTTTTCTGGGTACGTAGCAGTCTCTTTCCAACCACACAAAATCGACCTCCCTAAAAGAGAGTGAACCCTCTCTTCTATTGGCTAAAAAGAGATAATGGGACCCACTCTTAGCCCAATCCAACTCAACCCAAGTTAAGTTTACCTTCTATTCTCTCTCTCCCAAATTTGGAATTTTTGTAAGTACGTTCTTAGATTTTCCCATAAAAAAAAATGGTGGAGAAATACCAAGTGTTTTAACAATTTCCTTTTTTTCCCTCGTTTAGTTTATGAGAAAACAGAGGGAATTGAGTTAAAAGGAATTTGTTTTGATTTAATAACTGGAAGGAGTAGGAGGTTTAATTTACGATGAAATTCTGTATTGTCTAGTTGTTGAAATTTTCGAAAAAAATGACTAGTACATTTTTTATTTACTAATAAAAAAATTGCTCGACAAATACCCAGTAAGTGTTTTTTAAACAAATTTTCCTTTGGTTTTTCATTGTTTGGTTTCTGAGAAATTGGAGGAAATTGAACTGTAAAATAATGGACTTTTAATTTGGAAATCGGAAAATGGAGTCCGTGGCTTAATATGGATAAAATTCTCAATAATGATACATTCACTCCCAATTAGTCACTCCCATCCACACCCCAGCACTGTTCACGTGGGCCCCAACCCCACCCACTTCACCCCAGGGAAAAAAAAAAAAAATTTCCGAAATTTTCAAAATCCCCAAAACTGGGTTTCACCAGCCATTTTCGCGGCACCTTTGAGAGACAGAGAAGAGAGGAAGAAGATCGTAGAGAGGAAGAAGATCGTGAACCACGACCCACCCTCCGACGCTCGACTGACCTTCACCACTGCCCTTCACCGGCGACTGAATCGGCGGTCTCCCTTTCCGACTCAAGCCCAACCCGTCCAATTGAACCACGACGACGACGCCTAGAAATCGGTCGACTCAACCAAGGTTGGTCTCTCTCTCTCTCTCTCTCACACACACACACACACACACACACACACATTGTCACAGACACCTCTGCAACAGATGATTGAGCTGCATCTCATTGCATTCCTTCTTGGTACGTACTCTATTTATGCAAGGATGTTAAACCTAAAGCCAAAACTCTGCAGCTACATTGGAGTTTAATCTTTTGGAACTGAAAACTCCAAAAGGAAACTGGCTCAAAACTCTTCCGAACTAGTCTCCGGGTACCTGCCAAGTCTTCAAAAATTGTTGGAAGGAATGATTGTTTGAGTTGTTATTGTGAAAAAAATTGAAGCATTGACCACTGTTTAATTAGTTTTGCCAAGGAGCCATAATGACCACTGTTTAATTATGTACCAATGTCTACCTGGGATTGTTTTCTTTTCAAAAAATTTTGCCACCAGATTGTGAATTAGGCCACCAGATTTAATGCCACCAGATTGTTTTCTTACTGTATTTGTAAATTAGGGCACCAAATTTAGTGTTTTGTTACGTGCTAAAGTACGCGTATTATACTCACTTGTTCTTGTTTATTTTTAATCTGCAGACGATGTTTCAGTTACCATCGCCACCATCGGTGATCTGTCCTCTATCTTCCCAAATTGAAAGGGACGAAGAAGTGGAAGAGGTATGGAGTGGAGACAACGTAGAAGAAGAAGAAGAGGTTAGGAATGGTTCTCCAATAAAGGAAGGTTGTGATGGTAAAGCGGCAATTCAGATTTCTGAAGATACAGTCGAGGAACCGAAGATGGGAATGGAATTCGATAGCCCCAGCGATGCTTTTTTTTATTACTCAAAATTTGCGAAAGAAAAGGGGCAGTGGCTAAAAGATCTTCGAAAAGGGGAAAAGATGGAGTGTTGAGACATGTAATGTTTGAATGCAACAAACGTGGAAAGGCAAGGCCTAAAGGAAGCAATCTTACCAATCCACGTCCACAGGCAAAAACGGAATGTCCGGCTCACCTTAATATGTGTTTAACCCAGGAGGGAAAGTGGAGGGTAAGTCGGGTTATCTTGGAGAGAGTGTTCTAAAAGTCAATGTTAATGTAAGTAAATAATGAGCTTGGTATTTTCCTGTTACACTTTTATTTTATTTTATTGGTCTTGATTTATGATAATTTTTTATGATATGGCAAAATAATGGGAGCGACGTGGGAGCATTAATGTGGCCACAAATGGGAGCACTGATGTGGCCAAACATGATGACCCATAACTTTCAAAATCGAACAAACTTGATGCCGACCACGCAAAGTGCAATAAGAGGAGGGCCACAATCAAGTTTCATGGGAAGTCACTTGCAAGAATGCGAAGGTGTTCAACCAAGTTTTTTACAAATGTTGAATGGAATGAACCATGAAGAAGAGTAGAAGACTTGGTTGCTTAAATTTTGTTGTATCGTGTCATGTATGGAATGAATCACTTTTATTTTTTATTGTATCGTGTCATGTTTGTATCATGTCCTGTATGTATCGTGTCATGTTTGTATCGTGTATGTATTGTATCCATATCCAACTTTGTATCCGTATCCGTATCCGTTTGTGAATGAAATGTATTTTACTTTCTTTTTATTGTATCGTGTCCTGTTTGTATCCGTATCCGTATCTATGAATGAAGTATTTTTCCGTATCCGTTTCATAAATGGATAAGTTAATTGGTTGCACCTTTGTTGTTTTTTGTATCCGTATCCGTATCTATGAATGAAGTATTTTTCCGTATCCGTTTGATAAATGAATAAGTTAATTGGTTGCACCTTGGTTGTTTTTTGTATCCGTATCCGTATCTATGAATGAAGTCTTTTTCCGCTATCCGTTTTAGCAATGCAGCACATTAGACACTTTATCCGTTTAGCTGAAAGAGTGTTTAAATGCCATTTCTGGAAAAATTTGGGCAGCATTTCCGCTATTTTCTTGCATACCCGACGTCTAAGCGTCTCATCAGACAATCACCTATTAAGGCATAACATAAAAGTAGGCCATAGAATAACCCAAAATAAACTTGAAATTCACTGTCATTCATTACATAACCTTGTCATTCATTACATAACCATTGTCCGAAACGGACTTGAAATTAACTGTTTTACAGTACCTTACCATATTACATAACAGATTACCAATACAAAAGGTGGATAACTAGTAATATACAAATTACAATCCCAATGCCGGAATGGATAACTATAATACGGACTGCATTCCGTATGGCTAAAATGAGTTCCCTTAAGTTGTTGTTGAGGTCGACGTTGTATTGAGTTCCTGATCCAATGAAGTCGCGTGTCATCCAGATGTGGCGTTTGAAGAAGCGGAAGCCATGTCAGCTCTACAAAAAACAAAAAAAACAAAAGTCAGTTGATATATAACAAGCCGTTTATGCTATGACAGATTCAGAAGGTAAAGTTGGATATTGAGACGTGAGTAAATGTGCTGATTGCCTCATGCATGTGAAGGGCTCTGAATTTTGGACATAATTTTCATTCTTGTACAAGAAAATAGGAAGAGGTACAATAATGAGCAGCAAGATACCAATAACTGAAGTTATATCAGTATTCCACTATGGGATTGGAATGATAAGCTATAGAGAAGCCATCAAGTTCACACAAGCCATATGGACATTTATTTGACATGGAATCTGCTTTTACTGATGACTGAAGCCTTGCAATCATATGGACATAAAGTATTTTCATAGAAATGATGTTCTAATATGAGAGGATCAGAAGATAAGCAGCAAACAGCATTTCTGTAAAAAAAATGGCAATATCTTTGCCATTTGTCTTTTCATAAGAGCACAAAAACTGGAGATGCAGAAATGCATACAACTCGCTTTTGGACTTCTTCTGAGATGCTTCAAGTCCCAAAAATGCTTTCCTAGAAGCTACGAATCCAAACTCTTTTACCTTTTGTTTTCCTCCACCCAAATCCCTCCAACATGTCAATGTATCTTGTAACTAAAGGGAAGGTACTTGTTGTACCATGTTTATTGCTATGTTCGCTCCGATATGAGAAACGGGAATGTGGTACCAACATGCGTTAAGTAGCGGTTTGGTAGAGTATACGTCTACAGAATACAATCTAAGAATGGACTTATTTCAAGAGATAATTTTTTATTATATAGAGAATTATTTATCTAATTATTCTGTTCAGCATAATTCTAGAACTACAAACAATATGAGCAATTTTTCCTGTGCTGTCTTGCCAAAGCTCCAATTTCTACCGGGAAAACATTGAGATCCCTTTGGATATCCAAATTCTTTGCTTTGGAATGAACATTTACCATATTTCGAGACGTGCATTCCAAAACCCAAGTTGCTTAGGTATTAAGCATTCTTTCTGGCAACATATGCATATATTGGTCTGTCTCATTTTTTTCATGGTGAATCCTCCTACAAAACAGGACTGTGCATTACAACTCAAGCATGGTAAAATAACCACATACCATCCAGAAGTGCTTCAGACACCTCATCTCTCGTCACATTCAGTGCTCGCAGCAGTATAGCTATGTTCTGTGACTTCTTGGGGTCCAACACTCTGTTTTCTTGCTCGACGGGAGGGAATACCGATCTTCTAGTCGCCTCTTTCGGCGCTGAATTTGCCGAATTACATCCAAAAAGACTTTCCATCATGTCCTCATTCAATCTACAAACATTCCCAAAAATTGTTTCTAAGACCACAGGCAGTAGTACTAGTCATCAGTCATCACTATGAGAAATTGCTATTATATAGAGAATTATTTATCTAATTATTCTGTTAAGCATAATTCTAGAAGTAGAAACAGTATGAGCAATTTTTCCTGTGCTATAGGGATAGCTTGTCATATTGGCAAAAGGCAAACAAAGAAAGAAGTGATAATGCTCGTAAAGAATCGGGTTTCAATTCCAATCAAGTTAACGATGCTACTGGTTGTACTACATCAAATGGGTCAAGTGCTTCAATAGAAGATATCATGTGTGGGAAGCTTAAAAGTGAGGGTTTTGTGTTTGGTGCAAGTAGGAGTGGGTTAATGTCGAATCTTACCCGAGGGCACCAACCCGAGGGATTCAGTGCAGTTAGCATTGTTATAAAAAATCCGACAAATGTTATAAAGAGAAGGTCACAGTGTTATCCTGTACAAATCACTGGTTGGCCATTGGAAAGGTAATAACAGCACAAACATTTTCACAAACAGGTAATGTGCATTAGTTTTCATTGTCATTCATGGGTGCCTCAATGCCATGAAACAAACCTAACACAAGCACAGCATCAACCTATGCTTCTCTCAAATTACTTATAAAACTGAACGTGATACAGACAAATGAACGTGATACAGACAAACATGCAACAATGAGACATAGAAAACCCCAACAGACGAAGTCCCATTTCTTGAAACCCAAAACCGGGTTCAAAGAACTTCAATTTCAAAACCCTAAAATCGGTAAGTACAAGCACTTCACCTGTTCAAGTACCCTAGTCGGACGTTGGAACCCAGTTGAAACAAGCAAAGAGAGAGAGAGAGACCTGGCGTCGCCTTGCCGTACGTCTTCTTCGATTTGCCGTTGTCGGAGTCGTCGTGAACTGGTGGTTGTGCTGGGGAGTGACGTTGGCGTTGGAGTCGCCGGTGAAGGGGGCAGTCAAGCGTCGGAGGGTGGGTCCCGATCTTCCTCTCTCCTCTCTTCTACCTCTCTTCTCTGTCTCTCAAAGGTGCCGCGAAAATGAGAGTGAAACAGACGATTTGGGGATTTTGAAAATTTCGGAAATTTTTTTTTTTTCCCTCCTGGGGTGTAGTGGGTGGGCCCCACGTGGGGGCCCACGTGAACAGTGGCTGGGGTGTGGATGGAAGTGTCTAAAGGAGAGTGAACGTATCATTATTCTTTTAAATGGTTTCCATCACCACTAGCTGGGTTGGATGGAAGTTAGTAGCCGAAATTTACCGATTGAAGCTCCACGTCTGCATGACGCATTCAATGACCCAAACGAAGGCGGCCCATTCTTCATCCCCAAGGCAAAACCATAGTATAAAAAGTATCAACCACCCATCCTTTGATTTCCCAAATCCATACCCACTGCCCAAAACACATTTCCTCTTAACAGTCCTCCCTTCAGCTTCAAATCCATGGCATCGAGTGATGTAAAGGTTATAGGCGCACCGCTAAGCCCGTACGTGAATCGGGTTCAGATTGCCCTCAACCTGAAATCAGTCGACTACGAGTTTCTCGTGGAGAAATTTGGGTCCAAAAGTGAACTGCTGTTGAAATCAAACCCGGTTCACAAGAAAATCCCGGTTATGATCCATGGGGGGAAACCCATTTGTGAGTCCCTTATTATTGTGCAGTATATTGACGAGGTGTGGACCAATGGCCCAAGTATTCTTCCTTGGAATCCGTATGATCGGGCTATCGCCCGGTTCTGGGCTGCATATGTTGAAGATAAGGTATGTTTCTTGTTTTATTTTTTTGTCTTTTTATTACAGAAAGTAGGTGCTGAAATGTAGTTACTAAAAAACAGGCCGGCAAGTCCGTATGATCGGGCTATTGACTAATTCCAAAGCCTCGAAATTTTATGACCGGTTGACCTTCTAATGTGCCGAAACATGTTTGGTTCGGTCGACAGTCGAATCCCCATGCTTGGAGGAGTAGCTCTAGCAAGAGTTACTTTTTTTCATTTGTAGATACAAAATGGATTTCTATGACTTTTTGAGTTTGCTTTTGTATGAGCAATTTAGCATCTCCAGTGCTTACCCATATTTTTACGTATATTGTTCAGTTAAATTTTTGCATGGAAGTGTAAAAATCTGTGAGAATTTAATGAAAATCCATTAAGAAAATTGTTCCAATGTTTATTCAAACAGGTGAATGTGTTATATTAAAAAGCCAAAAACAGTCTTAAGTTTCACTTTGAGTAAACAGCAGATGAGCTTTTTTAAGAAAGATCCTAAACGAATTTTCACAAAGTACCTCCACTGATTGGAATGTAATGTACATGATTGTGCAGTGGTGGCCGACACTGTTCAGCCTCCGAGACATAAAGGAAGAGGAGGCAAAAGCGGCAGCTCTAGAGCAACTTGAGGAGGCAAACATGCTGTTGGAGGATGCTTTCGTCAAATGTGGCAAAGGAAAGGATTTCTTCGGTGGTGACATCATTGGGTACATCGACATAGCCCTTGGGAGCTCCTTGGGGTGGCTGAGAGCGATCGAGAAGATGGCCGATATAAAACTGCTCGACAAAACCAAGACCCCTAGGCTATTCGGATGGGCCGAGAGGTTTGATTTAAATGCTGCTGTGAAGGATGTTATTCCGGAAACAGAGAAGTTTGTGGAGTATACCAAAATGAGGGCTGCCATAGCTAAATCCCAGTAATTTCCTAAATACGGTTTTCCAATTTGGTTTTCAGGGATGCTTTTACTGATCAAGATGGGTATTTTTTTTTTTTTTCCTTCTCCTTTTTCAAGTTTGGTTAGCTTTTCTTCCGAGTTGTGTAAGTCAGTCATTGTTCTTGTTTGTAGTGGGGTGTGCAATTTTTGATATAATGTATTGATCGTGTCATATCATACCAAAAATAAATTTATAAAACTAGAAATTAATCCTTATTCAGAAGAATTGTGGTCAAGTCAGAGTATATCTGCAAAGACAAATTAACTAAATTATGCTAGTTTCGATTGGTTTCTAATTTAATTCAGCAAAAAGTAGTTGGTGATTGTTTTTTAAAAAATTAAGAGAATTAAAAAAGCAAGTAATTGAATTGGTTGAAAAAGTAGCGAGAGAAGGATATAGGGTTTCGAATCCATCCAGACTATGTAACTAAGCTTTGTATAGGTTAGGGTTACCATTCGAATAATAAGGGATTATCGCTAGGCTTGCAAACACTTTCAATAATCGTCAAGAGAATATTGAGTTGCTAACAGGCATGTACCATCCTATAGAACGAACCATCTCGTTAATACAACTCGTCTCGTTCATGGACTATTTAGTGGCACGATCTGTCTCACGAGCATAACTCATCTCAATTACCAAAGCACAAGCATTGGAATCAATTAATTAACTATGTATTTGAAATAGTACACAAATGCTCAATAGATTGAAAGTATTAAAAACATTCCGTTCAATTATGATGAACAGGGTTTTAGTTAAACAATCGATTTGAATCATAAACCTAAAACCTATACATACACAGAGTTATGACCAGGGCTTCGTCTTCTCCCTAGATGGAGTTTAGCCGGCTATAGAGATGGAGATGAATGTGCTAAATGTTGAAGAGAAGCCATGGAATCTCTCTTCCTTGTGTTTCTTTCTCTAGCTAGGCTTGCCTCACAATAGTTGGAATAATTTTAGATCCCCAAAAAACGTACATAGCAGTCTCCTTTTATACCTTAATTAAGATCTAAAAATTACATAAAACGCGTGTTTTCTAATCACAAGCTATCGCGACCCTCTTGACGGATTTGAAAACTGTCTAGACAAAAATTACAGTACAAAGTTTGAAGGTGAATAATGATAGTCCGGACGAAGGTCCCGGATGGATTTTGAATTTTCTGCATCTTTGTTTCTGCTTCCAGGCCCGTTTTGGCCTAGTAAAAGCCCGAATAAAAAAATTTCTATCTCACTCAAAGTTGTAACCATTTAAACCATCTTTCCTCCAATTAGAATCACCTGATCATTTAGATAACCGAGAAGAAAGTTATGGGCCAAAGTACCAAAACCTGCACTGCGACGCTCTGAATTTAGATTTAAGTCTAACTCTGGATTTTTCCTTCCTAACTGCGCTTTATTGCACTCATTGATCTCCAAAGCCTACAAACACATTAAAATCATTAATCCGCTCTATAAGTACTAACGTGAACGGACACACAAGTATAGATTAGGGAACTAAATTGGGTACAATTAAGCACGTATCACACTTCCCAGCTTACACTTTGCTAGTCTCTTAGCAAAGAAAAGAAATATGCAACTGCAACAAACGAACTAAAATGGATATGTATTTTGAACCCCGAAGCGGCAACGGTAGGACATGTGAAGTCTCTCGAGACTGAGTCCCAACTTCAATTCTCACCGTGTCATGCAATCAACAAATGAAATCACTCGAAACAAGGTGCATATTATACGCTCTCAGTGCTTGCGGTTGGAAGTTATGTAGATTGAAGCAAAATACTCCACAAATGATGACACGAAAACAAATGCTCCTTAAAGTAAACACACGATCTCATGAGCGGAACACTAAGCATTGGAATCCTCAATATATCCCTCAATCCACACCTCTATCACCTATAAGATCAAATAGGACTTTAACTCCGAGCATACTTTTAGGTAGGGAAAAAGTGTATCAAAGTTAGTGTAAAACAAATAAATGTCCGAGAATAAGCTCGCAACAACTCACAGAGAGCATATTCAACAATACAATTAATGAACGCCTATATTTTTTTTTCAAGTACTCCACCTGATCTCTCTCATTCTAATTCTTCAATACAATTCCACACATTACGAACAATCATTCGTCCTCCCAATCAAATATTTTTGGTGACTTCTCTCTTTAATTCATTAAATTTCAAACGTGTTTTTTTTAATTTTCTGTAACTTTGCTTTTTCTTCAACGATGAGGAAGACATCATCACCCAAAGCACACCTTACAACTACACTCATCCCCTTCTTCTCAAAGATTAACCTTCGCACTTTCGCCATTCTCAAGAGACAAATAGTCAATAGATTGAAAGTAATAAAAACATTCCATTCAATTGTAATGAAACGGGTTCTAGTTTGTAGGAAAGGTCAGCGCGTCTGGTAACGTGGCAATTGACCAACCCGTAACGGATAGCCACGTCGCTCGAGTGAAATTGAAAGAGACACGTCAGACATCAGTTGAATTTAGCAATCAGCGAGTAGACACCGCGAAGATGGAGCTTCGCGGTATGATATACCCAAACTTCTGTTACTTCCAGAAAAGGATGCCCTCAATAAGGGAAACATCACCGAGAAGAGGTTCGCCCCTCGCGAAACCCTCAGCGAAGGAGATCGACGCGACGGGGAAGAATGAACTCTCCCGCGAATACGCGAACTAGGCTCGCGACGGCACCTGACCAAAAGGCAGGGGAAGGGAAGTCGATACGAGCTCGAAAGAGGTCTTGGCGCGAGCCAAAGGGCTCGCGACCACGACCAATACCGCGGGAATAGGGGAGATACAAGTGGCTTGGTGGCTTTAAAGGATTAAGGGACGCTACGAGGGAAATGATGCACTGGAATGACCTAATGGAAGCTTCCTAACGGCCAGTGACATCACCCACGTCGCCCAGGTATACGGAGAGAGCACGTGTCATCATATTATTGGGGAAATGTCTGCAGCTCAATGATTGGGTGCAGATCCCTATAAATATGGGGCATTCATTCATAAATTCTCGGGGACACAGAGAGATCTTCTGATTCATCCTTGAGCACAGAAATTCTAGAGAGAGGAAGTAACTCTGAGCTTTGGAAACAAGAGCATTGCTCTTGCTGGGGCTCGCGAGCTCACATTCTCATCTAGAACTGTAATTTCAAGGACGATGATGATCTTGAGGGGAATGAACTGAACATTGCTGCCTTCTCTTTCTGTACACTTGGCTTAATCCTTCACCCCTACTCACACTCTCTTATTCCTGTTTGATCATTTGTTACCAATTCTGTCATTAGCTATTGTTTGCCTCTCCAAAGTTGATTCTATTTTGGCTTAAACAAAGAACCTACTCTACATAGTTAAACAATCGAATCAAATCATGAACCTAAAAAAACATACACAGAGTTACTTGGACTGGGGTTTTACCCTCCTCCTAGATGGAGATGAACGGACCTTAGGTTGAAGAAGCTATGGAATCCCTCTTCCTCCTTGTCTCTCTCTCTCTCTCTCTCTCTCTCTCTCTAGACTTGCCTCTCAATAGTAAGAATAATTACTTAGAACCCAAAAAGCATACATTGCGGTCTCATTTGATACCCTAAGACTAAAAATTACATAAAAACACGTGTGTTTTCTGATCAAAAGCTATCTCGACCGTCCATACGGATTTGAGAAACGTCGGGAAGAAAAAACCATTTGAAAATGTGTTTTACATTGAGACCACCAAATTTTCATACATTGGAAAGAAGTAAATGAAAAGCCAAAAATTAGGCTGCCAAACACCACGTAGATCCATACTCCTCAACCTACCCTTCTTCACAACCCACACTGGCTTTAAATTCACACATCAAAAATACGCTGTGATTTCCTTGTTCTTTTCCAAGTGTAGAATGCTAAGATATGATGTAGGAATGGGAATTTTGTATGTAATTCCAGTATGTTACTGTAACGCCCCGCATTTTTGGGATACGTTATGGATTAATATTACAATTTAAAGTCGGTCTTAAACAGTAATAATAATAACCAAAAATACATATAGATGATCTATCCTTCACAGATTACAAAAAGGTAGACTGGGTGGGTTCTACGGCTCCGCAAATCTCTCCGCCTGGTGGATCTCCATCTCGGCAGCTCCTCCGGCTCCGTGTTCTCCGTAGAGGTTCACCTGTCCATCGTGATAATCTAGCATAATACGTCAGAGTCACGAAGCAACATCGTGGTATTATGCCAGGGCAACACCGTAAGCGAGGACGCTCAATAGATACCCTACCCCAACCTTAAACTAGCAATTCTAGAACAATATTGTAGGTGGCAGGTAAATAGTTGAAAATCATTTATCAAAACAGTAGGTTCATGCGTGTCAATGCATCAATATCAAATCATATCAAATCAGAGTGCAGCTTTAATAAAATCAGTATCTCGTATCATTTCAGAATCCAGAGTGTAGTGTCAGTATTTCGTATCATTTTCTCATAACAACATTCTTCTTCAAATTTTCAACCATGTCAACATCTCACATCTCTCGAAAGTTATTGGCCCGTTCTACAACCCCGTTCTAACGGTCACCAACCTTTCCGTTCGAAGGTTCGGCCACCCATAAACTGACTCCTGCAGTATGAGTTCCGCTAACTCCGCGTCACACACGACATAGCCCCGATTTTCTTATAGCACCGAACTTAACAGCCTGTTTATAAGATCCGTTTACTATGTGTTGTACTGAGTAAGTTCTGCCCGTCAAATTCACCCGCGGAATTTGAGGAGAAACTTCAAACAGCACTACCGTATAGTTCCGTTGGGCTTTGACCACCAGTTCACCCCGGGGAACTGAGGCGGGACTCCAACAGCATCAACATTTCAACTTTCATCACATCAACATTTTCATTCTCATCTCTATCTCTTCCATTTAAAAACATCGATCACTTTCTCGAAAAACGTGTCGTGTCGTATCGTCTAAAGAAAAACGTGCACATGCCATAATTTCATAAAACAAAATCCTCCGTTTAGGATCGTTTCACGATAAACTTTTCGTTTACAAATATTTCACGATAACCGTGTTACTTTAGGTATAAAATCTCGTTGGTGACTTTCTTTAGACAAATGAGATAACCAGGAGAGTCCCAGGCTGGATGGCCGCACGAATGCAGTTACTGGCACCATTCCTTTCTTAGACAGCGCTAGGCATATCTTTTTTGACAGACCCTCAAGGGTGTTAGCCTTGGGTTAATCTCAACAGTCCAAGTACAGTCAAAACATTTTGAAGTCGCTTTAAGAAAAGTTTAGTCGGCTATTTTTCCAAAAATCAATTGGGCAGCTTAACGGCGTAAATTTGAAAAGTCGATTTTCATTCGACATTATAACTGGATATTTTAAGTTTCCAAAAGTCCATCGGGCATTATAACGGTGCATTTTGATAAGTCAATTTCAAATCGTGCATAGTAACGACTAAGTGTGTTTTTCAAAGTCTAATTGTTCATAAAATCACTAATCACCAACATAATCACATTTAATCATAATTAAGCACGTTTGAGCAAAATAATAACATAATTAATATGAACTAGTAAATACTAATCTAAGGTTAAGATAAAGTATCTACCTTAATTCCGATGATTAGTCGGAAGCCGATAAGCTAGTTGAATTCCGGCGGCGTAACGACTAGTCGACCTCCGCTCAAACGCTTTCTGGCTAACTTATTTTACCTTTCTAAGATCTAGGGGTGGTCGAGAGTGGTGGAGTGTGGTGGTTTAGGATGAGTTTCAAGAAGAATACTCAAGAACTCACTCAAGAACACTAGAAAGCACAAAGTGGAGAAGTTGGGAGGTTTTGGTGTGAGAAATGAAACAAGGTGAGTGAGCTATTTATAGAAGATTGTAATTAGGTAAGTAGCCTAACTTGTTAGGTAGCCAAACTTGTTAGGTAGCCAAATTTTCTTTCCTCTCAATAACTCACAAAAATACAAATTAGGTTTAGTAAAAGTAAAGTCAAAATTGGTAGAAAAGTCAAATTGAGCACATGCCTAATTAGTTTTTTTCCAAAATAGAAATAGGCCTAATTTAGGTTTTAAAAAGGATAAGGCTAGTCATAATAGGACAAAATAGGAGTTGGGGGAATTAGTTGGTCTTCCGGACGCGATGTAGTGAAATACCCGGTGTGCACGCATTGATTTTACGGCGCGGAAAAATAAATAAAAGGGAATAAACAAATTAGATCTAGTTTCATTTAAATTATTAAAACTAAATAATAAATTATTTTATTTAGCGATATTAAAAATAACTAATCGAATTAATAAATCGAAATTTTTATCTACGAAATTTCGGGTTGTTACAGTTACATTGTTGTAGTTTTTTAATTAGAATTTTTTTATCGCTCTTGACTTTTTGTGGAAATAGAAGTTGCTACACTACGTGTTGTAATGGAAAGCACCATTGTGATCGCTTTATGTTTATCCTCCCCACCCATTTATACCCACACATGACACAACCTTCGTGAACCCAAACAAGGAACATCTTAAAACCACATTTCCTTCATACTTGGTAATTAACTCACCCCCGACTACACCCCCATGGCGACATCCGACGACGTGAAACTCATCAGCGCATGGCCCGGCCCATTAGTGATGAGGGTTCGAATCGCGCTCAACATCAAGTCCGTCGACTACGAGTTCCTTCCAGAGCAATTCAGCGTCAAAAGCGACCTCCTCCTCAAATCGAACTCAGTTCACAAGAAAATTCCAGTTCTCATCCACGGCGACAAGACCCTTTGCGAGTCCCTCGTGATTGTTCAGCATGTTGATGAGGTTTGGGCCTCTGATCCGCCCATTCTTCCCTCTGATCCTTATGATCGAGCCATTGCTCAGTCTTGGGCCGCTTATATCGATGATAAGGTACCTCCGTTGTTCGTGTTCGGTTTTTGTATGCGTGATTTTTTTTAAAGGGACGGAAATCTTTTCTTGATGAATAGTCCTAAAATCACTTTATGGATAATCTTTGGGTACAGCATAGTTATCAATAATACGTCCAAAATGTTTCTTTCTTTTGGTAGCAATTTTGGAGCAGGGCCATTGTGTAAAGAAAGATTTTTACTAGTACGATCGGACGGCCGGGGTGGATAGCACCCCGTCCGTGGATAAATAATTCGTTTAAAGTGGACAGTAAACCATGGCACCCATCTTCGAAATAATTAGTTATAGAACTCTGCATGACGCATTCAAATACGTAAACCATGGCGCCCATCTTCTTCCCCAAGCCAAAACCCAAGTATAAATTGTCAATAACCAGGGCCGGCCCAGGCCCAAGGCCCACAAGGCCTGGGCCTAGGGCACCCCAAAAATGGGGACTGTTTGGGGCACCCCAACATTTTATAGAAATGGGCTTGAGTAGAACACTTTTTTGATCCAAATAACGAAACTAATCCATTATAAATTACAAAAGAGCCCAACCATTGTAGCCCAATATTAAAAAAAAGCCCAAAATGGAAAATAAAAGATGGCCCATTTGGTTTGAAGTACAAATTTACCAGAACAGGCCGTTAATAATTAAGTCCCTCCTTCATTTCTTTTTATATCCCTTCTCTTAACCTTTCTCCTTCTTTTGTTTCCGATGTGGGACAAAGATAGGCAGACCATTTGACCGGACCTTCCTTCTTGTTTCTACTCCTTAGTATTTGGCTACTCCAGATCTTAATGCTACTGACAAGAGCCACCTACACCAACTCTTTCAATGTGCATTTTGCTTTTCTTTGTCTTGTTGTTGTCCTCCTCTCTTTTTGGTTAAAATGAGTCTAGATAACAGGACTGTTTGATACAAATATTTATTGTTATATCTATTTCATCTCCACCTGGGTTCACTATGACGAATTGTAATTTTAGTTTTTGAGGATGAAAATGGTCATACACTTTCTTTAATTAACCCCAGTTGCTTGTAGAAACGCCCTCAAACAAGGATGGAGTTTTTTTTTTTTTTTTTTCATGTAAACATTGTTAAGTTTAAAGGGCACAAAATTTAGAACTTGCCTTGGGCACTCAAAAGTGTTGGGCCGGCCCTGTCAATAACCCCTCTACAATCTCCCACACTCATACCCACTGCCAAAAACACATTTGCATTTCACAAACAGTCCTTGGTTACTTCAGATTCAAATCCATGACATCGAGCTACGTAAAGGTTCTAGGCTCAGCGCCTAGCCCGTATGTGAACCGGGTTCAAATCGCACTCAACTTGAAGTCCGTTGACTACGAGTTTCTCGAGGAGAAATTTGGGTCCAAAAGTGAGTTGTTACTGAAATCGAACCCGGTTCATAAGAAAATGCCGGTTATGATCCGTGGGGAAAAACCCATTTGTGAGTCCCTTATTATTGTGCCGTATATTGACGAGGTGTGGACCGATGACCCGACTATTCTCCCTTTGGAGTTTGGATCCGTATGATCGGGCCATGGCCCGGTTCTGGGCTGCTTATGTTGACGATAAGGTATGTTTTTTGAAAGGATTGCTTCCTTTTTGTTGAGTTTGCTTTTCCAAGATCATTCTTTAGCTTTATTTGATATGAAGCAGACAAACCTAGAACTTGGTGGAAATTGGAGAAGTTTCATTAATGCCACAGTTCTAAATTTAAGAGTCTTGTAAAGTTTGGAGCGTCCTCTAGTGCACACTGATTGTAATGTTACTATACATGATTGCGCAGTGGTGGCCGACAATAGCGGTCCTTCGAAATGCAGCGGGAGAAGAGGCAAAAGCGGCAGCACTAGAGCAAGAGTTATGGAAGGAATCGTGCCATTGGAGGATGCTTTCACCATAGGGTACCTTGATATAGCCTTCGGGAGCTTCTTGGGGTGGGTGAGAGGGATCGAGAATATAACCAATGTAAAGCTGCTCGACGAAAAGAAGACCCTGGACTATTCAAATGGGCCAAGAGGTTTGATTCAAATGCTGCTGTGAAGGATGTTATTCCGAAAACAGAGACGTTTGTGGAGCTTATCATTGATGTGTGTGTGTCTGAATGTGAGTGAAAATGTGAACAGAAGCAAGAATGTTAAAACAACTTTAGAAAATATTATACGTTATCTAGGATGTGTAAACTCGAAAGTTAAGGACGAGAGTGTCGCGGAAAAGCACCAAAACGTTAGTTTTCTAAGGTTTATCGAGGATACCAAAACCCAATTAATTTTTTTTTTTTAACTGGACAACTTGTCTTTGGGTATAAATACATGAGCAAGAACTGAACAAATATGGAGAGGAGCAATGATACATACTCAACCCCTCATTCCTCGAAATTACTCAACCCACACACACTGCACATTCAGTGTGTGTGAGACCCACACACTTGTGTGTATGGGTTGGGTAATTTCGGGAGACGAGAGTTGGGTACTTAGCATTTCCGATATGGAGAGTGCTAAAAAGGTTTATCTGAATCTAGGTAGTAGGGTTGCTACATTAAAATCGTGAAAGATAAACACTGTCGCACTTTCCCTGCAAAATCAACCATATCGGCACCGCAAGAGCATTGATTTTCAAGGTGAAATCCAATTCAAAATTGACAGCTGTAGTCCGTGTGTATTGGGCAGCAGGCTGGCGCGCCCACTGTTGGACAATGCTAGGGGCTAGGGCCCTAGCACATTAATTTGTATGGTGGAGGCACAATGACAGGATGGACGTGATGAAAAGCTTCAAAATGTGGTTCAGATTTTAATTTGTCACACACCCACGCACCAAAATTATTCTAACTTTTGAGCCACTGTTGTTATGGCACCCGTAACGTCCTATTACAGTTGTTCATATCGCTAATTAATGTTGCAGGATTTTAAATAAATTTTAAAATTTGATTCGTCCAAAATACTTTTGGATGATCGGAGTGCGCACCGGGTACAACCACGTGGTACCCTCCACGCACTCAAATTCTTCTCCTCTAAAGTGATGCGAGTTATCACTAGTAAGAGCAGTGCTAGGTTGGAGTATACGGTTTGGACGCAGATTCAGATACAAACATCTAGATATATATTCGGACAAAAATGTATTTATAGTCGATCAATTTCACACGATTTTAACATTATGAACATGAACATGAACATCCCTCTCATCAATCGGACGCCTCTCAACGCATCCGAATGTGAAACCTTTGTCCAAAACAATTTTGGAAGAGACAAACCCAAAAGTAAATACAATAGCTATCAAATAATCGGACACCAATTCAAACACAAATATGTACATATAGAGTCGGAGACAAGTGTTGTTAGAGCCATCCAATGCACTTGAGGGTGAAAATATGAACATTAACTTCACCCTCATCGGACCTCTCTCAACACATTTATGTCCAGACGTGACATATGAGTCCAAAGCATTTTTCACTATTAAAACAAAACAAGCCAACAGATCCTCTAAAAGTTTCTATCCAAACAAGACAAAAGGATAAGTTTCATTAACAACATTTAACTCCAAACCATAATCCCAACTACCACAAGCACAAAAAACCAAATAGACTAAAGGGTGTTTGGTGCAACATTAAGCGGGGAAAAAGCTGATTTTGCTGCCAACAACGGCATCAAAATAAAACTCCCTGATCACTACTCTTTGTCATTTTCAACTTATTTAAGCTATTTTGACCAAAAGCAAAAGCAGAAACTATACCGACACGGATACTGATAAGAACACAATTGTCGGTATACTGATAAGAACACAAGCAAACAAAAGGAACTGCAACAAACACCCTCTCAAGGATCTTACTTTAATTAGGAGGTGCTGATTTAGCTTTGGCCATGAGCATCTTAGCAAACTCAGCAAGCTTATCAGTTTCCGGCATAACATCCTTCACAGAAGCATCAGCACAGAAATTCTCAGCCCATTTGACAAGATGGGGTGTCTTGGCCTCATCAAGCAGTTTGAGATTACCCATCTTCTCAGTAACCCTGATCCAGCCCAAGAAGCTGCCCAGTGCTATGTCGAGGTACCCGATCCGGTCGCCGCCGAAGAAGGGCTTGCCTTTGCTGCACTTTCCAAAGGCGTCTTCTAGCAAGGCTAGGCCTTCTACCACTTGCTCATATGCTGCCTTCTTGGCTTCCTCTGTTGGGCCCCTGGCCATTCCACTCAGTGATGGAAACCACTGCATCACCAACCGTTAGGGACACAGTATTAAAGAATCACGTCAAAGGCTTAATACCAATTTATTTTTCAGTTCCATATAGCTTTTACACTCAAGTAAAATAGCAAGTTCCTTGGTCGGACTTTAAAACACAGACGGCAACTCATGTGACCTCACCCTGTTTGTCAAGATTTATCTTCTTCTAATTAGTTTCGAAAATATTTCTCACCTCGCCTAAAAGCATCTCCTATCAGGCTATAAAATCCAATTTTTGGAAACCTGATGAGACATATCAAGAGGAAATTTTGAAATTTATTCCCTCTTTCCTTTAATTTTTTGAACTTTTCGGAGGGACTCATTATTTATTTTAGGGATTTGGAGACCAGGAGGTGTGAGTCTATATATTTAAAGACCCAAAAATAAATTTGGAGATCATATCTCTAAAAATGATGGTGGATCTCTCCATAAGGTACAAAAAGTAATAAAAATGTCTCATCCGTAGGTGCATTTTTATCGTACCATAAAAGCATAATGTGTTGGCCTGGAGTGGCCAATGAATTTGGTTACACACTCTAAAAACAGACTTGCGGTGCTATGCAACGTCAAATGCGTTAAAAACTTAATTGAAACCCTTTCTGCAACCAATTGGTTGGTTGTAGGAGAGATGCTCGGTTCGACAAGTGGTGGACAAATTTGTTACCAAAAAATCAGATATCGACAAGAAATTAAAATGTACTAGTAATTGTAAAAATCTTTCTTACACAACGGCCCTACACCATAATCGCTACCAAAATAAGAACCAGTTTTAGATTTTTTGTTGAAAACTATGCTGTACCCAACTCAAATAAAATGAATTTAGGACTGTTCATGGAAAAAAGATTTCCGTCTCTTTCGAAAGATCCGGCAAACAAAACTAAACACGAACAACGTATGTACCTTATCATCAATATAAGCGGCCCAAAACCGAGCAATGGCGCGATCGTAAGGATCAGAGGGAAGAATGGGCTGATCAGAGGCCCAAACGTCATCAACATACTGGACAATGACGAGGGACTCACAAACGGGCTTGTGGCCGTGGATCAGAACCGGGATTTTCTTGTGAACCGGGTTGGATTTGAGGAGGAGGTCGCTCTTGGTGCCGAGTTGCTCCTGAAGGAACTCGTAGTCGACGGACTTGATGTTGAGCGCGATCCGAGCCCTCATCACGAATGGGCTGGGCCATGCGCCGATGAGTTTCACGTCGTCGGTTGTCGCCATGGGAGAGGGAGTGTAGTGTATGGGGTGAGTCAGTTACCAAGTGTGAAGGAAATGTGGGGTTTTGAGATGTGGCTTGTTTTGGTTCACGAGGGCTGTGTGGGTATAAATAGGCGAGGAGAATTTAAGTGTGAACGGAAAGCATTTGATTGTGAAAAAAATTTCAATGCCGAACATATACCAAGTGATGCCCGCTCGCCCACATCCAAAAATATAACGGAAGGCCCGAATTGAAAGTATCGGATGAATTTAAAAAAATAAAATAAAGGAAAAATGTATTTTAATCCCAGTCGTCCGTTTTGTTTTTAAATAATCGGATGTGCGAAAACGAATACTACGTCAATCATACCTGCTCGGCATTGGAAAATTCCTCCTGCATGATACTTATGTGTGAATTGAAAGGAATTGATGGTGCATGGGGGTGTGGGGTGTGAAGAAAGGGTAGGTTCGGGGAGTACGGATCTACCTCAAGTAATGTGGAGACTAGAAATTTTTTAATGCCGAGCGGTCACAGCCTACGTAGTGCCCGAGCACATATTTCGACCGGTCAAAAATATTTTGGACGGCCCAAATTTGAAAGAGAGAAAGAGGAGAGAGAGTGGGAGAAATCTGAGCCGTCCAAAATACATTTGAACTGCCAAATTGCGCACTCTGACCACGTGGTTGTACCTGCTCTGCACTGAAAAATATCTCGCAGCGAGGGTGCGAGTGTAAAAAGGAAAAAAAAAAATGTTCTAGCAAATAGGAGTATATTTTAAATTCCTAAAATTCTCGAGACCAATAATTGAATGGTAGTTCCCTTTGTTGGCTTATTGGGCTTAAAAAAATGTAAAAATCCAAATAGAAGAAACAATTTAACTTTTATATATATATATATATATATATATATATATATATATATATATATATATATATATATATATATATATACGAAACGGCTACTGAAATTACGAGCGAGAAGTATTAAAAGCGTGAGCGATGATTCCTTTGAATAAGATCAGCATCTCTTGAAGTTGCTACTATAAAAGATTAAAAGTCAACAGTTATTGTGTGATCAAGCGGGTAGACCATGCTATCTTTTATGTAGGGGAACAATGAGGAGAATTATGGAATGTTTCTAAATGATTATTCCGAAATAGGGAATGCTGTTAAACCTTATTTAGGCCATGTTCCACTAAAAGAAAAAACTAGTTTTGTTTTAACTAAAAAATTATCCCATTCCACTAAAAAAATCCCACAAAAAACCAACTTAATTCCACTAACCTAAAAAAAAAAAAAACCACTTTAATCATGTAAAATTACGAATTTGCCCCCTTTCAAACCCCTTATCCTTTGGGTACAAGGGTAGCTTGGTAGTTTGGTAACACAACTCAAAAAACCAAAAAGCTAAAAAACTAGTTAGTGGAACTAGTTGGTTTTTTTGTAAAACTAAAGATAAAAAAAAAACCAAAAAACAAGTTAGTGGAACATGGCCTCAGTCAGAGTTCGGTGGTCCTATATCTGTTAAGCATCCCAGGATTCGGAAAAGGAAGAAGATAGATGGTGTCGAAGCTGTTGGTTGCAGTGACAAAGCTATGCAAAACCCCACTTCGAGAAAGTGTAAACGGGAACGGGTTATTGAATACATTTGTGGCAACCCTCACACTTACCGCATCCCTCAACGCTGTGCTTAATTTACATTGATTCATTTCTGCTTCTTGTTCCTGGTCTTTGTTTTGTAGGTATGGTTGCTCGTGTTTTTGGCGTTTAGGCCATGTTTGTGTTTTTCAAGAGTTGGGAGTATTTAGTTTTGGCCTTGTTTGTTGCTAGTTATTATCGTGTGGGTTGTTTGTATAGTTGTATTCGGTTTGTTGTACTGTTTATTATTCGTTGTTTATGATAAGTTTATTAATTTCTCAGGGAAAAAGAAAGCCTTTGTCAAAATGAAATTTATCATTTTTTTATTTGAGAATCAGAGTCGTTCATTTTTATTAACCTCGAGATATAAGTCACTTGTATGAAAATTTGTTAAATCGATAAAGGCTTTGTCAAATAATACTAATTTTTAGAGTAATTGATGGATTGACTCTGAATGATAATTGTTGTTATGTAAAAGGAAATTTTCATTCGTTCAAATGGATACCATATTCGATCCAACAATTATTTTCCAATGGCAACACGTGCACACAATTATCTTCAAAATAAATAATTCCAGATCATTGAATGGGACTATGATAATGAATCCTATGTTGAGTCACATGAGAAATTAATCACAAGAAAGATCGTCACTCTCAACATCCAGAATCATATCCAAAAATCCATGACCTGCCCCACCTTCCGTAACAGTCGTTCTTCTTGCATCATTTACGATTACAAAATCTTAACCTATTGCTCCATTTATTCAAGCTGATGGTGTAGTAGATTAATAAAGAATGATAGGAAAAGTTAGATTAATTAACTGTACATTCGAAATTGAAAGGATACAAACTCATGAAAAACCTTTTCAAAAATCATTTTTCAAAAACTAGTTTTCCTTAAAATATCTTATATTAAAATTTAAAAAACAAAAACTGTTTCAAAAAGTTTTTTTAAAAAACTAGTTTTTGTTTTAAAAAAACTCTTTTTAATAAATAATTTTTAAAAAGATTTTTTTTTAAAAATGTTTTTGAAACTAAAAGAAAAATGGTTCAAAAAGTTTTTAATTTTGTCTCAATTTTAGATTGGGTTACTGAAGTATGATTACATTAGTTTTGTAATTATTTAATGCATAATCTAATATGAGCATGCACATATTAGATTATGCATTTTTTTGTTGGGAAAAGGATTCAAACTATTTTCAATGGTTTTTAGTACTATTATATGCCATCTTTTTGTCTGTCCATATTTACTTCTTGTATAGTATTATACGTAAACATTGAGGAAATTTTTATTTTGAGACTAGATAGGAAAAGGCCAAGTCTAAGATGACATACAATACCTACAAAGGCATGCATAATCCAATCTGAGCATGCACATATTAAATTATGCATACTTCTGGTTGGGAAATGGATTCAAACTATTTTTAATGATTTTTAGTACTATTATATGCCTTCTTTTGTCATTGTCTTCCCTTTTTTAATGATTTTTAGTACTAGATAGGAAAAGGCCAAGTCTAAGATGACATACAATACCTACAAAGGCATGCATAATCCAATCTGAGCATGCACATATTAAATTATGCATACTTCTGGTTGGGAAATGGATTCAAACTATTTTTAATGATTTTTAGTACTATTATATGCCTTCTTTTGTCATCGTCTTCCCTTTTTTACTTCTTGTACAGCTTTATAGGTAAACATAGAGGCTGTGTTTGGATGACCGGGATCTTGAGTAGGAATAGGAATATGATTACCGTGAATCAAATTCCCGGAAATTTTCTTGGGTAGGAATAGGAATATGATTACTGGGAATCGAATCCCTAGGAATTTGATACCTGGAGGAATGACAATTCGGTGTTTGGATTAATTCAGTAATCTTACGTGGGAAACAATTATTTTGGAAATTTATAAAAGTCAACATTTCCTTTTCTTAATGAATGAGCCAGCAATCTGAGATTCTCATAGGATAAAGGAGGGATCAAATTTCCACTCAGTCTAGGAATGTGATTCCTAGTTGAATATGTTATTAGGAATCACATTCCTATTCCTGGCTCTGCCAAACGTTGGAATCAGAAAAGCCTGGCACCACATTCTTGTTCCTGTCTATTCCAAACGTTGGAATCATGAGTAGAAGACATCACATTCCCATTCCCCCTTGAGATTACTGTCATCCAAACACCGCCAGAGGGAAAATTTATTTTGAGATTAGATCGGGAAAGGCCAAGTCTAAGATGACATACAATACCCACAAAGGCTTTCGAAAGGTTTGATTGTAGTTTTAACTCTATTCCACAAAAGGCCATAAAATAGGATTCACAAATCCACACTTCTTAACTTGCAATAGAATCATCTTACTTATTAGACATACTGATAAAAAAATAAAATAAAATTTCTTACAGTAATTGTTAGACAGGTGATTGTGAATTCATCATTCGAAACAAGCTTTTTAATTATTTATGGCTAAAACTTTAATGGTACTATGTATTATTGTCACCCACATGTATAAATATACTTTCTGAAGTACTTTAAAATCATGACCGAAACGGAGTGATTCACGATCCCAAAAAAAAAACTATTCTGATTCTCTATTTGAAAACCTTGCTTCAAACCAATGACGTAAAAAAAAAAATTAATGTAATTTTGCAGATGGTGCATAAATAATCTTTTTTCTTGAGTTGCTGAGAATTTGTAAAGGCATTTTGTGACCCATTTCTTTTTAGTTTTCTATTGTAATTTTTTTTTTTTTTAATTCCACTTGTCATTGACAAAAAATAAGATTTTTGTCGTCAAGAAGAATTGGAAAAGCACAAACAAAAATTATGCCAAACAGAAACTTAAAAATTAAGGGGAAAAAAAAGGTTAGTCCAAACCTAACGAGCATCCCCAATGGGATAATCAAAACATCTAAAGAACCAAAGTTAGCAATGTTTGTCCAAAAATTGGCTCACATTGGCATAATCAAAGTTAACAACCTTTTAGCCAATAACCAAATTTTGGCATTTGGATAATCAAAAGTAGCAACATTTTCTCAATAACCAAAACTCAATAACTAAATTTTGGGGACCACACCCTATTTATAAGTCTTTTTTGGTAGAATGAATTCAAAAGTAACAACATTCTCTCTCCATTTTTCAAATACTTACTTCCAATACTAAATTTTTTGCACTTTCTCAAAAAATTGAAATTATCAATAATAAAAAAAATTTGAAAATATGTTCAAGATTGGTCTCATTTTAAAGGTATTGTGAATATCTTTTAAATGATAATAATATTATAAAAAGTACATGTACAAATTTAAAATTGTACACATTTTATGAATAAAAATAGAGACTGAGTAGATTTTTTTTTTTTAACTATGAGCACAAAATACCACTATGACACTCTACATTATTAACTTTATAAATGTCTTGTATGGATAATCAAAGCCTGATGTGGTAACTTTTGATTATTCAGTTTTGGTTATACCATTGGCCATGCTCAACGTAATGGAGTAATGGTGGCTATATAGCATTGCATTATTGGCATGCCTTTTGATAAACGATTTAATACAACAGAGAGAAACAAAAGCACAAACAGATGATTCTCCAAAGATCCCTTTGCTCGTTTGGCCAAGGGATGAAAGAATTGGGGATGAGGAGATCGGACGACTCATCCCCCTCCCCTAATTTCGGGCCCACAACTACATCCATGGCTTTGCACTCAAATACCCACCCCTTGTATTTATGCCCCCACCCCTTTTAATCCCTTCAAACTCTCTTATTTATTACACCCCATCCATAATTACCTTCTTACCGGGTTGCGGATCTGCTGTCCCGAAAAACATGTCCCGACTCCGTGTCCCGTTCATCCGAGCCATCCATCTGAGTACTCTACTGCTCAGATTTGCAGATGAATGTGTATGGCTCAGATTTGTTTGGGGTGAGATGGAATCCGCTTCCTTCTTACCGTCCCTCCCAACCATTCCCCCAAAGTATTTTCAAAAATGTTTTTGGAAAAATGTTTTCCTTAATTTTTTTATTAAAAAAAAAAAAAACTGTTTCTCAAAATTTCCTTTTTTCGAAAATTGTTTTCAAAAATCATTTTTCAAAAACTAGTTTTACTAAACATTCTTATATAAAAAATAAATAAATAAAACTATTTCAAAAAAATTTTAACGTGTTTTTAAAGATTAGTTTTTTTTTTGTTTTTAACAAATGATTTTTACAATGATTTTTTTAAAAATATTTTCTAAACTACAAGAAAAATGTTTTTGAACCTAAAATATTTTTCATAAAGTTTTTAATTATATATTGCGTTATGATAGCTTCATTGTTGAGAAGTATAATTACAAATGTAATTACATTTGTAATTATATAATTAATTTAATGCATAATCTAATATGAGCATGCACATATTAGATTATACACATTTCTTGTTGGGAAAAGGATTCAAACTATTTTTAATGGTTTTTAGCACTATTATATGCCATTTTTTTTTCATTGTCTCTCCTTATTTACTTCTTGTACGGTATTATAAGTAAACATTGAGAGAAAAATTATTTTGACACTAGATCGAAAAAGGCCAAGTCTAAGATGACATACAATAACCACAAAGGCATGCATAATCTAATATGGGCATGCACATACAAGATTATGCCACATATTAGATTATGCATATTTCATGTTGGGAAAAGTATTCAAACTATTTTTTAATGGTTTTTAGTGCAATTATATGCCATCTTTTGTCATTATCTCTCCTTATTTACCTCTTGTATGGTATTATAGGTAAACATTGAGGGAAAATTTATTTTGAGACTACATCGGAAAATGCCAAGTCTAAGATGACATACAATACCCACAACGGCTTGCATAATCTAATATGACCATGCACATATTAGACTATGCATATTCCTTGTTGAAAAAAAGGGGTTCAAACTATTTTTAATGGTTTTTAGTACTATTATATGCCATCTTTTGTCATTATCTCTCCTTATTTACTTATTGTACAGTATTATAGGTAAATATAGAGGGAAATTTTATTTTGGGATTAGATCTGAAAAGGCCAAGTCTAAGATGACATACAATACCCTCGAAGGCATGCACAATCTAATATGAGCATGGACATATTAGATTATGCATATTTCGTGTTGGGAAAAGAATTCAGACTATTTTTAATAGAATTTAGTACTATTATATGCCATGTTTTGTCATCGTCTCTCCTTATTTACTTCTTGTACAGTTTTATAGGTAAATGTACACATAGGGAAAATTTATTTTGAGATTCACGATTTGACAACTTTGCTTCCAACCAATGACGTAGAAAAAGATTATTGTACTGTAATTTTGCAAATGGTGCATAAACAATCACTTTTCCTGAGTTGCTGAGAATTGAAAAGGCATTTTGTGATTTTAGTTTTAGAAAAAAAAATTGTTTATTTTTTTTAATTCCACTTGTCATTGACAAAAAAAAAAAAAAAAGGATTTTTCACGTCAAGAAGAATTGAAAAGGCACAAACAAAAAATATGCCAAACAGAAACTCGAAAAATTTAGAAAAAAAAGTTTAGTACAAAACTAACTTGGAGTAATGGTGGATATTAATTTAGCATTGTTTATTGGCATGCCTATCAATAAATGATTTGATACAAAATAGAGAAACAAAGGTAGAAACAGGTGATCCTCCAGAGATTCCTTGGCTGGTTTGGCCGGGATGTTGAAATTGGGAATCCTGTAACATGGCATCCGAATTGTGATTGCGCAATCACGGTCAGGTCGGATATGACTCATCCCCTCCTCTAATCCCGGGCCCACGACTACATCCATGATTTGACACACAAATACCCACCCTCCATATTTATGTCTCCTCCCATTTTAATTAATCCCCTCCAACCCTCTTATTTATCCCTAATTACCTTCTTACCCTCCCTCCCAACCCTCCCCCAAGTATGTAAAAATTGTTTTCCGGATTTTTTTTAGAAAAAAACTGTTTTCAAAAAAATTAATTTCCAAAAACTAGTTTTCCAAAATTTTCTTATAGAAAACAACTATTTCCATTTTTTTTCCACTTTTCAAAAATCATTTTCCAAAAAAATTAATTTCCAAAAACTAGTTTTCCAAAACTTTCTTATAGAAACAACTATTTCAAAAACTTTTTTTTAAAAAAATTGTTTTAAAAAACTTGTTTTGTTTTCAATAAACAGCTTTTTACAAATAATTTTTATAAAGATTTTTTTAAAAAAAATGCTTTCAAAACTAAAATATTTTCAAAATTTTTTTAATTTTGTCTCAATGTTAGATTGGGTTATTAAAGCTTCATTGTTGAGAAGTATAATTACAAAACTAAGTACTAATTTATCTACTATTCATAAATGTCACATTAATGTGGGTCCACCTCTGTTAATAATACCTCCTGTTATCTTATTTCCTCTTACCATTTAATCCATCAAAATCTCATCCTACATCCAGTCGGGCCTGTTAGAGAGTACACTGAACAAGACAAAGGACTAGTTGGTATTACTCAAAACCATAGTGAGTTTCCACTATGATATTTTCAGTACTTTTGATATTTTTTCCAGTTAAAATATATATGAGTTCGAGAATACCAAAAATACCTAAAATTTTTAAAGAAATAACGAAAGTATTTTTAGTGGGAACTTCGCCAAAGAGAACAAAAGGAAAATTACGAAAGGATGATGCGTACCAAAAGTGAAGAATAATATATCAGGAAAATTTCACCGACACCCCCTAACTTTTTCTCTAATGACGAATACCCCTTCACATATGAGAAACGATAATAAACCGCCTATGGATTGATACATGTCACCTGCGCCCCAATCTACAATTATTTGTCTAGACACATGATACGATAAACTAAAACTAATTTATTCACTCTTTCTAATAATAAAAACTAGTACTCTTTCCATCCCAATTTTCAAATTATTATGGATAGATTGATAGGGAATTGATTTGGAATTGATTGTTTCAATTTACCCGTATTTATTGATTTGTTGAAATGGTAGTTTGTTTTCATTTGTTGAAATGAAACAATTGTATTTGGGGTGTTCCACTAATTGGTTTTTTAGTTTTTTGGTTTTTTTTGATCTTTAGTTTTTCAAAAAAAACAACTAGTTCCACTAACAAGTTTTTGGTTTTTTGGTTTTTTTAGTTGTGTTATGAAATTACAAATCTACCCTTCTACCCAAACAACTATTGCTCTCTTTTTTTTTAAGGGAGGGCAAATTCGTAATTTTACATGATTAAAGTACATGTACTTGATTATGCAATGATTTGGTTTTTTTTAGGTTAGTGGAATGAAGTAGTTTTTTTGTGGGGGTTTTTTTAGTGGAATGAAGTAATTTTTGATTTAAAACAAAACTAGTTTTTTGTTAGTGGAACATGGCCTTAATGATTTTTTGAAATGAAACAAATGTAGAAAACAAACTATCATCTTTTACTCAATTTGAATCAAAATGACTTTTTTTTTTTTTACCAATAGTGATAGGTACACATCTCTCACATGTGTGGTGGGTCCCACTGGGTGGGCCCCACCACACGTGAGAGAGGGTGTGGTGGGGAGTGGTTGAGATGGGTGTGTACCTATTATTTTTGTTTTTTTACTCATTGAAAAAGCTGTTTTGATAAATAAATTTTTAAAAAAACGGTGAAAATAATTCCTTTTTTTTAATCATTGAAAGAACCGTTTTGCTTAGAAATTGTAAATTTATTACTCTTGGGTCCAAAAATTGAAAAGCTTTTTACTATTTATTTTTATTTTTAAAAGGGTGATTTTAATATAAGTCACTGTTGACTAATTCTCTAACGTGTATGATTGAACAAATGTTAGTTTTCTGTCAAATGAAATGAACATTGAAAGTACAGGAGTAAGGTATTTATAGTAGTACATGAATGGAGATATATTTTTCACTAAGAAAAATTCCATGTATATCAATCATATTTACTAGGGCCGACAAAAAAAAAAAAAAAAAACTCATAAACCGCGAATTCGAACCGGACCATAGGTATTGGATTGGGTCTATAGATTAATGATCCGGACACGTATAAAAAATTTAAAAAATTGTGACTCATGTTTCGGTCTACGAATTTTGATAAAATTACAATTGCTTATTGTTAAGAGTCGTAGGTGGTGTGTTATTCAAATATAGATGGGGGTTGGGGGTTGGTGATAGATGTGGCTGGACATTGAACACGCAGCACATCCTCGGGTGTAGGCTTTGATGGCCTATCACACTATCACTAGTAAAGTTCCATAAAAACCACAACCTTTTAGCTGTCAGGAGTAGAAGATAGTATAACTTACTTTTATTCGTAATTATTTTAATTTTTCGCACCGAATTAAAGAATTAATTGAAATTTTTAATGCGGTGCACAAAGAATCAAAAAATTACGTTCATATTTTTTTATAAAAAAAAAAATTGCATGACTTTTCATGGTAGATTAACTGAATGACGAGAAATGTGTATTCACATCTAATTTGTATGAATAAAACTAGACAAAATATGTCCAAAACAGGTACGTACATCCCTTGCTTTAAAATTGCTTTCAGAAGTGGCACCACCACATAATTTCCCAAAAGAGAATATGCTAGCAATTTGCTTTTAGCAAGAATTCCACATGGGACTCCATTCAGAGTTGGCTTTTTCAAATTTACGAGGTTTATAGAGCACACTAGGGACGGCGTAATTTGAACCCAACTTAATGAACTACCATTTTGCTATTTACCACTGTAAATAACATTGAATGTAAGTATAAAACATTGAATGTAAATCAATTCATCAAAGAATAAACTAAAGAACGCATTTGATAAACCATCTACTTTGTATAACTATTTACGTCCAATCACCACACACAACAAACGTGAATTTACATACCAAACAACATGCTTAGATTAGAAGGCATCATAAAATAAAATCTATTTCCTCTACAACATGTGTCTGCTGCAAAAAAGAAAAAGGGTAACAAAGTGCCTAGTAGTGCTTGTTTGCACTTTCTAACTACAAACACTAACAAGCAATTGCCATGGGATTTTAAGGTAAATGCGAAGGCTCATGGGATTTTCAATGCCTCCTTTGTCAGGACGACAAACTTAATATTTTTCATGGCAGTAATAATTCCTTTCCGAAAGCTTAAAAAGTTCATTAAAACTGCTCTCTGGATGCATATTCTGTGCTAGCAGGAAAAAAATAGAACGATAACCTTTAGGAGATGAAATTAGTATGCATTATAATTTCACATACAAACATATTTCGCTATGACTGAAAAAGACCGAGTTAAACATGCCTTTATTGTTCTGAGAGAAATGGCATGTATGCCGTACATCCAAGAAGTATACTGGCGTTCTACAGATTCCATACCACAGTTGGAACAGACCATTTTTTCAAGTATGTCCTTTCCAAAATGTTTGTGCGCTATAGAAGCATCACTACCACAACCCCAGGAACTTGCGGCATACTTTCTTTCGGGTGATTGTATAGCATCAGAAACAACAGGGCAAGAAGTAAATGAAGCATGAAGACAGTCTAAAATGGTTCGCAGAATTTTTGAAGCATCATAACTATGTGCCTGTAAAAGATAAGCAATTTACTAACGGAAGCAAAAAGTTGCAAACTAAAAAGATCAATGAATTTGTGACATTGGGAATGGAGTGTCAAAATATGATGGCAACAACCAACCAACCAAAATGCAAACTTACTTCTTGGAAGTAATTACTATCAGGGTCCAACTTGATCAAAGCATTTCTTAGAGGCGTTGAAGAAATAGCCTCTCTTTCATTATTTGCAGATGCTACACTTAGGGCAATGAAAATCTCTTGTAATTCACAAACACATGGATCCCCGATGTGCACATGCTCAGATGTTGATCTACTCATGAACTCCTCTCTGAAAGCTCTTAAATGCCACAAAGTCTGTATATTCACAGAAAGGTCTTACTACAGACCAAATGCATAGCAAATAAAACTTGATTTGGGTAGCATGGTAGTAATTCATTTAATGACACACTAACCTGTACAATAACATTTAAAAAGCTGTCGTATTCACCAATATCAGTCATCAAGCCTGGCCCTAAGATATCCGATCCAATAATACTTTCAAATCTGCCATCAGTTGATAGGACCCCATTGTGTTCGATCTGTGGGACTTGTAATGTGTCTGAAAATAGTAGACCAGCCAAAAGTAAGGGCTAAGGCTCCTGCCATAGTTTTACAAACATATTTCTGCGAAATAAAATAGATACAATTTTGACCAGGAATCTCCGTCAGCTAGCTATAACTACGTCATCCTCATATTTTCTCTGTTCTCATCTTTAGTAAATGGGCACAACGTAACACTTGCATGTATGCATCTTTACAGATATTTTGTTTTTTGGTTGTTAACATTACAGGGTCCTCCTGGCAATCAGTTCCGGCCAAGACCATCAGGCCAACCATTATGCACCCCACTTTGTTGTATCTATTGAAGTACCTAATGCAGTAATTCTTAACATTAGATGTATTTATTCCGTAATTTAAGAAAAATAGCTATAGGTTAAATAAAATGGACACACTTTAAAACTAAATGAGTCACCTAAGAAGGCAGAAAGCCCCTGAAATGCCATTCGTTCTGGATATCCTAGCTGTACAAATAGGTTGCTTACCTTGCTTTATCCGTCTTTTGATCGGTAGTAAAGGGAACAACCACCCCCGCATCCTCTTGCAATTTGACACTAAATCCGATTAAAAAATTACAACTGCCACCTATTCGTGCGTACTGAGTTTATCATTCACAGAACAGGTACCAAGCATGGAGATAGAACGACGGCTGTGGCAGGCTGTCCCATACCTACATAAACATGGATATTTTGCTTATCGTGGTTGATAGAAGTTCCGTTCTGGGAACCAGCCATAACAACACAGGATGCCTCAACAAAGCTTATGATTTCAAATAGCTAACAAACATAAACACGAACTACGTATATGTAGACACCCCAATTTTAATCCTTGTGCATCCCCAATGATGAAAGAAATATTTGATGGTACCCTGAACAGCTATTGTGGACTTCAGAATTTTTGGACCAAAAAACCTAGCCGTACGGTTTACTGTCACAACCGTACGGTATGCCTTGCCATACCTCAACCGTACGGTGCATCCAATCTAGCCGTACGGTCCACCCTCTAAGCCGTACGGCTATGCCTCAAAAAAATATTCGATTTCTGACAACAGAAGCATCTCATCATTTTGGGAAAGATTTTGACAGGATTTTATTCCTTTTTTCAGCTATAAAAACCTCCCCTCTTCTCCCATTTTAACAGACAATAATCTCCGTACTACTCCGATGCGCCGCAAAAATTTCTACCAGTCACTCTCCCGTTCCAAATCCTATCCGAAACTTTCGACAAAACTGCAAATCCACTCTTCATTTCACCTCCAGTGATCCATAAAACCATACAAGAACCCTTCGCCTAAAGTTCATGTCCCAGAATTCCTGAAGTCCTCAAAGCTGTTCGAATATTCCTGCAAAGGTACAACTGCGATTCTAAAAGCCGGGTTCCTAGCCTTGGCCTTTGAGGGGATCCTCCCGAGTCTAGGGTGACTTCAATAGTCATCCCTAGGCCTAGTTGGTTAGATTCATCAACAAAAATCAGATTTTCAAGCAAAAACAAGTTTCTGTTCAAAAATCAAAATTTTGAAAATTTTCAAAAATGAACCGTACGGCTCACTTAAGTGCACCGTACGGTCAACTTGAGTTAGCCGTACGGCTAACCCCCGCAGCACAAAAAAATCTCCCCTGTTTTCCTCTGTTCGTGCTCTGTTTTCTGGTTTTCTGGAACTTGTTTATTGCACTTTCTCCCCCCTTAACTCCTCTATTATTACTATTAAGTCTTTCCATTTAATTTTATTTCCGTTGTGGTTCTATAAATTCCTTGCCTTTTTTTTTATTTATTGTTCGCGTTTATATATTTTTGTTAAAAGTTTTGCATTAAAACATTTTCTAAAAATCCCACAAATATTTAGTAGAGACCGGAAATTATCCGGGCGAGCGGGGTGCTTTTCAATAAAACCTTCCCTGTTCGTAACCTGGCTTCCGAATCCAAGAATCTTTTCGCAGATCAAACCATCTCCAAAACGGCACGAGAGTCATTAATTATTTTCAACGGTTTCTCGGGTACCAAAACCATTTTCCAAATAAATCCCGGGTGGCGACTCACATCTTCTGTTTTTCTGCGAGCCGCGCGTGGATCCGACCGTCCACAGTATAATGTAGGAAAAGCAGAGCTTACTCAATCCTTAGGTCGCCATTTTGAGTCAAAATTTGAGTCTCCATTGATTTGGTTAAAGATTTGAGTAAAACCCATCTAGTATGAGTTTGAGTCAAGTAGGCCCGGAGTGAGTTTCGAGTGCCTTCTACTCAGAATTTGGTTTTGACTAAAACTCAATCGAGTGTGAGTTTGAGTCAAGGCCTGGAGTGAGTCAATTAGGAGATGCTCTTAGAACACCTCAATCATACTTTCAACACAAACTGAAGTTCAAAACAAAGACGCCAATTTTGAGTCAATTCGAATACAAAGGCTGTGTTTGGTTATATAGTTTAGTTTAGTTTGATGATGTCAGTGGGTGTAATAAGTAGAGAGAGATGAGAGAGAAATGATGATGTCATCAAAACTAAAACTAAAACTAAACAGAGAAACAAACATGGCCAAAGAAACTTTCAATTCGATTTCCCTCGCTCTAATCATCCAAACAGAAGGGAAAAAAAAAAAACCCTATACGTGAAAGGAAAAACATTTGGCAGCAATAGAAGGAAGTAGGGAATAGACCTCGAGGGCGTGCTTGAAGCGCCGTGAATTCCGGAGCTCTCGGGAGATGAGTCAGAGGTCAGAGACGGTAATTTCGTGGCCCTCGGAGGCCCATTTCTGGGGAGATGTTGTGCTCTTCAGGTCGTCATCGGCTTCTCCTCCATTCTGAAACCCGACGTCGGTGAGAGAGAGAGAGAGAGAGAGAGAGAGAGAGAGCTCGGTGAGAAAGACACAGATAAAGCGTGACCTAAATCCAGATGATTTGGATGGGTTAGAGCTCAGCCCATAAACATGCAATGTATGAAGTACTATATGTGAGCGCATCTCTCCTCTGATTGATCAAAATACCACATTCAAATCTAATAGCTTTTAAATCAATCATAATGACAATAATGATGAAACCATCTTATACTTGAACTCAAACGTGAGATGGGGTCAATATGGCGGAGCAACGCTGGCACAAGACTTGGTTTGATTCTCCTTCTCCTTTACTCTGTGCTATGTGCCTTCCCCGGTCTCTGGGATAAGGTAGCTTTTCCTGACCGTCCCCTACAATGGATGGATTTTTTGCATTAGCAAAAGATAAACAAACCCTAGAACTGAGATCAAACAGCAGATGCACAAAAATACATGGACGAAAACTTGATAGCTAACAACTCGTGTCAAACTTAAGAGAGTGAAAGGAAAAATGGATCCTCGGGCTACAAATCAAGTGCATGGCATAGCATGCACACACATCTGCGACCAACGGTGCAAGTAAAAAAAGCAACAAAGATACAGGAAGAGAAAACCTGGAAGAATTTCAAAAAAGTCTCGGTAAAGGCTCCCAAGGTCATCAAGATTACAAAATGACTCATTCATGGTATTGATCACATCCGACAAACTCACTGTCCTTACAAAGTCTAAATTTCAATTCTAAATAAGCAAGATAAGCATCCTTCTACGTTCAGCGATCAAATTTGATTAAAAAAGAGCAACATACAACATCCAACTATCCAATTTAAACATGAAATCGTGCTTCTGCAACTTGAAATAGGAACACGCCCGTGTGGCAAATGAAGAAGTTTTCAAAATCAGAAAACACTATGAATACCATCGTCCGACAGACACACCCATTTCCCAACGAACTAACACAAATCCATAACATACAGCTTACACATTGAACGGTAGCAGCAATGCTCCCTCTGAAATAGGAGCCAACTCATGCAAATTGCCGAAGCAAAGTCTAATGGAGAGATGTGCTCACATATAGTACTTCATAAAGAAAGATATGACTGCTAATAGTACATCCATCTAGATGGCATTTTAAGTTCATCTTTTGTTTCCCATGTAAAGATTTTCAAGCATTCAAATTCATGTATGAGAATCTTCATCTCTTAAAGGCTTCAGCTGCAATTTTGTCTTTTGCTTTCGTTAATTCCCCAAGTCCAACTTTTTTAGAAATTCAAAATCCTAGTAAGATGGTTAAACCAATAGCTAGGAAAAAGTTAAGCAATCTTATTAGAATAATGGAGATAAGAGTATCAATTGACCAAACAGTTAAAAAAAAGGCGTTAAAAGTATGAGTAACTAATATAGGAGACAACTCGAAGTAAATGGGAAAAGGATTGGGAAACAACTCTCATCGTTGATTTATCCTAGCATTGCACCCAAAAAAAAAAAGAGAGGAGAAGATGATGTCTGCATCTATGTCTGAGGAGGTTATCTACATTTTGAAAGAAAAATATGCTTCAGGGGCCCAATAATTTCAGTCAATTATTTTTAATTGTCTAACCTTTTTCCTTAATCTATGATACGAAAGCAATACGTAAAACTAATTTTTCGAAAAAGAGTGATAAGAGAAATTACTCTAAACAATAGTGAGCTGATGCAACCATTCAACAACAATGATGAAAGCTCCAGTAGTAGAGCTCATGCCACAAACATCACCATTTAGCTCAAGAACAGATGAGAACAGGCAAACACCACAGATAATGTTATCAAATTGGAGGAAAGTTCAATATGAATGGTTAGCCTTTTGCTAGAGGCAGCCAAAATTTCCAAGTTTCAGCTAATATTTATTTTGCTGATTGCTAAATTTAATTGGTTTTGTATTTTTTTATGGTATTTTCATCACAATTGTATAATGAATAGAATCTGGTCTAGAGCTTGTAAATACCATACAGGGAAAAAACAAAAAAGATTCATATCTAATTGAAAAAATTCATACCTGAATCCTTCTCTGATTATCAGTCCTTCCAGACTTCCGGAACACAAAGCGAAGCCTGGGTTTGATTCGCCTACAATGGGGGAGTTCGCATCAGAAAAATAGAAACAAACCCAAGATCTAATATCTCAGAGCAGATGGCAGAAATACCTGGAAGAAAATATCCAATAGCCTAGGTTAAGAAGGGATGTAGAAGATTGCAAGTAAAGCCCCAATTTCTCCTGGAAATAGCTGTGGTTTTTGCTCTGAGAAACCCAACGTAGAGAGCAAGAGGGAGAGACCGATGAATGTGAGAACGGATGAGATTGAACAGATCTAATGGCTGAGAATTAATGGTTCAAGCACTTAAATGGCTGCAGCGAGGGTGGCCGCCGACTCGGTCGAGCATCGTCTAATGCGGGAAATTGACTGAGGGAGATGGCGGAAAAGAAGAGGAACTTTAATGGCAGGTTTTTCGTGCGGTTTGAGGTACTGAAACACGGCTGCTGCCGTTAATCTCAACGGAATTCTACCAACGTTTCTTCGGAGAAGGGTTTTACAGGTTACCCAATCTTCGTTAATTTGAAAGTTGAAACCCAAATTGAAACCTCTGTAATCTACCGAGCTCGGAGAAGGGTTTTACAGGTTACCCAATCGTGGTCCGGTGAAGCAGAGAGAGAGAGAGAGAGAGAGGGTATCGCTGGTTGGGAGGATAGAGCGAAGAGGGAGAAAGGGTCTGGTATGTGCACGATGGGAAGGGAAAGAGAGAAAGGGTCTGGTTGGAGCTAAGCCCTTGAAAGTGTCATGTATTTACGGGATTGCCATTGGGAGAGATGGAAGGGGATTATGCAATATCAACCGTGTGATCAAGATTGAAGAGTCCTGATTTATGCAGAGAAAATGTGTCTTTTTGAAAACCACTCTAATTTGTTATATAGATAACTAGTCTTTTGCATGTAACCGATGCAAAGAGCAGTAAGAGGATTGGCAGATTATGTGTAGTCCACATTTTCGACAAGACAGTTCTGTGAAAGAAATAACCCTACCAGTCTTGAGCAATCTCAAAAAGCAGCAGTAGAATGGGAGTTTCCAGATTAGCAGACTAGCAGTAAAGCTCCTTTCTGATACACTATGACTTCACTGCAATAAAAGAGCAACGCAAACTTTAACAAATCATAAAATGACAATCCAATCGGAGGTGTTCAAAACCAAGCAAACTCATAGCAAATGAAATGCAAAGTTATGGCACTCCTTGACTTTTTAGCACAGATACTATCAGTTTCAAATAGGGTGAAGAGACTACGGACCTCAGAAAGAAGATGGTATGTCACATATTATCTAACGCTCATGTTTAGAAGACTAAAATCAGATACAGAAAAAGATTATTAAATTCAAGACAAAGGGAATTTAGCATACAGACACTCATGGATGATGAATATGTGGCTGATCAAAATAGGCTGCTAATTTATGATTATTTCATGCTTCATATGGTCAATCCAGCTATCTTTGTCCAAGTATGTGTCCGCAAGATGCGTTTACTTTGAAGTGGATCTACATGTGGTTTCTTTAGCTATAATTCGTGTCTATTGTATGTTAAATGCTGCTTCCACTTCTCTTTGTGGTTAGCACTGGAACGTCCACGCTCAGTGTTCTGATGACAGACTCATCTGGATTAAGATACAATTTTCATTTTACTACACGATATTGTCAGATCAACTGCACTTGGTCTGTTTTCCAAACAATAAGAACATTAAACCCAATGTTTTGGACTTAGGAGATTTGACCACAACTTCGAAGTCTCACAAAAAATGTAAAATTGTTTTCATATTGCAAGTCAACAAAAACTCGAGGTTCACTTTGAAAGATGAACGCCTAATAAGTACGAATATTGTGAAGAAAGTGATGCATCTGTGTCGGACACATGTCTGGCACTGACATGTGTCATTCACTCATCTGAATATGCACTACTGTTTCGTTAAGAACATTTTAGAATTTGACACTCTTCAGAGAACTTGCGAGAAACAAGTCTCTCAGCCAAAAACACAATTACAAGTTTCAGGAAAATGATTAGGGAGTGATTACTAAACGATAGGCGTAACATGTTAAAAAGCACCGAAAATTTAATAATCAGAGTTAGAATAGTTTTATCAACTATGGTAAGCATATTATGTTTGAAAATGAAACCCATGTTCTGAAAAGATTTGTAAATAACCCCTTGTTACAAAATTTGATTTCCTTCTACCAAAAAACGTTCATTAATCATACCAGAAAGTGTACAGAGAGAGTAATTCCATTTATAAGCCGCAACAAATGGAATTCGGGGTGCCTAAATATGTTCCTTCATAATCTTAAACAGAACGTGAAAGTGATCATCCGAGTGTGAGAAATCACTGACCCAAGTTAGGTTGGGTACTTGGGTTATTACAAAATAACTATTATCAATGGAATAGCCTCGTCTAACGTGAAATTCCTTACACTATAAGGGCTTCGTTCTCCATAGTAATAGCCCAATAGCAATTAGTAATATGGTTACAAATGTTCAAGAACATATTGCTACATGAAGCAAAGTAATTGCCAGAAAAGCCTCACTGTTTCGACATTCAATAGTTGATTTTACCTCCCAAAAAAAAAAACATAAAGAACCTAGTTACAAAAGATGAAACTTCAAAAAGATCTAAAACTCAACTTTAAAAAGTTAGCATTTTGAGCTTAATTGAGCCATTTAAGTTCAAGAAACAAATAAGCTAAAAATCTCAAAAGTGGAACAAAACGTCCTACTTTTCACTCACAACTCCTTGAGCATTTGATTTCAAATTTAGGCTAAATAAGTTGTAAATAGGTGGAAAGAAGCACTGCCATCCATTTGAACCTACTGTTGTCACGTACGTATCAAGGTCATACACTATCTATTTCCCCTAGTATCGTCTTTTACCTATCATCTGAAACTCGAAAGAGTATACAGCACACGAACAGTAGGTTTGAACTCACAATGCGAGTAAGGCTGGATGCACTTTCTTTGACCAAAAGTCTAGCTGAATTCTGCTACAGCCTCTCTTCCATCCATGAACTGTTTTCTGCATTTATGATGATTGATGAGAGACCCTTAAGTATAGACTATAGAAATTGGACAAATCATATATCAACAATACTGAAAAAGATGGCAAGAATTAGGCAAAAAATCTGATGCAGATAACTCTTCAGTGACTTTTCCCGCTTTGAACCCTACTGAATCCAGTTCAGCAAGGCTTGAGTACCAATCATCTGTGGACTTTTAATGCAATGAGTCTGAAATCTAGAATATTTTCTTGTTTGAAAAATGGGAACGCGTTACAACGATATACTACAAAAACTCAATTAAACCTCTATGGAGTATGGATACAAACATTCACAGATCTTCAGTACGAAGGGAATAACATTTCTTGGAAAAGAAACATAAGTGTTGAAGAGCAGACTATTAATTGCACTTCAAAAGTTAGATTACCTCATGAACAACAGAACAAAATGGGCCTCATTGCATCTCCCAGATTACAGCATGACTGTGTGGATCATAGTTGAACTTCAGACTTGGAAGGCATTGGTTCCTATATGCCTACAGAGATGGTGATCCCTTAGGATTATGCAGTTGAGTTATTAACCACCAAAACTGCCAGTATGTAAGATGATGAAATGGTCACTTAAAATGCAAAGGGAAAATTACCATGGTTTTGGGTTCTTGTGGTCAGCAGTTCCGAGAGTCCAACCATCCGAGCTCATGCAAATAGGACAATGGAAACAACCCCCCCAATTCAAGAGTCAGGAGCAAACCAAGCTATGTTTTCTCTTTGTAGCCCTTGTCCATTAGACATTTCTCTATTGCTTCATCACAAAGTTCAAGAGTAATATCCATGCTCCCCTCACTGTAGTTCAAATCAACAAAAATGTTGTATAATTCCCCATTTGCAACCAACCCTTCTCTTCTCATTTCTTCAAACAATTTCCTTGCCTCCGTAATTTTCTTCCTCTTCAAGTAACCCTTGATTAGCGCATTATAAGAAGCAACTGTTAGACGATAACCCTTCTCAACCATCTCTCTGTGCAGAAACCATGCCTCTTTCATATTCCTCGCTTTACAGTGCCCCTTTATAAGTATGTTGTAGGAATTACTATCCGGCATCACTCCTTGAGCATGCATTGCTCTATATATGTCATTTGTCGCACGCAGATCATTTCTAATGCAGTACTCCTTCATCAGAGAATTATAGGTAGTGGCATTTGGCATTATACCTTTCTCTAACATCCAATTTAGAAGCCTCTCACCATCTTCTAACATCCCCGACGTACAAAACCCATTCATTAGAACATTGAATGTAACAATTGTGGGTTTTAGCCCTCTATTCAGCATTTCCCTAAGAAGGTCATGAGCCTTCACCATCTCTCCTGATTTACAATATGCATCCATCAGAGTAGTGTAAGTAATAGTACAAGGCTGTAACCCAGCCGCATCCATATCTTCCATTAGCTTTACTGCTTGCACTATATTTCCAGCTTTACAAAGTCCATTGACAAGTGAGTTGTAGGTGAAAATATTCGGCTCAAGACCCTTCGCGCACATCTCATGAAGAAGTTCATTTGCTGTCTCTACCTCCCCAAGTTTACAAAGCCCATCAGCAAGAGCAGTGTAAGTTATAACATTTGGTGTCAGACCCCTTTGCACCATTTGGTTATGAAGTACAAAGGCCTGCTTCATCTCACCTGACTTGCAATAACCATCAATGAGGGCTGTGTACATAACTTCATCAGGTTGCATCCCCCTACTAACCATATCATTGAAAAGTTTATCTGCTTCAGCCATCTTTCCAATTTGACAAAGCCCGCAGATTATAGCAGTATAGGTTACAAAATCTGGAATAATACTACGGCTCTGCATTTCATCGAGCAGGTTGTATGCAGCTGAAACCCTCCCAACCTTGCAGAAACCATCAATTAAAGTTGTATAGATCACATTATCAGGAATTACTCCCCGCCTCAACATCTCCCTCAACACTGTCTCTGCATCCGAAACCTTTCCATTCTTACATAAAAGAATGATAATGCTGTTGAAAGTAAATTTATTCGGATTCAATCCCTTTATTTGCATTTCTTCTATAATCCTCATCAAAGTCTGAAACTCTCCGACACGACAATACCCATTAATTAACGTGCTATAACTTATAACATCAGGCATACACCCCCTCAACTCCATTTGCAGCAATAAGTTATGAGCTTCTTTTACTTTCCCTAATTCACAGAATAAATGCATCAAAATATTATGGGATGCAGTATTCCAACAAACACCCACTTCAGGAAATTCCCTGAAAACCCTCAATCCCATCACAAGCCCCTCAAAATTCTTCGGTAGACGCGATAAAAACAAATTACAAGAATCAACAGATGTAACTATACTATAATTTAAAATTTTATCAAAAAGTTTTCTTGCCTCATCAAGCATTCCAACTTCAACAAGGACTTGAAAGAAAATATCAAACACAAGAGGATTACATCCCCAATCCTTATAAGTATATATCAACCTCTCAACAAATTGAGAAAATAAAACACTAATATCCAAATGGGTTTTTCTCACCCAAAAATCCCTAATAAGCCTGTGGGCCATTTCTGGGTCTTTTGCAGCAACAGCAATTTGAACAACAATGCATATGGCCTCCATTGATGGGTCCCTCCTCAGACAAACCCATTCAAAGAAATCCAAAACCAATTCGTAATCATTCCTTATTTTCATTAAAACCCAAATAAGGTGGTCTGGTTTGAACCTGGATTCGTAGGGTTTGAGAATGCGGCGGAGGGGCTCGGAGCGGCGGTGTTTGATGGTGGTGGAGATGTGATGGATAAATTCGGAGTCTTTAATGGTGGGTTTCTTTGGGGAGTAATCAGGGAAAGGTCTGGAATGGGTATAGGAAAAGGAGGAGAGATTTTGGACCAAAGGAATTGGAGAAGATGTTGACAAATGAATTTGTTTAGAGAAGAAGCGAATGATATGGGTTGAGAAGGAGAGAGCACGACGATTCATCTCTGTGAAAGAGAGCCATTAGAGTGGAGTTTGAGCGGGCATGCTTGATAATGCAGTGGTTCTTCTCCAGGTAGAAGAACCTGTTTGGAAGTGAGACGAAAGAAACAGAAAAAGAAGAGAGTAGAGAGTTGAGACTTCAGACCTTTTTTTGAGACTCTCAAGACTCGCACGGTCCCGAATATTTTTTTTTTTTTTGTCCATCTACTCGTTATCCAAAAAATCTCCCTCAAAATTTAAACCGAACAAAAATGATGATCAACCAAAGAAGAGAGAGGAAATTTTTTTAATTCTCTCTATTAGGTTTCTCTTTCCAAACTCTATCATTAGGGGTTTTACTCGAATTTTGTGTGAAATAGTTTGATACCCCATCCCACAATATTTGGATTTTTTGGGAATCCAACTTTTTAAAAAACATATCATTACAAACTAAAAAAAATTTAATTTCCAAAAATATTTTTGATTTGACATTTTCGTAAACTCAAAATAGTATTCCAATGTTAAGGTGACTTAAAAAGAAATGGCAAAATAAGAAATGTAACTAAAATTGCCCATTGAAAAGTCAAAATAGACATAATTTGGGATAACAAAAAACAGAATCGTGGGCCAAGAAAATGGAACGAAGGGAGTAATATGTTTAGAATGCTACTCAGAGTTCAAATCGTTTTTACTTGTTAAAAAAAATGAAAATAATCCAACTAAAAGTTGTTCGCTCACATTTTGCTCAATCAAAGCTTGCTTAAGATCGACTCATCTCATACACCAACTGAAAGCTTGAGCATTGATTTAAAGTTTGTTAAATTTTCCAACCAACCATAATTGACCACTTGCTCGACTCGCTCAACTCAATTGATTCCCAGAATATGTTGCACGGTGGACAACAGAAATTTCTCTCTTTTCAGTTTTGTGTAGTGTTAGAACTTTGAATTTTTCATAATTTAAAATTGTTATTTTAGTCTTTATGTGTGACACTCTATTTATCACATCACAAGCCATTAAAATTACTTCTTGCAAAAATTGAGTTGCTTCAGTAAGCAATTAACCATAGGATTGATCACATCAATTAATGTTCTATTTTTTCTTTCAGTCAAACCATTATACACAAGCGAATACAGTCCCAAGGATTGAGCAATCTCTAATGCGGCAGCGGGAGGGGAAGACTTTACTTGTGATGGGTGTTTTTCTTCCTCGCCATTGATGACTTTTTTTTCGTTTTCGATAACCCCTCCTTTCTTATGAGGCTCTCTCTCTCTCTCTCTCAGATCTAAAAGTTTTCTTGTGTTTTCTCCTCTTTTCATTTCTCTTGGCTTGTCCTTTATCATCGAGATGCCGTTTCAGGCTTCGATAAAGGTGGTGATGGTACTTTGATGAAGAGAGGCAGAGGCAGTGATTGTCTGATGACGAATTAGATCGTTTGGATTGACTTGCCATCAATGTGTGGTCTTGCCCTATGGAAGTAGAAATTGTCATCGAATTTTTTCACCGCGTAAGTTTATTGGTTTTGGTTTGTGATTTTCTTTTTATTAGTAGATCGGTAAATGTAGGTACACACACTTTGGCAACTTCGGGCTTATGATATTCGTGATTGGTTATTGGATCGTCTATGGAAAGATAATTGTCCTCTTTAATGTATTGCTAATCTGCTATGCTCTTTTTTTTTTTTAAAGAAAATTTGTTACCATGTTGACAAAAAAGAAAAAGAAACTGAGCAAATGAGTCATATTCAAAGGATTCATGCTCAACAGGCTGTCATTTTAAATCTTTTAATTTTCAACCGAACTAATTTTTGACGTCTTTAAGGAATTCTTTGTATTCATAAGAAGCATCACTTTTCTGCTTCGACAAATATACATAAGTATACGTATATTTTGAGAAGTCATAAAAAAAATGATAAAATATCTACTTTTTTCACGAGTTAAAATTTCTTCAAATTCTAACAATTCGGTACCCCTACACTTTTGTTTCTTTCTACGTGCGTGATCACTTCCACAAACATTGGTGTGTGGATGGGGATTTCGCGTAAACGTAATTTACCCTAAAACAATGGGGTTAACCTAGATGCCACACTGCCCTATTTTTGTTAAAAGAAGATGGTAGAGATTGGGGGCCAAGCCGTTCAAACGTTTTAATGCTTTGGTTGCTCCATGCTTGTTTTGAAGAAATGGTCTAGAACTATAGGTAGGGCAATTTTGGGCGGGATTAAACTGGCTAAGAAGTTGAAGGGCCTAAAAGTTTTACAAAACAGTGGTGCAAATCTGAATTTGGAAATGTGAAGAACCAGTTAAGCGAGGTATGCTACGAATTGGTATAAGAGAAAGAAGCAAAGATAAGAGTTCTGGAAAATTATCAAAACAGTGAAGTGGATGTGGCTACAAAAATCAAGACTCGAATGGATTCTGAAAGAAGAGAAGAATAACAACACAATACATTAGAAACCCTAAAAATCACGTAAACGCAGTTGACGGTCAGAAACTCCTCCTGAGTTTCAATCTTGCACCTCTCTGGACTTTCCGTCCGGATAGCCCTGCACCCCATCTGAATGAGATCTTTAGAAACACCCTCTCGGTGTTCTAAAACAGGTTTCATCCCAAGAATTCTCCCACTTCAATTCTTAGTGTTGAGTAGGATGTGTATTGTCATAACATCCAATGTACAGGAAGTCCAACAAGAAAAGGAGAACATAATAAACAGTGTCTTTCAACAATCAAACCCAGCTTGTAACTTCTTCTCAATCCAAAACAATCTTATCAGAGCTTCATACAAGTTTCTGATTAGTACGTACTAAAATATGGTTGCTATAAGAAATGAACGCTCAGATTCAATTCTTTTCAACCCATTGAATCACGAAACAAACAATTTCCAAATTTTACAGTTTGGATGGCAGTATGGCACAAAAAGAATTGAGTTCAAAGAAGTAAACAAACAATACCTCACAAAATAATTGGACAATTGCTGAACCTGGAAATTTTTGGAAACTTAAAGAAAGAAGCAATAGAACTAAATAAAGAACATGAATACTAACCAACTCAGCAGCAGAAAGGCCATGGAAAGAGCGATAAAAAAAACAAAATAGTTCCGACGATTAGATGATGATAATAGCCCTTTGCTTTGTTTCCTCCCTTATATCATTCACCCTCAGACATGTTATCCAATATACGACTACCTTCTTCTGAAGATCCAATAAACATTGCCAATTTCTGCGATACAGACTGTTGACTTTCGTGCAACCAATTTTCTTCTCCATCATAATCGTCATCGTTTTCGAAAACAAGATGAATCCCACATTTCTTCAGCTGAACCCCCTTAACCACAGGAGGGTTCCGCCTCACCACTTGGATCTGGTCGCCTTCTTGCAAAAGAAGAATTAATGGGTGCCACTCTAGATAACGGCATGTAGGAAAGGTTGGCGAATTGGATGACGAGGCAGTTGACCGACCTATAACGATTGGCCACGTGGCGAATAAAGTCACAATAGACACATCACATATCAACAGAAAATGATGACTAAGGTAAAACCCCACCGTGAAGGTGATAGCCTCGCGGAAGAACATAACGGAATTACAGATACCCTAAGAAAGGGATACCCTGAGCAAGGGAACCCCCATCTAGTGGGAATTCGCCCGTCGCGTTACCCTCAGTAAAGGGAATTGCCGCGACAGGAAGAGTCATCCTTACGCGAACACGCGTATTGAGCTCGCGACTGCACCTGGCCATAAGGCAGGGGTAGGGAAGTCGTTACGAGTCTCGAGTAAGGTTTTGGCGCGAGCCAAAGGGCTCGCGACCATGCCTAGCACCGCAGGAATAGGGGAGATACAAGTGACTTGGTGGCTTAAAGGATTAGGGATCGTCGCAATGGAATGACGTGCACTGAATATGCCATGGGAATCTTCCTAATGGCCAGTGATGTCACCCACGTTACCCAGATATACGAAGAGAGCACGTGTCATCATATTATCGGGGAAATGTCTGCAGGCCAATGATTGGGTGCAGACCCCTATAAATATGAGACATTCTTTCATTAATTTGGAGAGATTGATCCATCCCCAAAAAGCACGGAAACCCTAGAGAGAAAGTAATTCAGAGCTCTGGAAACAAGAACATTGTTCTTGCTGGTGCTCGCGGATTCATATTTCCCTCCCAGAGCTGTGACATTAGGATGATATTGATCGAAGGAGAATGAACGGAGTACTACTGCCTTCTCTCTTTGTGTATTTGGCCTAAATTTTTACCCTTTACACACTCTCCTATTTTCGTTCAATCATTAGTTATTGTTTACCTCTCCAAGTTAAAGATTACTTAACTCATACCAAGAACCTATCCTACACGGTATAAGTAAAAGTGATCTTCATCATTTTTTGGAACTCCTAATAAACGCGGTACAGTGGAATAGAGTGGTTCTGGTTTGTTCCCTCGGAGGATCTTTATTTTACTATCGACCACTTCAGGGAGTTGATCTCTTAAATCATCACGTATTTGAATATCGGCCTCTACAGGGAGTTGATCTCTTAAAACATCCAGTGTTTGATGGTTGATAGAGATGACAAGGCCTACAATTACAGCTTTGATCACACGGTTTCTAGGCTTCGAGTAAAAAACCACCTCTGGAGTAAACCAGGCTGGGATTTCGCTGCCTGGGACACTTAAATTGGCCATGTTCTTCAAAGCAAGCTGCATTCAGATAGAAGAGCTATTTAAGACACATTAATGTTCTATGTGCATACGTGATAGAAAGAGAGAGCTATGTTACAACTTACATGGACTCCTGCAATAATATTTAAGTACCGTGTTTTGGGGCATTGGACACTTTGTTTAGTTGTGGGATATGTTTCTGACACCAGAACCGAATTAAGAAACATGAATCCAATATCTGCTATGCGCGTACGTACATGTACCTACACGCACAAACACATCTGGATTGTCCATTTCAGGAATCAACGGTTCGGACTTCGTAAAAAACATACACGGACGGTCAACCGTCCATGCATCTTGCGCAAGCGGGCCGTGCGTACACAAGGATTAATTGATCCAATAAATTTTAGAATAATTTGAGAAAAAAGAAGCTGAAATTTGCTAAGGGAAAAAAAAAAAAGATAATACTTCTAACCTTTTACATGGACGGGGCCGGGTAGTAGAAAATCAATATTTACCATTAATACCATTTGCAAGGGGTGGAGTTGCTCTTACTCTTTTTTTTACTCAAACTCAAAATTTGAGTAAAAGCCCTTAAAACATTCCTCCACTCCTTATCCATACCTATACCAAATTGAGTTTTTACTCAAACTTAAACTCAAATAGAGTTAGACTCAAACTCTTACTCAAATTTTGAAGGCAAATTAGACACCTTCATATTTACAATTTTGTCATGGCAAAATCTACTTGGGCGGACAATAAGACACATTATGACCAGTCATAATGTGTTTATTACCGGTCATAATGCCTTTTTGCTGGTTACCTGTACCTGTAAAAAGGCATTATGACCGGTCATAATGTGTTTTTATTGTCCCCCCAATGGGCAGACAGTAGAAAAGTCATTTTATCATTAATGAACCTTTTACTCAAATTTGCACTTGAATTTGAGTTTGCCCATTGGAGTACACAATATCAAATGAAGCTTTTACTCAAATTTTAACTCAAATTTGAGTAAAAATATGAGTAAGGGGTGGAGTTGCTCTAATAAGAGCATCTCCACTCTTTACCCAAATTTTTACTCAAATCTGAGTAAAAACTTGATTTGATATGAGAGAACTCCACCCCTTACCCAAATTTGAGTAAAAACTTGATTTGGTATGGAGTACTCCAATGGACAAAAGAAAATCTAGGCATAAATTTGAGTAAAAGCCTCATTAATGGCATTGTTGTAAATTTGAGGGGAAGAAAATAGCCTTCAAAATTTGATGTTGGATTTGGTTCTCACCAAATTTCGTGAAAATTTTGAGTAATATCAAATTTGGTGAAGGATTTGGTGAATGAATGGAGTGGGCTTTTTGGTGTTTTTTACTCAAATTTGAGTTTGGCGTAGGATTTGGGTAAGGAGTGGAGATGCTCTAACTCATTTCAACCCTTACTCAAATTGAACGATGGAGATTTAATCCACACCATTGAATGGCAAAAGGGTAAATAAAAGTGCAAAAAAAGAGCCTTGAAAATTTAATTCTAGATTTGGTGATGAGAAAATTTGGTGAAACATTTGAGTAAAACCAAATTTGGTGAAGGAGTGGAGTGTGGTTTTTGGTGTTTTTACTCAAATTCGAATTTGGTGAAAGATTTGATGAAGGAGTGCAGATGCTCTAACAAAAAAAATATTGGTGAACAATTCACATATTTCACTATTCATATCTCTATCAACACTCAACAATTCTATCTATTTTATCTACTATCTATTAAAATATGTGTGGGGTTCACGTAGAGTCCATACAATTATAAATTGGATCCTACGTGTATTTAAGGAGTTGTGGATTAGATTGTGATTGAATAATTGTCTACCTCGCATTTTTGTTCATTTTTCCATTTTCTTCTCAGTGAGCCTTGCAATTTTAGAGGAGGGAGAGGTGGAGAGAGAGAATACCGGAGTATAATAATGGGTACCCTAATCAACAGTAATGCAGTAAGTGGTGGCTAGCTCAGGCGGTAGAGCTCTTGGTTGCCACACACTACATCACGTGATCGAGTTTCATTCCCCCCTCTCCCATGTAATAGATTAGGAATGACGAATGACAAAAAAAAGGACAAAAAAAAAATAGCAGGAACTCAATAGAGTTAGAGCACCCCAAAAGACTCGGGGAAATCCAATCTTAGTCTAAATAGCTAGGAAAAGTTCCAAAACCTTGCTCCGGGAGACTAGGTATTACCCTTGGAATTTTGCACATGTCCTAACTTAGTTTGTGTCCTATTTCCATGATTAACTCCTATGCCATGTCATTGTCGAAGAAAGACCCTACAAGTTAATGGGTGTGGATTCTGAAACTTTAGTTACTTTTCTCAACCGTTAATCTTCACTATTTTTTCTGCAATAGTTGTTTAGCTGTTTCCTTTGTCGTTATTTGTTAATTCTTTATTTTACAAAACAATCATACTTTAGGGAACTAGGTTAAGGTTCAATCAATTTAAGTTTAATTAGTTTTCTTATAAAAATCATAAGGCCATGTGGGATCGACCTTGCACTTGCATAACTATACTATAAAGTTGATTCGTGCTCTTGCGAGTACAATAAAATTTCACAACAAGTGTTGCAAACGAACCGAGCTGCTGCGAGCAGCTCGTGGCTGGGTTCGATAAGGCTCGGCTCGGCTCGGCTTGTTTAGTAATTAAGCTAAGCTCGAGCTCCAATTTTAGACTCTCGTTTAGCAAACGACCTTAGTAAAGCTCGGCTCGGCTCGGCTCGCAAAAACTTGGCTTTTTTGTATAGGCTCGACTCATTTAAGGAGGCTAGTTAAATAAATTACCCTGGCTCGGCTCATTTACAAATGACACTCGGCTTGGCTTGTTTGCACCCCTACCAATGAGTTACTAACCGAACTTCTCCTCCAAAATGCGAAATCCAAACCATCAAAGTTATCAATTTTTGTTTTGCATTCTTCCAAACCCATAGCTCTTACTAAAACCCTAGACTGTCCGAACAAGTTTCAATCTCAAAACTGTCGAACACTTTTGCACAACCGCGACTCTAATACCAGTTTTTAGGAATAGAACATATTCAATCCACAACGCCCCTACAGATCTTGGAAACTAGACAAAAATTGCAAAACATAAAAAGTGTATAATAAATAGAAAACAAGAAAGATACACAGATATACGTAGAAAACCTCAACGTGAAGAAAAAACACGGGAGCCACACCACACTAGTCCACTATAATCGAAGAATATGGAGTACAAGTCTTCTCTCTTCTCTCTCAAAAAAGCTCTCTCTCGCCTTCTCTTGTATTTAATCTAAAACACTCTAACCCTAATTACAAAGCAATTGCAATATAAATAGGTTATGCCCAATAGTTGAAATTGCCCCTGCCCAATTACAAAATACCGTTTACGTTGCAATCATCCGGGTGCTCCTAAGGTCGCACAAAGATTGCAGACCAAACTTTTGAGCTGACGGGGCTCCACCCCTTCACCCCTGGGTATTGATAAAAGTTGTCTGCATCTCCGACAAGGTTGTCACTAAAAATAATTCAAAGTCAAGTAGAACACTAATATCTGTTGCTGCTGCCGCCGCCGCCGCCGCATGTCACAATTTGAACAGTGGTCTCTAAAATTTCTTAGAGTACAACATGGGATATTTCTCCAAAAAAACCATATCAAAGGGAAAAAGTAATGAGCAAAATATCTCTAAACTAATATAGAGAATGATAGAAAAAACATCATTTGTCACCATCTCAAGTTTCCAAGCAATCAAATAAGCTCTAGATTCCTCACCGTCCCAAGTTTTCAAGCTATCCAAGAAGCTCTGGAATTCTTTCAAACAAACCCTCCGCAGAAAATGTGTCCCGTGCACTCTGCTAGATCTAGGCATCGGCTGGGGTTGAAACCACGACGCCGCTGTTGGAAGCCATGGTAAATTCAATGCACCAAGTTGGTTAGAACAATTTTTGAGGATGTTGAATGAAGTTGTTAGTGAGTTTGTTGGTTGATTACTGAGGAAGAGGAGGATCCGATTTCTAATGTTTAGCCTATTTATATGTATGTATTCCTCTGTGATCTTTGTGGGGAAAAATTATGTGTCAGGAAATTATGCATTATTTGGAAAACAAATACTATTGTTTTTTAGTTTGAGTTTCCATATTACTCTCTCAAAAAATCGCCATCACTGATTTGTGGGTGAATTTTCCCACCTTCAACCACCACCCCAGTGTCCCCAGAAGCCGCCTCTGAGCAAAATTCATATTTTTGGGTTCAAAATCGCATGCCTGATTCCATCACATCCAATGATGAGGAATTCATCTTCTTCTGTTAGTCTTGTGGTCTTATTTCTGGCTCCACACTGAGCACGTCGCCCCCATTACGTGCCTAAAGCACGAGCCATGTCATGTGCCATAATTCACGAGCAGCGCAGGAAACCTTCGGACACGGGCGGAGCTGCATGGTGGGGTTAGCATAGGTGCCACCCCGCCCCAGTCCCAAGCCAAAAAAAAAAAACTTACACTAAGGTAATTCGATTAGGCAAAACATCAACTTCCTATAATTTCTACAATGTATGAAGTTCAACATCAATTTCTATCATTTCCAATCCAATTATCAAACTAAATCTTAGTGTTGAGTAGCGCATGTATTGTCATAACATCCAACACGAAGTCCAACAAGAAAAGGAGAATATAGTAAGCAATGTCTTTTATCGATCAAGAGAAATGCTAAGTGTCAAGAAAACCTACCCAAAAAGTATCTGGAATTTGAAAATGAGTGGCTCAGATCACTCCCGAGTGAATCTGAACCATTCATTTTCAAATTCTGGATATTTTCTGGGTAGTTTTTATGTGCATGTAGCACTCCCGAAGAATCAAACCCATCTGTTAACTTCTCAATCCAAAACAATCTAACTAGAGCTTTATAGAAGTTTCTGATAGTACATTCTAAATATGATGCCATAAGAAATGAACACACAGTGGCTCAGATCCCATTCTTTTCAAGCCATTGAAATCATGAAACAAACAATTTCCAATTTTTACAGCTTGGATGGCAGTATGGCACAAAAAGAACGAGTTCAAAGAGGTAAACAAACAATACCTCACAAAATCATTGGACAGCCGCTGAACCTGAAAATTATTGGAAACTGAAAGAAAGAAGCAAAAGAACTACTTGAAGAACATGAATAGTAAACAACTCAGCAGCAGAAAGGCAGACGGAAGAGCGATGAAGAGAAGAATAATATAGTTCCGATGATTAGACGATAACAGTTCTTTGCTTTGTTTCCTCCCTTCATTTTCTCTTTCACCATCAGACATGTTATCCAATATACGACTACCTTCTTCAGAAGATCCGATAAACGTTGCCAATTTCTCTGATACAGACTTTTGACTTTCGGGAAACGATTTTTCATCTCCATCATAATCGTCGTCGTTATCGAAAACAAGATGAATTCCACATTTCTTCAGCTGAACCCCCTCGACCAAAGGAGGGTTCCGCCTTGCCACTTGGATCTGGTCGCCTTCTTGCAAAAGAAAAACTAATGGGACCCAATCTGGATAACGGCATAAGTAAAAGTGATCTTCATCATTTTTCGGAACTCCAAATAAATGCGGTACAGTGGTAAATACTGGTTCTGGTTTGTTCCCTCGGAGGATCTTTATTTCAATACCGGCCACATGAGGGAGTTGATCTCTTAAATCATCACGTATTTCATGGTTGATGGAGACAACGAGGCCTACAATTACAGCTTTGAGCACACGGTTTCTAGGCTTCGAGTAACAAACCACTTTGGGAGTGAGCCAAGCAGGGATTTCGCTGCCAGGGAAACTTAAATTGCGCATATTCTTCAAAGCAAGCTGCATCAGATAAAAAGAGCTATTTAAGACAGGTTAAGGTTCTATGTGCATACGTGATAAAAATAGAGAGCCAGTCCCCTTCCCATCCACACCCTAAAGTTACGGACTCCGTCTGGACCTCATAGTTCCGGACCAAATCTCGACGATCCGAACCGTCCAATGTGTTCAAAACGTGTTTTTAAGGGTCCCCGCGAGAAATTAGCAAAAAATAATACTGGGAAGGGCTTGATCCGAGTAGTTTTTCATAAAACTGTACATATACTGTTTTTATGAAAAATTGCTCGGATCAAGCCCTTCCCGGGTTTTTTTTTTTTTTTTTTGCTGATTTCTCGCGGAACCTTTAAAAACACATTTTAAACACATTGAACGATTCGGATCATGAAAATTTGATTGGGATCTATGAGGTGTGGATGAAGTCCGCATTTTAAGGGTGTGAATTGACGCATGTGAGAGAGAGAGAGAGAGAGTATGGGAGGAGTGGGGAGATAAGGTACATGTGAGATGGGAACAGAGAGAGTATTTAAGTAAAGTTGAATCTCAACCATCCATTTCAATGTTTGAGATGGAGTGTTCTTTTATGTGTTTTTTTATGTGTCAACGGAACCGGCCCCTACATATATATACACACACTACTTCTAACCTTTGACATGGACGAGGACAGGTAGTAGAAAATCAATATTTATCCTCAATACCATTAGCAAACAAGCACGTTGCTAACTTATTTGCAATGTGTTATCTGAGAATATTGACCAATGTACAATACAAAAAGAGTTGAAGATGCCCATAACCATACTTAATATTTGGACTCGCAAACTCGAATAAAACGATTTTAGTGTAGAATCTCAAATCCAAACCCAATACTCAAATCCAAGTCGAAGTAAACATATACACATACCTATAGATATTTACATATGGAGGGGACATCTATTCATTTATATTTATTATTTACATATACACATACTAGCGCCGGGCACTTGCTCAATACTAGTCACTGACTTACCATCGGGGACTAATTCTTTTTTATGTTAATGCAGCTTCTTTTTTTTTTTTTTTCATTAAATAATTATCATCATTTTTCTTGATTAGTTACATAAATCCTCAATCAGAGTCAACGAACAATGGACTCATATTTTTACTTTTTTAAATCTCCTTATTGTCAACCGACTCAACCTTGGTAACTTACAACATCGATTTCTTTACAGGGACCATCAAATTAACTTTCCTATGTCCAACGTTGTTATGCAAGATTTAGTATCGTGTGTATCTTGTGTTTCATGTTGCTTTGAATAGTTATATGCAGACAATATCAGGTGGGTCTTATGCTATATATAGTGTGGGTAGACATACATACACATACACACACAAACACATATGCATATGTGTGTGTGTAGAGAGAGAGAGAGAGAGAGAGAGAGAGAGAGGAGAACCTTGTCAAGTTTTCCCTTGGCCACTAAAGAGGAGGAACTACAACCACTCATATACAACCTTGTTAAGGACTTCAAGCATTCGAGACCCGGAACACCCTTTAATTTAACACAGTTCGCGAGGTTCAGGTGATGTAAATTCTCAAGATGCGATAGATCGGATATAGTTTCCATTGCAGTACAGCTTTCAGCATTCAACTCCAACAAACTTGAAGGGAGTGGGGGAAGAACTCTGAGATTCTCACAGTGGGGCAGAAAAAGCTTTTTAAGAATAGAAAGTCCTCTTAGACTACAAGGAAGACTGTGGAAGTCATTGTGACCCAGCTTCAAAGTTTCTAAACACGACAACTTCTCAAAGTCATCCTGTATTTTTCCAGATATTTTCCATGCACGTGCATCAAATTCTTCTAAAGCGGAAAGATTTGAGAAAGAAGATGGAAGCACAACCGGCTTATTAGCTATCTCCGTAGTTTTAGCATCCTCAGATACCTCACAATTAGGCTTCTTTCCCATTTCCAATATAGTCAACCTGGAAAGCATGCCAAAGCTTTCGGGTAGTTCTGTCACTGAAGTTTCCTCCATGTAAAAGTGGTGGAGGAAATTTAAATGCCCAATTGAAGAGGGAAGCCTGCAAAGCTTCTCACATTTACTCAATCTCAACATCGTGAGATTTTCCAACATTCCTATGGATTCCGGAAGCTCTACAATGGAAGCATCCACTATGATCAACCTAGTAAGAGTTACCAAGTGTCCGATGGATTCTGGCAATGACCTAAGAGATTTACAATTTCTCATCTCAAGCCTTTCAAGAGATTTCAAACCATCAACCTCATCTGGCAGATCTACCATCGATGTCCCATCTAACTGAAGCTGAACAAGGGAAGCCAACCCTCTGATGGAAACAGGAAGCCTGGTAATTGAAGAACAGTTTCCAACTAATAATTCCTTCAGATAGGATAACGAACCAATAGAAGCTGGCAGTTCCTTCACTGAACTACCATAAAGCCAAAGTTTTGCTAACATTTTGAGATTGCCAACAGAACCAGGTATTGCAGTAAGCAATTTACACCTCATCAAACTAAGTGTCTCCAGATTTACCAAAAAGCCAATGGAATCAGGTAACTCTTCTAATGCAGAATCATTATGCGAAAGCTCCCTTAAAGAACGCAGATGTCCTATGCAATGGGGTAGCCGCTTTAGCGATTGGCAGTCGTTTAAACTGAGAACTTCAAGTTTTGTAAGCCGGAATATAGACTCCGGCAATTGCTCTATTGCAGTATTATCAACAAGCAGATTTCTTAAGGAATTCAAGCATTCCATGTTGTGTGGTAGTTCTTTCAATTTAGAGCAACCGGAGAGAGTAAGGGTCTCAAGGTGTTTTAGACCAGAGACATCATTTGGAAAGTTCACAAGTTTAGAACAACCCCTCAGGTTCAAATGACGTAGGCTAGTTGCATCCCCAAGTGATTTATGAATCGTTGTTAAACTAGTGCAACCCTCAAGGATCAGCTTTTCCAAGGCCCGATGGCTGGATAAATCAGGAATAGCAGTTAGGTTGAAGCAGCCATGAAGATTCATAACCATCAAGTTCTCTGCCACCTGGCAAATACAGGATTTTCTCGCACCCATCAGTCTGTAAACGACAAATAAAACTAGGGTTGCCAAAGAGAATAAAGAAAAAAGGAGATCAACAAAAATGAACACAAGGAAGCCTTTTCCTACATCTACGTAATTGCTGTGGAAGAGAAGTGAGATCAAATGCTCCATATATTCTCTTGCAATAAAAATTCATTCAATAAATCATCTACAAATAAGAAATTTTCGCTCAATTCTTCAACATGATACAACTTTGGGTTATTATGGAGTCCCAAACCAGGTCAACGAACACAAGGCATTTTGTGTGACCAGGAAAATAAGAGATGAACGCAACTAAAGCCAACAGTCAAGTTGTCCACAGTCGTGTTTTACAAATTATAGCATTCGCCCGTCACATTGGAACATTTAACTATGGACACTGCATAGAAAGTTTTGACATTGATGCTAAGATCCGTTACTGGCTCCAACAATTTAAGCTTAGAAACCACGAAATTCAAATCAGATAATCTGTGACATGATGCTAAGATCCGTTACTGGCTTCAACAATTTAAGCTCAGATACCACGAAATTCAAATCAGATAATCATCTAAAAGTGGAACGTACCCTGTTCTTGTACCAATACCACCATCTCAAGCCCCATACAGTTTCTATCTTGCTTTCTGAGAGATCAAGTACAGTAAGCTGCTGTGGACAAAAATCACAAGGAAGATTTCTCAAAGGACATTTTTTCCATTGTAGCCACTTTAGTTCTGGAGGTATGCATTTGAAATTTCCCTCCAATCTCACATGACTTAACTGAAGTAGTCTCAGACAAACCATTGATTGAAATGGTTCAGTCTGAAGTATCACCTCTCCCTCTTTCTTGGCACCATCGTTGAAGTACTTTTTCCATAAAGCCATCAGGTATGTTATAACAGAGGTGCAGGGGATCTTTAGGAATATGTTCAAAGGAAGTGATTTAGGGATCATCTCCTTGTGATTCTCATCAAAGTTTAGAATGATCCCTTGATTAAGTCTCGTTCCCTGACATCAATAATATGGAGGAAAAAATTAGTACACAATCATGAATTACAGGCCAAATTGGTGCAAGTGAAGGAAAAGCAGTAAACAATTTAAGCTAGTACATTACATTCAAGGTGACACCACAAAATACGAAACCAAAAGAAGCAGTCACCTTGCTAAAACTGTGACATGTGGGACCAAATCAACAACTTCTATTATTTCGGTTCGGCCGATTGGACACCAGTACCTCACTAAGAGACTTTGCTAGGTAGACTCGCTAACACCGCGATTTACTTTTGTTGCAGAATAAGGTCCAAATATCTTGTATCGCTTACTGAGTTACTGGTGCCTGGAAAAGCAATAATGTGCATCTCCGCAGTTCTCTTGCCCAACAAATCGTAGGAAAAGCGTAAACAATAGAATAAACACAAACACAAGATTTCCACAGTTCACCCGCTGAGAGGACTCGTCCGAAGATCAAATTCATTCTGATGTGTTGTTCTGGTCAGAAGTATGAAGTACACCTTTAAAACTTGGAACACTGTTTAAATATAAAACTACATCCTATCCAAATCAAATGTAACCATCCACCCAGCTATTCATCCAAAGACACAGAAGTGTAATTCAGGATTAGTTGGCTATACTAACTAAATATTATTGAACCCAATAAACTATCAATTATCAAAGACTAGTGCTTATTTGAATTCTGCACAAAGTTCCTACCAAACCAGGTTCACAACTATATAGGAAATTATCACCCCCTTAACAAATATAATGAAGTGTCAAACGAATTTTCAAGAGGAAGAGACTAGAGAGAGTACTATTTGGGAACAAGATTTTTAGGACAATTCATACTACTAAGAATGACATTCAGTAAGAATCAATAAAATTGAGAATATAACGCGCATTAGTTCAAGGAATTCAATTGATGAGTTGAGTTTGACGCGTACTCAAGGAAAAATAACAAAGGCTATTCTAAAAGAAATGAGGAAGAGGGAGAAGAAGCTACTAGGAAAAAAATCAAAGAAAGTAACGACTCAATCCTGTCACATAGTCTCTCTTCATCTCTTTTTTTTTTTTTTTTTCTCAAATCTGCATTTTCATAATCTCATTCAGATTAAGATGGATAATTGGTACTCAGCAATATCCATTTTTAATAACAAGGAAAACAAGCTGAGTAAACTAGTACTCCTTCCGTCCAATATTCTTGGTCTTTCTTTGCTTTTCGGGTTGTCCTGAAAATGTCGTCTACTTTAAAAAGCCAAAGAAAAAGATTGTAGTTTACAAAGCTATCCAGTAAGAGACGCGGTAAATCTAATCAAAAGTGAGAAGAAGTGGGGCATTGGGAACTGATTCCTTAGAATTTAAAATAAAAAACACTATATTCCATGTCCATTAAAAAGTTGGAATTCCCACACAGGACCAAGAACATGTGACAGAGTGCATTGATTATGACATGGCTAACAGCCTAACAGAAAGGAAAGGACTAATGCTAAGATTCATACCATCCTATCTTTCAAGACAGTCAGAATTTCACCATGATCCCACAGTCTACTCCGCCTACCAGGATCTGCAAGGCTTTCATGCCGAACAATTTGCCTGCCCATATCCCGGATTTGGTCATGCATCCAAAAGATCTCGTTCTCCGGAATTTTAACAAGAGACCTTGCTACCAGGACATTGATTGCAATCTCAGCTCTGAAACCGCACCCTTTCACGATGTCAATCGCTTCATCTCTCCTCATTTGTAGATTAACAAATAAACAAGCAATATCAAGGAATATACACTTCTCTTCCTCATCCAGCCCATCATAACTTATCTTTAGGACATCCTGGAGATGGCCTGGACGAATCTGCTTCAGCTTTTGCAGAGCATCTTCCCATTCCTCAACTCTCCTCTTGTCAAACAGAAAAGAACCAAATACCTCCAGAGCCAAGGGTAATCCTCCAGTAAGGGACACAATTTGTTGAGACAGACTCAGGAAAGTTTCAGAGGCCTTTTCAGTTCTCAATGCATGGTAACGGAAAAGGTCTAGTGAATCAGAGGGACCCAGTTCTCTCACCTCATATATCTCATTCACGTGATCAGCAATCAGAACATCTCTATCTCTTGTAGTAATAATTATTCGGCTTCCTTCATGAAACCACTCTCTCTTGGCAACCAGTGCACCAAGGCGGCTTCCATTGTCAACATCGTCTAAAACAATAAGAACTCGCTTCTCATGAAGCATCCTTTCAATTGCAATTTTTCCATCAGTAGCATCATCTACTTGAGATGCCCTTCCAAATGAAAGATCACCAAGGAGTTTGTTCTGAAGAGATATTAAACCATTTTGTTGCATAAACATTTCTCTAACATTGGAAATGAAACTGCGGTGTTCAAAGTGACTGACAAGTTTATTGTAGACAGCCTTAGCAAGGGTTGTCTTGCCAACCCCACCCATTCCATGAAGACCCAAAACTCGTATGCCGTTAGATTTAACATCTAACAATCTCAGTACTTTCTCAATGCGGTAATTCAGCCCCACAGCATATGGAGCCACACCCATTGGAGTGTTGCTCAATTCAGTTAAAATCCTTCTGACTAGTAATTGAATCAACTCAGGTTCATTGCTGCCATTAGACATAATCTTGAGTGCATAGTACAGAGTAAATGCCAAAAAAGAAAAATCAAATATACCAACAACAGGAAATGTATATGCATGTTTTAACAATCAGATGGAAAACTAAGGACAGACAAAAATCACCAGCATGTTAAATCAAGTGTCAACCATGATAAGAAAAACGTAAATTATTTTAAGAACCCGATTCTTGTAATCTCTTAGATAGTTGGTATAATTAGAGTCAGCGTTTGTTTTTGCCGACAACAAACATTTTAGTACATGTGAATATTTTTATATGGAGGCCCATGATTGAATCATTGTTACACATGGAAATACTATTTCACACTTTGTCCTAAAAACATTTGGCCCCCGCTAAATGGACAATATAGTCAGGAACTTCTACATAGCCAAACCCGTAATGAAGGGAAACACATGCTGAATGATTGAACACCAAAAAAACCTCAACAATTTATGATGATATAATCACTCTGGACCATTATCAAATCAATCAACAGCTTCAGAGCCAAGATGCCCTTTTACCTTATTTATAACAGTTGGATTTTCCAAAATACTAGGAAAGAGCTTAAGACAAGAAAATACTTGCTAATCAAGCCTAAAAATTAACCAAATTTACCACACGGACATATTCGAGATCATAGTCATCAAGCCGTAAATTTAATGGCAAATCAAAATCTTAGTAGTAGGAGTAGGATCCTTCTAAAATGGGGGCGCTCCGGGGGGCATTCCTACGTGCTCCTCCTTGCCCCCTACTTAAGAATCCAAAGGTAACCTTTGGATGTTGTCTGACGCTTTGGTTACGAAGGCTACCGGGGTTTAGGTTTATGGATGGATTCAGTCAGCGAAAGTCCCTCCAACTCAATCAATATCAACAACATGGTGTGTCCAGTTACGCTTGGTTGATAGGGAAGGCTCAAGGAATGAAGTTCAGCCTTACCAGCAGCGTACACTAAGATCTTTGGCTTTGTTTCTCAGTCGTAGTTAATCCCTTTAAGGTCTGTTATTCTTTTCCTCAGTGGTTGATAGGAAAATATAATGCACATGAATGAGCTAGTCATGACTAACACATGCAAGAGAGAGTGCAGACATAGGGAAGCAAATATAAAAATTAAGATGGGAAGTATGGAGTGGGTGGAGCTTTTCGTAACTTTAATATGTTACCCATGTAAGACAAGTCAAACTAAGTTTATCGAAGCAAGAAGCAATTTTTTGTAATATAATGTTCACTAGAGTATCTTTAGGTAGATCAGTCAACCAAGCAACTTAATGTGTTTAACCTTCTCTAGGCTTTAGCACACAAACCAAGAAACTGCCATGCATGTACAGCGTCACGTCCCTGCAATGACCCAATGTCTTTCAAGGAAGCTGACCCAAATGGGTACTAAGCTGGAAAACCAAGTCAACTGTAAAACAAATAAACCAGCAATTTAACCGACTGATGGGGACTACCCAATTTTACAAGGCATACAGGTGCTAATTAAGATTGCAGGGCTATCAGAACAAAAGTGCAACTTAAATTATTCTCAACTTGCTGAAGTCAATCCAATTAAGAATGATAAAAAATAAATAAATAAAAATAAATAAATAAATAAATAAGAAAGAAGACAACCTAAGTGTGAGAAAAACCAATTGGCCGAAAAATTTAACAGCAATAAATAAACAAACTGAATTCCATTAAAGAATAAAAAGTGCATTACGGACCACAATCGCCAAAAGTCTACTTATCATACTTGAAGTCTAAAGCTTCCCTCCCAGCACCATTTGTATTATAATACTGACATCCAATTAGTTCCTAGGGAAATGACATTGCAGTAAAACTCTCATATAATCTCGCTTCGTATCATACTTGAATTCTAACTTATGTAGCCTGCACAGGTAGATCCATATCTCCACGAAGGTAGCAATCAAGCTATGTCTGGGCCTTGATCCCACAAACAACAGCTGGAAGTATGAAGTCACTTTATTTTCAGATAGGAAACAGCTATCCATTTATGGAGAGACTTGCCACAAAAGCTTCACTACAACGCTAAGATAAAGTGGACGTTGCACAAGACAAGATCAACTCGATTCAAAGTCTGGCATTATATGGTGGGTTCTGGAGAGGAAGGGAGTGACCGGAGGCTATATTGACGTAGTCAGAGACATGTATGAAGGTGCAGTCACTGCCATTAGATCACCAGCAGGAGAAACGAGTGAATTTCTCATCACAGTAGGATTGCACCAAGGGTCAGCCTTGAGCCCGTACCTATTCGCGTTAGTTATGGATGAATTGACTAGGCAAATTTAGGAGGATATCCCATGGTGTATGTTGTTTGCAGATGATATTGTCCTTGTAGATGAAACGACTAGTGGTGTTAATACTAAGTTAGAAATTTGGCAGGAAGCATTAGAGTCCAAGGGCTTTCGGATAAGTAGGAGTAAAACTGAGTATATGGTCTGCAAGTTTAGTGATACCAGAAGTGCGTATGAGGAAAGAGTGATGATCCAAGATCAGGAGATACCAAAGAGGGACCATTTTAGGTATTTAGGCTCTATTATCAATCAAGATGGAGAGATTGCAGATGATGTGACTCATAGGATCCAAGTGGGATGGCTCAAGTGGAGAAGTGCTACTGGTGTACTGTGTGACAAGAGGGTACCCACAAAATTGAAAAGAAAATTTTATAGAACTGCCATAAGACCAGCGATGTTTTACGGGACAGAATACTGGCCTATTAAGAAGCAGCAGGCGAACAAGATAAGTGTAGCGGAAATGAGAATGTTGAGGTGGATGTGTGGTAAGACTAGACGAGATAGGATTAAAAATGAAACAGTTCGCGAGATGGTAGGTGTAGCACCTATAGAGGAGAAGTTAAGGGAAAATAGGCTAAGATGGTTTGGGCATGTCTATCGTAGATCAGCGGATGCAGTAGTTAAGAGAGTGGATAGGAAAGCTTTTGGTAGTTAAGCAATGAAGCAGCACTTGACAGAGCTCAATGGAGAAAAAGGATTCATGTAGCCGACCCCAATTGATTGGGACATAAGGCTTGGTTTGGTTTGGTTTACTCTCATGGGACTCTTCTAATAGTAGGCGGGTTTTTTATCTTTATATTCGTCAAAGAATTTCTTGAATTCAATTAGACGTTCAACTGAATGCAACATAGTTTTGTAGCCAAATTTCTAAAAGATTGAACCATTCTTAGCAAATCCAAATTACAAGTAAACCTCTGCGTCATGAGTCTTATGCCCTATTAAAAAGGTCATCCCAGTGTGAGAAGCAAGTTTTCATCTGGGCTCATCTCACAACTCAGAAATCTCGTAGGATCAGAGTTCTGCTGACTTATGTCGTTGCCAGGACTAAATTTTGAAAACTAGAAGTCTAGAACAACAAATTGGTCGGCCAATTTGGCTCGTTTGTCACCTCACCACTAATTGAGAGAGAGAGAGAGAGAGAGAGAGAGAGAGAGAGGTACCTATTCTGATACACCCAACCGGAGATCCCACCCGCCTTCTCCATCGCATCTCTCCACCTCACAACCTTTTCCACCCCAAACCTCCTCTCCAGCATCCGAAAATGCTCCTCGAACGGTCCTTTCTGCCGCCTTACATCTGACGGATCCACGAGGAAGAACACGGGGAGAAGAAGCCGACGGCAATCGCAGATCGTCGCCAGCTCCTCGAGGCACCACCGCGAGGAGGCGTAGCTGGGGGACACGATGGCGATGGCCGCCGCAGAGTCGTGGATGGCGTCGATAAGGCTGGACGCGATCTCGTCGCCCTTACTCATGCCCTCGTTGTCGCGGAAGGCGCGTATGCCTTGGGCGAGGAGGGCGGCGTAGAGGCGGTCGGTGAAGCCGTGGCGGGTGTCTTCGCCTCTGAAGGAAAGGAAGACGTCCCAACGGAGCCTGAATGCCGGTGTGACGTTGTTTTCGGCCATTTTGTGGACTCCCTACAAATGGACGGGTGAATTCGGTTCCGGAATTAATCCAGCTGCGCGCTGGACTGGAGCTTTTGTGGACTGCTCAAGTTTTGCTGGTCTGCTGGAGCTTTTGTGGACTGCTCAAGTTCTGTGTCAGAGGACGGTAGAATTGGGTGACTGTGGAGGTGGTCGAGTTGTGTATGTCTGTCTCTGCAATTTCGCATGTACTCCTATTGAGAATGAGAGAGAGAGAGAGAGAGAGAGAGAGAGAGAGAGAGATTCATTGCTTAAAGCAATGTGTACATGAGTGCCTGAAGCGTGTTTACATGTACGGAAGAGAGAATTGGACATAGCCAATGGTTTTGGTTCCTTTCTTCCGTTCTCTTCTCTTTCGTTTCTCAGAAGTTTCTAAAAAGTTTCAAGCGGATGCTTCGGTTTCCGCAATGATGGGGAAATTGCCCATCAGTCGTACTTGGGGCAAAAGTTTGAACAAACATATGGATGGTTTTCAGGATTCATAATTTTAATTTTAGGAGTTTTTCAAAAAATTTTAGCACTCGGGTGTTAAAATTTTGATATTTCAAATTAAAAAATAAAGTGGTTCTGTGTATCGTTTTTCGATTTTTTCACACCAAATTAAAGTACACAAGGAGTAATTTAATTTGGTGCAAAAAAAATCGAAAAACGATACACCGAACCACTTCATTTTTTGATTTGAAATATGATGATTTTAGCACCTGGGTACTAAATTCTTTTTGAAAACTGGCCCAAGCGTGTTGGCTAAACACGCTTTTTAAAAACCGTGTTTTGCAATAACGTTTTAAAACGTAGTTTGAGAATTAAGTTAAAAAAAGCCCCGTTTTATTTAATAAAGTTATAAAAGAACTTAAAACGGTTAATCAGCCTTCCTGAAAAGTGAAAACCATGCATGTGTGCGCAATTTAATACTCCAAGCACCACTAGTAATACACAGCCAAAGAACCACAGTCAGCCACACCCACCGCACTGTTCACGCGGGCCCCCACGTGGGGCCCACCCACTTTACCCAAAAAAAAAACTGAAAATTTCCAAAACCCAAATTCGTCTGTGCCGAGAGCCATTTCGCGGGCACCAGAGAACGAGAGAGAGAGAGAGAGAGAGGCGCGAAGAAGACGATCACCACCCAACCCCGTCCACCACCACCACCTGCTACGACGCCCCATCCACCACTGCCACCACCGACTCAACCCCATCCAACACCAGCGAATCCACCGCAACAACGCCCAATCAAAGAAGACGCACCGTACGACGCCCACCATTCGACAGCGTACGACTCTCTCTCTCTCTCTCTCGCTCTCTACACTGAAGAATGTGTGTGTGTGTGTCGATTTCTTCATCTGAAGAATGTCGATCCGCCCTACACGTTAAAGCCCCTAAACACAAAAATGAACTGTGATTACTCTATCTCTCAACCAGAGCAGTAATCAATCAATGAAAAAAACCAATTTCATTACTCTATCTCTCAACCAGAGCAGTATGCTGTGCTTGTTATGTTGATTTTGATGTTGATGATAGTTTGCATAAAGTATTCATTTTCAGTATCATTTTAATCGAATCTTTCTTTCATCTTCTTTGTTGCTACTCTGTTCATTAGTGCTGGTTTTTGATATGCGTAACCACCCTATGGCATACTTTCAAGTATTAACCCTGTCTCCGTAATTTTTGTCTGCCAACTGTTTGATAGAAAACATCCGCTTCTTTGTGACATTGAAGGAGTTTCGAGACTTCGAACTATGAAAGTACTGTCTTATGGCCTATAGGACTGTAATATTTAAATTGAAGCATTGAGCTATGTTGGAAATAATGTATTATATGTTTTTCAAGTTAGTAGCCAAACACTAGAAAATTTGATCACGGCAATCATTTAAATTTTAGACATTTGACATCAAATTAGTTTTGCCAAGCAGCCAAGGAGCCGTAATGACCACCGTTTATTTCTGTACCAATGTCTACCTATTCATGCAGTTATAGAGAATGTGTAGTGTTATGTGGAGCTGGTATTTGATTTTGTTTTTAATGAACATATGATGTTGATATTGATGAAAATCTAATCTTTGCCAATTTCTACCTAGTCAAGTAGATGTAGTAAATGCTTGAATTTTCCATCTTGTTTGAAATTTTTAGTGTTGACAGGATTAATATCGTTCCAACAGATTCCATAAAACTAGTACCCTAAGATTCTTTTGTTACCCGCTAAAGTTCTTTTCCTTCACTATTCTACAATCAGTATGGTTGACAATAAATTAGACTTCTCTTAGTTCGAAATCAGTAACTCAGGAGGAAAGAATCGTGTTTAAAGAATCGGTTGAAAAAATCATATAGTACTTCTTCTAAAACTAAAAAAGATGGAACTATTGAAAGAAAATGCTAGGGAATTTGTTACGTATTGGATTGATGCCGAATAAGTAAGTGGGATTGTTTTGTTACATGCTATAGCACTTATAGCCTGGGATTTTTAGTGTTTTGTGACCTACTATAATACACGTATTATACTCGGGTTATCGTGTCCATATTGCACATAGAAACTGACTTCAGGTTGCTGTTTCTGCTGTTGAAGTGCAGAAACATGGACTTCTACTTGCTCAAACTGCTCTTAAAGTGCAGAAAATGACTTTAGGATGCTAGAAACTGCTCCATAAGTGCAGCAACTGCTCTGGAAGTGCAAAAAATGGACTTTAGGTTGCTGTTTCTGCTGTTAAAGTGCAGAAACATGGAATGATAGTTGCTGAAACTGCTCTTAAAGTGCATAAAATGACTTTAGTTTGCTAAAAACTGCTCTGTAAGTGCAGGAACTGCTCTCAAAGTGCAAAAAATTGACTTTAGGTTGCTGTTTCTGTTGTTAAAGTGCAGAAGCATGGAATTATAGTTGCTGAAACTGCTCTTAAAGTGAAGAAAATGACTTTAGTTTGCTAAAAACTGCTCTGTAAGTGCAGGAACTGCTCTCAAAGTGCAAAAAATTGACTTTAGGTTGCTGTTTCTGTTGTTAAAGTGCAGAAACATGGAATTATAGTTGCTGAAACTGCTCTTAAAGTGCAGAAAATGACTTTAGTTTGCTAAAAACTGCTCTATAAGTGCAGGAACTGCTCTGAAAGTGCTAAAAATTGACTTTAGGTTGCTCAAACTGCTATGAAAGTGCAAGAAAATCACTATTTACTCACTCAAAGTGCTTTAGAAGTGCAGGAAAATCACTTTTTCTATGCTGCAACTGCTATAAAAGTGCTGAAAATTGAGTTTAGGTTGCTACTTTTGCAAAAATTTGGGCAACATTTCCCCTATTTTATTGCATACCCGACTTTTTAGCGTCTCATCAGACAATCAACTGCTAATCCACAACATAAAACTATGCGATCGAGTAACACAAAAAGTATCATCTAAGTATAGCCAAAGCATGTGACTTAATATAATCCAATAACCAAAGCAGTAATACATATTGGTACAACACAGACTTGAATATTTCGCATAACCTTGTCATTCATTACATTAACCATTGTCCGAAACGGACTTGAAATTAACTGTTTTCCAGTAGCTCACCATATTACATTACAAATTACCTATACAAAAGGTGGACAACTAGCAATACACAAATTACAATCCCAATAAGAGAAAGGATAACTACAACACGGACTGCATTCCGTATGGCTAAGATGAGTTCTCTTAAGTTGTTGTTGAGGTCGACGTTGTTTTGAGGGAGAGGTGCAGTGAAGTCACATGGCCTATCATCTCCTGACTGTGAGACATGGTGGGGATGCACGGACTGGCTCGGCTCCGCAAGCACAAACTTCGTACGCCATCCAGATGTCGCGCTCGAAGAAGCGGAAGCCATGCGACCTGCACAATTAATATAACCTGCACAATTTTAGTGTCTATTACAATGTCTATAACCACAAGTTAAAGTAATCTTGCATCTCATTCAGCTTCTTTTGGACTATAAATAGCCCAGCAAGTATATTAATACAATAATCTTTGGTGGATCAACCAGTTCTATTGAATGGAATGATTAGGGTGCATAACTCAAATAGCTCATATCCATACAACTTCTGGAGATACCTTGTTAGACTGTTAAGAGTGGTGATAAGACACGGTGCAAGTCCACATGAAACTCCCGTAACTACTTAATTGGGCCGCAAATAGAACCTGGAAAAATAAGTGTGTTTCACAGTTTGAATCCTTCCAGCATATGGTAGACGGTTATTCCCTAATAGGGTTGTAAGCGAGCCGAGGTTCGTAGAGCTCAAGCCCAGCTCGTACGTCAAAGAGCCAGTTAGGGTAATTTACTTGGAGTTAATACTGTAGCTTAGAGTAACCTGCTTGTTGATAAGCTTTGGGCTTATCTACTATTGTGGTTGCTATAAAATATATCAAGTCTCAAAATCGTCTTGAAACTTTGTTGGCATCAGTTTAGTCCTATTTTTAAAAATCATAATCAAATGATGTCCTTGCCATTAATTGGGTGATGGAATTGATTATCTGATGGGTAGAAAATGAGGAGCCGTTTGTAGAATTGTAGTGCTACTTGGTGCCTTTTGTAAAGAATAAAACCCAAGTCTTAGCCATACAAATCCAAAACCAAAGATTCATATACACCCCCCAAGACCCCAGATTCACCAATTCAGAACTCCCTACAGCATCTCAAGACAATCACCTACCCATTGCCAAAAGTACTAACACTCGCACCACCAATGCAAACCCCATCGCTCGCAACCTCCATGCGGCAAATCCCACCACGACCAAAAAGCATAACTCAAAATTAGAGGCTACACAATTCGACTGAAGCGATATCAGGGGGAACAGGATTGTGATTAAAGAACATGAAAAATGAAGTGTTCAATATCAAGCCATCAGCTGATATATATAGTTAACAGTAACAAGCGGCAATTAGGTCCTGTTTGTCCAGTTTACATATGCAATTAAGGCCTTCTTTGCCAAACCAGCAATTGCCAAAGGAATTTCGAACCCTAGGTACGAATTTGGAATTCAAAAAATTTAGGGTTTCCGAATTTCGAACCCTAAATTCTTCAGATGTAGAAATCGACACACACACACACAGACCGAGAGAGAGAGAGAGAGAGAGAGTCGTACGCTGTCGAATGTGGTTGAGTCGTACAGTGCGTCTTCTTCGATTGGGCGTCGTACAGTGCGTCTTCTTCGATTGGGCGTTGTTGTGGTGGATTCGCTGGTGGTGGACGGTGGTGGCAGTGGTGGATGGGGCGTCGTAGCGGGTGGTGGTGGTGGTCGGAGTTGGGTGGCGCCTGTCTCTCTCTCTCTCTCTCTCTCTCTCGTTCTCTGGTGCCCGCGAAATGGCTCTTGGCACAGACGAATTTGGGTTTTGAAATTTTCAGTTTTTTTTTTTTTTTTTTGGGGTAAAGTGGGTGGGCCCCACGTGGGGGCCCGCGTGAACAGTGCGATGGGTGTGGCTGACTGTGGTTCTTTGGCTGTGGCTGTATCTTATTGTAATACAATTGCCCCTTCCGCAAATTAGTATGAGATACGTATAAATTTTCAACCAATTCAAACTTCGCAGGTTAAATATATTTCCACTCACAGTCAACGATTTCGGATTGCTACTATTTTACTATCTACTTGTCAGTACAGAAAACGTTTACTGATTTCCCCAAACTCCAGTCCAACTTGAAAAAGAACCTCCATGGATTCCACACGCTTTTATACTGAAAAATACCTCTACGAGCTTGGCTTGTTTAGTTATTGAGCTAAACTTGAGCTTGAGTTTACTAAACAAGCTTGGTAGAGCTTGCCTCGCCTCGCAAAAGTTCGGCTCTTTTGTATAGGCTCGGCTCTTTTAAGGAGGCTCGATAAATAAATTACTCTATCTAGACTCATTTACAAATGAGCCGAGCTCGAGCTGGCTTCGCTTCTCCTAGCCTCGTTTGCACCTCGACCAGCCAAGTTATTAACTGAAGTTACACACTCCTGCCAACTCTCCGGCAACTAAGACATAATTAACAAGGCCTGAACTTCGTCATCAAACTTATTATTAGCAGCAACAAGTTGATGTGCTATCGTATTGAACTCACTCAAATGTGAAATGAAGGAACATCCTTCTGCCATCTTTAGGTTAAATATTTTTTGCATAAGATGCACCTTATTTGCACTAGACGGTTGCTTGTACATTTCTTTAGCGATGCCATAAGATCCTTCGTCGTTTTCTCCTTCAATATGTATTGGTTGCCTTTGAGAGGGACAAGCAAATCAATCTGATTGCCTTCTTGTCGAAAACCTCCTAATCCTCATCTGTTTCGGTCGGGTTTTTTTTTTCCTTTCGCTTTACTCGTCAGTAAAGATATTTTTGAAACATGTATTCCAAAATGCGAAATCCAAACCATCAAATTTACCAATTTTTTGTTTTGCCTCTTCCGGAACCATAACTTCCACTGAAACCCTAGACTGCCCGAACAAGCTTCAGAGGGTGTTTGGCCGACGTCGTTTCACGTTTTCACATTCTACTTTTTTTCATGTTGGGTGTTTGGGAGACAAAACCTAAAACCCATTCCCTGAAAACTCATTCTCCGTTTTTCACTTTCCATACCAAAACTCAAAAAGAGCCTGAGATCTCATTTTCATTTCTGCTTCTGGGCTTTCCCTCAATTTTGTCTTCCCATTCTACCCTTTATTGATAGAAGAAACAGAGACATGGCAAGCAGAGGGCAGATCCAAGGCCTTGGTGACATTCAATGTGATGCCCAACTGAGCATTGTTTTTGAAAGCCTCACAAAGACACTCGGGTTGGATTTCAACTCCGTTTTGAGCCCAGAACAGCATTTTCCCTTTAGTTTTCGTTGTCGTGCTTCCGTCCGTGACATAGGAAAGACAGTCGACTAGGTTGCGAATAACGATGGAGCAGTCGACTGCCGGCGCCAGCGAGGCGTGGTGGGCTGCGGTGGTGAGGAGGGAGAGGATGAAAGGAGGGGTGGTTGTGTTGATCGCCATTCTTGGGCGGTGCTGGTAAAGTAAGGAAGTGGGAAAAAAATAGTAATTTCATGTGGCTTGCGTAGTTGCGTTATTGTCCTCTCTCTCTCTCTCTCTCTCTCTCTCTCTATTTTTTATGAGAGACTTTTAATTACGAAAAGAAGGCTGGTTAAAAACTATTTTCTAACCAAAAAAAAATCTAAATTGGATGGTACATGTTTACAACAACTTATTTTCCAATATCATTTTAAAAAACTTGGTAAAAATATTAAAATAATATCCACACTTTTTTAATACCATAATAAATAAACAGGGTAAAATGGTAAACAATCTATCCATAACTCATTTTCATTATTATTCTCCCAAACACTACTCATGTTGCAAAATCAATTTTACACATTTCTCCCAAACACTCCTCCTAGATTCAAAACACATTCTAACCATAATCCAAAAAGAAAAAAAAAAAACCTAAAAGTTGAAAATGAAAAATTGAAAAGTAGGCTCCCAAACTGCCCTTGCCCAATTACAAAATATTGTTTTTGTTGCAATCCGTGTACTTCTAAGGTCGCACACAGATAGGGCTCCGCTCCCTGCAACCGCGGGCCATTGCTAAAAATTGTTTGCATCCCCGACAAGAACAAGGTTGTCACTAAAAATAATTCAAAGCCAAGTAGAACACTAATATATGCTGCTGCTACCGCATATGTTACAATTTGAACAATGGCTCTCTTAAACATCTTATTAAACAATTTGAACAATGGCTCTCTTAGAGTATAACACGGAATATTTCTCCAAAAAACCATATCAAAGGAAAAAAGTAATGAACAAAATATCTATTAACTTGTATAAAGAATGATAGATGAAGAAGCATTTGTCACCATCTCAAGTTTCCAAGCAATCAAAGAAGCACTAGATTCCCCAACATCCCAATTTTCCAAGATATCAAAGAAACTCTGGCATTCTTTCAAACAAAACCCTCCGCAGAAATGCTCCCGTGCACTCTACTGGATCTAGGCACCACCAAGTTCGGCGTCGGTTGGGGTTGAAATCACAACACGTTGGAACTAAAGAACTACATAAAGAACGTGAATACTAACCAACTCAGCAGCAGAAAGGCAGATGGAAGAGTGATGAAGAGAAGAATAATGTAGTTCCGATGTTTAGACGATGACAATCTTTTGCTTTGTTTCCTCCCTTCCTTCTCTCTTTCACCCTCAGACATGTTATCCAATATACAACTACCTTCTTCAGAAGATCCAATAAACGTCGCCAATTTCTGCGATACAGACTGTTGACTTTCATGCAACGATTTTTCATCTCCATCATAATCGTCGTCGTTTTCGAAAACAAGATGAATCCCACATTTCTTCAGCTGAACCCCCTTGACCACAGGAGGGTTCTGCCTCACGACTTGGATCCGGTCGCCCTCTTGCAAAAGTGAAACTAATTGGTGAAAATCTGGATAACGGCACAAGTAAAAGTGATCGTCGTCATTTTTTGGAACTCCTGATAAAAGCGGTCCAGTGGCAAATACTGGTTTTGGTTTGTTCACTCGGAGGATCCTTACTTCAATACCGGCCACTACAGGGAGTTGATCTCTTAAATCATCATGTATTTGATGGTTGATGGAGACGACAATGCCTACAATTACAGCTTTGATCACACGGTTTCTAGGCTTCCAGTAACAAACCTCTTCTGGAGTGAACCAAGCTGGGATTTCACTTCCGGGGATGCTTAAATTATACATATTCTTCAAAGCAAGCTGCATTCAGATAGAAGAGATATTTAAGCCACGTTATTGTTCTACGTGCGTACGTGATTAGGAGAGAGCTATGTTACATGGACTTTTGCAATAGTATGTAAGTACCGATCAAGAAAATAGTAGTATGTAAGTACCATGTTTTGGGGGCATTGAACACTTTGTTTAGTTATGGGATTTGTTTGTGATACCAGTACCCAATTTAGAAATACAAATCCTAAAAATTTTAGAGTATTTGAAGAAAAAGAAGCTGAAATTTGCTAGGAAAAAAAAAAGAAGAGATATTTCTAACCTTTTACATGGATGGGTAGCAGAAAATCAATATTTCTCCAATACCATTTGCACACAAGTACCTAGCTAAATTATATGCAACGTGGTACCTGAGAATATTGCCTGTTAAACAATACAATAAGTGTTGAAGATGCGCCCCCATAACCATTCTTAATATTTGGACTCGCAAGCTAGAATTATACTGTACAACTTTAGTATAGGTGATATCCCCCACTTAATATTCATCCAATACTCAAATCCAAGGCGAAGTAAACATATATACATATCTATATACAAATATTTGCATACATATGTAACATATATTCAGTGGCGGCCCATATAGGGGCAAGGGGGGTCAAGCGACCCCGCTGGACTAAAATTTCTTACTACCGTGTATATATAATTTTGGGTATTTTAATAATTTTGCCCCCATACCCTATAAATTATTTTCTAATCTTGCCCCAACTAATAAAAAATAAATATAACTATGCCCAAATAAATTTTCCGGATCACCTCCAATCTTTTTTGGTGGTCCCAGAACTTTTTAACTTTCTTTATGATGGGGTATCCACTATCCACACCCAATTATTTTTTTGGGTGTGGAAACCCAAAAAAACAAGTGCGAAAATACTTTAAAATTTTATCTGAAAAATTAACATACTTTCGAGGGACCATCAAAATTGAATGAAGGAGTATATGCTATAGATTTTTGACACCGCTGATGGTAAATCCTGCGTCCGCCCCTGCATATATTCACTTCTATATACACATACTATCGTCCGACACGTGCTCAATACCAGTCACCATATTTTTTTTTTTTTTTTTTTGTTAACACATCTATGGTATGTTCGATATCATAAAACAATTATGATTCTTGTTCTTGATTAGTAAAGTCAATCACTCAATCGTCAATCAAGAGTCGCCGAAATTCATAATATTTATAAAATTCCTTGTTACCATACCAGTGACTGTTAAAGCATTTAACTCAAAACCAATTGGCAATGAGTAGAGAGGCCGCCCAGGCTTATATACTAGTTTTTAGAGGTGATTATTAACCAATGTGGGACAAGCTTCACCACGCCCCCGCACGTGCAATCCCTAACAAACACGTAGTGAGGTAGACAAATGATTGCAGACATAGGACAACTCTCAACCATTAACGACAAACAAAGGGGGAACAAACTATCAACAACTTAGAGTCTTGTCTAAAAGCATCTGAAAGCCTAGCCCTGATACCATGTTAAAGCATCCAACTCAAAACCAATTGGCAATGAGTGGAGAGGCCGCCCTAGTTCATATACTAGTTTTTGGAGGTGATTATTAACTAATCTGGGACAAGCTCTAACAGTGAAAAATATTCTAAAGTGTTCCAATTCTCTTTTACTAATGTGCGTTCCTGCAAAACTTTTCATATGATCTTCGTGTTGCATCTTTGTTTTAGCGTTGGATCCTACAACAATTGACCTCATGGTTTTAGTTTTTCTAATCTCCTTATTGTCAATCTCGGTCGCTTACTTGCTTCTAAAATCGATTGCTTCACGATGACCATCAATTTAACTTTTCTATGTCCAATGTTGTTGTAAACTTAGTATTGTATGTATCTATGTTCCATGTTGCGAGTCCCACAAATTTAGTTATATGCTAACAATATCTGGTGGATCTCATGGTTATCAAATACAAAATTATATATCATGAAAGTCCAACACAGCCCACCTCAATTAATGAGGAAAAGGGCATATGGGTCTCTTTCTCTCCGTGCAGGAAAAACCATCAACTCCCTCTTCTATATTTTGTATCGATATTCATATGTCTGCAAACTTAACCGCTCGCTTGCATGCATACACACATACACGTGAAGAGAGAGAGAGAGAGAGAGAGAGAGAGAGGAGAACCTTGTCAAGTTTTCCCTTGGCCACTAAAGAGAAGGAACTACAACCACTCATATACAACCTTGTTAAGGACTTCAAGCATTCGAGACCCGGAACACCCTTTAATTTAACACAGTTCGCGAGGTTCAGGTGATGTAAATTCTCAAGATTCGATAGATCGGATATACTTTCCATTGCAGTACAGCTTTCAGCATTCAACTCCAACAAACTTGAAGGGAGTGGGGGAAGAACTCTGAGATTCTCACAGTGGGGCAGAAAAAGGATTTTAAGAATGGAAAGTCCTCTTAGACTACAAGGAAGACTGTGGAAGTCATTGTGACCCAGCTTCAAAGTTTCTAAACACGACAACTTCTCAAAGTCGTCCTGTATTTTTCCAGATATTTTCCATGCACGTGCATCAAATTCTTCTAACACGGAAAGATTTGAGAAAGAAGATGGAAGCACAATCGGCTCATTAGCTATCTCAGTATTTTCAGTATTCTTAGATACTTCACGGTAAGGCTTCTTTCCCATTTTCAATATCATCAACCTGGAAAGCATGCCAAAGCTTTCAGGTAATTGTGTCACTGAAGTTTCCTCCATGTGCAAGTGGTGGAGGAAATTTAAATACCCAATTGAAGAGGGAAGCCTGCAAAGCTTCTCACACTTATTCAATCTCAACATGGTCAGATTTTTCAACATTCCTATGGATTCCGGCAGCTCTACAATGGAAGCATTCACTATGATCAACCTAGTAAGAGTTACCAAGCATCCGATTGACTGGGGCAATGATCTTAGAGATTTACAATTTCTCATCTCAAGCCTTTCAAGAGATTTCAAACCATCAATCTCATCTGGCAGATCTACAATTGATGTCCCATCTAACTGAAGCTCAACAAGGGAGGCCAACCCTGCGACTGAAACAGGAAGCTTGGTGATTGAAGAACAGTTTCCAACTGATAATTCTCTCAGATAGGATAATGAACCAATAGTAGCTGGTAGTTCCTTCACTGAACTACTATTAAGCCAAAATTTCGCTAACATTTTGAGATTGCCAACAGAACCAGGTATTAAGGTAAGCGATTTACACCACATCAAACTGAGTGTCTCCAGATTTACCAACAAACTTATGGAATCAGGTAACTCTTCTAATGCAGAACCATTAAGCGAAAGGTCCCTCAAAGAACCCAGCTGTCCTATGCGAAGGGGCAGCCGTTTTAGCGATTGGCAGTCATTTAAACTGAGAACTTCAAGTTTTGTAAGCTGGAATATAGACTCGGGCAATTGCTCTATCGCAGTATTATCAACGAGCAACTTTCTCAAGGAATTCAAGCAATCCATGTTGTGTGGTAGTTCTTTCAATTTAGAGCAACCGGAGAGAATAAGGGTCTCAAGGTGTTTCAGACCAGAGACATCATTTGGAAAGTTGACAAGGTTAGAACAACCCCTCAGGTTCAAATGACGTAGGCTAGTTGCATCCCCAAGTGATTTATGAATCGTTGTTAAACTAGTGCAACGCTCAAGGATCAGCTTTTCCAAGGCCCGATGGCTGGATAAATCAGGGATAGCAGTTAGGTTGTAGCAGCCATGAAGATCCATAACCATCAAGTTCTCTGCCACCTGGCAAATACAAGATTTTCTCGCACCCATCAGTTTGTAAACGACAAATAATACTTGGGTAGCCAAAGAGAATAAAGAAAAAAGGAGATCAACAAAAATGAACACAAGGAAGCCTTTTCCTACACCTACGTAATTGTTGTGGGGGAGATGTGAGATTAAATGCTCCATCTATTCACTCACAACAAATCATATACAATACGCAATTTCACCCAATTCATCGACATTAAAGTACCCTCTATGACAATTTTAAACCACAATGGAGTCCCAAACCAGGTCAACAAACACAGAGGCATTTTGTGTGACCAGGTAAATAAGAGATGACTAAAGCCAACAGTCAAGTTGTCCAGAGTCATGTTTTACAAATTATAGCATTCACCGGTCACATTGGAACATGTAACTATGGACAGTAAGTCGAAGTCAAAGCAGAGAGAGTTTTTACATTGATGCTAAGATCCATTACTAGCTCCAAAGATTTAAGCTCAGATACAGCAAAATTAAAATCAGATAATCATCTCACACATTCTTGATCTAGAAGTGGAACGCACCTTGTTCTTGTACCAATACCACCATCTCAAGCCCCATACAGTTTCTATCTTGCTTTCCGAGAGATCAAGTACAGTAAGCTGCTGTGGAAAAAAATCACTAGGAAGATGTGTCAAAGGACATTTTCTCCACTGAAGCCACTTTAGTTCAGGAGGCATGCATTTGAAATTTCCCTCCAACCTGACATTGCTTAACTGAAGAAGTCTCAGACGAACCATTGATTGAAATGGTCCAGTCTGAACTATCAACTCTCCCTCTTTCTTGGCACCGTAGTTGATGTACTCTTTCCATAAAGCCATCAAGAATGTTACTACAGAGGTGATACTGGGTGTCATTTGGAATATGTCCAGAGAAAGTGGTTTAGGGATCATCTCCTTATGATTATTTTCAAAGTTTAGAATGATTCCCTGATTACGTCTTGTACCCTGACATCAATGATATGATGGAGGAAAAGAATTAGCACACAATCATCAATTAGAGGCCAAATTGGTGTCAAGTGAAGGAAAAGCAGCAAGAAATTTAAGCTAGTACAATTACATTCATGGAGACACTAAAAAATATAAAAACAATCAAAGCAGTCACATTGCTGATACTGACATGTGACCAAATCAACATCTTCTATTCTTTTGGTTTGGCGGACTGGACACCAGAACCTCACTAAGAGACTTCACTAGGTAAACTCGCTAACACCTCCATTTATTTCTATTGCATAATAAGGTCCAAATATCTTGTAGCACTTAATAAGTTAATGATGCCTGGAAAAGCAAAAATGTGCAACTCCACAGTTCTATTGCCCAAAACAAATAGTAGGAAAAGTGTAAACAAATAGAACAAATTAGTTTTCCAAATATCTTGTACTATTATGATGCGTTGCTTTGGCAACATTGTTTCAAGACAAAACTACATCATAATAAAATCAATAAACATATTTGAAGTCCCCACACCTATTCATACGAAGACGCGGGAATCTAATTCAGGATTAGATGGCTATAGTAACCGAAATCTATTGAATCAAATAACCTATCAAACACTATTGTTTATGAATTGAATTCTACACAAAGTTCCTACCCAACTAGGTTCAGAAATATATAGGAAATTATCACCCCCATTAATTATTATAAAGAAGTGTCGAACAAAGTTTCAAGAGGTAGATACTTGAGAGTATTATTTGGTTTTATAGATTCGAAGGACAATTTAACACTATTAAGAATGACATTCAGTAAGAATCAATAAAAATGAGAATATAATGAGCTGGTTTAAAGATTAAGGCTGAGGAGTTGAGTTTGACATGTATTTGAGGAAAAATAGCAAAGACTCTTCTTAAAGAAATAAGGAAGAGAGAGAAGAAGCTACTTGTGATAACATTCAAACAAAATAAAATAACTGAACCCTGCCGCATAGTGTCTCTTCGTCTCTCCTTTTCTCAATTCTGCATGCTCATAATCTCAAGCACATTCGAACTGATAATTTGTACCAAAAATATTTCCATTTTTATAAACAATTAAAACCAGCTGAGTAAACTAGTACTCCTTCCGTCCCATATTCTCCGTCTTTTTTTCCTTTTCTGATTGTCCTGAAAATATTGTCTATTATAAAAAGTCAAGAAAAAGAACGTAGTTTTACAAGGGTATCCAGTAAGAGATACAGTAAATATAATCGACAGTGAGAAGTGGAGGATTAGAAAATAATACCATAGAATTTGAATTCAAACACATTAAATTGCATGTGCAGTAAGAAGTTTCGCAAACAAAACCAAGAACATGTGAAGAGTGCATTGATTTTGACATGCCTAACAAAAAGGTAAGGCCTGATGCTAAGATTCATACCATCCTATCTCTCAAGACAGTCAGAATTTCACCATGATCCCACAGTCTACTCCGCCTACCAGGATCTGCAAGGCTTTCATGCCGAACAATTTGTCTGCCCATGTCCCGGATTTGGTCATGCATCCAAAAGCTCTCGTTGTCAATAATTTTAACAAGAGACCTTGCTACCAGGACATTGATTACAATCTCAGCTCTGAAACCGCAGCCCTTCACTATGTCAATTGCTTCATCTCTCCTCATTTGTAGATTAACAAATAAACAAGCAATATCAAGGAATATACACTTCTCATCCTCATCCAGCCCATCATAACTTATCTTTAGGACATCCTGGAGATGGCCTGGACGAATCTGCTTCAGCTTTTGCAGAGCATCTTCCCATTCCTCAACTCTCCTCTTGTCAAACAGAAAAGAACCAAATACCTCCAGAGCCAAGGGTAATCCTCCAGTAAGGGACACAATTTGTTGAGACAGACTCAGGAAAGTTTCAGAGGCCTTTTCAGTTCTCAATGCATGGTAACGGAAAAGGTCTTGTGAATCAGAGGGACCCAGTTCTCTCACCTCATATATCTCATTCACGTGATCAGCAATCAGAACATCTCTATCTCTTGTAGTAATAATTATTCGGCTTCCTTCATGAAACCACTCTCTCTTGGCAACCAGTGCACCAAGGCGGCTTCCATTGTCAACATCGTCTAAAACAATAAGAACTCGCTTCTCATGAAGCATCCTTTCAATTGCAATTTTTCCATCAGTAGCATCATCTATTTGAGATGCCCTTCCAAATGAAAGATCACCAAGGAGTTTGTTCTGAAGAGATATTAAACCATTTTGTTGCATAAACATTTCTCTAACATTGGAAATGAAACTGCGGTGTTCAAAGTGACTGACAAGTTTATTGTAGACAGCCTTAGCAAGGGTTGTCTTGCCAACCCCACCCATTCCATGAAGACCCAAAACTCGTATGCCGTTAGATTTAACATCTAACAATCTCAGTACTTTCTCAATGCGGTAATTCAGCCCCACAGCATATGGAGCCACACCCATTGGAGTGTTGCTCAATTCAGTTAAAATCCTTCTGACTAGTAATTGAATCAACTCAGGTTCATTGCTGCCATTAGACATAATCTTGAGTGCATAGTACAGAGTAAATGCCAAAAAAGAAAAATCAAATATACCAACAACAGGAAATGTATATGCATGTTTTAACAATCAGATGGAAAACTAAGGACAGACAAAAATCACCAGCATGTTAAATCAAGTGTCAACCATGATAAGAAAAACGTAAATTATTTTAAGAACCCGATTCTTGTAATCTCTTAGATAGTTGGTAAAATTAGAGTCAGCGTTTGTTTTTGCCAACAACAAACATTTTAGTACATGTGAATATTTTTCTATGGAGGCGTTTGTCTACATGTGAATATTTTTAGATTTAACATCTAACAATCTCAATACTTCCTCAATGGGGTAATTCAGCCCCACAGCATACGAAGCCACGCCCATTGGAGTGTTGCTTAATTCAACCAAAATCCTTCTGACTAATAATTGAATCAACTCAGGTTCTTCGCTGCCATCAGACATAATCTTGAGTACATAGTACAGAACAAATGCCAAAACAGAAGAATCAAATAATGCTAACAACAGGAGATGTATATGCATGTTTTACCAATCACATGGAAAACTAAGTACAAAAATTACCAGCATTTTACATCAAGTGATCAACCATGATAAGAACAATGTAAATTATTTTAAGAACCCAATGCTTGTAATCTCTTGGGCAGTTGGTAAAATTAGAGTCTGCGTTTGTTTTTGCCAACAACAAACAATTTAGTACATGCGAATATTTTATCAGGAGGTCCATGATTGAATCAATGTTACACATGGAAAACACCATTTCACACTATGTCCTAAAAAAATTTGCATGCCTTTGGCTATGTTACATGCAATGATCCCCTTGCTACTAAATACACTGAGCTCAAGCCCCTGGGACATGGTTTCATACCACTTGCAAAAGCTTGGAACCTGCCATATTATAACAAATAAAGACTCCACCCACTCAATGGACAATATATTCGGGAACTTCTACATTGCCAAACCCCCTGATGAAGGCAAACATGTAATGAAGGATCGAAGTGACAAATTAATCAACAGGTTCAGAGCCAAGAGGCCCTTTTACATTATTTATATAGTTGGATTCCAAAATCACTAGGAACAGCTAAGGACAATAAAATACTTGCTAATCAAGCCTCTAATTAAAAGATTAAGGAAATTGCCAAACACTGAGATATTTGAGATCATAGTCATCAAACCAAAAATTTAATGGAAAATTGAAATTGCCCTTCCCTGAATCATAAAACAACATGTATAGTGAATCATACAGATTGTTTCATAGCTGTAAAACTATATCAAAAAGTACGTCTATGATTTTATACACAAGAGATGCATTATAAAGATGCACAAGGCCTAAAATAATGAAAATTTGTTTCAAAAAAGGTCATGTAGTCGAATATTCTTAGCTTACTTATATGGCAACATATGGGATTCCGAGGTTCTAAGCCCTGGCATGAACTATGGTCCTATATAACCTAAATGTGTATGCTGTGGTTTACAGAGGCCACAAGAATTCGAAAGATAAATTTAACAAAATATTAATCATAGATGATGATATATTCAACGAGACTCAAAGCTTATTGTGCACTTATTTTCCAAAGAATCATATTAGAGATATTTACTTCAAGGACTTCCAGTCAATATAATTTATCTTGTATCTTATTAAAATATGTATATTCTTTTGGTAAAATGGGAAAGATAATTCAGGGGTAATGTTTATATAGGCCGTAAACTTTAGAAGATATGTATCGACATTTTTTAGAAAAACAAATGAGAGGAAGGGTTAAACAACTGGTTTGGATGCTCTAATCTCGAAATGGTTAATAAACCATGCATGGGAATCATTTATATCCATACTAGTACTCTATTTGGATGCACGGATGTGTCAGCTTTGAGAATTGCATAAATCATAGTAAGTTAGGAACCAAGTCATGAATCGCATAACATTCATCATCACTTTTATCCCAGGATAGATTAACCGATCAACTTGTTTCAATTTTGCATGAATCGTGAACCAAATCCTTAATGTACGATTTTGACAATCATGTTTGAAATAAACTCCAATCTAAGAATTAGAAAGAAAAAAAGAAGCAAATATGCTTTCTTTGGCCTAGTGCCAATTCTTATTAATTTTACCACTTTCAAGGCCAGGAATGATGAAATTTTCCTAAAAACAAACTTAGGTCATGCCCTAACCCGTGCGTTTAGCACCTTGGACAATTTCGGATCAGCCATTGGTAGTCCCAAGACTCCCAACCCAATTCATAGCAAAGGAAAGTCCTCAAAATTACCTCCTTGTTGCCATAAATGGTCAAACTTCTCCACGAACTTATGCCATCTACCAACACCGAATCACCCAGCCAAGAAAACAGCTGTTAATCCAGTGGAGGTGACTCATTGTACAAGACTAAGGATGTTTTACGATTCATGATGGGGAAGTAATCCTGTTAAGAGAAAGAAAAATGGATACGTACAAGGTTCCTGAATCTAACATCACGGCCAGAATATTACCTCAGGTTCTAAATGGAAATTTTAAGTGTTCTGCTGTCCAGACTGAATCAAGACTCAAATTTGCCTTGTCCAAAAAGAAAAAAGACTGAAGCAAGACTCCAGTTTAAAAGTATAGCCAAGGATTCTTCTTCTTAAAATAATCTCTCTTTAAAACTACAAAAAGAACCCCAGTCATACTATTTAATTGATTTCTCAGTCTTGCGCTTGTATACTGAATCAATAAACTAATACCACGAAAAGATCCAGAATGAATCTCAGGCTTTAAGGAGCATTATAATATTCCAATTTCATGCGAAAAAGGAGATTTCCACCATATGATAGAATTTCATTAGGGTTTCCCTCCAGGAAGCATTGAAAAGAAAGGTAGGGCTAATAAACCAACCAATTCACCCAAGTTTGAGCTTGTGTTCGCTCGATTTGCTAACTTTGTTAAAGCTCCTGAGTTCGGAAAAGCTATTACTCAGCTCATTCGAATTGTAAGGGCTCGTGTTTGGCTTTATTAAAACTCGTTGGATATGAGCTAAAGATTGAACATGTTCAAACCTCTTTTAATAAACAAATTGGTCGGCCAATTTGGCTCGGCCAATTTGGCTCGTTTATCACCTCACCCCTAATTGAAATAAAGATAGAGCGAGCGAGGGAGAAGTACCTATTCTGATACACCCAACCAGATTTCCCACCCGCCTCCTCCATCGCATCTCTCCACCTCGCAACCTTTTCATCCCCAAACCTCTCCTCCAGCATCCGAAAATCCTCCTCGAACGGTCCTCTCTGCCGCCTTACATCTGACGGATCCACGAGGAAGAACACCGGGAGAAGAAGCCTACGGCACTCGCAGATCGTCGCCAGCTCCTCGAGGCACCACCGCGAGGAGGCGTAGCTGGGGGACACGATGGCGATGGCCGCGGCGGAGTCGTGGATGGCGTCGATAAGGCTGGACGCGATCTCGTCGCCCTTACTCATGCCCTCGTTGTCGCGGAAGGCGCGGATGCCTTGGGCTAGGAGGGCGGCGTAGAGGCGGTCGGTGAAGCCGTCGCGGGTGTCTTCGACTCTGAAGGAAAGGAACACGTCCCACCGGAGCCTGAATGCCGGTTTAACGTTGTTTTCGGCCATTTTCTTCTACTCCTGCTAGTAGACAGATGAACTGAGATACAGGAATTAGTCGGAGCTGCGCAAAACTTGACCGAACACCTTATCTAAGTTTTTGTTGATTACTCGAGTTTTGTGTTATCACTTACTCACACAAACAAATACAGATATGCGTGTGTGTGTCTATGGTCTATCTCTGCAATTTCGTATGAAAATGAGAGAGAGATTCATGGCCGAGATGAGTATATGAGTTCGTGAAGCGTGTTTACATGTACAGAAGGGAGAATTTGGGCAGTGGCCAATGATTTTGGGTCTTTTGGCAGTCAATTACGTATTCTTTCTTTCATCTCTTCTCTTTCTTTTCTCAGAAGTTTCTGAAAAAGTTTCAAAACGTACCGCTTCGATTTCTACTTTCAGCAAGTGTATGAGATTTAAGAAAAAATACAACACACTTGCATGATGCCATGTGAGTGTGTTATGATGCTGTCTTTGTATAAAAATATGAGGGAAAAGTCAAATGTAAAATGACTGCAAAATTAATCTTCGTTTTTGTCAAAGAAGAATAAAGATTTAGATGCAACTCTCAAAAAAGTAATTAGAGCGGGACGCATTTATGGATTTATGATAATTTAAATAAAGCCCTTGAGATAATTTTTTTACAATCCTAACCATTCATTTTTCAAATCTCTGTTTTTCATTATTCGGGTATTAAAAAATCAAGTTGTTTGGATACCGATAAGTAGGGGTGGATACTATGTCGTGTTCGTGTCGTGACATCTCATGTTCGGGTCAGAATTCTTTCAACCATAACCAGACATGTTTAGCTTTTTTTTTGTTCTCGTGTCGTGTCATATTCTTATTTTGTGTCAAAAATAGTCAACCCTAACCCGCTAACTTCGTGTCGGGTTCGTGTCGTGCTATTGTGTCCTTTCATAAATTCTCGCGTCTTGTCATCTCGTGTTCGTGTCAGAATTCTCTCAACTCTAACCTAACCTGTGTTAGCTTTTCGTGATCTCATATTCGTGTTTCGTGTCAGAAGTAGCCAACCCTAACTTGCTAATCTTGTCGGGGTCATGTTGTGTTGAAAATTCCCACCCCGTACCGATAAGTGCCTAATTCATATGAATGAATAAGCACAATGCATGAAACTAGGGGTGGTCCGTGTCACTCCCCCCTTTAATGTTATTCCACCCGCCCCTGGCTAGTTGAACGGATGGCAAAATTTTCAAAGGCAGAAGAAGTGAATTTTAAATAAGATAGGAGAAAATGATAACGCAAGATCAAGTCTTAACACTTGCTCACTAAGTTTGAGGTGTGCACAAGTTGACCCGGACATTCAGTTATTAAAAATAACACTAGCTCACTACGCATTGGATATTATGCATGTAATGCCAAGTAAAGTAGAATTTGAGTTCGGGGGGAAAAAAAAAAAGAGTAGAATTTGAGTACAATTTCACAACTATTAATATACATTCATGAATACCAAAATATTTTCTCCAGTTATCGATACACCTTTTACATATTATCCACGGCTCCAAGGGCAACAGTAAACATTTTCCATACAAGATTAACCAAGGGTTGTTTACAAAAACAACAAATAACTGTTTGGAAGTAGTAAAATTTTAACAAAAAACAAGTTAGATTATGAAAGTTAAATGGCTTGTGCAAGGTTGGGTAAGATTCATGACAAGGTAAAAGGATTTTACCTGCTGTCAAACCCAACCTTCCATCACATAGACCTGTCCAATTCATGTTGAATACGGTCGCAGTGGAATACACCGAAAAAATACATCTTTTATTCATTACAAGTATTCTTTATACTTTTCTCGTTTATATACAATTAACTGCTCCTCACTGGAGGTAATCTCATTCATACCACTCTACGTGAGCTCCAACCCTTAGCACACTCCAAATGTACGTACTCTCCCGCGTACACTCTCCTATCACTTTTCCAAATGTGGTGTCATATGCATGCTTCTACGTGCACTCTCCTAGGTGCACTTCATATGAGTTTCCTTGTGAGCATCTTTAAATGATCTCATCCTTCTTTTATATAGCCTTCCACCTCCCTAATAGGCGAATAAGATCATTCAATGGGTCTCATTCTTCTTCTACCAAATATCTCTCCTTCCTCCTGCTTCCACAATTTCTAGTCCACACAATTCTAGCACATAGTTAAACATAAGCAAACCATTGATTATGACTTATGAGATAAATAAATATCACATTCGTTTTTAAAAAGATTGTCAACTTTGCTAAACAATAACCCAAAGAAAAATCTTTTTTATCAAAATAAAATAAAATTTTATTCCACAAAAAGAGAGAGTTCATTGATATTTAGAAATTTGTGGAAAAAATTAGACTTTTGCCAAAGATTAACTTCATTTTAATTGTTTTGCGTGGTGGATAATATTTTTTAGAATGGAGAGACTAATAAGCAAGAAATCCGTGTCTTTTATCGAGTCTAAGCTCATGTGATTTCTTATTTCGTTAGTGGTTTTAAATATATAGTCATGTGATTTCTTATTTCAGTTAGCAATGCATTGCTTGCTTACTTATTCTGTGTTTTTTTATTTTTTTTCCATTTCTACACTGCAATTAAGCAACCGAGATCATGCAAATAAGCATCCTCATATTTGCTTATTACTTATTTAAAGCAAATAAACAAGTCCAGGAAATCATGAATTTTTTTTTGGGGACGTGAAGGAATAAAATATGATGAGGTGTCCACCACATTGGTAGAAAGATTATCTTTTTGTTAATTTCATAAGTTTTAAATACTATGTATTACTTTGAGTTGCTATTTTTTTTTTATCAGGCAACTAACTGGCTCTAACTCAGTTGGTCTCTCTTGTATCCTCTTAACTGGGTGTTCAAACTCCTTTAAGGGTTGTCAATGGGTCCAATCTTGCCAAAGGCAAAAAACAAGAATTCGTCCCCTTAGAGGGAGCTCTTCCTTTCTTATTTTATTTCTTTCTTATGATGTGCTTATTTTTTGTGTTGGTTAAGTTGTCGGTCTTGGTTATGTTATTGATCATCGCACACAATTGATGTAGTGTTTAATGGTTTGTAATTTATAATTTATACATGATGTAAATAATCTCTCATATTAATTGACAACAAAAAAACAACTAGCGGGTAGAGGCCGGAACTTGTAGAGAACCAGTTAGAGTGGCCAAACGTGCCCTTAATGTAAAATTGGAATTGTAAAAAAAATTATTAAAAGTGTGATTTCTAAACCCAAAAGTAAAAAACATTCTAATTTACTAATTTTGCATTGGACCAACTAATAAATGGTTAGAACTTCACGTAGCTCAAGGGCCAACAATAATCTTCGTCCCAATTCCAATGAAAAAGAAAGGGGCAAATTATAAACATGCCCACAAGTTTAAACCCAATGACAAATTAAATCCCAAATCTCCATTTGTTTCGAACTTTCTCGTGATGGCTGATAGCAATGTTAGCTTTCCATCTACATCTGTAATGAAATTTTTGTCGGTCACAAACTTTTAACAAAAGATGTTGACCGTTTGACATCTTCTCTCCAAGTATTTTTTTTTTTTCTTTCCCTTTTCTAGATTGGCCCACTATTTTTTTTTTTTTTTTGAAATAAAGTCGGGAATTCCAATATAAACGCCATCCGGCAACGATTACATTCATGGACAGGAGTGAAACCAAAACCACTAACAGTTGATATGAGCACGGCCTTCGCTCGGCATACAATGTCACTAGCTCTTAGACACACCTGCCGAAGCAGACCCAACGCCTTCGGGATGGAATTATGAATCCTATCAAAATGTTAGCAGTAGAGAACCCAACGGGTACCCGGCTCAAACCCTTAAAACAATACAGCGCAAATGTAATAAAAAAACACAAACCAAAAGCCTAAAACAAAGTAAAACCCAGCTAAATCTAGACTCAGACACACAGATGCAAACCGAGTCACCTCACTGAGTTACCCCAACGAGTCGGATCAGAAACACTGAGTTGAACCGAGTTGACCAATAAGCTGCTTCTCCGGGTAGAGAACCGAGCTCCCAAGTCCGGCCGCCTACAGATCTGGGAGCTTGTTGCACCAGAGGGGGCCAAAACCATCCAGATTCAAACCGAAGTCAGAATCCTCCTAAATCGAACCAGAAGGTGGGTCGAACCAGATGGCAGAGAAGGCGGGCTAGGTCTTATTCTAGTTGTTTCAAATTTTCAGCAATTCATGTTTACTTATCGAAGCGACAACATTGTAATAGTTCTTGCCCATGTTGGTGATGAAATTCATCGGGAATAGGCAAAAGATTAGGTTGTGAATTCGACTTATTTACAAGTCATATGATTTCTTCCCTACATAAATTTCACTTGAAAATAAGTCGGATGATGATAACTTTGATGTAAGTTTTTGGTGAGTTTTGGATTGACAATAGCATCAAGACAGTCCATACTCCCCTTTCCCGGCCCTTGCACATTCCTCTCCATAAATTTCTCATATAAGACACCCAAAAAAAAATCTATTCATGCTTTATAAATTTTTTACAAGATGACAAATAACCTTTTTAGTCTCTTGATTTATCTTCTCCATAAACATCACTTACAATATTCAAGTTACGTATTACGCTCAAAACAAACATCCTTTTTTGTCTCATGACTTATTATACTGCCGTAGAAGTATAGACGAAGGGAAGGTTTGCAAATGGACCATAATCCCCTTAAATTTTCTATTTTTATGATACAATGGATCTTCCACAGTTTCCATTTTACAATCTAAATCTTTGCCGTCCATTTCAGCAACTAGTAGCCAAGATTTGAAGATAGCATTTTATTGGTACAAATAGACTCTTATCGGTAAGAATTAAGCTGTCTGATCCAATCCAGAAAGAGGACGTTCGAGGTTCCGAGGCTTGTATGGGGAAAAAAACAGGGTTATGTTTTCAAGAGTGCTACATATATAACCATTTCAGCTCTAACAATTTACAACCCCTCATGTACATGTGGATCCACACACAATTATGAGTGTAAGCCCTACGTAAATATGAGGAGATTGTTAATGATTGAAGACGAAATGGTTGTACAAGTGCTATTATTATTATTATTTTTTTGGTGCTTCGGAAAACAACAATTAGTACTACCATTTTTGTTATGTTTTGCTAGAAGGGTCAAACTCTAGGATACGTGTTTTTTTTTTTATATTTTCGCCAGAAAGCAAATGATTTATCGATTACGAGCAGCTAGCTCGACACGTGTCGCTTAGCCTTTGACTCGGCGGAGCCACCGGAGCAAGAAATTTCGGTCCCCGCTTTACAATATTGAACAACCAAAATCGAATTTCCCTTCACATTTCAAGAGAGAGAGAGAGAGAGAGAGAGAGATTTGGTTGCATTTGGAAATCATTTGAGTTTCATCTCACACAGTTGCTCCTCCATTCCACCTTCCTTTCCTCCACCTCCTATATTACACGCCCACACATACGAATACAAAATTTCCAGCAAATTTTCTAGAGAGAGAAACAGAGGAGAGAGATGATTCCTTTGAACGGAGACGAATCTCGCAATTAGAAAGTGAAACACGAGTGTCTCTACGTGTAACGATCGGAGAAAATTTCGTTTCACTTCGTAACCCGATCCAGATCCAAACCCTAACCCTTGCTCTTCGCTCTCTTTTACTAGATCGATTCGATTGACGATCGGTGGCTCAGATCGGAGGGGGAGAGAGAAAGAGAGAGATAGAGAGAGAGAGGAGAGAGAATGCCTACGCAGGGGGATCTGGATCGGCAGATCGAGCACTTGATGGAGTGCAAGCCTTTGACGGAAGCAGAGGTGAAGACGCTGTGCGATCAAGCTAGGGCTATTCTGGTGGAGGAATGGAATGTACAGCCAGTCAAGTGTCCTGTAACGGTCTGTGGTGATATTCACGGACAGTTTTACGATCTGATCGAGCTGTTTCGGATAGGCGGAAATGCGCCCGATACTAATTATCTTTTCATGGGGGATTATGTTGGTGAGTGTCTTTTAAAATTATTACAAGGCCGATTTTGTGATTTATTTGATTGTGGAGTTTGTTATTGTGCAATGATTGGGTTCGTTACACCAATGATTAGCTTTGTTGCACGTATCTTAGTGTTTGATTCATCTATTCTAATGACACGGGACTTAGCGAAATACCCATATGTCTGCATAATGTTTTGTAGTTTAAAAGGTTCATAATGTTACATTGAGCATTTCATGCCATAGTTTGCTAGTTTTATGCGAAGTTGTAACCTTGGAAGGTTCAATAAGTTTGCTTCCTAGATGAGGTGTTCATCTAAATGTCTGATAAAAACCTTCTGTTTGAGCAATGCTAGGAACAGAAAACACAACTATCTCCAGAGCCGTTCGATGCATGTTGGCCTGCATACATGGTTTTGCCCGGAGTTGTGTTCTAAAGTTGTGTTCCTAGATTTTTTGTTTCTGCTTGGTGGAGTTTGTTATTGTGTAGTGATTGGCTTTATTACATGTAGTAGGTTACGATTGTCAGGTGCACATGTGATGTGAGTGTTCGATTTATCTTATTCCCCGGCTAAGTCACATAATGTGCGTACGTGAGTAGGAGCACGAGCGTGTAAGTGGCTTTAAAAAATATTGTATATATTACTAAAATTTGCTAGAGCAAGGATTGAGAGCAGGAGTGCCGGAGGGCCTTAATGAAGGATTATGTGACTAAGTTCCCAGGTCAATTTTATGGGACTTAGAGCGAAATAACCATATGTCTTTGTATTTTTTTATTTTTATTTTTTTTATAGCTTAAACGGTGTTCATATTGTTGCACTGAGCATTTCATACCATAGCTTGCTAGTTTTATGCGTTGTTGTAACCTTGGTATCAATGGCATATGTAAAGACTAAAGACAACTAGAAACATAGAAAAAAACCTTTATAGCCATTGCGAGATAAAGAAGAATAGTCAAACTACCCTAAGATGTACATCTAGCGGTGAGTTACCATGATTGTGTGATAATTCCCTCTCTCTATTACATTAATGAGTGAGCAGAAAGAAAAAGTGAATAGATTTATGAATTTGGCATTCCTTTCTCTTTATGTGTTATGCCTTCGAGGCTTTGATGAATTTCGGCTATGACCAATGCCCCACTAGCTGAATAGCCGTAACTAAGCTACCTGAAATAAGGCAAGGTGCACCTTGGATTGAAGTTGAGTAACATCATCTTGCTAGAGAATCTTTATAATGGTTCACTAAATATGTTTCTTAGCTGAATGTTTGACTAAATGTATGATACAAACACCATTTCTTGTCGGGTGTAGGACTTGGGTACTTGGTACATTTCACGGAGTCCAATGTGACATAGATGGTTGGATCATTTGGTTTCATTTCCTTTTGAATGCATTCTGTAGAGAAATTTGGGGCGCATGTGATTGTTGATTGTGTTATGATTGAATGATGCGGGTCCAATCTGTTTATGTTGCTTGCCTAATAACGTAACAGAAATTAGTCAATTAGGCTATAGAAATACTTGGTGTAGCTGAGGTTTTGTGAAATTGTCATTTATTGACAGTGCTACAAGATAATTTGGCAACGGATATGGGAATGGATAATGTACATGGCCTAATAAAAGATTTATAGCTTACCAGTTATAATCGCAGTTAATTGGCTTTTTAAGTGACATTTCGTTCTTACTATAAAAAGCCAACCTCAAACACCTTACATGCTGGAGACTAGCTTGAGAAAAACTTTTGTACTTGAATTGACTGCAACCTGAGCTCATAATTGCATCTGCACTAGTCGAGCTAAGCTTGAACACGACACCACAATACTAAGTTCGGCTGGGCTCTTCACCCCCACAATGGCAAGACATCTATGTTACCAGAAAATGATAACACCATATTGATTTGCGTATCGGAAAGCACAATCGACTTTCGAAAGCATGGTACGATATTGTATTTATCTTGGTAAATATCTAGATCGAGCGTAGTTTTGCAAGGCAATTTGAAGGAATTGGCCGAAATACTCCTGCAAAAGTCTTTTGCATGAATAATGAGTCGTTTCATTGGAAGTTTATCATTTGCAAGAAGTAAATTTTAGCATTGTAAAATATTGAAGCATAACCCTGTCGTACCATGACTTAGGTCATTTAGCATGCTGGGTTCCCTTTCCCGTTTCCGTTCCTCTTACTCAAAAGATCCTCGTTCTAGTTAACCCTGGGACAAACTTGGTATAGTATTACCATTGTTCTTTGGTCTTGGAGCTAAGAGCGCTTATAGCAGGAGAGGACAGAGCAACTTGGTTAGAATCTAAAAAGGTATGAGAAGCTTTAAGAACCGTAAGTGGGTTGTTGCAGAGAACTATTGGTCCATGAATTCAAATTAACATTGGTGAAACAATTAAGAAATTGGGATTAGATTAGTTTGATTGTCGAAATAAATCTCTATCTATGCCTTTACGGTTAACAATCGTTCATTATGGCTGTTGGTCAAAACTTGGCAAAGATAACGGCTCAGCTAACAGTTTTGCTATGGAATTGCTGAGATTTTTTTCAATTTCTGGGACCTGTGAACTTGCTTGCTCTCTAGTGTTTTTGTTTGTGAGTTTTTTCTTAGTGTCAACTTTTTTTTGTGAGTTCAGTTCAAGTTAATGGTGTGATATGTAACATAAATTTAACTTCTCTTTGATTCTTTGAAATTTAATGTCTTTTGAATCTCATAGCAGTCTATTTGTTATTTCAATGATGTCCTGATAGATAATATTATTTTAATGCAGATCGTGGGTACTATTCAGTGGAGACTGTCACACTTTTAGTGGCTCTGAAAGTTCGTTATAGGGATAGAATTACAATCCTTAGAGGAAATCATGAGAGCAGGCAAATTACACAAGTGTAAGCCCTTTTCCTTATATATTTGGTATGTTGTAGTTGATGTAAATATGAAAACAATGTCGGCCAGACCTTTTGAAATTGCGTCAGGCTTGGAATTCCAAGGGCCTTCTCCCATTATGCTACCGCCGTCCATCATTATGACTAGATTTAAATTTCTTCTAGAACTCTTCCCCCACTTAGATTGGCATTTGATGCTTACACAATTCTAGTGAAATGCTTCGTTGCTTCGTTGCTTTCTATAAATGATTTCTTGCTATATTCTGAATTTTGTATCTCATGCCTTATAATGTCACATTAGGGCATTCCATATAAGTTTCATAGTTGTTGTTATAATCATATTCAAATAGGAGTTTGGGGTGCATATATGTGTGTTAGGTTTTAGATTTAGTGTAATCTGTCTTGAAGACACTATGACAAGGCTAGATCTCATACTTCTTAAAGTTAAATGCTTGCTATTATCTTTTAAAGGGCATAATGACATTAAGTAAAACTTATGCATAAAATGGAAGTCCTGTACATTGTTACCTAGCAAACTCGACTACTTATATATGTTGGTTATACAACTAAGCATATCATACGCATATTTGACACTTTTTCCCAAGTTTTGTGGCTGAACGGGTACATGGCAAATTAGAAGAGGTTGCATGGATTTGCAAGTGGGATTATATAATTGTTGAGTATAAGTAAGATAGTATTATGTATTCAGTTGAGCCGTGAATTATGTGGCACTCATCCATTTGCGAAGAAACACGCTTAAGAGTATATTTTGCATTGTTGGGTTCTTTGATAACTTAAATTTGTACGAGTACAAGACATTTATTGAGTAAAACATGTGAGAACTCTATATTGTGTTAAAGACGGGTCATGGATTATATTGTTGGAGGTAGTAGAACCAAGAAGGAGAATCCTGTTGACAATTGAGACGATCCAATGATGTGCTATAACGGATATGTTGCAAGGGAGTGATGTATGGTTTAAGGGCCTATAGGGACTAGGAGAAAGCTGAAAAGTTTGTTCTTTGATGAGTAATAGCCTTGATGATGATTGATCAGTCAGATGAACAATGTATGAATGTTAAAATAGGATTCAGTGATCCATGTATCTTAGCTCACACAGTTGGTTTGATGCTTTCAAAACCTAAGTTATGAATCTCATACCGGCCAACATACCATACCAGAAGGAAAACCGGATATACAACACCATGTTCCTTTCTGGCTTAAATACCACTCAGTTCCAGCTGTCTCGGGATGTTCCTGTGCATTTTGGCCATTTTTTGGGTTCTTGTTCTAAGCACAAATAAAGTTGCTTGAATTGATTGACCAAAAAAAAAAAACTTTAGTGGGAGAGGATAGTGCGAGACTCGAGGTTGCGTTCCTAATCTATGCACAGAAAACGTGAGAAGCCTGAGTCGCCGGAGTAGTACAATGTTATGTTTAACATGCCGGAGAAGTGTATTTTGCCAAAGACTGTTCTCCCAGCCTTTCTCTCTCTTCTGTCTCTCCACCTCACCCGCCAGTCAATTTTAATCTGTTTGTTCTCACTATGTTATTCTGGGTCTGATCCTGAGGTTTTAGTCTGGCAACTTGGATGTTTAGGATAGCCTAGTGAAACGTTTTTTTCAATCTGTGATGAAGGTGACTTGGGTAAAGTAAGAATTGGGTCTTTTTCATGGTTTTCTGCTAGAGTTCAATTGCAACTAAACTAATAGGAATTTAATTATATGTCCAAATAGCTACGTGTAAATATCATGTATATCTACATACGTAATATAGTTTTTGTATTGGCTTTGCTTTTCAGACCTCATACACTAATCAATTTGGGATTACATGGGTATTTTTAATATTGTGGCTATGCTATTAAGATCTATATTGCGGATTTTCATGCGAATGTAAGCGGTAGCAATAAACCCGAAACGCTATACCGGAACGTTCCGGTACTGGTATGTACTTTACTAATGTCACAAGGACACTGACCAGTACGAGATTGATTCGGAACACTCCGGTGCTGGTATGTATGGTACCAATGTCACAAGTACACTGATTGGTACAAGATTGATAACTTTTCAAAACTACTTGAATAAGGCATGTATGGTACTAATGTCACAAGTACACTGACCTGTACCAGATTGATTCGGAGCACTCCAGTACTGGTATCTACGGTACCAATGTCACAAGTACACTGATTGGTACAAGATTGATAACTTTTCAAAACTACTTGAATAAGGCTCTTACCGTTCCACGCACCCCCACCCCACCAAAAAGGAGGTCTCTCGACTTTGCGAGCTCTCATTACCATTTTATTTTCTCTTCTTTTTTCCCAGGTATGGTTTCTATGATGAATGCTTGAGGAAGTATGGAAATGCCAATGTCTGGAAGTATTTTACTGACCTTTTTGATTATCTGCCCCTTACAGCTCTAATTGAGAGTCAGGTTTGAGTTGTGGATTCTACTTAATACATTTTGATTAGTCTTTTGAAACAGTTCTGACATCCATATACATTTTGATTGCAGATTTTCTGTTTGCATGGTGGACTTTCCCCATCCTTGGATACACTAGACAACATTCGAGCCTTGGACCGTATACAGGAGGTACAATTGTGATAATAATCCTGGAGTTTTTATCCTTTGAGATGTGATAGGCCTTCTGAATCTGATCACTGCTATGCATATCCATGTCTATTTCTTCTTTTAATAATTGAAAACCCTCTTTCAATTTTTATTGCTGTGCTTTGGAGTGTGTATGGATGGTTATGAAGGTATTTTTTTTGAACGGGGATGGTTATGGAGTTTGTTGAACGTGGATATAAGAATACACTTGGTTATTAATTAGATGCAATATCTTTCTGTCTACTGCATTGGGATATTGTCGCTTGGAATTATTTGCGACGACATTCTTTACTCTCCCTGGAGGAATATATATACGTTTGAATCTTGATTCTTGAACGCTCAGTTTTTTTTATTCTTTCCCCACGAGAAGTACAGCTATTGTGCCGAGTCTGCTGACTAGCGATTCATGAAATGCTCCAATTAAACCCTGTTGCTAAATACATAGTTGCTTCTCAACTTGGAACATAGATGTGCCATGTATGTGTTGGTCTTTATATTCCCCCACCCCCGGCTTTCTGGTCTCTGGATAGTGAACTTACATTTTCCTTGCATGGAAATATCTTTTTTCTGCATTTATTTTATTTTTATTTTTTATGTTTGTGCTTATGTGGGTGGGTCGGTGTAGGTTCCACATGAAGGGCCAATGTGTGATCTGTTGTGGTCTGATCCAGACGATCGATGTGGGTGGGGAATATCTCCACGCGGAGCTGGTTATACTTTTGGACAGGACATAGCAGCCCAGTTCAACCATACCAATGGGCTCACTCTCATCTCAAGAGCCCACCAGCTTGTCATGGAGGGTTATAATTGGTGTCAGGTTTGGAAAAAACGAAACAAACCAAAGGGAAATGATTTTAACACACTCTCCTTGTTACAACACTCCGGTCTATATGCGTGTGGATTTGCAGTATTGCTCCTTATTTGTCATAATTACTATGAACTAAAAATGAAATTGTAATTTTGTAATTCTACTCGAGTGAAGACCAAAAAGGAGTGTGGTTTTACAAAAGAGGAGTGTTAAAACCCATTTCCCTTTGACAAACTTTACCTTGTTGTTTCATCTACTCTAGTCTTACTTTTCTTTACTGTTGCTATTCTTGCACTTTCTCTAGGAAAAGAATGTGGTGACAGTCTTTAGCGCTCCGAACTACTGTTACCGATGTGGGAATATGGCTGCCATACTGGAAATTGGGGAAAACATGGAGCAGAATTTCCTTCAGTTTGATCCAGCACCTCGACAAATTGAGCCAGACACTTCGCGCAAGACTCCTGATTATTTTTTGTGATCTCTCAATACATCAATCAGCTGTTAGTATTTGTCGCTTGCCCTCGTGTCAACGTAGATGTGTCTTAGGAGCGGAGTTTTTGTTGTTTGAGGGTTTCATTGTCAGCATCATCATTCTTTCGGTTGGAGTTTGCCCTGCTGCTGCTGACTTCGGTTATGTGCTCAAAAGAACTCGAGACCTGATCGAAGGAGCCATGTCCTCTTTTTTTTTTTCCCTTGTATATTTTTCGAGAGGAGGAAGCAGCAATAACGTGGTATATTGTGTTCCTGTAATTTCGCAATTTGAGGTAGGAATCAGATTTTGGCCGCGAGGGAGATGCATGGTATTGGTTTCTTTCCACCTTGCAACCTGCTGAGATCGTTTGACCTCATCGGACAATGAATCTATGATCTTTATAGTTTCTGTAATTGAGGTATCCATGCTTCTAATCTTGCTGTAGATCGGATTTCACTGCGGTGGTTGTGTGCTTAGTTCTATTGAAAAGGAAGGCGCGTAATTCTCTTTTAAGGATTAGGAGTCTTGGACTCTCATTATTTCATTTCGAAACCTTCTCATTATTTCATTTCGAAACCTTCCTAATGGTGCAATGTTCTTTTAAGAATGTTTCCTAATTCGCAGAGCCCTGATCGAACCGTTTACTGCCCTCGGACCTTGTTCAATCTTTTGTGACATACTGAACAATGTCGCCGATTAGCACGATACGCATCATGATAACATTAGCAAAGTGGGAGGGCTTTGTAGTGCTAGAAGTTATAAATTGTTATGGTGGTGTTGCCGGAAGATATACATAAACTAACGAGCAAAGCTTCGAGCTCTTGCGAGCAGTTCGGTTGTAACTTGGTTCATTTGCAACCTCGAGCTACTTGTGAGCAACTCGGTTCATTCGCAACCTCGTTAGGGGTATTGTTTTGAACAGGAGTATTGTGTGGTCCGTTTATGGTGCAGTAGTAGTTTCCCTCGTTACGCAAAGCTATATCATTGATGATTGCATCATCTAGCAACTATTCAGGTATTGTTTTGAAAGTGAATATTGCGCATCCATTGTTATTGTCGCGAAGCTTCTGAAGAGAGATTCTTCATCTGTACCGAATTTTTTCTGGTTCTTTTCTTTTCCTTAAGAAAAGAGAAATGAGGATCTTGGTTGTTTTCTTTAACATAAGAGACTGAATGTTGATGTCATTTCATTTCTGCAAACTGGCTAAACAGCTTTACACCGGTGCATATCCTTTATTTAGCCAACTGGCTAAATGGCTTTACACTAGTGCACATACATATAGTATAGGGGAAAAAGGCAACCATTTCACGTTGAGAAAGAGAACTAGGGAAGAACCAAAATCATGCCATCCAGACACACGAGGACTAATTAAAACCGGGAGCTGGTAGGAATTCTCACAGCTCCTGGTGGGGCACCGCTGCGCTTCCGTTTGATATATATGACTGAACTGCTTATGAGCAACATCCCCAACATAATGACCTGTCCAGAGAGATTTAGAAAATGCATCAGAACAACAAGAAATAAGGAAATCAGTAACCAAAAAGTCCTCAAGCTGTTACGTGCTTTAACATGTTGGAATGTTTGCTTAGTGACGACAAGGAAATAAAGGGGAAGAGGAAATTCGCAATGGAAAATAACAAAGAGAAACGAATAAATCAGATCTTGTATGATACTAGGCAATGCTGCAAATGGAAGGAACTAAGAAGCAAGCATGTTATTATATTTTCCTTGTGGGATTGCTAACTGTTCCCTAACAATTACCTTCAAAAAAAAAAAAAACTCTCTAATTACATGTTCCTCCATCACCGCTAGAAAGATGGTGAATATAAGTGTAGCAGAACAAATATAACGAGCAACAAAAAACGCATTTAACCCATCCAGCGTTTAGGTGATAATCTATGCATCAATGCCAAACTATATAGAAAATTACTGAACACTCCTGGATTGGTTACGTACGCGTAAAATTGATCCGAGAAAGGGTAAATGCCAAGGTCATAGCAACTAGAACTAACTCAAGAAGTGAAAAGATAACTTCAGAGATTAGAAAAGCTTATCTCGTTGACATATGCAAAACTTCCAAGGAAAGGGCAAGAGAATCCAAGTGAGGAGGTCAGGTGTCCTCATCATTTCTAGCTTCCTCTTCATATTGTGTAAAAATATTGCCGATATTGTCAAAATGCTACTTGTTTAACTCATTTTCTAGCCTTCCACCTTCAATTCTAACCCACAGGTAAACCTAACTACAAAAGAATAATGAGAACTAGACGTGTTTCACCTATTCGGCCACGCATACACGTACACATTTGCCAAACAACTGAACAGAATGAATGGGTATGCAGCAAAGAGTATTGGCACTTTTGAGGCGCGAGACACAACTCCAATGCAGAAATGCAACATTCAACGTGATGCATATATAAAGCATGATACTGGATGACTAAATTGGAGGAAGTAGAGATTGACCCCACCAATATAAAAGGTACGCTAACAAATTGCATCCTATAAAATTGATTTAATCCTGACAAACTCTACTGAATTTTTTTATTGCATCTGTTTGATGTTTCCAAAAAGTTAAAACAAAAGGTTTCCACAAGTAGATTTAACAATTCAATTCACAAAAGCAAAGCTAAGAAGGATTTTTGGACATGCATAATTTCAGGTTTTAGTTTTGGTTAAGATTTTGGTGAAATCTGTGAGAACACAAAGTGGGTAATATCTCAGAGAGAAGATCAGCCATATTTCACTTAAAAAGTAAGTTTATCACTGAATAATTAGTTCATCACAATGTCACAGATACTTAAGTGGACATATGAGGAGAAACGTACTAGTATTAAACAAGAAACACTAAACATAACCCTATAAGATACTTAAGGGGTGACACTCAATTAAAAATGCTTGCTCATCCAACGTAAGTGGAAAATATAGTCAAGTTTTGGAAGTTATGAAGCATAGACATAAGGCATGGAGGCGATAATTGTAGCACAATATGAAAAGTGTGGTCTGAAGTGATATGATCACATCAATGGACAGATAATGATCATATATGATACATTGTAACTTCTAACGTTTGTGTTCTAAAGAATAAGTACATTCCTCTTTTTAATTTTTAAGTAGATGCATGCAAATTTCCACAAATTTGCATAGGACAAAATAGAGCTCAGAATATATCATTCCCAGTAAGACACAGCTCTTTGGTTAATACTCCTTTGTTATCCCCCATCAGCGGCTCAACCATCACCAATAAATAAACCAAAGTGGTTAATCGTTGATGGAACGACAATTTTTAAATCCCCAAAATATTATTTTATGATCGATTACCTACAGATTGCTACGTGTACCTAAAAATTCCCTGATTTTCTTGGATTTAGGTTATACTAGGTATTAGGCACTAAGCATCTTCTCGACAATGTAGACAATAAGAAATCATAAAATTTGATATCACTGGACACTGATGCGAAGAAATCATACCACAAAACCATCTAACATGACTATTTTATTTGCAGTCTACAGAAAAAATCTAAAATTCTGCAGTTAGATTTCAAATCTACTTAGTACATACATACACGCACAAACACCCATATATGCGCATGCGTGTTGTAATAGTGTATCCCCCTGTGGATGTTACCTAATGCTTTTTCATGAAACTATGTGTAAGGATATTAACATGGATCACAGTGAAAGAAAAGCACAGAGGCACCACAAATGATGAACATACCTCAAAACCGAGTACTGATAACTTCTCTTCATTAACAGCTGGTATGCAGCTCCTGTATGTGATATAAGCATGGGATCCACTCGCTGATGTGGATAAATCAGCAAGTAAGCTTCTATGTCTTGTTGAGCTCGTGAGCTCTCCTGCATTGTGCAATATCGTATGCAGTTTTTCTTCAGCACTAGAGTTTTCGAGAGTTGAACGACCCTTCTGAGCTGTTTTGCTGTTTGCTTCATTTGAGCTAGCCCCAGTTTCTTCACACTTCAAAGGGATACGATAGCCAGTTTCACTGCACCGATATTTTTCATCTTTCTACAAGAAAGCACACATCAGTAGGACTCTTACAAAGATAGAGAAGCAAAAAGGCCAACACAAAATGAATGTATTTTTTTTTTTTTTTACTGATGACAGACAACGAATTCGTCATGATAATTGCTTGAGTCAGTTCATATAATCATATATCTAACTCAATTTTGTCATCATGATAATTGCTTGAGTCACTTCACATAATCATCTATCTAACTCAATTTTTTGTATCCCAATTCAAACTCCAGAACCTGAACTACTAGGAAGGATCTCCAGCTTGCAGAGAGATATCAATCACAAAAACGTCAAACAGGTCTGGGCTACATAAACTAGAACGCCATTATACTATATGATCAACATTTGGTTGCTCGGGGTTTCAGAGCATGAAAAACTTAGGCTTTGTGGCTTAATGGGATTCCAACGTGGTACTATCCGTGTAAGGTACTTGGGGTTCCTCTCATTTCCACCAAACTTTCTGCATCAGATTGCCTTCCCCTATTGATGAGATTTCTTACAAGATAGATCATTGGGCCACCATGATTTTATCTTATGCTGGCAGACTTCAAATTACTCTATCTTCCTTTTAAGTTGGGAGACATACTGAGCACCTTCAGACGAATTTCCTTTGGCCAGGATCGACAAAACATAGTCATTCCCACAGGGTTGCATGGGAAGCCCTTTGCAGTCCTAAACACGAGGGTGGCCTTGGTATTAGGAGAGTCATGGACTGGAACCATGCTGCAATGGACAAACATCTGTGGGCTCTCAGTTCTAATCAGGACTCCTAATAAACATATCATTGAAAACCAGTGCCTTTGGACCAATGAAAACCCCTCTTCTTCTCGCTCATGGACACGGAGGAAATTGCTGCAATTCACGCCCATCTTTGGCAATGGTTCTACTCCATATCTTTGGCATGATTATTGGCAGTCAGCTGGCCCCTTCTTCAGCACTACGGTCATCAATTTATGATGGTTTCTGGTATTCCAATGGCAGCCAAAGCCTCCTGTGAGTCCTGTATAATCCCCAACGATGTTTGGACATGGCCCTTCCTCTCTCTTCCTGTCACTGGCTTCCTGCCTAATTCCAATGCCTCTGATTCAGTAATATGGGAGGGTGCCCCATCCTCTCAATTCCAAGCATGTCATGCTTGGAATGCCCTTAGAACTCTCTACCCTCTTGTCAATTGGCATAAAATAGTTTGTCCTGTAGAAATATTCCTAGACATAATTTTATCCTGTGGAATGCTGTTAGAAGAAGTTCAAGAAACAAAGACAATCTTCATGGCTGGGGGTTCTTTATAGTCCTATCTCCTCTCTGTGTAACCAGCTGACTGAATCCCTAGATCATCTCCTCATTGAGTTTTCCATTTCCAATCAAGTGCAGGCTGCTATTGCTAATCTGAGCTGCATCCCAAGTGGTCCAATTGGTCTCAAAGTGGACTGGTTTTGTTCCAATTCAAAGGGAAAGGTTTCTCTAATACTCTAAGAAGGCTTGCTTTTGCTGCTACAGTCTATTTTCTGTGGCAAGAAAGGAATAGCAGGATTTTTACAGCCCCTTTGGCTGGTGAGAGAAGAAAAGGGAAGAAAGGGGAGGGATCTCCCTTAATGGTGAGAAAAGAGAAGAAAGGGGAGGGGTTTCTCACCCCTTCATCCAAATAGACGTGAGAAATCTCTCTCTCTCTTCCTCCCATTCCGGTGACCTCTGTCATCTCCGGCGAAGCTCCGACGACTCTCCGGTGACATTCCGGCGACGTTTTGATCACAGATCCGGCTTCTCCTCGACGAGACGAAAACAACGGTGCATCTCTGGCGACGATCCGACGACGACTGCACTCGCCAGCGGCGATCCGTTTCTCACGGAATCACACCAAAATTGGTGAGAAAGGAAACTGGGATGGGGGGTAAGGGGCTCTGGATTCTCACCTATTCTCTTCCTCTCTCACCTCTTGTGCAGTTCAAACAAGAGTGAGAATACCTTCTCCTTTCTTTTCCTTTCTTTTGTATTGAAATCCCCCCATCCAAAGGGGATGTTAGAGACATTCATATGTCCCCTACTCCCCTTCAACTGTCATTGGTCAGAAAAGTATGAAGTCAGGATCAAGGATTCTAGAAGTAGGAATGTAAAAGTTACTACTCTATCATCTTTGCTTTGCCAAAATTGGGACAGGCATCTCCCTCCTTGTTTATTCTAGTTGTTTAGCTTCTTTCTTGTACAGCTCATTCCTTGGTAGTTGCTATTGAGAATTTCCCTATGTAGCACTCAGACTTCGTTACATACCGGTGTCGGACACTGACACTCTCTGGACACGAGTACAACACTTCAAATCCAAATGTCCTATTTTTCCTTAACATTCTTCGCTTGGACGCTCCTGGATCTTAAAACTTCGGAAATATTACCACAGTTGAAACTTAGAGAAATCTTAATTTTTGTGTGACTAATGATGGTTTATTGAATCAAATTTCTTGAAGTACTTTTGTAAATGATGCAATAATAAATATGGTTTAAGGTATATATGAATATATGATACAATTGAAGTCTAATTTCTTTACTCATATAATAGCATGCATAATGCTTTTTAAAACTTGTCCCAGCATGTCGTGTCCTCCAATTTTTCTAATTTCCATGTCAGAGTATCCGTGTTGTGTCACGTGTCTGCGTTGGTGCTGCATAATTTCCTCTTGCTAGTGCTTCCTAATAAATGGTTCAGTTACCAGAAAAAGAAATTATTAGCCCAGCACGTATGAACTTCGACCCAAAACCAATCATACATAAGATGTGAACAAGAATATCAATACATCATACAGAAAGAATCGTTAGATCTGACCTAGCAAAAGGCGTAACCAGTATGCAGATAGAAATTTGCCATTCAGGATCAGATTTTAGGCATGATAACAGTCAAATATCCTATTCCCTAATATCCACATGCAAGTAATCTAAGAGATGCAGCTACAGACCTACTATACACCAACAACAGTGTCGTGATCTGGCTGCATCCAGAAAAGGAAAAGCAAGACACTGGTTTTCTAAAACAGCATTGCAGCCATATATGATACAAAAATTGCCAAATATTGATATGAAATGGAAACAAAAAAACATGAAAACTAAATATAAGCAGCTTATTAATGCTGCAGCATGGATATAATCTTGCTGAATAACAGGCACATCGGACCCCTCACATGACAACCTTATAACTCTTCCCTTCCCTTTCTTCTTTATAAGTACCAAGCAAGATATTATTCACATGTCAACAAAATTCCAGCTCATTCTGATTGATTCAAACCAACCAACTAGGGCTAGCTTAGTTGGCCACCTTTATACACTCTCTCAGTAAAGATCAAGGGGTCAAATATTGCCAAAGGCAAGAATGGATTATGTAAGAATGGATTATTAGTTCTCCTGTATAAAAGTGTTATGCTGTTGGTTTATTTCTTTCCCGTATGAGACAATTTCTCGGATTGCTAGAGCAATGCTAAAAGCACTAACCGGTATAGAACTATTGCACTAAATGCACACATGACACTACCACATCAATGCATTATTGAATACGTTAGTAGAATCGTCCACTAAAAGAGGGTCACATACACATTTAGTGTAATAGTTTGTATACTAGCGAGTGCTTTAGCATTTCTGTTAATGTATTGGGCTCGATATAGTTGTTGCAGGACCCCACATAATTGATGTATGTAGTGTCCCGTTAATGTTATTCTGCAAACGATTGGCATAAAAAGGAAAAAAAAAAAAAAATCGTTTCTAACCGTATCAACTCCTGTACCAACTCAAAACCGATCCAAACGGACCAAACCCAGACAAATCAAATCGCATCCCATTTAAGAAATTCATTACGAAAACCTAGAAATGCGAAAAAGACGGACCTTTTCGGAGTAAAGGCAGGCAACGCATGGTCCAGAAGGAGAGCAATCGAAAGTCACGTTCCCACCTGTTGGCGTTTCCTTGAAACTCATCAGTAGTCGACGCCCTCCTTTCACTACTTCAACGTCGCCATCTCTTCTTTCTCTCTCTCTACTTCTGCGTAATCGAAATTCGAAATTCAATTGCTTCACAGCAGATCATACAGTAATACAAATAAATTTACATACATATAAATATAGAGAGAAGGAAGGGGGAGATTTGATTACGTTATGTGCCCTAGAGAGAGATGGACCGATATGGAGAGGAGAGAGAGAAGAAAGAGAAGAAATGATGATGGGGTAGAAATTGAAGATGCCATGGATTTGCTTTTTCGCCTTCGCCTTCTTTCGTCTTTCTTCTCTGTTTTTTCAATACTTTGGACTGGTTTTCCAATTAAACTGGACCACCTAAATTAGTTTGTATATATAAAATCCTCCCCCTTAGTTGTTCATATTCGAAAATAAGACCGGCTTTATAATTAAAGTTGCAATGGCAGCCCTGTCCTGAATTTTTCTTTTTAATTCGCCAGAAATTACCGTTGAGTTTCTGTTTTAATTTCCCGAAATAAAAGCCATATTTATCATTAAAAAGCCATGATCAAAAAATAAAATAACGAGTTCACCCCCCAAAAAATAAAGCTTTGAAAGGCATTGGAATTGGATTATTAGTCATGGACCAATTTATTTGCAAATTGGAGGATGTGATTGAAAACATGATTCTCAGTTTTGCCCTTGGGTTATTTCCCTTGTGTATGAGAATCATTAGTTTTACCCTTGGTTATTTCCCCATTGTATTTGAACAAAACCCAGTACTTTCAAGTTATTAACTCAACATTTGTGTCCTGGAAAATTATCTAAAATTCACATTTTACATACATTTTTTTATGGTTTTGAAAACTTTGTGTCGTAGATCTAATTGAGATCTATTAAAAAATATCTATATTGTATATCAAATGCATTATAAATTAACAATATATATAATTTCTTGAAAGGTTCAAAATAGTAAAAATGGAGAAACAAATCAGGACGGGAGAAATAATTATTTCAACAATGAACATAGAAACCCGGACCTAAAATCCGAATTAGCAAAAATAAATGAACCAAGCACAAACAATTAGTATTACCTTGTTTTACCATGGGCAATTTCGTCTTTCTACTTTATTGGACCTAGGATTGGGCCCATTGGAATTGTTAGTCCATTCCCTAGACTGAAGAAGGTTCACAACAGTAATGATACATACACACAAAAAATTTATCCACAAATTACCCATACACTCACACAAGTGTGTGGGCTCCACACACACTAGATGTGCAGGTGTGTGTGGAGCCCACACATTTGTGTGAGTGTGTGGATAATTTGTGGGTAAATTTTTTGTGTGTATGTATCATTTTTGGGTTCACAAATGGGACCTAGTGATTCGGCTTCACGCTTGTAGCCTCTTGGCTTTTGTTATTGGTCAAAAAAGAAGTTTTTGGTGTGCCTTGTGCGTCAATCTCACTTTACTCATATGCAAAAATTTATTGACGTCAATTTCACACAAAATTTCTCTTTTGAGTAATTATTGAGCATCAATCACAACAAGGGCGGCCCCACATAGGGGCAAGCAGGGTCGGTTATTTTCTACTGCCGTGTATATATAATTTTGGGTATTTTGGTAATTTTGCCCCCATACCATATAGATTATTTTCTAATCTTGCCCCAAGTAACAAAAAATAAATATAACTATGCCTAAATAAAATTTCCGGATCACCTCTAATCTTTTTTTTGGAGAGAGCATTTTCTGCAATGAAGATTGTGAAGAACCGACTTCGTAACAGAATGGGTGACCAGTGGATGCATGATAGTTTGGTTGTGTACATTGAGCGAGAGATTTTTGTTACCATTTCAAATGAAGCTATCATGAATCGGTTTCAAAATATGAAAAACCGTCGGGGCGAGTTGTAAACGATATGATATATTATGGTTGACATACCACTTTCGCTAATATATATATATTCCCGTTTCCAGACCTCCATGATCCAAATATTTTTTTGCATTTTTTGCGAAAACTGCTTAGATCAATTCCCGGTATTTTTTTTTTGAAGATTTCCCACATGGACCCTTGAAAACACCTTCTGAACACATTGGACGGCTCGGATTTTCCAAAAATAATTTACAACACAAAAAAAATCAATTTTTTCTTACTTCCGGGAGGTGTGGACTAGAAGTTTTTCGTATATATATATATTAAATATCTTTTGGTTAAATATTATATTGGATCTACTGTACACTTGACCCCGCTGATACTAAATCCTGCGTCCGCCCCTGAATCACAACACATTGATGCTGGCAATTTTCCATTTTGAGTATACTTAACCTTGACTTCCATTTCCAATTTTCCATGAAGAATGTGTTCCCATGGCCATTTGTTGATTCAAGCTTGAAAATAGTTTCTGATAAAATGAAGTCGGAACTTCGAAGCGCTTCCTTCGTAAAGCGTATGACTAACATCGATCCCATACTTCACAATGAGCTCATATATAAAATTTTCAAGTAATCGATGGTTAAAATAATTTCTTCAGGGGAGAGAACAAAATTAGGTGGATTATTAATCACGCGACTATTTTAAAATTGTTCACACTACCTCCAAGTATAGATAACAAAACCTCAAAAAATAAACAATTATTCAACACTCTTTGGACACTGTCACGTGGTGTTCTGAAGTCAGTAATGCCAATCTTCTTCACTGGTTAGTTTAAGTATGCTTCAAAGTTAACTGGACGCGATAATTCTGGATTCAAGTCTCACTAATGTGTGCTGCATTCCTCTATCCCCTAATTCCCTCCAAGCTATAGAAAAAGAAGTCCGAAACTTTCACAAATGGAAAACACCTCAATTTCCCTTTGAGACCCTACAACGTACAAACTTCACCTCGATTTCCAAAAGGAAAACCTAAATGCTAAATGTCAAGAAATATTACCCAAAAACTACTCAGAAAGTGAGAATGAGTGGCTCAAATTCACGAGAATGACTGAGCCACTCATTCTCACTTTTTGGGTAATTTTGGGATAATATTTATGTGTACGTAGCGTTGCTGCAAAATGATTACTGCTTGAATATTGACAAAATTGGAAAATGCTTGGAATACATAAGTGTTCGGAATTGTATGATGCATTGCACGCATTGTTTTGGGTGGTTTGGGACCTTGGATAATCCATCTTTGAAGGGCCCATGTTCATTGGGCTTATATCTCGAGCGTTTTACGTGAATGGTCTTCTACGTGGTGTCCTTTTATTGGCCCAATTCATGAAGACAAAGAACATCAGCACTCAGCAGCCCATCTTTTGCACATTTTGTCACTGAGTAATGCTACAGAGACATGTGTCAAGATATAGATGTGTCCGGAACTATGCGATCTATGTGAATCCACACGATGCATGATTGCATGTGGGATCAATACACATTGAACCGTTCCAATTTCATTTTTTATTTTCTATTTCTCTTTAATAACTACAAGATATATTATGCAATACGCTTGCATGAGCGTAAGCGAGAGCGTGAAAGAGTTCTTTAAAAATATCTAATGATACTAAAATTCATGAGAGCAAGTATTAATAGCGAGAGTAGAGGATCCTATTAGAAGATTATGCGAAGTGAAACTAAAAGTCCAGCCCGGATTTGATTCCAAAAGCACCTTAACATCCTCAACAATAGTCCTTTTGGGTAATCCCCCTCAAAAAGAACAAACCCTCAGGCTCCGTTGTTTGGACATAAAATGTTTTGCCCAAAAATATTTTACCCATTTTCTAGTGTTTGGTTCCACAAAAAATTAAGAAAATATTTTTTATGAAGAATATTTTCCATTGGAAGCCTAAAAATGACTTATGGTGTAAGCTTCCGTAAGTTAATTTCAGATGAACTGCTCCGCAAGCATATGGGAAAGAAATGCACGGGAATTGAGTTCATTGGTGTTGAAACAGAGTCCACGCAAGCTACTTCTTGCAAATAGATTTTAAAAGCCATTCAATCATGTGTATTACACCATTCCACTTGTCGGAAATTAGTTCAGGCTCATTTCATTGTCAATTTTCTTTTAACTTCAACCAAACACGTGAAAACAAATTGAAAGTAGTATAATTTTGGTGTAAAATGTTTTACATCGAAAAAAACTTTCCACCAAAACAAACGGAGCCTCAATCTTCCAAGGTAACAAATAGAAGCCCCCTAGCACCATAAGCTTCAGCAGCAGAAGCTGATCATGACATCTTTAGATGGCATCTCTTCTAACTTCTGCATCGGCCTGCCTTCGTATCTCCAGTGTGGCAGTGTCACAAGTGGTTAAGACTTTCTGGCTGCGTAAGTAGTAGTTTTGGCTTAGACAAGGTCATCCAAACTTCTAGGGCCTCTGCCAATGAAAAGCATGTTTGCGGTCCACATTTGCAAACCGAACAAACTCAAGAGTAATTATTCAACGCTCCGGTAGTGGCATTGTCTACGTGATACTCCCAACCATTTACGTAGTGATAAAATATCCGGTAAAAACATTTATCATTCACTATTATTGTGTGGTTGAGAGACAAGGACTGACCCACATAGTGTGGTGCCAATCTTTTATTTGTGACACTCCACGTGGCATTACCACATGGTATTCTGGAAGTACAAAATAATTAGCCCAAACTCAAAGGGACTTATAAATCTTCTCGTGCACTTCGATACAGGAGTAAAGAGGTGGCCCATCTTGAGGATACTCTTGACATTTTACAATTTACACTTTCCAAGAGTCAATCTCAATCTCTCATGTGGCCAATCAAGTTCCACAGCTTAATGGAGCCACAAACAAATACCTTGCTGGAAGCCATGGACAGGACCATATTTCAATTGTTTGCCTACCGACCCCATTCCTTTTCTATGCGGTGCTTCCACCCTACTACAGAGAGATTAGGAACAAAAATAATCAAGTTAATTTAAAGTTCGAGAAAAAGAGAGACGAAGGGCTTGTTTGGAACCTAATGAAAAGAAGAAAAAAAAGAGGACGGGAAAATAATTTTCCTATAGACTAACCTGGAAATCGCTAAGGTGATTTGCCGAGAGGTGGAGCCGGAGGGACCGGTCGGCGCGTACGGAAGATTTGCCCTTTACTAGCAACATCAACTGATCGGCGCAAGGTCTCGGTACCAAACCGACATGATAAACGTGTCATGAATACTAAAGCGAGACTAAGGGGGTGTTCCACTAAGTTGGTTTTTTGAAAAAACTGGCTTTTCACGGTTTTTTATGTAATGTATTGTGAGAGAATGACATGTCTCGGTTTTTGAAAAAAAACAGTTTTTTGTTAGTGGAACACCCCCTAAGGCCTCTCAGCGAGATGACGGTTTTGGCATTCAGCGCCAGAACCATTAAGCCACAATCAGGCAGCTGGAGCAGAGAGGAGTACCGGCCAAAGGGTGATCACCTAGGCTTGGATGGAGCTGACTCAGCACGGGGGTGGTGCATGTGAATAACAAAGCATGTGCCCGTAACCGTTTCTAATCATAACAGTGACGTCAGCCGAGCGTTCTACTACACGTGTCCTAATTCTAGTGGAGGCATGTGCCTGTAACCAACCCGCTCGCATTCGTCATAGTTACGTCAGTCGAGCGGTTATCTCGCGTGCTAGGCACGATTGTACTTGGAGAGCAAGTCACTCATTCCCTATATAAGGTAATGTTCAGCAGATTAAAGGCACACACCCAATCCTCTCAACCCTAGATCTGAGTTCTTACTTCTTCTTCTCCTTCAAGTGCTTACTTAACCGTTGGAGTGTCGTTCTGGACTCAACGGTCCAGTGCAGTGCTAACGGGGGTGCTAACTGTGCAGGCAAGGAGCTCAGGCGAAGGGAAGATTACTCAACCACCCATCTACTTCAAGGAAGGTTGATCCAAGAATTTGTAGCCCCACATTCCATCGTTCGGTCTGAGAGGAAACGGGAAAGAAACTAACAAAATAAAGAATCTAGCAAATTAAAATTTTCTTCTCCACTTTCTTCGAAGTTTCCTCTTTTTCCGAAGTTCCAAACAAGCCAGAAATGATTACTCCCAATTAGAGCCATTAATCTTGGAATTTTTTCAAGGACCTTAACTAGAAGAATCTTTACATGTTTATAAGCATTTTTAATAAGTGGAACCATAGGCTAAATAATTAGAAGGTATATAAGGGGAATATACCATCTTTGACAGAATATTATATATGCAAAGTTGATTTTGATGTTTTGTCCTCGAGATTAGGGGTGTTCCACTAAGGTGGTTTTTTAAAAAAATTGATTTTTTACGGTTTTTTATGTGATGTATTGTGAGAGAATGATATGTCTCGGTATTTGAAAAAAATAGTTTTTTATTAGTGGAACACCCCCTAAACTGATTTTTTCTTTTCGTAATGTACTAATTAATGTTGCAATGGCCCACAGGAAACTGGTGCGATCACAGGCCTATGATTAGTTGCATTCAGAAAGTCTCTCTCATGCTGATGCAGTACTCCGGCCAAGGGGTCCCTGATCAAAAAAAAAAAAAAAAAAAGGGGTCCCTGTAGTGCACAAAATGCACTACACGGTGCAGTGCGCACCATCCGGCCGTCCATTTTGACAATGGACGGCTCGGATTTAATCCAAACAATCGACGGTCGGATTCAATTCACTGCTCGGATTAAATCCGAGCCGTCTATTGTCGAAATGGACGGTCGGATGGTGCACTATACAGTGCAGTGCATTTTGTGCACTGCACCATCCCCCAGCCGTCCATTGTCGAAAAGACTGGAATATCTTTTCTTTTGTTCGAATAGTTGTTCCACCTTGTTTGAGTATCGATCAATGAATAACATTTGTAACGAAAAAATTAAATCAAGCACACAACTGAACTCACGATGAGACCCAAAAAAGGGATTGTAGGATATATAACTCAAAAAGTGGCCACACGTGATAAACTTAAAATCGGTTGCATGTGAGAGTGTTATAGTAATTGTCCCACAACCCACATTGCTTGGGTATGGAATGATAGATCACTTAACAACATGTGTGACCTTTTCACACATTGCCAATTGGTTTTGGGTTGGATAACAAAAATTCACATGGTATCAGAGAGGGCCCATTCCATCCCAAATTTTATAGTAACAAAAACTAAATCAAGCCCACACCCCACAATAATAGACCCCAGAAAAAAGTTGCACAATGATAAGACCCAAAAAGTTGATACACGTAACAGACCTAAATGTAGCTGTATGTGAGGGGAGATGTTAGAATAATTGTCTCGCATTACTTGGGTATAGACTGGGAGATCACTTAATAACTTTGAGACCTCTCAACTCATTACAATAGACTTTGAGTTTGATATAAAGTTTCCAATTTTTTATTCGCAAATTCTTTGGTTCATTTTTATAATTGTCGCTACGAAAATGTCCAGACCATTGATTTCTCTTTCCCAAACATTTTCGGAAAAACTTTTCATGCATTCTATCATCTTGATGTGGAAAAAGACTTGTGCTAATATTGACAGAAAAGCAAGAGATTGAGTCTTCTGGATCTAGTTCTTTCCATTTGCGTCGCTGTTACAATGTTATTTTCACCATGTCTTAAAAATTGCTAGACACTAGGTTGGCAGAAAAGGATCGCTTAACGCCTACGCATCAACCAATCGGCCGCCTAATGCCTAAGCGGGGATTAGGTGCCGACAAGTCAGCTGCCTAATCTAGACATTGGACCACAGCCTAGAACACTGCATTTTATGCCTAAATTATCCTCTCCAGTTCAAACGCCCTTCTCAACCATGAATCATTTACTGGGATTCACAGCACAGATGTATAATATGAACCAAAGTATTTTAACCCAACAAAATATGTGAGCACATAGAATATATAGTCAAATCCGATGCCCATATCCGGTAAAACAAATGGGGCCAATAAGTATGTGACACACATAAACACGCTAAAACAGCTAGTAATTGAGCATGAAAAATATGTAGGAATATGGGTCAACAAATCATTTATAAGCACCAGAAAAAAAAAATCCAATTTTGTCGCATTGTTCTACAAAAATACCACCTGTACCAAGCAACTCTGTAACTCATCTATGAAAATCTTCTACTTCTAATGTCTACAAAAGCAAAAACCACATACAAATAGGTGAAACAATGAAAACAAAGAATGATCCTGTGTAACTGTGTGTTAACTTTTCTTTACATCATCTTTTACAGTGAGTTCCTCTTCTCCCATGGCAGCAACCCAGTTGAAAAATCAGCAAGGTTAGCCAAAACAAAGTCCCTAAGACCCGTATCCCACACCTCACAGAACTGCAAATGCCAATTAGCCGGTTCAATCGCCTCTGTCCCCAACCCCGGTGCTCTATCTCTCGATCCTTCGTTTTGATTCTCTTGCCAATCAGCCACATAGGTAGCAACCCTTCTGAAGAATTTAGCTCTAAAAGACTCCCAAACTTGGTACTTGTAGTGGTTAATCACAGCTGCACCCTGTGGCAAATTCAGGTACCTGAATCCTTTCCTCAAGTGAAAGTGATGCACTACGTTTAGAAGGGTAGCGTCGAGTGCATCAGGGCGAACAATCGATTTGTGTCTCTCTGGGCTCTGAAGTCGACAAGTGTAGCCAACCGTAACGCCCTGTGCAGGGGGCGAACTCAATCCCGACGGCCCAAAACTGTGGCACGCCGTTCTGATTTCAGCAATTCTTGATGAGGTTGATGAAATATTCATGACCAAATTTCGAAGGGAGTTCTGGCCATGGAAACGGTATTTCCTTGATCTCTGCTTCCGGGTTGGAAATGGGAAGTAGAAAAACTCGTCTACATCCATGAATCCAACCCAGTTGCACTCATCTCTAGCTTTCAGAGCGCAATGAGAGAACCCCGCCTCTTGAGTCTTGATCCACGGCCAGACATGGCGACTCACATTATAGTCCTCAAGTTCAAGCTCCTCAATCACATTCTGAATCCCATCGTCGCTATTGTTGTCATAGATGAACCACCTTTCAACACCAAGCCAAGCATGGTACATAATCCATTCGCGAAGCGATGGAGCTTGGTTCCACACCATAGAACAAACACAAAGCTCGTACTTCTTCGAAAAATCCCCCCTACTCATCCTCTTCTCCCCCTTTTCCTCCAAATTAGCACCGAAAACCTTCGCGACCGATGGTACAAGAACATGACCACCACCGCCACCACCCCTAGCACGAATATTAGGGTTCACTCCAACCGTTATTGGAACCCCCTCATCCTTAACCGGGTTCATTAACCCTATGCTCCTAGGCAACAAACTAGGGTTCACTCCAATCGTCACCCGACTCCCCGGTTTCATCAACCCTATCCTCTTTGGCAGCAAACACCTCACCACTTCCTGAGCAACCGTAATCGCTTTCGTATAAACCCTAAACCTCCCATCTCTCTCCCAATGGCATCCGAATTGGGCCGGGTCCGACTCCCTATCGGGCCGGTGATTCAACCCCTTCACAAACACCACCACTGTCTCCCCATCCAACACTGCAGCATACACTAAAGTCTCCCACGAATGAACCACACCATTGTTTTTCCCCAAACCCTCATCCAACACTTTTCTTCTCCCTCCTCTCCCTAAACCCACCGCTGCAGAATAATTCAAAGGCGGGATAGGACACCTCACAACCGATTGAAATTCGCCGTACTCATCAACCGACAAAACACTCCTCCCTAATTTCCAAATCTCATCACAATCACTGCCATTCTTGCAGAAATAAACGCATTCGAATTCGTCTCGTTTGTCCAAATTGGATACGAGTAACAAGACGTGATCGGGAAACAGGACCCGATCCTCGATCCTCAATGAATTCGGTACTGTCTTCTTGGTACTAATACTACTCCGGTAGTGTCGAAACGATTTGATTGGAGAAGAGGAGAGTAAAGGGAAGGTGGAAACGACTAGAATCGGCTTAAACGAGGACGGATTAATGACGTGAATGCAATTGGACACAAAGTAAAGTAAGGAGATGAAAGAGAAGCAGAGGAGTAGAGGCCTTACGGAGAAGAAGGAGGAGTAGATGATTGGTCTGGTGAGGCGTTTTCGCTTTCGCCGTTGGTCTGATTCCATTGTTGTTTTTCTGGGTTTTGGATTTTGGTGCGGTGTTTGTTCAGATCTATCTAGTGGTGATGGTGCCGACAGTAGTCCATTGTATGAGAGAGAGAGGAGAGAGAAGGGAGGAGAGAGAGAGAGAGAGAGAGAGTAATAGTTTGGAGGTTTGTTCTCGACTGTGGTTATTCAGGGGTGGTTGTCGTAGTTGAGAGACAAAATGTACCGGTGTTTGCGGTAGTGGGCTGTTTTTTTAGTTACGCCTCGAAGTATTTAACTGTATTTCTTGAGCACCGTCACGCGGTCACACGGGGCTCTAAGGACTTTTTTTTTTCTCCTTTTTTCCTTTTTTTAATTTCTAGGTTTGGTGTTCGAAGTGTCCGAACTATTTTGCGTAAATCTCGATTAGATTCTATTTCTTGCTAGTCAAAGACAAGTCATCCATATTGTTACTAAAGAATTTACAAAAAAAAGTTCTTGCGGTCTGCACTAAATCCTTTTGAATAAGAACATGGTGACTATTCAAATCAAAGACGATACCCCTCGGTCCTAGCCCGTAATCCGCTTTCCTAGCCTTTTCCTTTGAATTGCTCAATAGTGTTTTGTCAATACCGTAGCTGGTGGAAATGGCCCCGTTTTCTAAATCCATATGCTTGAAACTAGGAAATAACGGACATCGCGACATGATGAGTTTTTTTTATTTTTTTATTTGACATATTGAGATTCTATCATTATGTGTGTAGCTTCCAAACTCAATGACGAGCCTGGAAATGTAACTCAGTAAAGAACACCTTAATAATTATAATCCTGAAAATTAATTTCTGTAGTTATCCACAATAAAATTATGCTCCTTAAGACACGCATGACTAACTTCTAAATTTTACAATGCATACTTCTTATAAAGGTTTTTAAAAATGAGCACAAAACTTTGGGCAATTTTTTTAGAGTATATTTTAATTGACATCAACAAATTTTTAAAACGTTCGAGATTATTTTATTAATAATTTTTTTTTAAAGATATTTTTCACTTCGGTTAAGATTAAACATGATGATGAAATGCAAGTTCAAATAGACAATAGTTCGAAAGTTGAAGCATAAGTTAATTACTACTGTATTCTCTTTATTTCCGAGTTACAGGGAGAATAATACTTGGTCCACGTTACCCGATGGCGCGTGTGGAGTATACAGGCAACACAGGTCACGGAGAGAGAAAGAGATTCAAGTAACCGTTATTTTAGGAGGATAAATTACACTTTACACCCTCAAAAGCAGAGATATTATAGTAGTTTGTTGATGATTTACATGCGGTCGGTGGTAGTAATAATAATAGGTACAACAAGGTTCCATGTGCATACTATGATACTACTAATAAAAAATGCAGGAGATCACCCTTTTGTTTAACATGGTTTTCTATGTAACTCAAGGCGGCGATTTTCCATTTGCTATACTTTTTTTCTTTTTTCCGTATTTTTTAGGTTTTTTCTTTTATTTTTTTCGATTTTTCGTTATTTTAATTTGGAATAGTTGGTGATTAATACAATTTTCTATCTCTTTCTCAAAAAAAAATCAAGTATTTGGGGACTACAAAGAAATTACTAGTATTTGGAAAGTTTTGAACCTGAAACCTTAGTGGCAACAAATAAGTTACTAAATCTCAAGGTCAGACTCTCAGAATTTTCTTTGTTAATATATTTAGATTGTCATCGCTTGTAAAGCTATTTATTATAGGAATGATTTTTTTTACCTTCATTGAAAAGAAAATTTACCAATTGCGACAGTTATGGAACTCGTAATACTATATTATGTGCACTAAATGCGAGTGTGGAAATTAGTTGTTAACATAGTACCCAATATTTTTCGTAGCTCTTAAATTTGAAATCATGACACTCATCCTCGTATCAGGGCCGGCCCAAGAGGTCCGGGCATAGGGCACCCGTAAAACGCGAAATTTTGGGGGCACCCCCATAAAATTTGTTATTAGACTTTAGCATGGGTCTTTTTTAGTCAAATATGGGGAAAAAAAGGAGGGACCCAATAAAAAAATGAAAGGCCCAATCTACTTTATTGAAGTCCAACCTAAAATAAAAAAATAGAATAAAAAGCCCCAAACTTGCAACAAAATGCGAGGCTAATTGTTGTATGTGTGCACAAGGCTCAAATCCCCCCACGTGACAATTGGGACTAGGACACCCAAATACTTTGGATTGGCGTTGCCTCGTATTAATATGTTTTGCCACCCAACAATCAAGTTCGAAAGATACTTCATGGACATAAAAAAGTACCAAACTTGAATATAAAATACAGTGCCATATGATACTTTGATCGACAAATGAAAAACCTATGGGTACAGAAGAACATGTATAGAAAATGTACAGAGAGCTCTCGAAGACCCACTTTTGGATCCCCACACGAGTGATCCGAACCGTTCATTATTCATAAAACATTTTGCCGAGGGGCCCCACAAAATTTCAGATCAATCGGACGATTAAAAGTGCTTGAACCAAAGTCCCACCGTTTCAAACAAAATGAAAAATGTTGTAAGAATAATGAATGGTTCGGATCACTCGTGTGGGACCCAAAAGCGATCTGTACGTTTTCTGTACACGTAGCAAGGTCCATCGACAAATTACATGGCAAATTTTCAAAGTATCACTGTGACTTTAAAAGGCATTAATTGTATATAAATGCCCAGACACAAAATTAGTTAAAAAGTCTTTGCATTTTGCCTCTTAATGATACAGGTAGCTATTTTATTACTCATTGAAGACTATGTAAATTGGTAGTCAGTGTAAAAGTAAAACATCATTGGCCGCTCAGCAGTCATGTGTTAGAGCATCCTCATCAGTCTCACAAAAAAAAAAAACACCAAATTTAACCACAAAAACACATTTTACAATTTAGCAAGCCACTTTATCAAAAACTCAAAAAGTCAGACTCTCTATCCAAACTTTACTATATTAAACTACTCCCCTCAAGTCTAATTAAAAAAAGGGCGGTGTTAATGCCAAAACCGTTTTTGTTTGTGCAAAAAATGTAGTGCTTAAAAACCTTGTATCATGTGCAAGGTACAAGTCTTTTGTGCACTACAATTTTGGCACAAACAAAAATAGTTTTGGCATTATCATTTCCCTAAAAAAAAATTCTCTTATACCCACTGAGTTTACTTTGTCCAACTGCAAAACTCTTACTTTTGCAACACGTACTCTACTTTTTCCCCACACATTTACTATTTTACTCTCTTTCCCCCACACCCAGTCAGCCACGTGGCACTGACCCCACCCCCACTCCTGTTCCCCTCCCTCTCTCTCATCAGGACGCCCCAACCGGAGAAAAAGTAACCGGAAGAAACAATAAAAAAGGTTTGGTGCGAGAATAGTACCGCACCAAATTTGGTACGGTACTGTAGCAAAAATAATTTGCTAAGGGAAAGTAGAGAGGCTGATTTTGGTGAATTTTTAAAGAATTGGCTCTCTATTTTAGCCAAAAAACTAATTTGGCAATGCTGATAAGGATGCCCTTAGATTTGTCTTTTTGGATTGAAGCACAATAATTTAAAAGATGCCAAGTAGAGTTGGAGCAATGCTATAAAAAAAAATTAAAAAAAACCATTGGAGTACGTACATCAAGTAAAACAAAATGAGTAGGCAAAATTCCTACTCCCTCTGTCCCACATGGAATGTCACTATTTGCTATAATATTTTTAGCTTTGTTAAACAAAGTTTTAAAAATCAGGAGAACATATTACAAAGTTTATAGACAACCTTAGTAAGACAATGGGAGTTCTTTTTCACGAATGTCTATTAATACTGGACTGTGAGCTTCTAACCAGTGGCGAACACAGGATTGATACTACGGAGGGACCACTCCATAGCAAATATGCAGAAAAATTGAAAATGTACTGAAAATATACTACTATTAGTAAGAACCTTGGGGGGTCTGCAGGGGCCAAAACCCCCCTAGCACCCCAGGTCCGCCCCTGCTTCTAACATGACCAAATCAACTAAAATTAACTACTTACAGAGATCTATAGTTTGATACAAAAAAAAAATTAAAAATTATGTACCCTAGTATTTTATATATTTTGCTTGTTTAGTTGTTTTGAAGTATCTTTCGGATCAAAATATAAATCCAATAAATTTAAAAATTAATTACAATTAAATCTTATAACTTAATTATTTATTGGATTTACACAACAAACTAATTAATTATTGAATTTATCTAATTACAAAAAATGCATAACTAATATGGATATGCACAAGGGCAAATAAATCTTTTGATAGCTTTTTACATCATTTACCGAAACTTAATCTCCATATGGTCTTACAAAATAATCTAAACCAAGTACTAATTTATCAACTATTCATAAACATCACATCATTACGGATCCACGCTCTATAACTAATACCCCTACAATTTTATCCACCTTTCATATTTAATCTACCAAAAACTAATCTGGCATCTAATCGACCTGAAAGGGGAAAATGAAAGAATTGGGTGTAAAATTTAATTTACCGTTAGCTACGAGAATGGTAGGTGTAAAAAGAAAATGAGAATAGAAAAGTGACCGTTTACGTGAACGTGACAGGTGTCGAGTAGATATAAGATTGCGGCATGAGGTGGCGATTTTGCTTTTGCTTTACTGCTGGAGATGTGTTTGGCACGCGCTCTGGTTAAGTCGGTAGGGGAGTTCAACTCTCCTTTCCTTTCCTTTTCTTTTCTTTTCATTAATTGGATATTTAATACTAAGTATCTCAATTATTTATTCATGTTGACTACTTGTCAATTTGCTTGTGTCATGGATTCATTCATGCGTGATTACGAAGCCAAAGTGGCTCTTTCTTTATGGTTATTACTAGGATAGTGATTTTTTTTTATAATTACACTTTTAAATTTGCTATCTTTTAGTGCAAAAAATACTCACAACACAAGTATTAAAAGACGAATTTTAAAAAGTAATTATAAGAAAGTGGAGTGCCAAAATTATTTTATTTATTATTAGGGTATATGAGTAGCAAAATACTCATATACGTACTATAATGCTAAATAAAGTTCACTTTAGACATTTCAGGAATATAAATGCACTTTTCAAATATCAATACACTTTTTTGAAATATCGATATCAATGCTTGTATGGTGGTAGTTACATTTTTGTTATTATTGTGTGTGGCGCAATGGTTAAATAAAAAAAAAAAACGTTTGCAGTTATTTAAATATATATCCAGATATTTACCGGCATATCCATATTAAAGTTGTGATGCTACACGCCTACACCCCCGCATATTACACCGCGACCAACATGTGAGAGACATACATTTTTGCTTGCAAGCCGTCCGTCAGTTTCGTGCATCCTCGCCTAAGTGTATCCACACTGTCCACTATTTGATGCAATCCAAACCATTGATGCGCCAAACGAACGCTTGGATGGGGGTTGGCATGCAGAGCTTGCTGTCCGGAAAGCCCCCGGGGACCGTTGCAGAGAAACTCTGGAGACATTTAAAAAATTTACTTTTAATTGCCCTACTGTAAGGAAAAATTTCGGAGACACATATGGATGAGATCTCGCTCCCACTATGGTCCCGCTCACTCCCGCCTGTTCGAGTATGCGGAATTATTTTGGTGAATTTCTTGCATGCCAGTGGACGTGCGCAATTTGACGTTTAAGTTGATAAAATTACAGAAAATACTCCTATATAGTACTATTATTGTGGTGTGACGTTTAAAAGATACTCCAATTCCAACTCGCTTTTTAAAAGTTCTTCACTTTTAGTGCACGACTTGTTGCCCTTCAATGTTTCATTTATGCGTTATTAATTTTTTCATGTCAAACCTTTGAATTAAATATTGAACTGCCATTTGAAGTTTAACTGGAGCAGATTTTATATATATGTGACTCTTCAAAATACTACCTAAGAAAAGTATTTTAAAGAGCAAGTTAGAGATGCTTTAAGATGTTCAAAGATTAATAAATTTTTTTTTGCCGTTCAAAAAAAAAAAAAAAAGACGCTCTAAGATGAATTTGCCTCTTTCACATTCCTCATTAAACTAGTAAACCCTAATTTTATCCCCTCAACTATCGGATTCCATGTAATTGGGTCCTTTTCACATCTCTTTTAGAGGATAAAATTGCATGGAATCCGATAGTTGAGGGGATAAAATTAGGGTTTACGAGTTTAATGAGGAATGTAAAAGAGGCAAATTCATCTTAAAGCGTCTTTTTTTTTTTTTTTAGTATGGGAGCTAGCCAACAACATTAGAAAGGGACTGGGGAATGAACCAGTGGTGGTCCCAGTTGGCTTGTGCGTATGATTCATTTTCAAAAACTTAAGGGTGGATTATTGAAAGAATATATAGTTAAATAATAGTACCATATTCCAAAATTTTGATGCTGGCCAAATATTTTTTGGCCTGGAAAATTGCTTTGGTAGATGAGGAGAATATACCGTAAGAATTAAAAAGAAAGGGATGATGAGAACATGTACCCACTACACAGAGAATTAATTATTCCTGATTATTAATAAATATTAAAAAAATAAGAATTATTCCTGATTATTAAAAATATTAAAAAAAATAAAGAACAAGAATGAGGGTTGGAAAGATCTTTTTTTCTATTCTTTTTTCTTTTTTACTTCGGAAATTAACCTGATGTAAGTTCGATGTATGTATCCTATTGATTATTCTTAACTAGCCTGTAGGGAATAAACATTTTCACACTTGATTATTGTTTAGAAAAAAAAAACATGTTCACACTTCACATATTTCGTTACGCGTAGCAGAAGACATAGAAGCTCGATTTCCAAAATTGCAAAATTTCCGTCCACAGATGAGAAAAGAATAATTTCCAATTCCAAGTAAAGAAAACAACAATGTTTTACGCAATTGACCAATGTTCGATTCTTAGGATCAGGTAGTATTAAAAGAAAATTTTCGTGTATCTCCTAGTCCGGAGTGAATTTTGTTAGGAATTTTCTCTAGGAATTAGAATAAAAGAAAGCTAGCATAAGAAAATAGTATAAACAAAGTAATTGGAGGAAAATAGAAAAGCTGGTATGCAAGATTGTGAGGCGTATAGTCACTGTCCTTAAGTCATTGTTGCCTCCCCACGTGAAGGTTTTAGCGGACACCAATGACTCCAGGATCCGACCTCATGCTCGCAACCATCCTCATCTAGAGTCATGTCTTCTAGGAGGTAATAAACCGTCTCGTGTAGTTGCCCATAAAACCCAAATATGAAAGTATATGAAATACCAGTAATAAAAGGACATAAAAAGAGGAATCTCTCAATAGAAATATTTCCAATCAGATCTCATATCATTCTCCTCATTTTTCCTCTGACTTGAAGAAGACCATATATAAGGTCTTTATACAGATGTAGAATATGTAACTCTTCTTCAAATAATTACAAGGCAATTATTATAAGTACCCACATAAATTAGGTAACGGTCTAATAAAATAGACAATAAAACCAATAATTATTGGGGTATATAATTCCATATAACCCCAACAATAAACTCAATAAATAAATGAGCAATAAACATATTTTTGCATAATAAGTTTTGGAAATTTTGGAATAATATTCCAACAGATTGTTGCTGCTCTGACCAGACCAGGCTAGGGAGATGAGTAATCGAGATGCGCGTAAATTGGACCCGACACCCCTGACCGTCACACCCAAAAAAACAACACATAAAAAAATGCTTTCTCCGATCGTGACTTGTAAAACACGGGGCGGTGGGGGGTCTTTTTCGGAGCAGTTGCCTCGGCGTGGGTCTGAAATTTCGGTTCAGTTCGTTAATAGTCGGAGATAATCGCGCCGAATTGGTTGACACGTGTTTGTGTATCCATTTATTGACTTGTGGTCCCACAAAAGTCAGCGTAGCCAGCTGGACAAAAGCTGCAGTTGCTAAATGTCTATTGGCATTCACCACTATTTCCTTTTGAACTCCGAGCTAGTTTACGCGCACATCAAACTAGTTTCATTTTTGATCCGGTCAAAAAACAAGTCATCCGCACTAGATCAAGGAATTCACAATACATCTTGTAACCTAAATCCCATGAATCGAACCTTGGTCAAATCGGATCCGAGGGATCTGTAGTGACTAAATGTAGTTAGCTCTTTTAGCCGTCTGATCGGCGATCAACGGTCGGATAAATTAGAGTTAAAGTAAATTTTAAAGTGTTTTTGAAAATTTAAGACGATCCAAATCATTGATCGTCTATCGAACGATCGAGGAAACTCACTATATACATGAGTCACTCACTACAGAGCCCCCAGTTCCGGGTCGAATATTGTGTGGGGAGGGAACCACCAACAGAACTCATCGGTAGGGCTGTCTATTCGCCAGTACCCAACTGGCTACACACGCATCAAGCTGTTTCCTTTCTTGTTATTATGTGTTCAACCAGTTGTTTTTGGTGCTTTCTCAGTTCCATCCTTTTTGTGGGTTCCACGTTACTAAAAGCTAATCAACGAGACTAAAACTCCATTTAAAATAAGGTTGGGCTGTCTTTCATCCTAATGAGTTATGCTCTTTTAGCCTTTAAAGCCAATAAAGTTGGGTTGTTAATTCAACGACCTTCGGAAGAAGAATTGAAGATGAAATCAAACCTAGTAGTGTTTGCTCTACGAGGAATATGCTTTCTTTTTTTTGTTAGTAACCGGCCGGGCCAACTTGTGCACACCTCAACTAATTCATGAGTCCTGGTGATAACGATTGAACATAAGCTCAAGAGTTTGCTGGCAAGGGCCAAGGAGAGTCAAAGGAATATGCTTCATTCTGCGGATATACAGTATTTCACCACATAGGCGGCTTTACATTGCTATTTGGGTGGTCACTTGAACACCCTCAAACAAATTTTTTGTTTAGAATACAAGTATTTTTTTGTAGTTTTATTTATGTTTTGTCATTTTTTAACACCCAAGCCAAAAATATTTGAACACCATGAGCGTAAATATCTAAATATTCTCAATATGGGTCATTCAAAGGAGAGAAAGGTCACAGGGGAGAGATCTGAAGATTACGGAGTGATTTTTCATGGACAATTCACGAAAGTTCTTTAGCACTCGAACAAGTTAGGACTGGCTATTTTTTCGTGTGACAATTGCTTTGGCATAATTGTGCTATTTTAGCATGTTGTTGTACGCGTAAAAATTGGCTCGGGCCCATTGTACACAACAATTACTCTTTCCTATTGGCTGACTGTGGTGCAAGCCAGGCTATTTTTTCGTGTGACAATTGCTTTGGCATAATTGTGCTATTTTAGCATGTTGTTGTACGCGTAAAAATTGGCTCGGGCCCATTGTACACAACAATTACTCTTTCCTATTGGCTGACTGTGGTGCAAGCCACTTTCTAGAAATTTGAACCGCCTCTTTAAATGTTGAATTACTTGATAACATCCAATTCTCGTTCGCGTATCAAAGTACACAACAATTCCATTCCACAACCTAATATAGACACTCTAAAAAAGTACTAATGAAAAGAAAGTATAACTCAATAAATGAGGATACACACAGATGTGTGTTGTATCATGAAATTTTCAACTAAGAAGGAGCCAAGCCTATGGTTTATGGCCCAAATTGGCAAAATAGGAACACCTTCAATTGGAAACCCTCTCTTAGATAAGTCCTCCGGTCTGGATATATATTGCTTCCTCTTCTGCTTGAACTTTTAAACTTCGAAGCCCCCTCTAATAAAATTCTTGTCCCGCCACTGGGTTTGATGTGTTAATTTTTTTTTTTCTTCACTTTAATTACTGCTAAGGATATCAATGTCAGCACGAGGCACATGAAGGCTAGCTATTTAGAATTCTTCTCAAATATTTTTGTCCTGTCTAAATACTACTCCATTTTATGCTGCAAAATGATAATGTAAAGTGGGGGTGAGCACGGATTGGGTAGGGTCGGAGTTTGACCTTAACCCGATACCCGACCCATTTGACGGATTGAGAAATTTCAAAGACCGAACTGTGTAATTTTGCAATCCGACCGAAGAAGGGGTTCGGGTTTGCAGTTTGGATCGGTCAGGTTAGTTGAGCTAATGCTGTAATGGGCCTTTTAAATTGAGCTTTCCAAATATTCCAATCGGGTCAATGTTGTATTTTTAATGTTTGGGATGTAGTATTTTTTTAAGAATGGCTCTAAAATGAGCCCATTATTGTTTGGGCTTCCACTAAAACTATTTCAACCAAGCCCAATAAATAAGTAGTTAATAAAAATCCATGCCCAAGTTGCTAAAAAGTGAAGCCAACATTCCATAAAAAAAAATTTAAAAAAAAAAAACCCTAAAAAATCTGTCATGTGCATCCACAACCATGGTTGGGTCGGGTTCACGGGTCTAATACTTTAGAACTCGGAATTCAAACAGAAACTGGAAATATACTTAAAAGTCAACTTGTAACCAAACCAAACTATGCTTTGAAACCAAACGATACCCTTTAGGTCGGGTCGGATTATCGCATTCCAAATATTTCTTCTCTCCCCGAAATTGTAAAGGATTTGAAACAGGAGAATCTCAAGACATAATTTTTAGAAAGTTGCCAACTCGACAGCATAATTCCATCTATAAGAATAACAAAACAAAATATAACAAAAAGATTACAACGACGGTGTCGGAACCCAAATAGGCGGATGGAGAGTCCATAGAATCCAATGTCAAGACATAATGTACTACTAAAAGTACTCCATTGCAATATGAGATCGAAATGATTGGGATAGAGATTTTCGTGAGTCCACATAATTTGTAGCTAACGATAAGACCCAATACTCTTCAGTGGAAGTGTTAACTTTTGTGCGCTCTAGTTTTCACTTTTTAAAGACTCTTACACGGAAGAGTTAAATCCTCCACGGAAGAATTCACACTTTTTAAACTTTAATGTTCGCCTATTGGGATGATGGTAGATTTTTCCAATTTGCATTTGATATGAGTTCGAAATGATTGGGACAGAGATTTTCGTGAGTCCACATAATTTGCATTTTGACTTCAGAGGTTTGGAGGTTTTTTTTTAGATTCAAAATCACAGTTAGTGTCATTAAAAAATTGATTCAAATGATCAAATTACAGAAATCAAGAACATGAGGACAAACTCTCAAAAAACAGGCACTGAAAATCTCTAAAAAATAATCGTGGACTGCAGTGAGCAGAAAATGCAAAAACAGTAGCAAAATTGGCTTTGTCTATGAATCGATGATATTCGCCAGTCGTTAAGGGGACATTTGGAGTTCTAGAAGTGTTAAAAGAGCTAAAAATAATTGATGTATTGTGAGTGTTTAGCTCTTCCCGAGTTTAGCACTTTTAGGAAAAATGGGAACCACTACTACCCTTGAATGCAAAAATCTTTGATTTTAGCAAATGCTAATCTTATGTGATTATCATTTGGGTAGCAAATGGACGACCCAAATGGAGTAATTTAACACTGGACTCACGTTTATGCAACACGCTTTCGTGTGCGCATTTTATGATTGATAAAGATACGGGTACAGAGGCCATGGTACAGAAAAAGTACCAATTGTGTTCGGGGACCCACTTTTGGGTCCCACACAAGTGATCCGAATCGTTCATAATTCTTAAAACATTTTTTCGAGGGGCCCCACCAAATTTCAGATCAATCAGACGGTTGGAAGTGCTCCAACCAAAGTCTCACCGTTCCGACCACAATTTTTTTTGGTTGGAACGGTGGGACTTTGGTTGGAGTACTTCCAACCGTCCGATTGAGCTGAAATTTTGTGGGACCTCTCAGAAAAATGTTTTAAAAACAATGAACGGTTAGGATCACTTTTGTGGGACCTAAAAGTGGGTCCCTGAACGTGATCGGTACGTTTTCTGTACCATGGCCTCTGTACCCCTAGTCGGGTCCTTTTATGATTAACATAGACGCGCGTCTCTGTAGCACGTTTTCTGGCTTATTAACAAAACATTCGTTTTCTTCCCCCTTTCTTCTCACAGAGCTCTAGGGCTGCTTACTTCCCCATTCCGGCGTCGACCAGCCGTCGGGGCCGTTTGATGAGCGATCAGTTGTCGAATTAGGGCACCAAAAACTACACACCGAAATCTGGTACTCTCTCTGTCACTCTCTGTTTTACGTATACATCTATGCTCGTCTCTGTATGCCCGTGTGTACATATGTATATGCGTATATACCCGGAATCAGCTTTGCAAATTTGGCTTTTTAACTCTGATTTTATGATATAGTGTGTGTGCGTGTGCGTGTGCGTGTGTGTGTGTGTGTGTGTGTGTTTGTCTGCGTGTGTGAATACAGATTGCCGGAGATTTAGTAGAAATGGATTTCACTATAAATTCCTTTTCTTAATAAATTGTAGAACTTTATAGCTTCCCAAAATTATAACATACCCCATAAGTATAACATACTGAAACTACGTCATTTTCCTCCAGAGTCCCAACTTATGGAATGTTTCAAAATTGAATTAGTCATGCATGTCTACTTTGGGGTTGTTCCAGTGCCATTGGCTTAAGGATCTTTTGGTTTTGTCCTTATTCAATTTAGTTTTGCGTCAAACTTTTGGTGATTATAGATTACAGCTTCATCTCAACGAGAGGAATCGGTATTGGGTAAAATTATGACTTTTACGCAAATAATTTGGGAAATATCCAAGAAAAAAAGGAACCTTCTTGCCTAACCATTTTTCTTCCATTTTTTCGTTGAGAATGCCTAACCATCTTTATTCAAGAATGTAATTTTGCGAGAGAGGAATTGTAGATAATTTGTGGTGGCTAAAAGTTAAGAGTCTTTTTTCTTTCTAGTTTGTTTAGTTGAGAGTCAGGAGTGTACACCAACCATTGATCAATTCCCTGACATGTTCAATATTTTCGGTGTTTCGTCTCTTTTTAGTATTGTCTGCTTTTGGGCCTTTTGTTCTTTGCTTTCTTTCGTACATGTGTGGCATCTCCTTGATGCCTTTTAATAAATTGTTACTTATTAGCCAAAAAAGTATGCAGTTTTTTTATTTTTGGCTCCACAATGTGTATCAGGTTTGACACAAATTGTCTTACTTATCTTGGAATTATTTTAATATTGAGGCTAATTATGTTTTGAGTTGTTGAAATCGCTCTTTGTTTTTGTTTTTTTCTGTTCACTTAGACGCTTAATTTAAAGTGGTCTACGAGAGATTAGAAATTGCTCCTGATTTCCTTTTAGATTAGCTTACTATAGGGCTTCTATGTGACGCTTAAGTGCAACGTATTTTTTGGGAGGTGTCTGCTGGGTTAGAGGGGTGGTCATTGGTAGGACATGTGGTTACTCATTGCAGAAGTTATATTTTTTGAACTGTACTTAGATTTGGGGAATATGCTTGTTTCTCACAATTCAAATGGGTGATTAGTGTTAGCATGCGCTGCAGACACTCTTTGCTCCTAGCTGTAACCGTGGACAGAGGGTGGAGATTAAATGGAGCCGGCGGTGACGGCGAAAGAAGGGGAAATGACAGTGGAGTTGGAAGGGTCAGAGATAGAGTATGTGAGCTATGGGGGTGAACATCACCTGCCACTTATAATGCGCCTTGTCGATGAAGAACTTAGTGAACCCTACTCCATCTTCACCTACCGATATTTTGTTTACCTCTGGCCCCAACTCTCATTCCTGGTACTCAACTGCTCTCTCTCTCTCTCTCTCTCTCTCACATTAGCTTCTTTCATGTGCTGATTGGTGTAGTTAGAGACTTCTACTAATTCTAATCATAAATATAGAGCCATATATCATATGAAATATAATGACGATCTTTTTGTGTGATTTTCAGGCTTTTCATAGAGGCAAGTGTGTTGGAACTATTGTTTGTAAAATGGGAGAGCATCGCAGTACCTTTCGAGGTTATATCGCAATGCTTGTCGTACTTAAGCCTTACAGAGGCCGAGGCATTGGTATCTCTCATTCTCTCCACGTTCGTAATGATTTTTTCTGTTTCATGAGTGTCAATGGTGAATTAAATTTTACATCTGACCCACCTCAGATTGGATTGCTAGTGACAAAAAAAGAAATCATTCGAGAAACCTCACCACTCTTGGTGTCTTCCCTTTATTTCTCGCCATTTCTCACAAATACAAACAAGGGGTTTCCTTTTTGACCTCCATTGTTTTTTTTTTGGGGTCATTTCTCGTGAAATCACTCAAATCAAATGGGCTAATTTCTTCAACAATGTGCATGGATTATCTAACAACATGTGCAACAGTTTTTCAGGTCTATCATCATGCAATTTTTTCCCTTGTTTCCGTCATTGTATGGTGTGTCTGTTGTATCATTTTCTTTTTCAAATCCTTAACTTTTGTCTTGCTTGGGTTTGTCTTTGTGCGGTGTACTCATGTTTTCCTCTTTTGCATTTATCATGTGCAGCCTTTTTTTGCTTTTATAATTGCTTCTTTTTTCCCTTGGGTCTGTCATCGTAGGGGTTCGGGCTAAGACTGAGGTAGAATGGGCCTAAGTCTTATATCATGAAGAAACTTTATGTACAAACCAAAAAAAGCTTAAGTCATTTGTTGTTAGCTTAAACTTTGGAATCCACTAGATTTTGTAGCAGATTTGGGCTCCCTGTCGTTCAGGTGTTTGGTGTGCAATGACTGCTAGAAAACATTTGAGTCTGATCCAGCTCTTAATATCTTGGTGGAATAACGTTAAAATAATTAATTTAGTCAATTTGTATCATACGCTAGTGCCTAATTGGGACGTAATGACTCCACTCTTCTTGTATTTGTTAAGTTACCAATTTTCCCCAAAGCTTAAGTTGTTAGGAAATGGTCCCAACAATGTATATCAAACTATTCAACATCCTCCCTTACAGTCTTGCATGTGGAGATGCAAATTTTCACAGATGGAGCGAAACATAATAAGAATGGGAGAAGCAGAATGCAAACATGGAACAAATGCAAACAGAGAGACTTGAACCCAAGACCTCCTACAACCTAAGCTCTGATACCATGTTAAGTTTCAATTGTCCTAAAATATTAAGCTCTTTGGAAATGGGCACAACAATGTATATCAAGCTATTTAATAGTATTCACTTTGTATCCCCAAAATACTAATTGGGATAACACTTTCTTCTCCTATAATTGAATGCCTTGTGATAGTTAATTAGATAATCCATTTGAAAAGGTTGATGTCTCTAGCTCTACATTTATATAGACTAAACCCATTTATCAAATTCTGGAGACAAATGTAGATTTGAGATCTTTGAACTTATCATGGTAGTACCTTCTATACAAGTGAAAAACTTCAGGTTAACTAAAGTATGTGATGAAAAATGATAACACTTTCTTCTCCAACAATGAAAGACTGAAAGAAGTATGAAACAACTTACGAGCAACATTTGTAATAGTGATTTGGTTTGATGAGCCCTTGTGTCTCATCCATTAGATAATTCTTGTACTCATTATGCAGTTGCCTTCTTTGCTCAATCCACTCGAATGCCTGCTATTTATGGGATAGCTTTGTCTTGGGAATTGTGCTCAATACTACTTTTACATATTCTTAGGCACAATCCAGATTCTTAATTAAAGAATAAAAATGATCCATGTTCAATGAAAAATGACCATTGTGATAAATGGACCCGAAAGGCATCAGATGATGGACATAAAAGTAGCACAACTCTTAGATGATATATAACTAGCTTAGTGTCATTTCTTCCGTTTTTTTGAATGTTTTTCAATTGATATTTAAGTCACGTTTCTTATGTTGCAGCTACAGAACTTGTGACGAGATCTATTAAAGTGATGATGGAATCAGGTTGTGAAGAGGTATGTTGTAAATAGTTAATATATAAGAGCAGAAAATCAAAGAAATCTGGATTCTTTAACTAGTTGATTATCAAATGATGGGGTGTCTCTGTGTGTGTGTGTTTTTTCATACGTATGTAATTTTTTGTAAATTGTGTGACTTCATATTTCATTTGTTCATTTATGTTACTCTTCTTCACTTTTGAGTACCACTAGACCAATATATTATGATCTACCTAGTGTTGCTAGGGCGTTGTAATGACACTAACGTTGAGCTGTAGAAGTGAAGTAAAACCACTACCAAGACTGTCACGGCCTTAGATGCTATGTCCACTCTTGCTTGCACCTAAGTAAAGCCAAATGATGGAAGAGTGCGGGGTTAGAAATGCACAAGAGATTTGTAGAGAGGGGAAGAGCTTTCACTAGAACTTGTGAATACAAGGCTTTCAAGTGGTTTGGACAAATAAGGCCCTCACCTATTTATACACTAAGGGAGAAGTCTGATCATTCTCTAGAAGCTTCCCAATTATTCCAATCTATAATTCTCTACAAGTATCTGTACAAGTCTAGAATTTCTAGATGGTTCCAGAAGGTTTCTACCTTCTAGAATCCTCTAAGCTTCCACATTGCTCTGGGGAACTCTAGAAAGTTTCTTAAAACCTCAAAGTCTAGGTGAGGTGCATGCGAAGTGTTTGCCAAAATGCCTGAGTCGTGACACAAGACAAAGGCTGATGAAAGAATTGAATGTTTCTATGAATCCTTCTTCTTTTGGCTCTATGTGCCTGTGTGGTTTTTCACAGAATTTTGTATTTAGACGGCTGTATGAGTGAATGAAATAGACATTGGTACCGGTTACAAGAAAACAGACATGCTGGAAAATAGCTAATAAGTGTGGCCATGTTTTGAGCAAAATATCTTGACAATATTTAGGTACTTGACCACAAAATTAGATGGACAAAGACATTGTTATTTTGTTAACAAGTATGGTTGAATACCATGGCTCGCTCTGACTTGCTGTAGTCTTTTAATTTCTATGGCACCCTTTGTACTGTATTTTTTTGAATCATCTTTGCACTATTTACATGTATTGTCCTCTCCACTTATTGTCAATTGGTTTTGAGTTGGATGCTTTAACATGGTATCAGAGCAAGGCTTTCGGAAGCTTTTGGACGAGACTCGATGTTGTTGATGGTTGGTTCCCCTTAGTTTGTCGTCGATGGTTAATAGTTGTCGTATGTGTTGAATCATTGTTTATCTCTCCACGTGCGGGTCAGGGTCGCACGTGCAGGAGAGTGTTAGAGCTTGTTCTGCAATGGTTTATTATAACCTCCAAAACCAGTATATGAGCTTGAGCAGCCTCTCCACTTATTGCCAATTGATTTTGAGTTGGATGCTTTAACAGGTCTTATCACCTCAATCTGTAGTGTTGAAAAACTAATAGAGGAGCTTATGTGGGCAGAGAATTAAATCGTGATTTTAGGTCAAAGTCTTGACATCTTCCAAACCTTGGGATTCGAAACTAAGAAGTTCCTGGTTATGGCCATTGGGCTTGTCCTATTGGTTCCCCAGAAATGTTATTTAGCATCTTCATTCACTAAAGCCTGGTAATTTGCTGGATTTCTTTGCCAGAAACCTTCTTTATGCATTCACCATGGAATTGTATACCCAATTGCAAGTCACAAAACCATTGCTTCAGATCCACGGCAAAAGGACACACACTCTCTCTCCCTATAGAAACGTCTTTAATAGTCTTTCTTTTGCTTCATCTTCTACTTGGTTTGAAACGGATGCACTTATTTTAGTCTTTCTTTTGCTTTTCTTTTCAAAATTATGACTTCGGCTTTAGGTATAAGGTCATATGAACTCTAATGAGGCATCTTTTTAATACTCTCTTTTGCTTAAGGCATCTTCAATTTGGTTGGAAGCATGTGCTTCTGCTTTTTCCTTTCGTGCTGTTTCAGATTATCTGGGTTTTTTTTTTTAGTGAGATTATCTATATGGTTATACAGCATTCAAGGGTGAAATTGGCTCATGATTTATCTTTACTCTCTGAAGGTAACCTTGGAGGCAGAAGTTACAAATAAGGGCGCACTTGCATTATACGGTCGTCTCGGATTCATTAGGGCAAAACGTCTTTTCCGGTACTACTTGAATGGAGTTGATGCTTTTCGACTGAAGCTATTATTTCCCCGTCGTGAGCTACATACCTCCCTGCAGATGATGGCAACCAAGAACGAGAACCATGAAGAGATGCATTTGCTGCAAGAAAACTTTTGTAGTTAGTTTCCTTGCAGATATAAATGTCTTACAAGTTTTCTTTGGCTGCATTAATACTAGAGATATCTACACCTTCATTTTGACAGAACTTAGCTGGCTGTCTGAGTATACGAGACCTATGTTGAATCAAAACTGTCTGTGGATTCCATTTTGCATCATATGAGAGGATCCACAAATGTTGGGTTTGAGTCTCCTTTCATGCTTTCAAGTCCCTAACTGTTGAAATTGTTGGGTTTAAGCGGAAACGGGGTCCCTATAAAATGCCCATTCTAAGCCGTCCGTTCAGCAATCAATGGTCTAGATTGGGTTATTTTACATGTAAGGTAAGCATTTTATATGGAGGATAATATTTGAAACCTGGACTTTCGAAAACACCACAGGGACCCCAGTTCTGGTTTAAGCCACTCACTCATATCCTGTTTGTACCCAGGAGGCCTTTCTTGGACGAGTTTGCTCATTGATTTTAGCACCAAGGTGCTAAAATCATGATTTTTCAAATCAAAAAATGAAGTGGTTCCGTATATCGTTTTTCGATTTTTTTTGCACCAAACTAAAGTACACGAGGAGTACTTTAATTTGGTGCAAAAAAATCGAAAAACGATACACAATTTCATTTTCTGATTTGAAATATCATGATTTTAGCACTGGGTGCTAAAATTTTTTGGAAAACTGGGTATGCATAACTGAAACTGTAAGCTTTCAACAATGGCCTATACGGTTTGAGATAAGATTAATATCTCGTTCCAAATTGGAGTGTCCTGTTGATCGTTATGCCAATTGTTCTTTTTCGGTAACTCAAGTGTCGGGGTCATTTTATGCCAATTATTGTCGGTATGCCACTTTGTTTTTTCCTACTTTCACATAAAGTAATGCAGTGAATAACATCCATTTCTTTTGATCACCAGCCCACTCTTCTTCCTTCATTGAACTTTCTTAAATTACACCTTTTTTTTTTTTTTTCCCAATTTCCAAGTTTTCATAATTTCCCCAAAAACTAGTCAAATTGGTCCACTGGCATCGTGAATTTAAAGTAATTGCTTAGAATAACGTCCTTCATGCATAGCTTTCAAGTTAAAATTTCAGATTCATTATTCTTTTTTTCTCATCCCTCTTCCTAAGTTTTTAGTAATGCCGAAAGAAAGGTACTTTGAAACTTCACGAACGATGACTAAAGGCCAACCGTTGACTATGCAAGATGAGGACAAGGGGGGGCCTGCTGTCCCCAAGGAACAGCTGTTGCGTTGCTCTAATACGGTAACAATTCAAGCCTTGTGCTCTAATACGTTACCATACTATAGACTAAAAAATGAACACCATCTCATGGTTGCTAGTTAGTTCCTGTTTAGTTTTGGTTAAGCAGAGAATGGATTTCTCTGCAGATTGCATGAAGCAATGCATATTTAGGACAAATAAAAACCAGGATTCTCTTTAACTTGCAAAAGAACAGTGCACATTTGGAACAAACATCAAATAGGCTTCTCTACATATTCACAGAAGCCTTGGTCAATTCAATAACAATTCACATCTATCTGCTCAAAATATGTTCCACAACCATCCACAAAATCAAATTCAGATCCTTAAAAACGACCCTTTACATTGCATCTCATTTTTTATGGTTGCAAATTACATAAAAGAAGAAAAAAAAATTGATTCTCAAAGATTGACTTGGAATCGATTACATTGTGAAAAGATGAAAAATGCGTTAGATTGAGAAAGATAAGTGAACTTTGTTTATAACTTTTACATCAAACACCTGAGAAAAATGTGGACTACTGGATGCTTGGGAAGACGACGGCGCTGTGGATAGTAGGGATCTCAACATCCTAATGCATTAAACATTGTCATAAGCAAAAACACTATAACAAGTAGCATCATGTGAGAAACATATATTTTAGCCACAAATAACAAACTCCTACCTGTGGTTGATCTGAAGATGAGTTATGTACACTTCCATGGTCCTGTGGTTTTTCAATAACCTATGGAGGTTGTAAAATTCATATAAGTATTGCGCAAAGCAGGAAAAATAACAACTTGATATCGATAAGAAGACTTCTTCGTTGGGGATTAACAACTGATGGTGTTCGTGCTTTGTGCTGTATGACTCAAGAGACTCATCAACATCTGTTTTTTGGCTGCTCCTAATCAACCAGATGGAGGAACACTTCTTGCAGAAGACCCATATTGAGCTTACTGAATGATGTGGATTCGGCTGTAAATCACAGGAAGGACAAGGACTCCAAGGACGTGATTTTGAAGACTTGGCTGCTGTTACTTATAACGTATGGTGTGAAAGAAATAGAAGAGCTTTCTGCAGAAAAGCCTTTCTGTATTGGAACTCATTGCTAAGATTGCTACTGATTTGCGTGCATGCATCTGCTCTTGGAGATGTGTCAAGAAGACAGATGTCAATAGGCTTTTGTGTCTCAGTTGGAATATCCCCAACATTCTTTTCTTGCATTAGTGGCCATGGATTTCTGTTGTCTGGCTTTGTGTACAGGCCTTGTGGTGTTGAGTTTTAGGAATTCAGGTTGTTTGTTGTGTTTTTTCAAGGGCATGTCCTAGTATTGCGGTTTCTTTCAATGAAAGGTAATTTACCCTACAAAAAAAACCTGACATCAATAACTCAAGCTAGATAAATACCTGAGTAAGGTGAGATTGAGAAACAACTTTTTCCCTCTTTGCTATCCTCTCGTGCCAAGGCTTTAGTCTAGCATGACCCTTGAGTGCAATGGCTCTTTTCTTCAAGCCCTTGGCCCGTTGTAAATTAGGATCAACCACATCTAAACCCACGTCCATGTGACCTCCACTACTTGAAACGCCAGAAGCAATGATCATATTATCCACTTTCGTGCACAAATCTCTAATAGTTTCATCCACCAACTTGTATGCCTCATCATATTCAGATGACCGGGCTGCTAAGTTTATCATTCTAGGACAAAGATCCCTGAAACGCATTGCGCCTTTCACCAACTTAGGATCATCCTCATCCTCTATGACGCTGCGTTCCTCTGATGAACAACCCTTCGCATCTAGCCGGTGGTCCTCATCCTCAATGACACTGCGTTCCTCCGATGAACAACCCTTTGCATCTAGCCTCCACCGGCCTAAAAAGAATTTGTCAGCTATTTTAACATTCATACCTTGGCTTTTATACAAATTTCTTTGGGTCGACATCAAATAAGCACAATCAGGAAGGTGATTGTGGGCATCATCAAACTTTTTCACCTCCCATTTTTTTGAATCCCGGTTAAATGATATATACAAATTTGCACTACACTTGGTTCTCATCTCTCGTCTAGGTTGTATGACTATGTGACACCGCTTATCCTTTTCCTTTTCCCCTTCCCTATGACAAACAAACTTTCTATTAATCATGAGACCATCTTTTTTGCTTTTCGTATGGTAATCTCTTCTAATACCAAATCCCATAATCCTTCCATATTCGTTATAGAATTGAAACGCAGCCTCCTCTGACTCAAACTCCATACCAATACGCGGTGTGAGCTCTTTTAACAACTCCTCATCGTCTTCTACACAACCTTCAAGCACACCATCCTCCATTCTACAATAGATAGTCAAAAATCTTTAAAAAATGTCACAACGGATACACAATAAAAAAAAAAAAAAGCATATGAGATAAATTCATAAACAATGAATTTATGATCATGTATGAAGAAATTAAGAAAAATTCCCAGAACTATTCATAAATTCTGTCATGGATCACTAGTTAATTAATCTAGGGCACATGATTAAAAAAAGGCAGCAATGGACCAATGCATAACCATTCTTATGTACAACAAAAAGTATATATACATGACAAAGCAAAAATTCTTAAACATGCTGCATTTTCATATAGTTAAACATATAAGAGCAGAATTTGGACCCACCGACATCTTCTTAACAGAGCATAACCGTGGTAGAATGGAGCAAATCTTGTGATTAAAAAAATCAATAACACTGGAGTAGGCACAGCAACACCGATGGGTTCTAGTGGAGTGTGGCAAGGAATAACACTAGGAAGGGTTTATGTGCAATCGACGAAGGGTTTTGCTTAGTAGATCTGTTTTTCCCCCTATCCAAAACGATGGCATTTGGATTTGGCACAAGCACCCTCCATATTCCTGTGAGTAGGATTCGACAATGGGTTTGAGTCATTGATGGTTGGACATTTAGCGATTGAACTAAGACAGCTCTTCTGCTTCAGCACAACAAACTTCCGGATATCAACCCAACTAACTTCTCGGAAGTGACTCAAGTAGACTAGTACATCCATTATTTGGGATTAGTAGCCAAAAAGGGAATAAGGAGTGCGTAACTGGGCAAACCCTAAAGGCCTAAACACATGAAACGACGCAGTTTCATCTCACAGTTGTTCTTTAGCACAGCAAGCCCCTCGACTCCGCAGGATAGTGTGTCTAACACATCCATATCCCATAACACGGTGGCGGGCTAGTTTGCCTTGAGTGCAGTGGTGGAGCTAGGATTTAGTATTCGAGGGGCCAAGTTAAAACAACATAAAAAAGAAATTAATGGAAAGCCCTAGTAGTAATATTCAAAAATTCCAAATTCACAATTCCTAATTCCAATTTTTGTAAATTAGAACAGGCAATGCACATTAAAATAACCAAATCCCGCAGTCTAAAGGCAAAAACGAAATCCCCAATTCTTCTATTTTAATGAACTCAAGAGGAAGGCAAACCTACGTGTGTGCACATTTTAAGGATGGTTGTTGATAGTGTGAATTACTGGTTTTGATAAGGCGTTTTGCAGTCGATTACTACTTTGTTCATGACAATTATTTAGTTGCACGTTAAAAGTAGTTATCAAAACTTAATTTTTGGGGGGACAGTTGCGGAAATTACTTGTATGACGGAGCTTCAAAATTGTTCACACGGACTACTTCCTTCACATATTAGAATGGATTAAACTATGAAGATCACAATGAAGCCCTAATAAATCTAATACTCAGATAACAAATTACTATTGACCATCAACAATAGAGAAACAGGGACACGTACAGTCACGGAGAAACAACGCCGGCGACGGTAGCCGCGCAAAATCAAGTCGATCGACGAACGCCGTTCTGCCCGTTCTCGCCGTGGGCGAGTTCGACTGGTTTAATTAATGGTTTCACAGATCTGAGAGAGGGTGCGCGATAAAGTACAGAGACCGAAGTGGTTTAGTTTTGAAAAGGGAATTAATTTTGCAGAAATTACCTCAATCGGATGCTCCGATGCTCCCAAGTGCTCGATCCAAAATCACTCTATTTTTATTCAATAATTCGATTATGAGATGAATGGACGATTCGGATCAACCATGTGAGACTCACAAGTGGGTCTCCAGCGCCGGTCATCATCTGTACCAAGTGTCGGCACCCCTGGATTTTCCGCGGAACAAACTCAATAAATTATAAACCCAAGCAAAAGGTCGAGAAAAGGTTTGGAAATTGAGGAAATAACGAGAATGTTTGAGAAATGGTAGAAGAAAAAAAAAGGAAAATGCTAGGTACACACAAAAATGTACACACAATTTACCCAAACACACACACAAATGTGTGGGCTCCACACACACAACACACACTTGTGTGTGTGGAGCCCACACACTTGTGTGTGTGTTTGGGTAAATTGTGTGTACATTTTTGTGTGTATGTATTGTTATTGAAAAAAAAATGGTTCAGCGATCTAGGTGTCCGGGCCAAGTTGTCAGTTTACTCACGCCTCAATAAATTTGCCCTCCTTTGTGGTTGGATATTATGAAATTTATAAAAAAAATTACTTTCTTGCCTCTTAATTCATCTCTAATATTTTATATGTTTCTTCTTTCTTTTTAGGGTGAGTTCTCCAATAGAATTTATCAAAATTTGATAAAATTAAGTCCTTGATTTTATCCATTCGTGAAGAGAGTTGATAAAATATGTAGATTTCTGCATTCAAAAATCTAAAAAATCTACAGATTTTATCAACTCTCCTCACCAATGGATCAAATTTTTTATAAAATCCACTAGAGAACTCACCCTTAGCGACCAAATAAAAGAAATTATATTTTTAAAAAATGTGGTCTTCTCTTCTCCCTTTTTTACAACTTCCAAACACAGCCTAAAAAAAAGTTTTTAAGTTGGGGGCCGCTCTTATACAGTTCCCCCTTGTTTGAGGGGTTTCTGATGAATATGTCTAACGTTGAAGAGGGATGATAGAGTACCTAAAGAGCTTTCTATGAATTTGAACTGTTCATTTTTTTCCTAGACATTTTCGAGAAAAATTTTCCCGTATGCTAACATTTTTTAATGTTTAATGTCCGACCACCTCCGGGGTTTTTTTTTTGGTTCGTTCCAGTCCAAAAAAAAAAAAAAAGGGAATCTTTCAGTTTGTACACTTTGCCGGAAATGATCGGACTTATTTTGTAGACGAACAAATTGAGTTTGCCGAAGGCAAAAATATATTGGTGGAAGTTTCAAACAGTATTTGGCCTCCTTTTTTTTTTTTTTTGTACGAACTCAATTTGCTCATATACAAAACGGAATCCAATCCAATTGGTTTTTTGGCATGGATATCCTCATCGATCAATTCAACAAAATGAATGATTCAATCATTTTTTTAGGGTCTAGGACAAAAGCGAAAAATTATAAATGAAAAAAAAATTCAACTTATAATGTTGTCAGAGATAAAAATAAATAAATAAATAAATAAAAGAAGCCCTCCAATTTTTTGTCTACGGTGTCATCTTATATGAACTTTTTTAACTTCGGTCTACATTTTCATATTTACGCATCCCTCTCATTCAGGCGAATGATGAATCTCAAACGATAAGACGAAAAGCTGAACATAAATTACGAAAAGTAGAAAATAGCCAAAAATATAAAAACGCCAGGCCATAAATATGGTAGAAAATGGAAACCAACTTCATTGCGTTGCCATATATTGATCGAAGATAGATAATGTCAACGGGTTGGAAGCTAGAGATATTCTCAGACACTACTGTCCCCCGAAGATCCGATCGTCCATCCCACAATCGATGGTTCAGATTCACAGATGTGTTTTTATCGCTAAAAATATATTATTATTGCTAAGAGTTAACAAATATATCTCAACCGTTGATTGTGGGATGGATGGAACTGGGGGCTGTAGTGAGTCCCCCTCACTACAGGAGTGTAGTGAATCGCATCTGGCCGTCCATCTTGGCATTGACGACTTAGATTTAATCAAAACTCTAAATGATCCGAGCTGTCCATTATTAAAGAGAGAAAGAATTGGGACAAAGAATAACGGGTTTTACGGTTGGAAAAGTCTAATTGCGGAACTTGCCAACTCTGCTAGTCAATCTTTTTTTCTTTTTTTTCACTAAAAAAGAATGTCGATAAGAACTCGAAACCCTAAAATTGGAACGATAGACAGCTAAGATTTCACAATTTTACAGCATTTTTACATGCTCCATTTCTGGCTATTGAATCTTTGATTCCTACAAATTCATGGAGTTCATCTCTCCTTCTGTTTCCAACCCAAAATCAAAACAAAAACCATAAACCTAATACTCCAAAAAGCATGCCAAAAATCCACCCAAGTTTCCTCACATTCCACATCAATGTCATGATTCCCCAATCCCCTCCGCCGGTGACTGCCCCTGCTCCCACCCCCTCTAAAACCTTCTTCAACTCCTTCGCCCAAATCGCCCAGCACGTCGCCTCCGCATTTGTTGTCTTATTATTCGTCGTGGGCATCATCCTCTTTGTCCACCTCCTAATCTCGTGCCTCCGTCTGGTTTGGAGGGAGCATGGGGGGTACCTACGAAGGTTCCATTGGCTGGACCGGGTGTTCAATTTTCTGGAGGAGAGGAAAAAGGAGAGGATTTTAAAAGACCTTCCGCCGGTCGTGAAATACAAAACGCGCGAGGAAACGGTGAATCCGTGCGCCGGTTGCGCCATTTGCTTGGAAGATTTTAAGGATGGTGAGTTGTGCCAGGTTCTGCCCTTGTGTGATCACGCATTCCATTCAGCTTGTATTAGGCCTTGGTTGATTACTAACCAAACTTGCCCTAATTGCCGGACTCCTATCAATGGCAAAAGTTGATTCAATCGTGTTGATGCTATATAGATTGCATTATCCTCGAACCTTGGTTGATTAAATACAAAAGGTGTTCCCGTTTATTGTAATCGATCCTGATTTGGACGGTGACTACGATTTACGGGTCACAGAAAACGATGACCGAAAAAATATAATTGTCGTTCTCCGATTGAAAGTCAGTTATTTTGCCTGGTCTTATTGAGATTGTATTGACTTTTGGGCCTCTGTATTAATAACCAAAGGTGTCCAAGTTGCTGTAACCCCATTTCAGGTGAGATTTCAAATGATGACAACCTAGTTGAAGACTTGAAGTTGTAGATTTCTTTTTTTGGACTAGAAGATTTTGGATTGTTCGAGTTTTTCTTTTTTATTATTATTAATTTTTTTTAATTCCTTAACGCTGAATGTGTCTATAGCTGTATCTTACAATCTACATTGTATACCTTTGTCCATTTGCAGGCTACTTGTTATTTTTAATTCATTGTTCTAGACTTCTAGCCTTATGGGGTTCAAGGAAGTCATACATCTTTCAAGTAATTCTAGACTCAGGCAAATATTTTGAAAATTTTTCTGAGTTACTTGTACAAGAGAAATGTCTAGCATATTGAGAGGTTCTTCGTTTGATCTGACGAAAAATATCGATTTTTTTTTTCCCGATTCTTCATTCGTGTTTTTTTGTCTTTAGTGGTTATTTATCAATTTATTTACTTATTTTTTACTTTTTTGGAAAATGTATTCTTAAAATGTTTTACGAATTTGACTAAACACGAAAAACGTTTATTCAAGTTATTTATTCAAAAAGTAAAAAAAAAAAAAAAAAAAAAACTTAAAATGTTAAAAAATTAAATAAACAGGGAATGGGGATGGTGCAACACATCTAATGTTTTGCACCGCGCATTGCATTTCACAGCTGACTATCTTGGAAATCAATGGCCCGGATTCGCTAAAACTTTATTACCAGTAAGAGTATACTTTGATCGGCAAGAAAACGTACTGAGTCCGGACCATTAAAAGCACTTTTGGACGGCTGGAATGTTGTACTGCATGGTGTAGTGCACTGCAGGATCCCGGCAAAAAAACTAACCTTATAAAAAAAAACTAACAATCAAAAAAGGTACTTTTAGGGTCAAATTGGGCCTTAAGCTTTTGGTATGATTGTAAACTTGTATCCAATGGGCTTATGGACCACAAATCTCCACGAAGGCTTTATTCCAAATCCTCTTTAATTGTTTATTACAAGAAAGAAAGAAAACCTCTTGAGTTGGATTTAATCAAAATAGAAGGAAAGGATTGGCGTGCCGCAAGGGTGATGCTCAAAATCGTTGCAATTTGGAAAGCAATAAAGAGCAGCTGGGAATGATATTCACACACACACAATTGTTGTAATAACTTGGAAAGCAAAAGAAACAACATTTTATTACACCCAGAAACCGTCGCACGACTCCGTACAAGCTAAGCTAAACTTTCGAAGCCTTCAGCTAGATATCTAGGTTAGTTGTTTTATCACAACTCTATTATAGATATATATGGTCGTCTAAAATAAATTAATACATAGAAATGAGTCCACGAAGGGGTATGGGAGGGACCACGTCATTCACCTATGTATCTTTTGCGTAAAGATTTTCATGTATATTTTGGTATCTCAATAATTTTACACTAACCCCTCCAAATTAATGTCTTTCCTCATAAATCTCCAAAAGTTAAAATACCTTTTATAATTTGCTCTTTCTTTGTCAAATTTCTAAATCTGCCACTAGATGAGTAGTTTAGTAAGGAATATGTTAACGAACCAACTAGTATTATGCCTCAAATCTTTATTAACATGAAATGCATGACTTGGTTATTGGCACCAATTAAGCCCAACCATACCCAAAGTATGTGCCAATAGGAACTAGCTAGTGGAGTATAAAACTAATTTGCAAAGTGAATTTTGTTCGACCATCAGGGTGCTCGGGCTAGCTTACACATAGCTCGACTAATTTCCTCTCCAGTTTGATTAAAAATAAGCCATTCGCGCCACGACTATGAGATTCATGAGAAGTAATTTCTTGCAGGCTGACATCAATAATCAAAATTTGGTCCATTGTGCGGTGAGTAAACAAAAATGCTAAGAACACTCAAAGTGTACATTCATTTTTATATCCCATCTCAGGAGTAATGGTGGGATCATCTAAATAATGTTGGGGGTTACACTATTACTTGTGAGAGAGATGTAAAAATAGATGTATACTTTGATGTGTCTTTAATGCCATGTTTGGATGGGGGATATCAAACCCTCATAATTTTCACCCCTTTTATCTCTGGCCCCACTATATTTCAACCCTTTGGCAAAACCACAAGTAGCGGGATAACTCTTCACCGCCTCTTTCATTATCCCTCTGTGAGGGCTTTATCCCTGATAATTTTTGGGCTCCCCTTGGCCTCCCCAAAAATTATCCAGCTCTAGAGGGGCTGTATTTTGACAATTTCAACCCACCTTAACCCTTTCACCAAGCGGTCCAAGCCGCATGACACCAACTCTGTTGCAACTTGCGAGAGCTGTGGAGGGTTTGGGTTGCTATTTCGAACATAGAAGGGTTTGGGTTGCGATTTCGTATGAACACTCTCAACTCAAGTAAAAAAAAAATTATGTTTTGCAAATATAGATAGGCCAACAAGTCAACAAAAAATGGATACTAACAATTCAAAAAATAAAAACGTTTTTAAAATTAAAAAAAACCAACCATTGTACTTAAATTTTTTTATAAAAAAAATGATTTTCAAAATAAATTATTTTAAACAATTAAAATTTCAATGAAATAAACTATTATGGTTTCAAATTGTCCAAAATTAATTAAATAGATTATGTTTTGCAATTGTATAATTAATTTAATGCATAATCAAGTTCGGGACAACATAATGGTAAAAAAATCATTTGATAGTTTTTTCCATCATCCACCCCTCTTATTCCCATATTTTATCTACCTGATTAATCCCTCATCAAAACCATTTACTTTTTTATCCTCCATTTATAAATATTACATCAATGTTGGCCAACCTTTCAAAAATAATACCCTTTGTTATCTTATCTCTTCTATAATTTATCGCCTGAAATTAATCATTCGTCCAATTGGGGACTAAGATTATTCAACCTGCCGACCAATCATACTAACCTATGGGCAAAGTGAACTTACACCTCGTTACTCCTACTTTTGTTTACCAGAAGCCAAGGTTACATGAATCCGTGGGCTTTCCCCACCCGCCTCAAACTTAACCCTATTTTTGTCAAACAAAACAGTATTGTCAGTATATATGTGTACGTATGTATGTATCTATATTTCAATGCTACCATTATGCCCTCTATCATATGTCGTATTCAGATGAGTTTCTACCGTGGTATTTTCGCTAGTTAAAATGTGAGTGCAAAAATATTAAAAATGCCAAAAATATTTATAATTGAAAACCTGTGTAAAGCTAAAAGTATTAAAAAAAATACAAAGAATCATCATTCAGCCAAAATTCATTGGACTAGGACAAAAAACTTATAGATCATCTTTGAAATTTTTTTTAATGGAAAAAAGTCACATTTATTTCTAAAACTTTTCAATTCTTCCGTTTACAAAGAACCAAAAAGTAAACAATTTTTTTTTTTTTTTGGTACTCTTCTTTTGTATAAATGCATTTTAATATTTGACTTTCAACAACATAACACGATTCTCTGAAAATATTTAGATTGTATTTATCAAATAGGAGAGTATAAAAATCAAAGAGAAACATTGATCATAGCTTCGAAAGAAGCAAAAAACATTACTGAAAAAACGACATGATGATTTCGAAGGAAATTGGTGTATTTTTTCAAAAAAATTAGAAATCCAAGTGGGCATAACAATTACCCTAATTACAAACCCCAAGAGGTTGGGAGTCAAGGCGTCAGACTTGGAGGTTTGCTGTCTATTAAGGGATACTTTTGAGCTCGAGACCTCTTCGTCCTTAGTGCTATCAACTCATTTAGGATAAATCCATATAGAATATTTCTCTAATTTTAAATGGGCTGATAAAAGGTAAACTCACATTTGTTTAGAAATTAATTAAAATGCACACACGTTTGTATGATTACGAGATAGTGAGTTTCCCATTTTCTAAAACTCTTAGACACAGATTTTGAGATAGGTCACTCTCCTCACATACATTACTCCCTCCGTCCGGATTTATTAGTCTATTTTGAGAGTTTGTGTCAGTTTTCAAATGATTATAATTTATAATATTTTATGAAATTATAAAAACTTTATCTTATAGAATTAATTAAAATTTATCAAACAAGATTCATATTGGACATATAATTACTTGTCAATTTAAAGATATCACTAATTTTTTATCCAGTTGTAATAAGACGAGCGAAAACAAATCTGAAAGGAAGAAACTACTTTAGAGTTTTAGCACTTCTAGCTAAAACCGGGAAACTCACCCTATCATTTTCCATATCAAAGAGGAAAAAAAAGGTGGAGTGAAAATTAACACAAATAACTATTTCCACACCCTCAATTCCCCCCCTATAAAAACCAAAAAACCACCATATTCCAAAAACTCCTCTCTCTCTTCCCTCTCCATATAGCCTCCTCTGTTTTTCCTCTCTTCCAAAACATACATGCTCCCTTTCTACTTATCGTATCCATCTCCGATTCATACCTATACATACACACAATCGTATACACACTGAGATTAATTTCCAATAACCTCTTTGAGGATCTCCTTAGGCGTTTCTCTCTGTAAGTTTCGATTCAATCATTATTGTTTCTATTTGATTATGCTATTTTACTTGTAAAAAAAATTTGATTTTTTTCTGAGTTTGTTTGTTGTTTGTGCGTTTCTTTCGGATCTACTGCTTGATTAGGATTGTAAATCGGAGTTTTCTTTGAGTAAAGCATGATTTGTTGTTGAAGATTATTTAGGAGTTGAAGATTAATAAATTGTAGAGATGAAGAGGTCTAGAGATGACGTGTTCACCGGTTCTCAACTCAGACGGTCCATCGTTTCCTCTCACGCTGAATCGTTAGTCCTCTTTCTCTCTCTAGTTTTTGTTGTGTGTTTCATTTCGGTTTTGTTAGATTGTAAAGCTGTGATTTTTGTCATTTTTTTGTGTGCTTGTTCCTGTGATCGTTAACAAGAAGTAATCTTGCAGTCATTAATATTGTAGAAAGTCGAGAGTGTTTTTTTGTTAGGTTACTTGTTGATTTTGTAAATTAGAACCTTATGTGTTGAAGTTTGTGTTTGGTTTTTTGGGTTTAATCTATTGATCAGCGTATTTTTAGGTTCATGGAGCAAAAAGATTTGATTTTTGTGGGAGTTCAATTTATAGCGCTTGTTTGAACTTTGAAGTTTGATACTATTTTACGGTGAATCATGTTATGATCAGTTGTTCTCCTGAACTTTGAGTGTGTTTCTATTAGGTCACTGATTAGTTTTTTTTTGTTCTTTTTGTGATTTTTTTTTTTTAGTCCATTAGCTGGGATATCTTTTATGTTCGTAGAGGAAAAAAGATAGGATCTTAGTTTGCAGTCGAATTTTAATTATTGAGGTTCAAGATATTGTTATATGGAACACTGACAGTCTGTACCAAGTCACTTTGTTAGAAGAATACACTGGAGTTAAATGACTAAAAATCTATTGTCGACAAGGGTCACTGAGGTTTCGCCTTGACTAATACTGGGTACTTAGGTGTTAATCCAAGGGTATAGGCTTTGGGGTGGCTCTGTGGAGGTCGTGCGCTTCATGTGATTTCTTTAAAAATATTTGGTTACATATAAATAGTTTGACTAAGTCTTTTTATATACATATGGTTCTTTTTGGTCATGAAGCTCTGGGCAAGCTCAGATGATGGGTGGAGGGAGCGCACAAAAGTTAACAACAAACGATGCGTTGGTATATCTCAAGGCAGTTAAGGACATATTTCAAGACAATAAGCAGAAATATGATGAGTTCCTTGATGTTATGAAAGATTTCAAGGCTCAAAGGTTTGCTCATCTGTTATCTTTTCTATTCAAGTGCAGGATGTTAATGAAGTTTTTACGTGTTGATCCTATTCTACATTATTTTCTTGTTTGCAGAATTGACACGACAGGTGTCATAGAAAGAGTGAAAGATTTATTTAGAGGGCATCGGGACCTAATTTTAGGTTTCAATACCTTTCTGCCAAAGGGCTACGAGATCACCCTTTCAATTGAGGAGGACCAACCTTCGGCTAAGAAACCTGTTGAGTTTGAAGAAGCAATTAATTTTGTCAACAAAATTAAGGTGAAAACTGCATGCTCTATGATTGGTATATTTCAGTTTATCCTTCAAGGGTGTGCAACTTATGGTTCTTTGCTTGCAGACAAGGTTTCAAAGCGATGATCAGGTGTATAAATCTTTTCTTGACATTTTGAATTTGTATCGGAAGGAAAATAAATCCATTACCGAGGTCTACGAGGAGGTGAGTTTTCTTGTCACTAACTTTTATATACTTTATGGCTCTTTATTGAGTTCTGTGTCAACTTCCTCCTATTTTAGGTTACACTGCTTTTCCGTGAGCACCCTGACCTGCTTGTGGAGTTCACACATTTTCTACCTGATTCTTCGGCATCAGCCTCCATTCCTCATGCTCCGTCTGGTAGGAATTCTATTTTCCGACGTGATGATAGGAGCTCACCTTTGCCAGCAACGAGGCATATGGAAAAGGTAGTTTTTCCTGCTACTTTTTCCCCTTCTTCCTACATAGCCCCTCCGTCTGGATTTGTTGGTCCGTTTTGGGGATTCCAACTTTTTTCCCATTATCTTTTGAGTTTGTTAATTTCCTATTTTATCCTCAATCTCTCCATTTAATACTCCCTCCATTCTAATTTGACTACAAAATTACGTGCAATTTTCAAACTAAAAAATAATGTAGTTACATTTTATTTATTTATTATCAATATAGATCTTGTTTGATAGATCTCATTGAGAACTTTAATACGGCGCAAAAAAAAATTCAAAAATGTAAACACATTATTTTAAAAAAATTAGTTTTTGAGTTGTTATTTTAAGTTTTAGAAATGGGCAAAAAAGTAAATTTTTCTTACTTTATCCTTTAACTTTTGAAAATGGACAAACATTTTAGGACTTGAAAAAGTACGTTTGTGGACAAACAAATCCGGACGGAGGGAGTAGTTCTTTTTCGATTACTAATCTAATATCTCATGCATTGTATAATTTTCCCAGAAGGCCGTAGTCTCGCATGTTGACCGTGACCCGAGTGTTGAGCAGCCCGATATAGACCATGATAAAACACTGCTGAGAGCTGACAAAGAGCAGCGAAGGCGTGGTGAAAAAGAGAGAAGGGAAGAGAGGGACCGTAGGGAAAGAGAGCGGAAACCTGCTCGTAGGGTTGAAGACACTGTTGCTGAGCAATTCCAACAGGGTGGGGAAGGTGTGGAGAACTTTGGCATGCACCCTCGTTCATCCTTGTATGATGATAAGTCTGCCATGAAAAGTGAGTAAAGTGTGCTTCTTTTGAATTCAGAGGCTTGTGTTTTGAATTTATCGTTCTGGCCTCACTTGTGGACTAAAACCACTTCTTGACACATATTATAGAAAACATTGTTTGATTTGTTTGTGAAACTGTATGGGAAACTTGTGAAACTCTATCTGATAACGGAGCTGTGTTTCTATTATTTGGTTGGATATCCTTTTGTAATCAGGATTACGCTTGACAGAATGCTGGCCTATTAAGAAGCAGCAAGTGAACAAGATAAGTGTAGCGGAAATGAGGATGTTGAGGTGGATGTGTGGTAAGACTAGACGAGATAGGATTAGAAATGAAACAATTCGCGAGATGGTAGGCGTAGCACCTATAGAGGAGAAGTTAAGGGAAAATAGGCTAAGGTGGTTTGGGCATGTCTATCGTAGACCAGCGGATGCAGTAGTTAAGAGAGTGGATAGGATAGCTTTGGGTAGAAACGCACAAGGGAGGGGAAGACCCAAATTGACATTAGATGCGGTAGTATGCAAAGATCTGAGTATACTAGGTTTAAATGATGAAGCAGCACTGGACAGAGCCCAATGGAGAAAAAGGATTCATGTAGCCGACCCCAATTGATTGGGACATAAGGCTTGGTTTGGTTTGGTTTGGTTAATCAGGATTACGCTTATACACTCATGTAAGGAGTTCTTTTGGTTGAAGGCATAAATTTTTGCAAGTTTCTTTCAGTTTCTCTCTGTTTGCCATGTTTAGTATGCTGAAATTCGCTAGAAGTATGCTTTAGAATTCCTAAATCAGAAACACTAGTCAATGAAAGCAACTGAGATGTGAAAGCGTGAATAAATTTGGTCCACGCAAGCTATGTTTGTAAACAAGTTCAAAGCTTTTTGCATGTGAAATTACTGGAAGCACTATTTTTCAAAATGCTCCTACCTATTTGCTTTGGACTTGACATTGCTTGTAACTGTTTATGAAAGTGATTGAGATCTGTGTTCTATTTCTGATCAAGATTGCTCCGAATTGTACAAACCCGACAATACCCGACTTTATATATACTAGAAGGTGGGTACACACTATGTGTGTGAACGTTTTTAGTCTTTTTAGGATGGGTGAGGATAGTGGGGTGGTGGTTATGATAGGTGGCTTTTACTATTTTGCTCTTACCGATTATTTAATGGCACATTAAAAATAGTTGTGAACACTTAATTTTGGAGGGGTAATTATGAAAATCACTTTTGTGACAGGGCTTCAAAAATTGGTGACACCAAAAACCACACACACACACACACACTTCCTCCTGTCCTTCATCGTGTTGGTGATTATTTTGATATGTTATTACTGCATCTGGGTGTTGTTGCAGATATGTACAGCGACGAGTTTGCCTTCTGCGAGAAAGTGAAGGAGACATTACGTAATCCTGATAATTACCAGCATTTTTTGAAGTGCCTTCATATGTATAGCAAAGATGTAATTGTCCGGTCACAGTTGCAAAACCTGGTATGCTATATTTTCCCAGGCTTCTAACTCCCATCACAGTTCAGGCTTTCCTTTTGGTTCTCTAATTATATCAAAGTGTTGAACTTGTAATGATATTTGACCGTAACTTAAATTTGTTGGGAGATGTTGTGTACCCATACAAGTTCAGGCTGCTAATCTTCAGAACTAGGCTTTAAGTCTTAGAATAGTCTCTTTCCACGAATAATGTGATGGTGAGATCTTTCTTTAGACTTACTCATCTAGGAACTATGTTAATAGGGACTGGGTGGGTCCTGAAGAGTGAGAAGTAGGGTTTGAGTCATGGAAGAGTTCCTTTGTGCAAATAATTGATTATCAAAAACATTTGTGTTATTGCAGCTGAAGTTTAGTTCTTTCTTCATACTTGCTCCATAAAGGAGTCCTATGTCCCCATGGTTATGGGTAGCCGCATGGTGTAATGCTGCTATTTTCATTCAAAAATGCTTTTAAAACAGGTTATGGAATACCAAAGCCTCTGCTATTGAGTGGTTGCAATAGTTGGTGCCTTTGGGGCAAGGCAATGTCTGACCCTTAGTCCTATCCAGCCCGCCCTACGTCTTGACCAGTTTTCCGAGGGTTCTGGAATGATCCTATGTCTTAGCGTCTCGTGTGTCACAAGCATATCCCAAGTAAAGGGGTATGCAGGCAGATGGCCAACCATCATACGCCATTGACACTTTTGGTCAGCAATGTTTTCCATGCATGACCTCCTTTGATAGTTGTTCATATCTGCATGACTTGAAATAGAAATTTGTTTTGATGCTGCTCTTCTTAATGCAGTACTTCTTTTGTTTTTACCTCTACCCATATTGGCAATGGCTAAGAAATTGGTTGCCATTTGTGTAAAACAGTGAAAACTAATTTCATGCAACTCTTCCACCTGTTTTTATATTTTTATATTGTTAACTTCGTGGCACTGTCCCTTTTGTGCAATGTTACTGGATTTCCTTCATGCCATCTCCATGGGAAATTGAACTTAATTATTGGTTTTGTCTCGTTAGTCATATGTAGAAGTAGGTAAACCACTGAAGCCATACAAACACTATACTAGGAAGTACAACTGAGCAAGACATTCCAAAGCTATGTGGCCACTAGACACTCTCCATACAACTCCACATATTTCGCCTTGCATATTCCCAGGAATATCAAGGGTGTAAAAGCCTCGAGACTAGTTGCCACAATTAAGAAGACTACAATAGGAGTTCATGTTACCAATAAGGTTGGATAGCAAGAATCAGCAGACAGAAGCTCTATGTGTCTAATTAACAGTCTTGAGGATATTGAACTAGCTTGGTGCTATTTGTAGGTGACTTGTGCATGACTGTGGATGTAAAAGCATATGGGGTGTGGCCTTTTGGGTTTTTTGGTTTTGCCACTTTTTTTAGTTTTTTTGCTAATTGAAAATTTCTTATAGGAAATCAGCAATAATCTCAGAATGCACTAGACTTGAAAGTAGGTTTTCCAATGAACATTTGGGTTAGTCACATTTCCTCTTCTGTTGTATGTTTCACGACGTAACATGTCTGGTTACATAAAAGTGACCATCATTTCTGGAAGAAATTTTTGCATGTTTGGTGCGACCGGGTATTCTCATGACGGCTCATTGTAGTATCACTGTACCAGTAAAGGTCCTGAGAGAAGTGGATAGCATGATTCACTCGAGCAATGGGCTTCCTAACAAGGTTGTGCTTTTTGTGTACTGCATAGTTCTTAATGTCCTGGAATCTTTTGCTTTTTTCAGGTTGGGGGCTTACTTGGGGGATATCCAGGCCTAATGGAGGGGTTCAACGACTTTCTGGCGCGGTGTGAAAAGATTGGTAATGGTTATTTACATGCAGCTTTTCAATTTTTAAGTATTTTGTATTTTCGTTATGCTATTTTCCAGGTTACTGCTTGATTAGTCATCCGATGTGAATTTTGCGGTAATGGAATTTAAGTTAATCAAGATCTTTCCTGCAGATGATTTTCTTGCTGTTGCTGGTGTTACGGGTAAAAGTAAGTTAAATGATTATATTTTAGTTTTGATATTCATCGTAGATGCTTTTCATGGCTCATTACTCATTATCGCAAAAGTTGTTCAGGCATATCATTAAGTTGCCGGACCTCAAGTAAAGTTGATAATATGACTTTAAGCAATTCTTTGAGGCAATGATGTTAAATCTCCGCTCATTTACGTCTAACCCGCCCTTCAATTCACAGGATCCTTGTGGAATGAAGGTAATTTAGCCAGACCAGTGAAGGTGGAGGATAGGGATAGAGATCGAGATCGAGATCGTGAGAGGGATGATAGGGAAAAGGATAGAGAAAACAGAGAAAGAGATAGAACTGATAAAGGTGTAGCCTATGGTGATAAAGATGCAGTAAGCCATAGGGCGTCTCCATATTCAAGCAAAGATAAGTACATGGCGAAACCTATTCAGGAACTTGACCTCTCTAACTGTGAGCAATGCACTCCCAGTTATCGACTTCTGCCGAATGATGTGAGGCTTTTTTCCATCAAAATTTCTCTGTGTTAATTTACTCCACCCAAGTAATGGATTCATACGATTTTTTTATGTATGCTTGATACAGTATCCAATCCCTTCAGCAAGCCAGAAAACTGATATTGGGGCTAAGGTATTGAATGATTATTGGGTGTCTGTCACTTCTGGCAGTGAGGATTACTCTTTTAAACACATGCGCAAAAACCAGTATGAAGAAAGCTTGTTTCGATGTGAAGATGACAGGTTTGAAACTGTCTTGATACTAAGTTACTATCCATTAATACGTTCTACCGCTATTTGATTCAGTGTAAAACTTAGTTTTCTCCTTCTTGGTTTGCCTAGTCTAGCGGCCTACTTAGTTATTCAACCATAGTCTAATATCATGTTTGACCCTCTGATTTTTTTTTGTTTTTTTTGTGGGATTTGTTTTATGAATATTCTTTCTTATTGTGGGGATTTTTACAGCTGATGATGATATGATTCTTTACGATGTCAGGTTTGAGCTGGATATGCTGTTAGAATCTGTCAATGTTACAACTAAGCGTGTTGAAGAACTGTTGGACAAGATTAATGATAATACAATCAAAACAGACAGTCATGTTCGTATTGAAGACTATTTTACAGGTGATACATATGATACATTAGTAATTGGTTTGCATGATATCTTTTTTGTTGCTGTCATATTGAATGTATTACTCTTCTCTATTTGTTGTAGCTCTGAATCTGAGGTGCATCGAACGTCTATATGGAGATCACGGCCTCGATGTGATGGATGTATTGAGGAAGAACGCACCTCTTGCGCTCCCAGTTTTATTAACTCGTTTGAAGCAGAAACAAGAGGAGTGGGCTAGGTGTCGTGCTGATTTTAATAAAGTTTGGGCAGATATATATTCTAAGAACTATCACAAATCACTTGATCATCGGAGCTTTTACTTCAAGCAGCAAGACACGAAGAGCTTGAGCACGAAAGGTAATTGACAACCATTTTTTCTTATTGATTGGAATCACTGTACATCTGACCTTATAAATAGTACCCTCTAATTTTCTCACTTCGTTCCATAATGTTTGCCTTTCCGCATTTAGGATGTCCTAAAGGGCAGGTCATCTTTGAAAAGTCAAAACAACAATTCTTGAATGTTTCAAAACTATTCGTTTTAATTACTCGTGTACTCATCTTGCTTGTGCTCGCATGATCTTTATTGAATAATTTGAAGAAAAGTTGCTGGGGAAATTCTGCAGGAGGCGTTCTGTAAAATAAAAATTGAAGGAAAAAATGCTAACTCGTGCGCTTCTAATAGGCAGTGAAATAAATAAAAGATGAAGGGAAAGTGTCACAGAGATTTGGACATCTCTGTTCCTTATGCTTCTATCAGTACAAGAGATGTCTGCCTCTGAGGCCAAGTTGGCAAATCCTGAATCTTTTTTATAAGTTGGAGCTCCTTTCCTTTCCTTTCCTTTCCTTTCACAAACCGGCTTGAGATTGTTTACTAATATCTGCTGCAAAGTTCATCATTCATCCATTACGTGGTAATAGGAGTCTCATCCAGTAGCCCAATTTCATCGATATCATGTTGTCTGGCAGTTGGGTAACAGGTTCAATTTGGATTATTTGCGATCCATGTTGGCCTCAATCTGTTCCTTTGGAACCAAATTATTCCCAGCATTAACAGAACCTAGTTATTGCATCTCATATGCGCCATCATCTAATGTTTACTGATGCCGGGGCTTCAGATATGAAATGATGATAAAGATTGGCTCTCTCTCTCTCTCTCTGGCCCTGTATCGATTTGAAGCTCATCCTCTCTTGTGCATTCTGGCACGTGTACCATGCTCCTCTCGATTTATTTATTTATTTTTGCATTTTTCTCTCGGCAATTTTGTATTGTTGTGTATTGTGTATTTTGGGTTCTTGATTTGCATCTTATGTTCTGTCCCTTTTTGGATAAGAGTTATAACAGTTCGTTTTTCCTCAAGTGAACATTTTATCTTATGAGGGATGATGTCTTCCTCATTCTTGGAGGAACAATATTTTTTAAAACATAATTGATGAATAAAAGATCTTCTGGAGATTCGGTTGAGATGGCATTTGATGTGACTTTTCCCACACGTGCAAGGGGAATTTGTTTGTTTTTTTGTGCTCCTCCATCTCACATAGGATATCCAAATAACCACCAATTAGTTTCGGAATTCATAGTGGCTGAGTAAGACCTTTGCAATGGACCAGTGCCTTGTTTTGGATCTTTTTGATAAATCAAGGTATCCGGGCCAGCTTACACGTAATTATTAATTAATCCCTGGGCAACCAATTCACAGTCCATTGGCTGGGGGCCCAATCTTTACGGAACCATATTGATATGTATGTAAAGAAATTAAGTCGACTGTTTTCAAAAACTATGTTCAACATAAGGAACCCATTAATTACCGCATGGCATATGAATTGAGATGGCCTTTTTCCAGTTTCTATGGATTGCAATTCATGCTTTAATTTCCCTGTACAGCCTTATTGACTGAGATCAAAGAAATCAGTGAAAAGAAGAACAAGGAGGACGATGTGTTGCTTGCTGTTGCTGCTGGAAACAGACGACCTATCATTCCACACATGGAATTCGAGTATCCTGATTCAGACATCCATGAAGACCTGTACCAACTCATCAAATATTCCTGTTGTGAAGTTTGTACAAATGAACAGCTGGAAAAAGTTATGAAGATCTGGACAACCTTCCTCGAACCAATGCTTGGGGTTCCTTGTCGGTCTTCTCAGGGGGCAGAGGACACTGAAGATGTCATGAAGGCTAAGAATCAACTGTCGCGATGTGTTGGAGAAGGTGATGGCAGTCCACTTGGTGGTAGAACTGTCACTTCTACAAAATTATCAAGTCCATCCAGAAATGGTGATGACAGAACTCCACCTGAACAATCAAGTGCATGCCTAGCTTTGTTGGTAAATGGTGATAAGGGAGCTCAAAAAGATGGCCCTCATATTGCAAATCATGCCGGGTTTAAAAGTGATGCCCTGTGTAACATCCCTCAACTTGTAAATGTTCCTAGTACTGGTATTGTGGGTGATGAAACCTCTGTAGTCAGCAGACAAGCTGGTTCAAACGAGCAGTTAGCATGTTTTAATACATCTCTTGCTGTTGGAGTTGATGAATGCCATGGAAGAGCTAACACAGAAAACAAATCAGGTTTGCATAATGGTCTCTTCTCTTGTGTAACATGTATTTATTCCTTGGCCGGGACACCTTGAGTTATATTAATAAAGCATGCATTTATTCCGTTCTTCTGTTCTCTGACCTAGACATTGCTCGTCATTCTGCTGGTTTCATTTTCCTTATGTTGATGGTTAGGAGTCTGAGATGCTCTTTTTCGTGCAAGGTCCTTGTGCTACTCCAACAAGACGTGGAAATGCTACTATTGGGGGCGGGCATGAAATAAGACCTGTTGAAAAGGTTTTGCCTTCATTAGAGGTATGCAGTATGTTTCTGGCTATTTATTCATGAAAAGGAGAAGGTTTTTGAGATACTTCCCCAATATTCGCATTGTTGAAGTTGGATAATTCATGCTCTGCCAGTTGTGTGCTCTTCATTTTGTAAGCTGATATGTTTATACCATGTTGTCTTAGGCACTTATATCTACTCTGGTGATGGGAAACTATGTAAGATACGTGAATAAGGAGTAAAAAATGAGGAATTTTTTTTACAAAAGAGTATTGTTTTTGTGTCATTACAATTCACCATTGGCCAGCAGTCTGGTTCAATGGTGTCTCCTGCCGCCAAATTGTGATAGACACTGTTCACTGGCCCACATGGGACGGGAGAGTACGTAATGAGCTACGTAGTTGATTCAATAAGTTCTTATTACATGCGGTGTGTTATTAACTGCTTCATTCTTGTTATCTTTTGTCTCTCCTTTAAACTCATCTGGAGAAATGATCTGTTTATCCGAATAATCAGATTTATAAATCTGAATCATTGAAGATATTAGAGTTGGCAGAACTGGCATAGGGACGTTTCGGGGCTTTCTGAGAGTTGGTGTAGATTAAATTTAGCTAAGTCATTTGTCATTTAACTAAGCCCTGCCGCCATTTAAGATGATTATATGCAGCTCTTGCTGCAATGAAGTTCTTTGTCCCAGATTGCTGAAACCATCCTGCTTCGCTTGAAATTTTTGGTAGTCTAGGGGGCGCAGCTTCATGCCACCATTTTTAGAAGGTTACATGAGGCTGGATTGCTGCAATCTAGTTCTATCTCTTTCTTGGATTGTTGTTCTTTTTTTTAAATTAAATATGCCATTTACTCTGCAATGGCAAGGTAAAGGTCGTTGTGACTAGAAACAAGAAGAAAAATGTGGAATGATACGAGAATAACTACACAGATCTATTTATCATATGTATCAGTATCCAAAACATCTCTGCACATATAACTGACTTATGTACTGCGATCTCTCATTAATCCAACCAAAGTTGGTCTAAAGCCACGAAAAGTTGCTTCTTCCTTTCAGTCTTTTAACTGAAAGAAATTGTCAATGTGACATCTTTGATCCTATAATGCTACAGGGCGGTGCTTGTGCAAGACCAGTTTCATCTTCGAATGGTGTCGTTGCAGAAGGCATTGCAGTACACAGGCCTCATGAAGACTTTGTCGGGAAGTTCAAAGTTGAAAGAGAAGAGGGTGAACTCTCTCCCAATGGAGATTTTGAGGACAATTTTGTAGCATATGGGGATGGTGATACGGAGGCGGCACATAAGTCAAAGGATAGTGCTGCAACTGGTCAACGTCAAACCGGTCAAGGAGAAGAAGATCTATGTTGCGGCGAGGCAAGAGGTGAAAATGATGCCGATGCCGATGATGAAGGTGAGGAAAGTGCTCAGAGGTCATCAGAGAACAGTGAGAATGCTTCTGAGAATGGTGATGTTTCTGCAAGTGAATCTGCTGATGGTGAAAATTGTGAGGAAGATGATGGAGACCATGAAGAGAATGATAATAAGGCAGAAAGTGAAGGTGAGGCTGAAGGGATGGCTGATGCCCATGATATTGAAGGATATGGAACATCGTTGCCCGTATCTGAGCGGTTTCTACACACAGCAAAGCCTCTTACAAAGCATGTTTCTGTGTCATTACATGACAAAGAGAAGGATTCTCGTGTTTTTTATGGGAATGATTCCTTCTATGTGCTTTTCAGGCTTCATCAAGTAAGGCTTAATTTGTTCTTAATTTGTTTTGAAAGATCTGTTACGATGTTGATCTTTAAGGGTATTCTAGATGGCTGACTTGTACATTTTTCCCTCTTCCCCTGAATTTGTAGACCCTTTATGACAGAATACAGTCGGCAAAGATTAATTCTTCATCTGCCGAAAAGAAGTGGAGGGGTTCGAATGATACGTCGCCAACTGATCTGTATGCTAGGTGTGTTGACTTTGCAAGATGTGCTTTCGAACAACATCCATGTGTTATGCCTGTTAATATGCATTCCCTTTTATATGTTTTAGGTTCATAAGTGCGCTTTACAATTTACTCGATGGTTCTTCTGATAATACGAAATTTGAGGATGATTGCCGAGCTATTATTGGAACTCAGTCATATGTGCTGTTCACGTTAGACAAGCTGATATACAAACTTGTCAAACAGGTAAATGTCTAAATAATCCCTCTCCTCAATATATAAATATATATGTTTTTGTTGTATTCCTCTTTTGTTTCTGACCTGAAGATTCATTTGCTTGGCATCTCCTGTAGCTTCAAATGATTGCAGCTGATGAGATGGACAACAAACTTCTCCAACTACATGCATATGAAAAATCAAGAAAACCTGGACGATTTGCTGATGTAGTTTACCATGAAAATTCACGTGTTCTACTCCATGAGGAGAACATATATCGGATCGAATGTGTACGTTCTGAAACTTCTGCATTCTTTTCACGCTTTTACAATTCCACTGAATTTTTTTTCTTTGATCATGTACTTGAAAGCTTTTCCTGTGCTCTGATTTGAGAAAATATGTTACATCGGTGGTGGTTTCTGATACTTCTTCAATCTTTTCATCATTTTACAACTTGGCTGGAAGATTTTTCAGTGATTACATATGTGAAGGATTTGTTATATATGCTGACATACAAGCGGATTTGCCTTTGCTGCAGTCGTGTGCACCGACTCGTTTGTCCATACAGTTTATGGACCAGGGCCATGATAAACCTGAAGTAACTGCAGTTTCCATGGACCCTAATTTTGCAGCATATCTTCATAATGACTTCTTGTCACGTGTTCCCGACAGAAAAGAGAAGTCTGGAATTTTCTTGAGAAGGTACTCTTCAATGGATAATGTGGTCAAAATAAATTGGTGTCATTAATTGTTTGTATTGGTGTCATTAATTGTTTGTCGGTTTAGTTAATGCCTACTCATTTTTTTAATCAGAACTAATTGCAAATATGGATTTGGAGATGAGCTTTCTGCTTCATGCCAAGCCATGGAGGGCGTCCAAGTTGTGAATGGTCTCGAGTGCAAGATAGCTTGCAATTCATCGAAGGTCTGTTCCTCAACACTTGTTCCGGATAAGTCCAGTTCTGTTCCTCAAGTGTTTGTTTTCATCCATAACCAAATCACAACTTTGTTATGCTAAAAATCGGCGTAATCATATGTAATAGGTCTCTTACGTTTTAGACACAGAAGATTACTTGTTCCGGACAAGAAGAAAAAGGAAAACCTTGTATCGCAACACTTTGTGCTCCGACCAAGCCAAGTCTTCAACTCATCTAAGCAGAGTAGGACGCTTCCACAGATTGCTTTCTGGTTCATCATAGCATGGGACAACTTAAATAGGTATGATGGTATATACCCGTATATTGAAGCTGCCTCGGTAGTCCTTGATATCTTTATTTCATAAAAAATTAAAAAATTAAAAAAAAACGCTTTCTTAGTTTCACATGTACACTCAATAGTTAGAACACTGTATATATGTTCGAATTAATGTTATTTCAAGTAATGGAAAATGATATTGTTGATGTTGTTTTGAAAATTTTCAGTAGCCAATCTCACATTTCAAAGACGAAGGCTCTGGAAATGGAAGAGACAATTGAAAGAGCTCTCGAGGAATTATCCGTCGTGTAGCTATGCAATAAAGAAACGAGGAAAGAGTAGTCGGCCGAAAAGATTATGGTGTGCTGCATTCCGTGGCACTTTGAACCCAATTCTGAATTGAATCCTGTTCTGTATATAGATGCATTGCCTGTTGTAAATTAGAGATGTTCATTTTATTCGTTGACTGGTTCTTTATTATTTTTTGTTCATTATTTTTGTCTTCAGTCCGTGTAGTGGCTTGAGTACCAAGTGTAAGAAGAAATTTCAAGTTAAATGACAATAGCATCTGTTTTGGTTCAAATCTGCTTTGATTTTCTTCTGTTTATGCTTTGACCCTTTTAAGACTGAGCTGGGAATTTGGCTCTGAGTTTGTGCAAATTCTGAGAAGATTGAGGTTTAACAAGAGTTTTTCTTCCCTTCTTCGAGGGCATGGGTAGTAGTTCGAAACTGGAGTTTGACCGAGGAGAGTTGAAATGCTATGATGACCATATTTGAGTTAAAAAGATCGTGATTAGGGTTGTGCGCGTGGTACGGCTCGCTGCTTAACATAAAATGATTCGAGAGCTAGATCAGACAATAGTGTATGCTAGGCTAATTTATAATAACCTGTGTATTGATTTGCAATATCTTTGCTTTTCTTTCAATCATGAATATAATACTTCGAACAAAACTTAAAATTATGAGAGCTGCATTGAGACTTGAAAGTCTCCTCATCTATTATGCAAAAATTCCCAGTTCAAACAAAAAAAAAGGGGGGAAATTCTATTCGACGCGGCAAATTTCTTTGTAGACAAACATTTTTGAAGCCAACAAGAAAATAAAAAATCGTTTCATAAATATTTCAATCTGATCTGTAAATGATAAAAAGAAGCAAAATGTCCTAGTATAAGAAAATGAATTTGAAATAACGGGTGAAACTCTTGCTTTTGTCAATATCAAGTTCCAAAGCTGTGATTGATTTGGAGGAAATATTTGTTTCCGCCGACGGTGGAAATAATGTTCTCTCTTTTTGGATCCAACATAAAAGTTCAATTTTTTTAAAAAAAATACCCGACAGCCTCGTTTGTCTCCCTTTTCTTCTTCCATCCAGTGCCAGCTCCAACGTTTCTGAGGCCCAAAGCAATTTTTTAAAATTGGGTCTTATATGTATTTTGTATATAAAATTTGATCACCATAAAGTTTTCATATAAAAAATCATTAAAAACATTTACAATTACAAAAATTTAAACATATAGTTATCCAAAAATAAAATAACCATTACAATATATGAAAATTCATTGAACCACCACACATAAAGGCTGGAGCAACTATTTTATTCATGTTCTAAAATTAGGCCTCAAGCTGGAACAAAGGGTAGTGCCCAATCTGACCTGTTCATTTGACAATCAACGGTCTAGCTAATTTTAGATTTTAGGTGAGTACTTTACATGGAGGATAATATCTAAAACTTGGACCATTGAAAATACTGTTGGATGGCCCAGATTGAGCACTATACGGTGTAGTGTCTTTGGGGCACTAGAGGGATTCCTCTCCCTCTCAAGCTACTAGAAATTTCAATTTCGTCACTGTTTTTTTTTTTTTTTTTGCCCCTTGAAAGCTTGAATGGACTTATTTTCATGTGTATCAAGCTTAAACAAAAAATAATTAGAACTATTATGTAGACATGAGTCTTACATTTTTGGGGCCCATATTTTTGACAATTTTTGGAGGCCCGAAGCTACGGCTTCACTGGCTTATGCTCTAAACTGGCTCTGGTGATAACAATCGAATATAATCAGTTTTGTTCAAGCTTATTTAGGCTTTTTCCAACCTCATAATTTCTTTAAGAAAACCTAAAAAAGAAACATAAATCCAAGGCAACCCTAATAAGCTGCACAAAATGCCCAATCCCTTATTAGTGTTGAAACCAGAAGGTTAGACATCAGTCAAGCTTGAACTATCACTTGTCAAACTAGAAATTAAGACATTAGACAAACTTAACTTATCAATGATGAAAATAGAAATTTAGGCTTCAAATAGTATCAGATTTGGTGTAGAACAGATTGTCACGTATTTTGTCAAATGCCCAATCCTATAATAGTGTTAAAATCGGAAGGCTAGGCATCAGTCAGACTCGAATTATCACTTGTCAAACTAGAAATTTAAGTATTAGACAGACTCAAGTTATCAATAATGAAAACAAAAATTTAGGCTTCAGACACAATCAAATTTGATATAGAACAAATTGTCACGAATTTTGTGGAAAAGATTTGACAAGCACAAATCAATGAAGAATCATTGAATAGATCTTTCATTATAGCAACTTTGGCTAGGAGATTTTCTTTTTTTTAAAAAAAAAAATAATTTAGCTGCTTGTTTCGGTTACTTTTATCGGAATCATATTAGTAGAATATCTTATTGCTCCTTGTTTAGCACAATTGAAGTTTCCTATTTTCTAGTTTTGTAGAGTTTTTTTTGTTCCTTATTTTGCTTTGCTTGGTCCTTACTCAAAGTTATATTTTTTTAAAATGTATTTTGTACACAAAATTTGATCACCATAAAGTTTTCATATAAAAAAACCACCAAAAAGATTTACAATTGCGAAAATTTAAATATATTGGTATCCAAAATAAGCAACCCTTGCAATACTTCAAAATTCATTAAACCCCAAGACAAATGAAGGCTGAAGCAACTATTTTATTCATGTTTTAAAATTAGGCCTCAAGCTAGAACAAAGGAAACCTATAATGCCTAATATGAGCCGTCCATTCGATAATCAATGGTCTTAATTATTTTACATGTAAGGTAAGTATCTTAGATGTAGGATAACATTTGAAATCTAGACCATTGAAACACTATTGAACGGCATGGATCAAGCTACTAGTAATTTCAACTTCGTCACCATCAGTGGCGGCTCCAGAAATTTTGGACAGGGTGTTTAACATATACCTTAACTCTACTAGCTCTACTAACTAGTATATACATACAATTTTTTCATATATTAATGTGAATAATAGAGCCAAATGATATGAAAATACATAGGATGTCACAATTTTTCTTGGCGAATTCTATGCTATTGGATCAAGTAAAATTAAATCGGGGGATAAATACACAAATATATTTTTTTCTTGGCTCATTTGTTGAGCTAGGTGTTCAAATATTTATGAGCAGGGTATTCAACAATGGCTATACTAAACTAAAATTAAAATTTTTACATGTATTTCTAAACAAATTTTTTTCTTGAGGGTGTTCAAGTGACCACTCTTATAAAGGGTGGAGCCACCTCTGGTCACCGTTTTTTGGGCCCATAAAAGCTTGAATGAGCCTATTTTCTTGTGTATCAAGCTTTAAAAAAATAATTAGAACTATTATGTGAATATGAGGGCCTTACATATTTGAAACTCCTATTTTAACCAATTTTTGGAGGCCTGAAGCCACAACTTCATTAGGTTATGATCTAAGCTGGCTCTGCTCAGTACTTGATATCCTCTTTCTTTCTTTCTTTCTTTTTTTTTTTGTGATCATAAACTAAGCTACAAATACCCCCACCAAACGATGTATGCAGCAGCAGCACCTCCTAAACTTCTACCTATAACTGTAACAACCAAACTTCCCGAAAAGTCCACTTGCTAAAAATACATTCCGAAAAAATCCTTGCAACTCTCAGGGGAATAAAAACAATAGCGAAATAGTAATGCGTAAATAGAATAACATGCATATCGCATCGGTATATTGTATTAATTTTTTAGGGTTCAATTATTTTTTCTATCACAGAAAAATTGAAAATTTGATGATAACTGATATTGTGCTTTAAACAACCGAAAATGATTCAAATGAATACACATATGGTTAAGTGTTTCCCAATTAGCACTAAGACATATTTTCATTCTATTTTTTGTATGTTAGTTTTATTTTTGAACCCTCCTTTTACCAACCTAAAAATCTCCAAAGTTATCTGAAAACATATATACTATATGAAATATAAAACTCCAGTTATATAATTTTTTTTTAGATCGGCAATCTCCAGTTATATAATTTGAATAATCTTGATATGCAAATCAACTTTTAGGGTATCATTTTTTTTTTTTCCAAAAAGAAGAAGATGATAATAATAATAATAATAGCCCAACTATATTTACATAACGGAGTCCATCAATCTTGGACAAAGCCAAATCGAACTAATCATTTAACCAATGTAAATCGAGAAAAACATAAAGTAATCGATGTATTTCACTAGCAATCCAAACATTGAGCCTAATGCAAATAGCGGCACAAATAATCTGTCAAAATTCATACCTAGAATTAGCAGTCTGAAAAGAGATAAAGTGCTAGCCAAAGACAGAAAACAACATATACCCAAGTGATGATCATCAGAAGGACTCCAACCAAAGATAAACGCGCCAATGAACTACCAAAGCTATAGATCTGACAAGTCACTGCGTTGCTCCCCTAAAGACATCCTGTAGAGTTAAATCACCGTTGGCACATATATCATTGTAAAACAACATCATCTGAAAGGACCCGATTTGTAGACGAAATATCGTACTAACAACTCTTGCAAAAACGAGAGACATAACTCTCACAAATGAAGAGAGGACAGAAAAACAAGACATATACTACGGTATAGAAGAAGTGGTTTAGAACTATGATTATGACCTTCTCCTCCCACCGCCATACAAGGATAGTGAAACCCTAACGCGGAGGGGAAGGGAGAAGAAAAATATTTGTGGTGGCTAGAGTTTTTAAGGTATCAGTTATAGCCTCACATAATCGGAATACCGAAAAGAAAAGTAGTTTTTTTTTTTTTTTTTGATAAAGAGGTAGAAATATTATTGAAAAGAAGCCTGAGGAACATAAGGAGTTCATGTGAGGAGAGACAACCAGTCCTAGAACAACAACAAAATATACAACAAACATAATAACAAAATAACACAACAAAAAAACAACAGCACTAGGGGAAATCAACCAACGCCGGTGTCTGGGTGAGGTACAAAAACATCTAGCGCATGTTTGGCCAATCGATGAGCACACTGAACTTCCTGCCGATCAACTTTGGTGATTTTGCAAAAATTCAACCTCGCTATCTCCGTCCTCAGGTTCCGAATAAAAAAGGTGTCACGGTGGTGACACTCACTCCTGCTCCCTATCTGCATAACAACATTAAAACAATCAGTAAGAATAAAGATATTAGTGAAATCCTTAGATATGCACCATTTAACTGCTTGATAAATTGCTTGAATCTCTGTTTGGATAGGGCTGCAGCTATATATGGATAATGAGTGTTTGGCAATAAGGCTTCCATTGGGGAACTTAGCCGTGAATCCTATGCCACTCCAAGGGTTTCCTTGTTTCCAAGCTCCATCCACTCGAAGAACGCACGTTCTTGGAACAGATGAACCTTCCGGGCAATCCTTTAGAACAATGGAAGGATATTTGTCTGTGCTTTGGGCTATAGATTTGGAGTTTCAGAGCCAGTTGGCTACTCTTTGAAACCAAGCTGCATTATCTTTAGCCCTGCCTAGAACTGCATCACTAAGAAAGGGTTCATTTGCAAAGACCAGAGAGTTCCTGGATTTCTAGATGGCCCATAGAATTCCTGTGAAGGAGAAGAGCTTCTGTCTATGCTTGTGTAGCCAAATAATCCAATCAAGAAGCCAGTTGTTGAAGGGCAAACCACTATATGAAGTTTGAAAGTGTTGACGGAATTCAGATGCATTCCTGATAGAGCATGAAAGCTGGCATGAATAAAAAAGATGACTGAGTGATTTTTCTTCACGATCACATAGGGGGCAAGTAGGAGAGAGACCAACGATTCGAGCGGCCAGCTTTTTTTGGTAGGGAGAATATCCTTTAAACATTTCCAAAGGAAGACTTTTAAGTGCTCAGGTAGATCCAATTCCAAACCATGTTCCAGATATTGTAATCTTTATAGATCCAAACTGAGGGGGGATTTGAATCATTGTCGCCCCTTCGAGTGTCATATAAGCACCTGTAGCCCGGTATTGACCCGAAGGAGTTAGTGGCCAGATGTAGCAGTTAGGTTCAGAGCATTTCAGTAATATGATTGCCAGAATCTTGGGAATAAGGAAGGAAGGCATCAAATCATTGTTAGTTAGAAAAGTAGTTAAATAAAGCAGATGACGAACAATAAACTTTGTAGAGTTCGAAACCGTAAGATGCACGTAAATCCTACATAGTAAATACGTGGCACATACATTAGATGATTCTAAACACATTTTTGAAGCCAACAATCGTTTCATAAATATGTCAATCTGACAAAAGAAGCAAAAGGTAAATGAATTTGCAATAACGGGTGAAACTCTTGCTTTTGTCAATTTCAAGTTCCAAAATGGTTAGTGTACACCAAATGTCCACCATGTGGGACTCATTTCAGGGTCTCAATTAATGATTGGAGTCGTTCAATTTGTTTAGAAATATTATTTTATAGGTCCCTGTAAAAAATAGCTCATTCAAATATCGGTAAAGGCTTGATCAATTCATGCAAATTTTGTCCCTGCAAATTTAGAGGTTAAAATCGATCAAGCTCTAACGATATTCGAGTGAGTTGATTTTTACAAGAACTCTAAAGTCTTAAAAAAATATTTTAAACTAATTGAATAGCTGTAATCATTTATGTAGAACTCCAAAATGGGTCTCACATAAGCCGGTTTACATTTGGTGTTGCACCAAATAATGTACTCATAGTTTTTTTTTTATTTTTAAAAATGTCAAATAGACACATGGTCTTCAAATTCCATTAGTCATCTCCATAATTACATGTTTGAATGGAATGTCCTAATAAGTCAACTTACATCAACTATTAGGCCTGGTTTGGGTAAATTGCAAAAACTGGGTTTTTGGTTTTTTTAGTTTTGTCCTTATTAAAAAAAATTGCATTTGCTAGTTTTCGGTCGATTTTTTGTGGTTTCTTGGCTTGTCTCGACGAGAGGAATCTAAAAAGTATAAAATTATTAGCCAAACTTAAAGTTTTGTGAATAAAGACGAAAAATAATCCAAAAAATTGGTTTTTTGGATGTCACCTTCGTCTTTATTCACAAAACTTTAAGTTTGGCTAATAATTTTATACTTTTTAGATTTCTCTCGTTGAGACAAGCCAAGAAACCACAAAAAATCGACCGCAAGCTAACACATGCAAAAATTTCTTGAATAAGGACAAAACCCAAAAAAACCAACAAACCAATTTTTTCAAATTACTCAAACTAGGCCTAAAACCTCAAATAGAAAAGGCACAACCTTCGTTTTGGGAGGCCTATTTTTGTTTTTCATTTTCAATTTTTAGTTTTTTGCCTTTTTGGATTATTGTTATACTGTATTTTGAAAGTAGTAGAGTATTTAGAAGAAACATGCAGAATGCATTTTGCAACATGAGCATTATTTGAGAGATATGTACAGAATAAATTTTGTAGGTGTTTTTATTAACCAAAATGAGCAAAGTGGAAAATAAGAAGTTAAAAAACTCATCCTATCCTATTTTTCACTTATGTTTTCCAAATCACAAAAATTAGAACACATTTTGACAAAATGAGTTTTCTGTTTTCCAACCAAACAACCAAAATTTAAAAATGTGAAATTGAAAATGTGAAAAGTAGGTTCTCAAAGAAGAACGGGCCCTGTGATAAGGAACGAGAGACGCTTTAAGCTCCCAAAAAAAAATTACGGGGGCCCACTCCTTTTAGTACCCATTACCCAACCCAACAGGCAACAATGTTAACTTAACAAAAAAAAAAAATTAGAATCCCACGTTCGAAATTCGTCTTAGGGCCCTTTAATGTTGGGGCCGGTCCTAACAGCCCATTTGTCCATCTACTTGATATCGTAGTCCTTTATTTTTGGAGATCATAAACTAACCTACAAATGCCCCCACCTAACGATGGATGCAGCAGCAGCATGCCAGCACGTCTTTGTTTACTTCTTCTACCTAATGGCTCACAATAAAATCCGCAGTACAAGACTGTAACAACCATACTTTCCGAAAAGACCACTTTGCTAAAATTGCATTTCAAAAAACCCTTGCAAGTTGCAACACTAAAAAATGGGAATTAAAAATGGAATAATACGCTAATATAATAACACGCGTATCGCATCTGTATATTGTATTAATTTGCTCAAATTCAAGTATGTTTTGCGTTACAACAAAATTGAGAATTTGATGATAACTGATAGTGTGCTTTAAACAACAGGAAATGAATATTTAAAAAGCTCATTGCTACCTAATAAATTGCTAAAAAATAATTGAATTATTTCTGATTTTTTTTTAATTTTTAACTTATCATTTTGCGAATCAGACTATCATTTTAAAGCGAGACGAGGATTTGACTAATTTTGATAGGAAAATCAACTTTTAGGATATTATTTATAGCTATCACATGGTCGGAATACATACAAGAAAAGTAAAAAGATAAATAAAGCAAATGACGAATGAAATTGACTTTTGGGCCTATTGTAAATAGATTAACCAACACTAAAATGACTCCTCGAGATATTAAATTTTATAGAGTTCAAAACCGATAGATGCACATAAGTCTTATATATCATAAATACGTGACATACATTAAAATTATTAGTGACACATTTTTGTCTGAATCTGTAACGACGTTTTTGAAGCAAGAGTAGTATTTTTGAACTTCATAATATTCAAAGGGTCACCAACCAATGGTAGAAAATTTTGAGTCAAAACAGAACTCCGTGAATCAAACTCGCATATGTCAGCTAAATCTGTAGGTCATTTGGCAAAATAAACCACTTCAACCAAATCGACCCATCTCCATGGCGTTACTCCGCCGCTCCTCCACTCTCCTCCGCCCTCTCTCCACCGCCACAACCACCACCCCCTCTCTCCTCCGCCCCTTCTCCTCCGACACCACCCCTATCACCGTCGAGACCAGCATCCCCTTCACCGCCCACAACTGCGACCCACCCTCTCGCACCGTCGAGACGACAACTCAGGAACTCATGAAGTTCTTCCGAGACATGGCTTTGATGCGAAGGATGGAGATCGCGGCGGATTCGCTCTACAAGGCCAAGCTGATCCGCGGATTCTGCCACCTATACGACGGGCAGGAGGCGGTGGCGGTCGGGATGGAGGCGGCGATTACGAGGAAGGATTGTATTATTACGGCGTATAGGGATCATTGTTTGTTCCTTGGACGTGGTGGAACCCTAGTCGAGGCGTTTTCCGAGCTTATGGGACGACAGGTGATTCAATTTGTTATACTTCTACTCAAATTTGTGTATAAGTTTGAGTTAAATTTCATTTATTAAGAAGTATTCAAATGGGAAAAAAATAATCTAAGCGTAAATTTGAGTAAAAGCTTTAATTTAAGAGGCACAAAATGCCCTTCTAAAATTTGAGTAAGGATTTCTCCTTGATTTGAGTGAAAAATTGACAAAAGCTCTTTGTGATATAAGTTTGAGTCAAGGAGTGGAGAAGATTTTGATTCAAGGTGTTTTTACTCAAATTTTGAGTTTCAATGAAAGAGTAGATGGAGTTGCTCTTGTTCAGTTGCTTAATAAATTTGTTTGATTTCTGTCAATACATGATTTTAGCAAAAGAAAGAGTTACGTTTTCAATAACTAGGGTGTCTCCTAGGACCAACCGTCCACTAGCAGGAGTCCGAGTAAAGCCGGGACTATACTGTATGGACTGGCCCATGAGAGTTGATAGCACCAGGTTTCGGACCTTGGACCTTAAGAGGGAGCAAAACCTAACCTTGACCACAGGCCAACCAATAAGAAAGAGTGATGACTAATGATGTTTGATAGCAATTTTGAATGACCAGTTATTTGTTGTGCCGTGTATTTAGAGTTGTTAAAATGCGCATGAGAAAAGACCACTTAGCTAAAATAGCACCTCTGTAGAACTTCTTAAGGGCAATTTGAATATCCATTTAGAAAGCATTGGCAGCTGATTTTACCAAGCAGGTTAAACTTCTAATTTTACTTCTCGTTTTTTTCTTTTTACTAGATGAACGGAATATTATCAATAAATTTGGGGCCTCATCCCTCCATACAGTAGAGTTAAACGACAAAATAAACATATTTTGAAAACTTGGTATCCCTACCAATGTAACGACTAATTTTGGTGACTAATCCCACCATGCACTGGTGGCGACCCAATTAAAGCTGGGGCAAACCCCCATTTGGACTAACCCAACACAAGAAATGATAGCATGCAGGTGGGTATCAAACCCAGACCAAAGACTTCCACATGCTCCTAAAAGAGCATTTTTTACTAAGAATGTGTCACCTATGTAGCCGTAACCCGTTCAGCGAATGACACTATACTCAACCTTTCTATGCTTTATTTATCAATGCTTAAAAATAGTTGCACCAAACAAATAACTTATTTGAAGTCCTTCGAGCAAATAGTATAAATGTTCACAAGGTCAAAGGCTAATGTATCCTTATTTGTTGCTACTTTTTCATTGTGCTTCTTTTTAAATTGAGTCTACATAAATCATGTATATGTTGCATGGCTCATCAAGAAATTAAAAGATCGGTGGTCCTTGAGTTTTGGAGGTTAGATCCCCCTCAAAGTGATCTAGTTGGAGGTCTGATTGCCACAAAGTAATCTATTCCTCCCCCATTAATGGATTTTTCGTTTAATATCTGGAGTGATGCTCTCACCAGGGTGGGTGTTCAAAGGGCAAGGGTGGATCAATGCATTTCTACAAGAAGGAAGGTGGATTTTATGGAGGCCATGGGATTGTTGGGGCTCAGGTGCCCTTAGGTATTGGATTGGCCTTTGCTCAAAAATACTCGAAAGAAGATCATGTGACTTTTGCCTTGTATGGTGATGGCGCGGCAAATCAGGGGCAGTTGTTCGAGGCCCTTAACATGGCTGCGCTTTGGGATCTCCCGGCAATTCTTGTTTGCGAAAACAACCATTGTAAGACCATCTCCAACCCTTTATTCAAACATCTACTCAAGTTTGAATGTAATTAGTGGCCAAACTCGGCAGTGAAAATAGTTGGAGTGCAAGTTCTATTAAGCATTCTATGGGTTAACTCAAATCGAAGCATAAATTTGTGGAAAAAGATTCATCAACAGGAGAGTTGTACGTTTAGAAGATAAATTGCCTTCGAAAAATTTACTTATGGTTTCAGTCTTCCTTGATTTGAGTAAAGATTGGCATTTTATTCTGTTTGATTAGGTTTTAGTCAAGGGGTAGTGGGAGTTTTGAGGGTTTTTTTTTTTTTACTCAAATTTGAGCTTGGGTATAGATTTGAGTAGGGCCCTGATACTTTCGACGAGAGAGAGAGAGAGAGGAAGAAAACATATCTGGTATATTCAACATCTAACAATTACAAAGAAGAGAACAAGATAAATAGAGCCCTAAACTAAAAAGACTATACTACCCTTAACATAGAAAAAGATTACAAAAGGAACCCTAATATAAAAGGGAAAATACAAAGTAAAACCCTATACTTTATATACTTTCACACCCCCCCTCAAACTCATGATGCGAGCCCAGAGAGCATCGAAAGTTTGTCAAGGAGGAAACGAAAGCGAGCGGTGGTGTGCGTCTTGGTGAAGAAATCCGCCAACTGAAGAGAAGAGGAGACAAAAGGTAGAGAGATAGTGCCAGACTGAAGATGGTGGCGAACAAAATGACAGTCGATTTCAATATGCTTCGTGCGTTCATGAAAGACGGAATTATGAGCAATCTGAATGGCACTTTTGTTGTCACAAAAGAGTGGTGTGGGAGAAGAGAGAGTGAGACCCATATCGGATAACAACCAGCGGAGCCAAACAACTTCAGATGTAGCATGAGCCATGGCCCGATACTCAGCTTCGGCAGTAGAACGAGCAATAACGGATTGTTTCTTGCTCTTCCATGAGATAAGAGAACCCCCCAGAAAAACACAAAAGCCAGAGGTAGATTTCCGATCAGAGATATCACCGGCCCAATCAGCATCGGCATATGCCCGAAGAGACAAATCAGAAGTAGAAGAAGAGAGAAGTAAACACTGAAACATGGTGCAACGAACATAGCGAAGAATACGTAGCAGGGCAGCCCAATGAGTAGACCGAGGAGCACAAACAAACTGACTAACTATATGCACAGCGTAGGCAATGTCCGGCCGAGTGACAGTGAGGTACACAAGACAACCAACAAGTTCACGATACATGGTAGGATCAGAAAGAGGAACCCCATCTGAAGCAGAGAATTTTGCATGTAACTCAATGGGAGTATCAACCTTTTTGTCATCAGTAATTTGAGCTCGATGAAGAATGTCGGTCACATACTTAGTTTGAGTTAAGAGATAACCTTTTGGAGAAGAGGCAACCTCAATGCCAAGAAAATACCGAAGAGGACCCAAGTCTTTCATTTCAAATTGGTGAAATAAATGAATCTTCACTTCATCAATAGCCGCACAGTCGGAACCAGTGATAATCATGTCATCAACATAGAGCAATATAAGAACCAAACCATGAGGAGTGCGGCGAACAAAGAGTGCAGACTCATGCGTGCTTGGTTGAAACCCAATCTGAAGAACCACATCATGAAAACGAGCATACCAAGCACGAGGAGACTGTTTGAGGCCATAAAGAGCACGACGGAGACGACAAACAAGGCCGGTGGCATGTGAGAGCCCTGGAGGAGGGCGCATATAAACTTCCTCAGACAAATGACCATTGAGGAAGGCATTTTTAACATCCAACTGAAAGAGAGGCCAATGAAGTGTAGCAGCAACAGAAATTAAAAGGCGGACAGAAGTCATCTTTGCAACAGGAGCAAAAGTTTCCTCATAATCAATACCATATTCCTGAGAGAACCCCTTGGCAACTAAGCGGGCTTTGTACCGCTCCAATGAACCATCAGAATGAGTTTTAACTTTAAAAACCCATTTGCAACCAATGAGATTTTTACCATCGGGGAGAGGAACCAAGTCCCAAGTCTGAGTCCTATCAAGAGCAGTGAGCTCGTCATTCATGGCATGCACCCAGTTAGGATCATTACAAGCTTCTTTGTAGGAACGAGGTTCAAAGTAAGTATGGATGCGAGATAAGAAAGTGCAATATGAAGAAGAAAAACAAGTGTTAGTAAAACCAAGTCTTACCGGAGGGCGACGATCACGAGAAGGATACCGATGTGCAGGCGGATCAGAGTCATCAGAAGCAAATGAAGGACAGGGAGTTGGGCCAGTGCGACGAACATAATACTTGGGAAAGGGAGGAATGGGGTGGGAATCAGAAGAGGAAGATGGGAGATTAGGAACATCAGACACGTCAAGAGTACGAACATATTCTTCCTCAGAAACATCCAGAGGAAAAGGATCTATATGCACGAGATCCTCTTTGGCAATAGTGATGGGTTTGGATGGGAGAGAGAAGAAGGGTAAACGCTCAAGAAACGAAACATGCCGAGAAACATACAACTTTTTGGTCACGGGGTCATAGCAACGGTAGCCTTTTTGTTGAATCCCATACCCCAAGAAGACACATAAGACACTACGAGCACTAAGTTTAGTGCGGTCCTTCTTGGGAAGAAGGACGAAGCAAGTGGAGCCAAAGACACGAAGAAGGGAATAGTTGGGAACCTGACCATAGAGCCGTGCGTAAGGGGAAGAACCACAGAGAAGTGGAGTGGGCATCCGGTTAAGAAGGTACGCTGCAGTGAGCACAGCCTCTCCCCAGAATACGGCTGGCACAGAGGAGGAAAGAAGAAGAGACCGTGCAGTATTTAAAAGGTGACGATGTTTGCGTTCAGCACGCCCATTTTGAGCGGGAGTGTCGGTACAAGAAGATTGATGAATGGTGCCATGAGAAGCCAAGAATTCTGTAAACTCACCCAAAGAGTATTCTCCGCCTAAGTCAGAGCGAAGAACTTTGATTTCTGTTGAAAACTGAGTGTGAACCATGGAGTGAAAATTGCGATATGCTTGGTAAAAGTCTGATTTTCGTGTCAACAGATATACCCACGTAAACCTGCTATAATCATCAACAAATGAAACATAATATCGGGAACCACCTTTAGTAGCTATTGGAGAAGGACCCCATAAGTCTGTATGAACAAGTTGAAATGGGGAAGTGGACACAGATGTACTTCTATTGAAAGGTAAAGCAGACATTTTGGCAAGTTTACAACCACTGCATTCAGAAATGTCGCTGGCAGAAATGTTTCCCAAAACCCCAGACTTAAGCAAAAGATTCAAACGTTCGCTAGAAATGTGCCCTAATCGAGAATGCCAAAGATAAAAGGGAGAAGAGTTCTCATCTAAACAAAAGGACGACATAACAGTCATAGTAGACTCAATAGGAACATGTAAAGTCTCCAAAACATAGAGATCACCAACTCTACGCCCTGTCCCAATCTGCTTCTTGGACACACGATCCTGCACAACACAACCAGAAGAAGAAAACAAAACATCAAAGCCGGAATCAGATAATTGACTAATTGAGAGAAGACTAAGAGATAACTGGGGAACATAGAACACATTTGGTATAGAAAGGGAAGAAGATGGGGTTGGGATAATAGAACCTATCGAGACAACATGCATAGGAGAGCCATTTGCAGTGGAGATACTAATGGGAGAAACAGGAGAGACACAATGACTAAGTAATGACAATGTAGGGGTCATATGGTGGGAGCAACCAGAATCAAAGATCCATGTGGTAGGTAGAATACCTGTGGTATATGAACCATGCAAACCTGAGTGAGTGGTGGTCATGGCAGATGCTTGTAAAGGACCGCACTGAGTGATAGCCAGAAATGTACGAAACTGCTCATAGTTCTCAAAGGAGGGATACTGCTGTGTACTGTCAATAGCAGGAGCTGTAAAGGTAGTTGGAGGACGAGAATACTGTTGTGGCGCACTAGACCAATAAGAGTAGTTATGCCCATTCAAATGAACATTGATTGCTCTGTCTTCCTCCATCGACATAGTGTCAAATCAGATGTAGTATACAGAGAATAATAAAATTATACTCACAACCAGTACCAAGTAGAAAACCTTGTGAGACAAATCAACAGGCTTCGGTAACAAAAGGTCCAAAACAGTCACTACCTCAAACAGCGTCAACAGATACTAAAGATTGCAGATCACAGAGCGAAACACCTCGAAGACTCAAACCCAGTACTTTTTGGATGCAAACAGAGCTTCAATCGTAAACATATGTCTTCAAAGTGTCAAAAAGGCAGAATACGAGAGATTTAGGTCCAAAATACCTTAAAAACTTCAAAATACTGATTGGGTCGAGTACGGTTGTAGTCGCCGGTGGCTGGAAAGTGGGCTCCGATAGTCGGCGAGGGCAGACGAAGGGTCAACAGTGGTCAGCGAGTCCTGGGTGATTATTTCCAGTGGTTGAGAGAGAAAGATACCAAAGATTGAGAGGGATATATGTTGATGCTGCTGTAGAAGCAATGCGACGAACGAGAGAGAGAAGAGCGATCGACCTTGACTGGTCTTTTACTTGCTAAGGCTTAGATCAATCAACTGCTGAAGAGAAACGAAGGGATTGATCGACTGGTATTGCTGGATCTGAACAGTAACATGAACAGTGCGATGAACAGTAACGTGGAACAGTGCGATGAACAGTAATGTTGAACAGTGCACGATGATGCTACAGCTGCTGAGGTAAGATCAGAAGAAGGAGACACAGATGCTTTTTGCTGCTTCTGCTGCTACAAAGAGGAAGGAGATGCTACTGTAGACGAGAGATGGAGACAGAGGTCTACTGCTTTTGCTGTTTGCTGCTACCGATGTTGCTGTTTGCTGGGGAAGAGAGAGTACGGATGAAGAGAGACAGAGATGGACTTGCTACTGGAAGCTGCTGTTGACTGCTGCTACTGTGTGATGCTAAAGGGGAAAGAGAGATGCCAAGGAGAGAGAGAGATTCACTGGTTTACAGGACCCAGCAATGGTGGCTCTGATACCATGATACTTTCGACGAGAGAGAGAGAGAGAGGAAGAAAACATATCTGGTATATTCAACATCTAACAATTACAAAGAAGAGAACAAGATAAATAGAGCCCTAAACTAAAAAGACTATACTACCCTTAACATAGAAAAAGATTACAAAAGGAACCCTAATATAAAAGGGAAAATACAAAGTAAAACCCTATACTTTATATACTTTCACACATCTCCAATCCTTCGTCAAAAATTTCATCTCATTTCAGTAAGAAGTTAGGTTAAAGGCTTCATTTGCTTTTGAGTGTTGGAAGATTTGATGATAGCTTTGGTGTTGGTTTGATCTGATGAAATTGAAAAGTTTGCTTGTCCATGGATTTGGTACAACCATACGAGTTTGATGGAAAAGAGGAGCTCAAAATTTGCCCTCCGTTTCATCAAAGGTGTTTTTGATGACAGATTTGGCGAAAGGTTGAAGATGCTCTAATACTAGCAGGGTAATTTGACACCAAAATTTGTATTTGAGGAAAGTCTGGTGAAGGGTTGGACATGCTCTGGGAATTAGATATTTTGCACCAAATTCTGCGTCGTCTATTATATATACACTTCGGATTTGATTGATGTTGAAATGTTGTTGCAGATGGAATGGGAACAGCTGAATGGAGAGCTGCAAAGAGTCCTTCCTATTACAAAAGAGGGGATTACGTTCCTGGTTTGAAGGTGACATTGAATTTTATACGCTTTTGATTTAGGTGTTTGTTTTTTCCTCGACAGTTCTATTGATCTGTAGTTGCTATTTATATGAATATTAGTTCTTGTAGGTAGTATGTTATTGTGGCGGTATACAAATTGAAAACTTTTTTTTCCATCTAAATTTTTTTAATCATGTTTACAAGGGAATTCGAGGGGTAGATGTTTCAAAGTTCTCTGGTTGACAGCATTGAGTGCATATGTAATGCGAGATGTTAATTTATCTGAATCGAGTTCCGCATTGACAGCTTGTAGCATTTCGAATTGTTTGATATTGGCATACTGCCATAGTGGTTTTTTTGGGCAGTATTGAAGAACATATTTGTGTTAGTGAGAAAGTAACATTATTTTAGGAATAGAGGATAAAATGCGAGATGGCCCAATGCATCAGGTTGTTAGTACTATTTAAAGTTTGAATTCAATGAGGATGATAACATCCCCCCCCCCCCCCCCCCCCCCCCCCCCCCTTCTCTTGGTTGCCATTTTCTTCAGTCATAAACAACTATTAAGGCTGGATTTTATTATGAAAGGTTTTTTTAATTGATCTGACAATTTCTTTTCTTTTAATGTGGCCTTTGATTCTTAAAATAAATTTTCAATTGAATAGTTTTTACCTAGCAACTGCAAAAAGGCAGAGAGATCCAATGAACACTGCTGAAATTGTGTTCAGAAGATCTGGCGTAAGGCTTTCTTGTTGTGAACAAACATTTACTGTAGTAGATACTTCAAGTAGTTTAAACTTACTGGAGTGTCTTGTGGTTGAGTCTTTTCCCTCCATTTTCTGCCATCCGTGAATTCTGTTTCTAGGCAAATGAATAGTAGAAATTATTGTCATTCAACTGCCATGTATGAGCTGTTCTTTGTTGTTTTTTGCATATCACATAGTTTACATTCTGAAACAGGTTGATGGTATGGATGCCTTTGCTGTGAAACAAGCATGCAAGTTTGCCAAGGAACATGCTTTGAAGAATGGACCCCTGGTGAGAACATCTATCATGGTTATCTGTCATTCCCTATTTATTGCTCTATATTGGCAAAACGTTCGATAGAACCTGCATCTTGTATCTTCGCATTTAGACCCCATGAAAAACACAGTGTATATTGCAGTACAGAGGCTCCTGAGCAAAAGCGGTGGATGAAGAGATTTCTCCATCCCTATAGCTGGGAACTAAACTTGGTGTACTTTGTTGACCAAATAAATTTATTTTTCTGTTCCGTTGCCTTCTAATTTGCCCTAAGAAGCTAGTATACTTCTCAGGTAGCGTCTAACATGGATCTTAAGCATTGTAGCCTGTAAACAAAAAGGAGTTGAACATTTTGTGTGTAATGCTGTACAAATGGGACAAAAGTAGGTTATGGAAGAGATTTATGATCATAATTTTTTGCTGCTGTACTGCCTGTATTATGGTGGACATAGTTTCCCTGTGCCAATGCTTCATATTTTATTCCCCTATGTGACCCAAGTATTTCTGCTTGTTAATGTCGATTTGGCTAATTTCTTTTTGTTTTTGATTTCTGTGTTCAGATTCTTGAAATGGACACTTACAGGTACCATGGTCACTCTATGTCTGATCCTGGGAGCACCTACCGCACGCGTGACGAAATTAGTGGTGTGAGACAGGTGGATATGTATTCTCATTAACATTCTCTGTCTCTCTTAATGGAATTACTTGTTATTCGTAAGTGTTGGATGTATGAACTTTTTGGATGTGTAATTCATATGTCCAGGAGCGTGATCCAATTGAAAGAATTAGAAAGCTGGTTCTAGCTCATGACCTCGCCACTGAAAAGGAGCTAAAGGTATTTAATGACTAAAATTCATATATATGTAAAATATGAGAAATTCTATGAAACTCGGTTACAAAAGATTTTGTTATGAGCTTTACGTATTTTGATTTTTTGTCATGGAATCTTGGTTTAAGATTTTGGTCTGTGCTTGTGTACGTAAGAGCATCTGCACAATGAGGATTTTTGTCCTCATTCTATCTTATGTGTTTGTCTACGTCTTTGTAGGATATTGAGAAGGAAGTCAGAAAAGAGGTTGATGACGCCATTGCCCAAGCCAAGGTGATATACCTGTCTTGTTGTTAATCTTCATTCTTTAGTTGTTATAGCGAAACACCTTTGAAATTTAGCCTTTATTGTATTGCTGGTTATAGATTACATGTGTTTTCCCTGCAATTTCAGGAAAGCCCAATGCCAGAACCTTATGAACTCTTCACCAATGTGTATGTTAAAGACTTCGGACTCGAGGTAGACTTTTATTCCTGAATTTCTACTAATTATTTTAGCCTGAAATACAAGCCATTAGATAAACCAAACCTAAACAAACTAAGCCTTGTATTCCGCTCAATTGAGATTGGCGAAATGAATCATTTTTCTTCAATCTGCTCTATTAAGGGCTACACAATCAATTAAGTTTAAAGCAGAATGCAAAAACTGACGATCATTGTAATTGGACAAGTATCTTTAAGAGTCCAACCTCCCTTGGAAAAGTATGTTAAAGCGGAAAATTATTCAATGCCCTTGGGACACCACGTGGTGCCCCAAGCCGTTTTTAACCACACATTGTGCTGGGCCGGACAAAGTGCATGGACCCCAGCACAATGTGTGGTGGAAAAGGAGCCTTGGGCACAACATAGCGGTACTCCAGGGCACTGATTTATCTCTCATGTTAACCCATTGAATCGTGCACTACCACTTACACAAATGCGTTGCGATTGGATGGTGATATAGTGTATCGATTGATAACATAGAAAACTATGTCTTGGTCTTGGGTCCTTATAATGATTTCAATGGGTGGATCATATCAATTGGTTTTTGTTATTTGTTGCAGTCATTTGGACCAGATAGGAAAGAACTCAGAACTGTGCTTCCTTGAGAGGTAACCAGATGCCGACGCCTGGATCAGTTAGACATCAAAGAAACGAATATCGACGAATAAATGTATTGACAATTTATCCCCTCCATAACACCTGCAGCCTTTTTGTGGGTTTGGTATTGTTTTACTTCCCTGTTATTGGGTAGAAAATTTACCATCAACTGATGTATTCATTTTTTGGGTCACAGCTTTCATTTTTACCTGACCTTGGATGTGCTTATCAGGTTCCTCGGGTGTTTCTGAATCTTGTTATGTGTAAATTGATTTTTGGCTTGAATCTGCCATTGTTTTTCTCTCTTTTATGTTCTCATGCAATTTTTTGTGGCATTTTCTAACAGTTTTCAGTTTTGCAAATGTATAATTTTGAATGAAGTTTAGCATGTGAGCATCTCCTGTATATGTTCATATCAGATGCTAAAAAAATACTATAGTTTTTGGCATGTTTTAAATCAATAGTCTAATATGGCTACTTTTCCCATATGTTTCTTTGCACTACAAATTCTGAAAAGGAAGTATTGGCAGGCAGATAACCAGGGAATTGGAGTTGATTATCATGACTAGGGGCATTTTTAAGAATGGATTGTGAAACTTGCAACTCTCTCTTTTTTTTAGGTCATGGTTTTTTGGGCTTGGGACATTGTTTTGTAGGAACAGCCACCTTGCCATGCCTCTACATCCCCGAAAATTTTATGGCCACGTTGTATCAAAATATAAGGGTTGAACACTAAGCGTATCAATTTTGAGAAATTATTATTTGCTCCAAGAGCACCGCCATATTTTTTTGGAAGGTTTTTTTTTTTACCACGCTCTGTTCCTAGAGTACTAAATAATCTATAAAGGGGTTTAGGTCAAATTGGTGCCGCAAAAGCCATGTAATGGTCCTCTACAAAAACACAACTGTGTCTTGAGGAGTGGTAGGGTACACAATTTTTTTCCCCGAAAAGGTTTAAGAAAGAGAAATCAAAGGTGTCTTGAGGAGGAGTAGGATACAAAAAAAAATTTATTCTCGAAAAGGTGCAGAAGAGAAATCTAACGGTGTGTAAACATTTTCGGTGTCTCTTTCAAGCTACTCCTATTACCTTATCACGAAGCAAATCTTGGGCTTTGTTCGGTTTGGGTTTTGAGGGAGAGTTTTTTTGGTAATAACTAGAGAGAGAAGAAAATTTTATTAGAAATCATGCATAGTAAGTCTTGAGACCCAAACTGAACAAAGTGTTTACGCTGTTTCATCGGTTTCAGCTTTTGAGATTTTTTTTTTTTTTTTCTAAACTGCAGAAAATTATTCAGCTTTTGAGATAGGTCACCCAATTAAACTCGTGGGATCTGTTAGAAAAACAATAATTTAACAATTTAATTCGTGGGGCTCCACGCGTCCCTCCCAAGTCCCTATCCTCTCTCTCTCTCTCTTTCTCTCTCTCCTGTTCTACTTTCCTCAGTGGGCCTTCCTTCTACTCCATTTCTGCTTCCATGGCTGCTCTGTTCAAAAACTACAAGTAAGAAAATCTTTTACTATATTGTTTTTTGATTGCTGGGTTTTCTTTTCTTTCAAATTAATGTACTACATTTTGTTGAATCTCCACTAATTTGGGCAAGTAATGCTATCTATCAATCTCACTAAAAATGCCCACTTTTCTCTTTTCCATTCCTCCAAAAAGTTCATCCTTTTTTCCCCCCCTTTCTACACATCGTGTTAGAAGTACAAAAGATGACCTTTTTGAGTTGCTTATTTTACAATCAAATGCAACCTTTCTGTTTCTCCCTGTTCATCACACTTCTGTTTTGGGGTTTCCCTTTTACGAGTTTCCACATGACAAAGGGTTTTCCATAACTTTGGAAAAAAAAAAAAATTGTTTGGGTAATTTAAATTCGTGTAGCCACATAACTTTCTCACTTATTTCTTTTACGATTTTTTTTTTCAGAAAAAAAGATGTGTTCAAAATTGAAATGATCATGGGAAAGTGAAAACTGAAAAGATTTGCAGGAGTACAAGTTTGGGTTGGGATAGATGAGAAAAAGACATGGATTAAGGTTCTGGATTTTAAGAAGAGAAATAGAAATGTTCGCCACGTGTGGGTCCCACGTTCATGTAGTGCGTGTCTTGAGCAAATGCAAATTTTCAATACAAAAATGCAAATTTTCAATACAATAGTTATTTGTAACGTCCTTTTACACTACGTAGTTACGCCCACATACATAAAAACTCATCCCACGTGAGAGGGTATTACGAGTAACCAAATTATTTTTGACAATCGCATGGACTGGATGGCTAAGGATACATCAGCACATCTGCTGCTCATTAAAATTATGGCATTGCTACGATTACCGAACCCAACAATAGTTTTTACCCATGTTTAATCCACTTGTGGGCTCCACATAACATGTTCCAGAGCCCACGGATAGCATGGTCCATAGTGGACTGGAGACTTGACTGTGCCTGAAAATAGAGACAAAAATCCAAAACACAGCACATGCTCATAACTTTGTGTGACATCATTGTTTAATCTTCTTCTTGTCTTCACTGAGATCTGCTTGTTCTTGGTCCCTTATAAAGAGGTTGAGTGTATTCATGAGTTCCCCTTGCTTTTTACAGGTCTTAATGTTAAAACGTACTCCATTGTTATGGTAGCTTTTTGATAATTCAACCTTGAGATTGAGATTCATAGAGAATCAATGGGTGAATCAACTGCAACGGCACTGGCTGTTGAAAACAAGGTAAACCCATTTGTCCTTTGATCAATACTAATTAACCCAGGTGTAGAAATGTTCCCTTCTACTACAGATAGAGGTTATCTTCTTTGTTTTCAGATTTGTGTTTGGTTTGGTTTCCAATTTATTACTTATATAAAACAAAAAGAGTTTGGTTTCCAATTCATAGTTGCAAGATTTCCTTACTGTGTCTGTTATTGAGAGTTGCCAATCTGTTGATAGCATGAAAGTTTCCATGGGTTTTGGATTTTGTGTTGTATAAACAGGTAGGAGAGTCAGTTGCCTCCGGTGCCTCTCTGGAAGCATCAGTTTCGTTCGGTAAGTTTGAGAGTGATTCGCTTTCGTGGGAGAAATGGTCGTCTTTTTCGTCAAATAAGTACTTGGAAGAAGTTGAGAAGTTCTCAGCACCTGGATCTGTGGCTCAAAAGAAAGCTTACTTTGAAGCTCATTACAAGAAAATCGCTTCTCGGAAGGATGAAGCACCAGGGCAGGAAGAGAAGCAGTCGCGAATTAATCAGTTGATGACAAATGATGGAAATGGTGACGAAATTCAGTATAAAAACACCTCTGGAACTGACACTGAGGTCAATATAGTCAGTGATCAAAGCTCTGCTGAAGAATTTGAGCAAGTTAGTGATTCAATGGGTATCTTGAATATCAGCCCCTTTGATCAGTCCAATGACAGTGCCACAACCACGATAGATTGTCAAAACTCATTGGTTGATGGAGCAAAGGAGGAACATGATAGCATACCAGATAGCCTTGAATTGAGCAAACTGGAAGAGGCTATTGTAGTTCAAGAGGGCACTTGTATTAATGGATCTCAGGTGAATGTGGAACTGCCACCTGTTATGGTTCATGAGGAAACTAATCTGAATGGAGCTCAGGACCCCGTGCAATTTCGAACGCGATTGGAGGAGACAAGAAACAAATCAGGAATCAAAAAGGACAATGCAAATTTGGGAGCATCAATATTTTCTCAAAAGGTGAAGTTCGAAGTTTTCTAATCAGTTCGTGTTTGAAGTACAATTAGGACTGGAGAGATTTTTGATTTCTTGAAAGTTCTAATTTGGATTATTTTGGCATCTCACATTATATGATACTATCATGTTCAGATAAATGCCACCAGAAAGGAGAGGAATTTGGCCGGAACCATGAAGAAGCCAGCATCCCTTTTACCCAAAAGATCACCACCAACTTCCACCCCGAAAACAGCAAAATCAACACCAACCCCCACTGTAATGTCTGCTTCTCGGTCCATAGCTAAAGGGGATAGTGGTTTATCATTGCCAAGGAGCAAAAATCTTTCTGCAGGAGAGAGAAAGAAAATCATTCCTTCATCCCTGCACATGTCACTTAGTTTGAGTCCTGCAAACTACGAATCAACTCATCCCACCACGACTCGAAAGTCGCTTATTATGGAGAAAATGGGAGATAAAGACATTGTTAAACGGGCATTTAAGACATTTCAAAAAGATGTCAACCAAGTGAGATCTTCTGGTTATGAGATATCTTCCAGAGCAAAGGAGGTCAGTTATTCTGTGATAAATATTATTGCTCATATACATGTTATCTGTTTTCAAATATGTTGTTACATTGATGGCAATGAAGTTTGAATTGTTTTTCCCGTTTTGTGGATTTTGATCTCAACCTCAATGGGCAGGTGTCAACCGTTGGGACGGAACAAAAGTTCTCAACTTCATTGACTTCTCGAAAGGAGAATGAGGGGTAATTTGGAATCTTGTTTTCCTTATAGTGGAGTTGATAGCGTTTCTTTCCTGCTTTCCTGCACTTATGCTAAACTTCAATTATTAAACGGGGTTTGACCAACATAGTTACTGGGCAAGACTATGTTCATTTTAAGTGTAGAACTCCACAAACCCAGTACATACCTTCTATGAAATTTACCGAAACGCTTTAATTGCTCTGTCTGCATTCCTTGCCTTTTAATGGCCTTTTAGTGTTTTCCAAAGTCTGTTGGCGGCTTATCATTGGAGAATAATCTTTGTTTGTGTACCTATAGAATTAGATTTTGGTAAGAAATATTTCCTGCATTGTTTCCGATACGGTCACTATTGTTCATTATTTGGCAGTATGTAGTGATTAAACTGTAATTGCAAGTATCTAATTGCCTCAATGTTGAAACATGGTGCATATATGAAGGTTGTCATCACTGTTGTACTTGTGTTCATTTTATAGTGTCACTCAGACAATCTATTTCCATGAGTATACGTTTTAAAGTATTCTATGATTTGATCAAATTCCTTGAACTTTAACTAAAATTTGTTGTTTTCAGATTGAGGAAGGCAGCAGAGAAGATGGACGCTCCAAAAGGTCAATTGGGAAGAAGCTGGAATTCTCCCTTGGCAAGGTATAATGTTTGAGTCTGGTTTATTTTGAAGTTTCACATATCTGGTTGTTTATTAGAAAGATGCCTATGTTGTTTGCGGTTGATATGCAGTTCTTTCATCTAATTTTCTCTTGCAGCCTTAATGAGGTTGGTGAATTGCATCTGGGTTTGATATGGCATCCAAAGCTTCTTTCTTTCTGAGCCATATTTAAGAATTTAACCAAGCCGTTCCATTTTCACCCAGTATTCCAATCATGGAAATTACTCACTTCCTCACTTAAATGCAGTAAGATGCGTGGCCAAATGCCCACTTGAAATCATTGTCCTGTTTGGCCAAGGGCCGGGCCTTGTGGGTTTGTTCCTCTGGATTCGAAGCTCAAAGGTGCCTCCAAGATACAAATGTCATGCGTAGTTTATATAGCCATCCTAAACTTCATCTGCATCCCACCTTGCCTCTGATACCATGTATGCCTGCGGCCCAATCCCTACTTGGAAGAATTGTCTGGTTTGGCCCATCTCACGGTTTTGTCCCTAAACGTCCCAAACCCAAATGGTGCCTCCGAAATTGCAACATGTGGTCTCTTTGATACCCCAGAGAGGCCCACATTCTAAACCATAATTAGTTGCAAAACCTATTTTACAATTTGGTGCAAAACTGCAAATAAAATGTTCATAGAGCATGCTATCCAGATTCCAGAGCACTATTGCTAAATTATAAATGCACTTATTTTTTACGTAATGTATTCTGTATGTACTTATTAATTGACTAGCTAATTTGGAATTCCTATTAATTCTTCCCCCTGAAAACTCACTACCATTGATTTGCATAGATCAGGTCAGTTAAAGGGGCAAGTATGGACCAAAGAAAGGCAAAGCCTGCCCCATCTTCTATTGGCTTGATGAGTGATGGAAGAGCTGAAAAACAAAGAGAGGTAACATTTTGAAGATGAACTTGTTACTTCTGTTAACCACATGTGCGGGTTTATTTACGTTTTTCGGTTGTTACAGATCTCGAAGAAACTGGAGGAAAAATCATACGCCAAAGAAGTGGAAAAAACACGCCTTCATTTAAAGTCCAAGGTAAACTTTCAACTTCTTAGAATTTTGCCACTGATGTCTCATCGTACTCATAATATCATCAAGGATAATATCAAGCCTGCTTATTCAAGCACCTAGAGGCTATATTTTGTTTACATGTTGCATATCTAAACACCTTTTTGAACTTGACTTGGGAGAAAAAGCTCAGACAGAGCCTCAATTTCAAACCATTTGTTGTTTATCAAGGCCATGTGATGTCAAAGAATCTTTTTAGATAACAACAATCTTGGTAACCATAGGAACGGGCAATTGTCTCGTGTGTATTACTGGGGAAATGTATAGAAAACTATAGATATATTGCACCTAGCATGAGGACTCATCAGGAAAAAACACCGACTTTACTTTTCAATTTGGCAAGCCATATCCAGTTGTTGGAAATGTTCGGGCCAAACAAGATATATTTCCTTCACTCTTCTACTTTAGTTTTGAAACTATCTTTGTGCGACTATAAAGTGGAGGAACAGACCAGGTTGCGGTAGATCTCAGCTGCTACGAGCATGAGATTGCACTAGTCACATCAAAAGTCATATCCTCTTAGGGTCAGTTTGGTTTGCCGTGTTAACATTGGGTTGGATTACAAATACCCTTGGGAAACCATTTTCAGCGTTTGAATGCAACCTCTGTTGGATAATATATCCTACAAACTATGGGCTATACAATACCTTTGGAGATGTGTCATATCCCTCGTAATAAATCCAACAAACCATGTGTTATAAAAGTGATCTCCCTCGTTATCAATCCAGTTGGATTACTCATCTTATAGGATCATATAAGTCTGATGACCCGATAAACCAAGTATGGTCCTCAGTATGATTCTAATGAGGTGCACCGACTGTGGCCAATTGGGATCCGCTAATGCCTAATAGGGATTTGGTGACTCAGCTTGGAATGCTTTTGTTGGATTTAGAATGATATGCAGATTTCAGCAACAGTCCCGGGGAACTATGCTTTTTTTAGCATGTGCGAAAGAGCCATCTATCGACTAGTGGGTTCTGCCTAACTTTAGTTGGTATATGAATGTGAAAATTGTGTTGGACCATGTTGGAAAGGGTTGCCTAATTAGTTAGGTAGCCTAATTTGTTAGGTGGCCTAATTAGTTAGGTAGCCTAATTTGTTAGGTGGCCTAATTAGTTAGGTAGCCTAATTTGTTTCCTTAGTTGTCTTGTACATTGTCTATATATATTGTGCCTCCAAGTGAGAAGAATATATCAATCATATATCAATCAAATATCAATCCTATATGAATCCTATATCAATTACATATCATTAGAATGTTTCGACATGGTATCAGAGCGGGCATTGGATGATCCTAATGAACTCCACCCGTCTCCCTCCATCTCTGTCTCTTTCTTCTGATCTTAGCAAGCAGCATGAATCTCGCTCTCCCTGGCATCTGTCTCTCCTTCAGCATCGCAGCAGCAGCTGTACTGGAGCATCGCACTGTTCATCGCACTGTTCACCTTCCTCTTTGTAGCAGCAGCAGCAAACAGCATCATACAGCAGTAGCAACAAACCTTCTCCGGATGCCAGACCTTCGCATGGCTCCGGCGACCCTCGCCGGAGCTCCGTCAGTCTCCGGCGACCCTCACCGGAGCTCCGGTGACCTCCGAACAGCCCTATTTGATGGTGTAATCCTCAGATCTGAAAACCCCAGTCTGTTTTGGCACTCCTCTGCACTCCGGCAGCCTCGCCGGAGCTGTGTCAACCTCCGGCAGCCTCGCCGGAGCTCCATCAGCATCTCTCCTCTCTCCGTCGGTCTCAGCCAACCTTGATTGGCCTCTCCATCAGCATTATTATCTCTCTTGCAGCCAACCTTGATTGGCCTCTCCATCTCTTTGGACCTAGTATCAGCTATGGTCAGTCTGCATCGGTTCTTTTTTCCGTTGGAAATCTGAATCTGTTTCTCTTTATCTCGCCACGATATCGATTCGGCATTGGTTCTTTTTCCGTTGGAAATCTGAATCTGTTTCTCTTTATCTCGCCACGATATCGGTTCGGCATTGGTTCTTTTTCCGTTGGAAATATGAATCTGTTACTCTTTCTCTCGCCACGATATCGGTTCGGCATTGGTTCTTTTTCCGTTGGAAATTTGAATCTGTTTCTCTTTATCTCGCCACGATATCGGTTCGGCATTGGTTCTTTTTCCGTTGGAAATATGAATCTGTTACTCTTTCTCCCGCCACGATATCGGTTCGGCATTGGTTCTTTTTCCGTTGGAAATCTGAATCTGTTTCTCTTTATCTCGCCACGATATCGGTTCGGCATTGGTTCTTTTTCCGTTGGAAATATGAATCTGTTACTCTTTCTCCCGCCACGATATCGGTTCGGCATTGGTTCTTTTTCCGTTGGAAATCTGAATCTGTTTCTCTTTCTCTCGCCACGATATCGGTTCGGCATCGGTTCTTTTTCCGTTGGAAATATGAATCTGTTAGTCTTTCTCTCGGCCGACATCTGTTCGGCATTTGATCTACAGCCGTTATTTGTTCGGCATCGGCTCCTCTCATCTGCAGCCGTCTGGCATGGGTTCTCCTAATTTGCATCTGTTTTTGGTTTACTTGTAATGTTCTTTTATGTTATGAGGGTTTCCTAGGTCTTTATATTTAAGCACCAGTTCTTCTTGTAATCAATACAACTCCATTGACTCTATTTGTCGCAAGCTTGGAGTGTATGATGTATACGCTCCAGCTTGAGGGGGAGTGTTGGAAAGGGTTGCCTAATTAGTTAGGTAGCCTAATTTGTTAGGTGGCCTAATTAGTTAGGTAGCCTAATTTGTTAGGTGGCCTAATTAGTTAGGTAGCCTAATTTGTTTCCTTAGTTGTCTTGTACATTGTCTATATATATTGTGCCTCCAAGTGAGAAGAATATATCAATCATATATCAATCATATATCAATCCTATATGAATCCTATATCAATTACATATCATTAGAATGTTTCGACAGACCATTTTATAGACATGGATGTTTTTGGAAATTGGCAAAAACTGTCATGAGTGACTAAAAGTTTTGACGTGTTTGTGTGAAAAGATTTGAAAGATTTCAGACTACTGCTTTATACCTTCTTTGGAAAGATGGCTAAAGCAATACACTTTCATGGTATTTCAAAATTTTCCTTGGAGACTTGATAGAATTAGACACGGATACATAGGTCTTCATGTGTTTTTAATTTCCGTTAGTCATAAGAAAGGAAGACAGAGATCAAAAGATACATAGATACGGAGCTAGCAAACAATACGGCAATACCCATAGGATCAAAATGCTTCATGCCTGACCTTTTAATTGTCTTATTTCCTCTCTAACATGTGTGATTCTCTGACGCAGGAGGGAACCAAGAATTAACACCATCGTTGACCATAAATGCACGGACGAAGTATTTGCAGGAAATTTATCCAGGTTAAATGAAGTCATGATCAACTCTTCTTCTCTTCATCTGCAACTTGGGTTTGGGCACTAAAACAGTCTCTGGAGAAGAAACAAACAACCATCTTGTAATTGACCAACTCTTCTTCTCCGAATGGCATTGGATATGCAAAATACAGAAAAGGAAATGACTTTAAAATTTTATGTATTGGTAGACACTGGCCTAACTAGGAACTATGGGGAGATGAATTTGTGTAATTTTCATCTTGATTAATATATTTAGCTGTAGACTAGTTGGTCATTATTCATCTTTGTTTTGTTCTGTTTGGTAAGTAGTCATTATGCATCGATATGCATGTTATATATTTTCATGGTTTTGTCGGGCAACATGAGACTATTCTATATGATGGTTACCCCTTAAGTCGCATATCCATGTACGCGTACGTGAGCGAGAGCGCGTGTGCAATCGTAAAAACATATTTGAATCACATCTCAAACTACTAAAATCTCGATTTTCATAGTATGTATTTTATATTCATTTTTCAAGGCTAGTGTGGCAATATTTCTACAGGAGTAATTTTTTTTATATCTTTAAAAAAGTAAAAAGGTTCGACCAATTTTTGTGGAATAATATCTTCTAATTTAGACATCCAAACTAATGCAAGTGTTTGTCTTTATACTTCTACTAAATGCGAACAAGGTTTTTTTTTTTTTTTTTTTGAGAATAGAGAAAATTTGTAAATCACTGCATACAAGTAGACCTAAATGATGCGCACAAGTTATATTATCTGCATTTATTGTGGGTTAACGTTCACCTTCTTTTAATGAGGTGAACCAAATCAAATTCTCCCACCCTAGGTGATCGGAATTGTTCCTTTTATAGTAGTAATATGATTCTTTTAAAACGGACATGATTTGTCGACACTTTCTTTAAAGGGATTACATTGTGCAATTCGTCGATTGTGGGTACATGCCGACTCATTTTCATTATCGAAACAGTTCATCTTGCAATACTCAGGCTAGAACATGAGCCATGTAAAAAATCATGATAATTGAATTCTGATTTTCACCTTTCCAGAGTATAGTTATACTACATTAAAATGGGCTTGATCCCTAATCCATTTCATAAACACAAATGCTCTCCGGTCCGTAAAATGAAAACCTTAGAAAAAAAAAACTTTTTTATCATGAAAAAAATTCAAACTTTTTATGGTAAATTAATAAAAACCCATTGATTTTTAGTACTACCAGAAAAAAGTATGAATTTTTTTCAACTAAAACGGGCGAACAATCTCTTTGGGGCAGAACAGAATTCGTATGTTTCAGGAAATGGGCTTCTCTCCGGCCCAGTTCACTATCTTGGGCTCATTAGCTGGTTGGTCTCCCGGCTCAGTCCCGGACCCATATCCATTCAATTGTGCCCGAGCCCGACCCATATACCAATCTGAGAATCACCCCTTTTTTTTTTGGTGATCAAAGATTATCACGGCGGCTAATTTCTGTTGGCACAATGGAGTGTGCCGGAAAGGGTAGCAGAACCCGGTGCGTGGGCCCGCCCACCAGACGTTGTGGTCGTTGTGGAGCCGTTGCTTATTGCTCCGCCTCTCACCAGGTACTCTTGTTTGAAGTATGTATACAGATTGCACATACCGATTTGCCTGTGTTTAAAAGATGCGTATATATTGTATTAGTTTCTGATTTTATGAAGCAAAACCCAAGCTGCTTATTCTTTGGGGGAATCAAGCAAGACTCTTTTGGGTATTGTTCATAGTCAGGTTATCAGTTTGGAGGAACTAGAATGTGATGCAGACGTACAAGTCACTAACTAATCAATAAGAATACTCGTAGACCAATTCCAGCTGTTAGTGTTGAAAAAATAGTTGTAATAATGCTGTGCCGGCTTGGTGCATTTTGGAGAATATCAAATTGAGAACATTGGATTGAATCCGTATCATTTTTCGTTGCAGACCCTCTCATTTTTTGATGCAGATTAGTTGGTCTTATGTGATGTGACAGATTTGGCAAAGCCAAAGTTGTCATATTTTGCACCAAAGATGATTTCATCACTGCAATTTGGCTCACCGATGAACATCGATTTTGCCACAAAATCTGTCAAATTATGGCTTTGGCAGCCAGTATAATAGCGACAGGTGACTTGATTTAGTAGGCTCAAAATGGATTAGTACCCAAAAAAATGGCAACTACTATGTAGATGTGTTGATTTGTCAAAAAGTTTTAGTTGGGTTATCCCTTGGATTGTCTGGTGATTTGGTGATGGTCTTAAATTTAAGCTAGTGTATCTTTCTTTACAATTTGTTCCTAGGTTTCACATTGGAGTGTCCATAAGGAAGAGTGTGAAAGGTTGGAACAACAAATGCAACGCGCTGATGTGCTAAATGAATTTCCTTTTGCATTTTCTCGAGAAGCCACCGTTGAGGTAACAAATTATCTGATGGGTGTCTATGGTGGGTTCAATACTTTTCAATTGTGCATTTTAGCTGAGTTGATTGATGTGCTTATTTTGGTTGGTTCTTGTCAGGTGTGTGAAAAGCGGGAGACTCGGTGTTCATTCCTAGCAAGACAGGGTGTCCACCGTGTAGGAATGTGGATGTTTGAATGTTCTTGTAGACCATGTGTTGATTCATCAGATCGTCCAAGGTTTCTAACTTTAACATCGGTTAATGTGAACTGTAAAATAGGATTTTTGACACTAAGCTCTTGTTGATGTTTATGAATGTGGATGGTTATGCACCACATGCTTTTTTAAATAATCATGACATTAGTTTGAGCTCAAGAGTCCAGTGTAGGAGAAGTAATTACAGGTGGAGTAATGCTAGAGGCACTAACTAATGTACAAACTATTACACTAAATGTGTATGTGGCACTCTCTTAATGGATGACTCTAACCATGTATTCAATAATACATTAATGTGGTAGTGTCATGTGTATATTTAGTGTAATAGTTGGTGTATTAGTGCCTCTAGCATTCCTCATTACAGGTGTGGACCACTGTTGTCCTATTTATGGTTTGATACTTATCTTTGATCTATTCGCCAAGTTGCTTCTTTGTATACTAATATCTCTGGTACTTCGCAATAATCATGTAGAGTTGTTAAACTAGAAGCGTGTAATTAAATCCTTGGAATGCTATTACTATTGGTATATGCTACAATAATCATAGACCATGGTTGTTATTACCATTTGTATATGCTACGATAATGTAATACCTTGGGGTTATGTTTGACAGTAATGGATCCTATCTGGTTCTAGAATAGATCTTTGTATGTCAGCATTCAACTTACTTGCAAGTATGCTGTAGATGGTTATTCATTTACATAACTAGACTTAGGGGGAGGATTGAATTATTGAAGTTGCATATCTTTTATGTTTGTACGATGGCCTGAGTACTATGGATAACAACAAACTAACCAATGCTTTAGGGCGACTTTGAGAATTGTATCTCACAATAGCAAATGCAAGTTTATCTCATCAAATATTTCATTTTCTTGGTAGGCTGATTGAAAGTTGGAACCTTCCAAGTATTTCTTGCCCATGCAAAGGTATAATCTTTTGCTTTCAACTGTTTTGTTTTCCTCATGAAGCAACAACTGATGTTTCTCAAATTAAATTTATGTAAACATCAATGCACAGGTCCTTCATCTCCAACACCAAAGCATTTACGTAGTTGGAAGGAATACTATGAATGGAGGTGCATACAATTTTGTTCTCCTGTTGCTTTGCTTCTTCACTGGGTATGATATGTGTGTTGCGTGTTTTTCACTAGTTCTTAGTCAGGCAAGGTGGCAAGGTGTGAACACACCTATGTCTCCATTCCGGCCTCCGGGTTTATTTATAAGCTTGCTTTACATTTAATTGCATGGAATTGGATCATGAATGTGCATATGGTGGATTAACATGAAACTCACAGTAGCTTGTATGTAAGAATCTCCTTGTGGATTCCCAGAAATGTAAAAATCTCCTTTTGAATTTCCAGAAAATGTGGCACTCAATAATGTTCTATTTCCTGATATTGTCAATCTTAGGTAATTGCTAGTTATCTGATGTTATTGGTTCAAGGTTGGGAAGTGAATTTCTTAACTGCTGTCGTTTGTTTATTTTCCTTCCAGCCACTTATGTTGTATCAGGCCATTCAACTTGTCGCAGCAAGAAATTTGATCCCTGAATTCAGCAATGAGCTCTTCATACACTACCTTGGTATCCTGTTAACTTCAACTTACTATTCTTCAAACAATTCCAGTTTCTGAATTATCACTGTTCAGGTTGTTTACTGATGCTGTGGCTTATAGAATATACTATTCCTGCAAATTGCATCATCTAATTCCATCTCGTATTTCATTGACTATTGCAAGGGCTTGTTATTCGTGTGGACGTAATGAGCTGGTCATGTTTCTTGAATCAAATACTATCCTATTTTTTCAACATGCATATTAGTATTAGTAAGTAGGTACAAGGCATTTGTGACCGTGTACATCCAAACACAAAAGAGCAACACTCCGAAAGAAAAATCTGCTATACGAGAAATCCTCCCTTAAAAGTCTATATGGAGTCAAACAATTTGTCTAGAGAGGTTAAGAATGTGACTTGCAGAGTTTGAGCATTCAAACTTAACCCCATTAGCTCAGGAGACTGTTGTTTTCCTTCAAAGGCATAGAGTACTGAAATAAAATGCTGAGCTAAAATCTTAAGGGAAAGTGGCAACTCGTCTATTTATTTTTTTTTTCCCCTTTTATTTGCATAATCTTACTTCTTATGGTGGAAGTGACAAACAAAGCCAAACTGATAATTATGCATTACATAGCTGTATGGACTGTAAAGATGTTAACTACTGACTAATTAAACAAACATTTTCCTTTTTAGTTTTTAAACGGAGAGTACGTTGTCTTTAGGGTACTTATTACTTAATAATCTGCACCCCTGTAGTTTGGGTGGGTTTCATTTTGATCCCTAAAGTTGCTGTCGCGACATTGGGACCATATATTTCAATAGTTTGAATTAGGTTCAGATGTCAGCTCTCACTAACTATTTGGGCGGACGACACCGAAACACATGAATTTTACCTATGATCCACTTGAGCTCCAAAGGGGATCCTCCTAAGGTTCACATGGTAAAGAAAGCCTAGTTTGCACTAAATTGTGCATTTTTAGTCCAAGTCCCTTACTGGAGTTAACTGTTGGACCTAACTGAAACATTTGAGGAGAGTGGAGCTATTATGTAAGTTAAGGATCTTTGTCTCTACACTGCAGCATTATGTTACTCTTTGGGTGAGCAAGTAAAGCTCTCACAGGGAAAGGATATAATTATATAACTATTTAGATTAAGAGCCCTGATGTTTAATTTCTAAAATATATGTTGGTGGTACTGGTTTCGTCAGTTTGTTGCATCACTTAAGTCTCATATTTTGTTTCACTCTTGAAATCTAGTTTTTTGTTCCTTATCCTTTCATTTGCAAGTTAGTTGTCGTTTTTCAAGCTTTGTACAGTTATACTGATTGTCAGTTTTCCTTCATATCCCAAGGGCCTGATAAAGAGCTTGCTCAACTTTCTGTATTTGGGGAGTTGAATGCGCTTTTCCCTGGAGTACAAGTGCACATAGAGCTGGTCGGACCTGCAATTCCAGGGTGTAGGTCAGTTGCATACTGCTAAATTTTGATGTTTTCAGGTTATTACTGCTTGCCCTATGTGCCTATGTGGTAGTCAAGTGGGTTGGCTCTTTGTTGGAAGCCAATCCAAGTAGACCATGATGGCAGAGCAGTCCATCGGTAATGTAAAAAATATGGGCTTCTAATTATAGGATAAATGAAACTGACCTCCCCTGAGGTTTTGACAATGACAAAAACTTCCCCTCAGGTTTCTGAAATAACACTGACATCCCCTGTCAGTATTCTTGGCTAACTTCCATTAAAGGGTGTTATGTTTTCACCTTTCTACCCTTTCTCTTATTATTTGATATTCTTCCCTTATTTATGCTACCGAACTAGTCAAAATACACAATTCACAACTATCAGTTTTGGCACCAGTTTATCTTTCTCTTTTTACTATAGCTATCCTTCTGTTGGAGGTTGGGTGTTTTGGTCATGAATTTTTGACTTTTTAGTTAACAGGGGCATAAATGAGTAAAGAGATTATATGAGGGGTAAAATGGACACAAAATCAGATTTTGGTGCTGACCTCATCATTTTCCGTCTAATTCAGTAACGGTTGACTAACCACTGGGGGAATCTGTAAACAAAAATTAAACCTGAAGGGAGGATTGCTACTTTTGAAACCTAAAGGGAGGTTTCTGTTATTGTCAGGAACCTCAAGAGAGGTTAGTGTAATTTATAAATTATTAAGGTATCAATTCTTAATGATTCCCTTGTGATAAACTTACTGCTTACCTGATGCTTCAATTCTGGTCCAATTTAGAATGGTTCAGGACCTTCAGGTGCAAAATTTCTCTACGGTCGAATCGTGGCCATTCTACCTCATACTCCCCTTGGGCCTTGGGGTTTATCGTTTATCTGTTTCATCATCTTGATGAGCATTTAACCATTATATGGTCAGATGGAATGAAATATCTGCTTTATACGTGATATAAAGTGTTTTTAAGTAGTTATGCATCAGTATAATGAACTGCATTTATGTTATTTTATTAATCTCTTTGTTTTTTTCACTGAAGATATTACATCCATGTCTTTACTCTTTAGTCTTACCATGCCCTTACTTTGCATTGCTTGAGCTAGGGATGGTGAGAGGATTGATCTTCACAGTTACGCTCACTGCATTGAGACAAATTGCATTTGCAAATGTCAAAGTGAGAATCTAAAATTTCATGCAAGCAGTACAAGATCAGTGGTCAGATTAAGGCTTCATTCAGGTTATTATCATGAACGTTATGGAGATCTAGCAAAGGTTGTCTACCCGTAGGTTCCTTATATAAGAAAGTTTCAGCATTGTACTTCATGCTTCTTACGTAGAGCTTCAATGATGTCTATTACATGGACAGGAATCTTTGCCTCATTTAGTCATTGCTCCAAATGCTGGTGTTGCTGCTTTCATGAGCTGGTTACCAACAATAGTACGTCTTCGACTCCGTCACTTTGTGTGTGTGGGTGCGCGCGCGCACACACCCATATAAAAATCTGTGGGCCACCAGGATTCTAAGCTTAGTTTGGGGGGAAACTCACTCCTGTTCAAGTCTTACTTATCTCCTCTCTCTACTCTATTTCATGGCTTCCTCTCTTTTTTCCCCGCATCTTTTTTTCTCCACTCGTGTTCTTATGGGGAGAATTTCCAATTTTCCAAATGAAAGTAACACACTTTGTATATCTCTATGGTGAGTAACTATTTAAAGAAGCAATATGAAAATTTTGGGGGACAAAAAACGTAGATCTGTTTTAGAGAAGAAGAGTAAGGAGGTAAGATAGTAAGGAATAGAGTGAAGACTTCCAGCTGTTCATCATGTGCATTTTAGGTTTAGGTGGTCCTTCCGAATCATAAGCCTAGTAGTCCAGCAAATCTCCAAGCCCTTGACTCAAGTGATTTTAAATAAAAGGTAATATGTCAAATAGAAGGAAATTGGGGAAACCATGTGGGAAGATATCATTTGTATAAGTTCTAGTCAGAGCCGGTTTTAAACCAAATTGGAAAACAGATATGAAAATGCAATTTCCAGAAAACTGAGGGGGTCAGTTCACGTCCCCTTGTCCGTAGCTAGCTCTTCAACCGTCATACTAGGATGGTCTCTGTGCATGCTCTTGCACAAGCTTTATTTCGGCTATCGTTTTTTCTTTTCTGGGCTTTTTTTTTTATGTAGATTCCACTAGCTAAGGTTCACTTGTGCCCTTCAGGAGCTGATAAAGGCGATGAATGTCCCAGCAGTTTTTTCAGATTACTGTGAAGAAGCTGCCCATCTGGCTGCACGTTGCATCAGCACCGTAACCAACCTTCCTCCATCGATCCCTGTACGTTGCCTTTCTGAAAGACTTAACAGAAAGAAGTAAAGAACACAAACATGGATGGGACTGACATTGATTTCTATTCAGGTTCAGCTAAATCCATTCAGGCAGCCGTTGGTGGTGGAGGACAGTGCTTTGTTTCTTCCTTGCTACTCAAATTGCTTTCTCTTTGGGATGTGAACTGGCATAGCCCAAGAGTTCTAATTTATCTAACTGTAAGATTTCTTTTTCTTTTTTGACAAGTATATCTAACTGAAGATTTCAAGGTTTCTTGAATTAACAGAGCACATAACTAGGAAACACAGCTGTGGGAGAGTTTAGATGCATTATGCTGATTTTGGGCACCAAAGTTCGTGGAACTTCGTCGGGGGATTCTACCGTGTATGGTTCTATCCTGCTGAGTAAGACGGAGGCTGTGTTTGTATCATGAATTTATGGCGGGATACCTAGAAAGAGAAGAAATGAAAAAGATTTGTGAAAGCTGATTTTGTCTCTCTTCTTCCTTTGGTTTTCTTTTTCCTTTGGTGCAAATTCTCCACATATCTGTATATCCATCTTTGTTGGTATCTTTTGTTTCACTTAATCTTGTTACTTTGAGTGAGATTTGGTGAAGATTTATGGTCCTTTTTTCCTACTCTGTTTTCACAATCTAAATGGCATGTTAGCCTAACTTACTTTGAGAATTCATTTGTTTTTACAAAATTGATACTAGTAGTAGATTAGTAGTAGAAAGATATTTAATTTCATATTATATCTAATCTAATTAGACTAATAATAGAGGGATTATATCTCTCGTAGCATTGCATATTACACCCTGTGGGATTATATATTCGATGACATTCAAATCGGATGGAAACAAATTTAAAACATGCAAGGTATATGATCCAATTCGATGCTCGTATCCATGTCAACAAACATGCAATATGATAAATAATTTTTCGTTTCTTAAAAAAAAAAAAACTATTTTATTTATTTTTCTGGTAAAATTAGGAAACTAATACACCACTTTTTCCCTCCCAAGAGTTCCACCTCGGAAATGAACAACGATTAAAGAATCTCATCCAGGAAAATTGAGCTATGGGGAGGGAACCGGAGATGTTACTAAAAGATAAGAACAATTCTACGCGCACACCACATACACGCACACCAAATGCACACCAGCACGTCCCGATCGTCCATTTCAGGAATCAATGGTCCGGATTTTAAATAAATTCTTACCGGTAAGAGTTAATTCTTAACGGTAAGAATTCATTTCAAATCTGAAACGTCGAAAAAAGCTTTTGGACGGACGGGATGTGCTGGTGTGCATGTGATGTACGCGTCCTGGTGTACGCAAATCATTTTTGAAAAGATAAGGACTCAAATATTCAAAACTTGTAGAATAAATTGAATAAGGAAAATAAACTTGGGTCAAACAAAATATCAAAGAATGGTCACCATGTAACGCCCCGCATTTTTGGGAAAAGCGTTATGGATTATTATTACAATTTAAAGTCGGTCTAAACAGTAATAATAATAACCAAAAATACATATAGATGATCTATCCTTCACAGATTACAAAAAGGTCGACTGGGTGCACTCTATGACTCCGCAAATCTCTCCGCCTGGTGGATCTCCATCTCGGCAGCTCCTCCGGTTCCGTGTTCTCCGTAGAGGTCCAACCGTCCAACGTGATAATCTAGCATAATACGTCAGAGTCGCGAAGCAACATCGTGGTATTATGCCAGGGCGAAACCGTGAGCGAGGACGCTCAATAGATACCCTACCCCAACTTTAAACTAGCAATTCTAGAACAATAAAGTTGGCAGGTAAATAGTTGAAAATCATTTATCAAAACAGTAAGTTCATGCGTGTCAATGCATCAGTATCACATCCAAATCAGAGTGCAGCTTTAATAAAATTAGTATCCCATTTCTTTTCAAATCAGAGTGCAGCTTTAATAAAATCAATATCTCATATCATTTTCTCATAACAGCATTCTTCTTCAAATTTCAACCATGTCAACATCTCACATCTCTCGAAAGTTACTGGCCCGTTCTACAACCCCGTTCTAACGGTCACCAACCTTTCCGTTCGAAGGTTCGGCCACCCATATACTGACTCCTGCAGTATGAGTTCCGCTATCTCCGCGTCACACACGACATAGTCCCGGCTACCCATATCACTGAATCCCCACCAGTCTGTTTATGAGGTCCGCTTGCTATGTGTTGTACTGAGTAAGTTCTAACCGTCAAATTCGCCCGCGGAATTTGAGGAGAAACTATAAACAGCACTACCGTATAGTTCCATTGAGCTTTGGCCACCAGTTCACCCCGGGGAACTGAGGCGGGACTCCAATGGCAATATTGTCTAAATTTTAGTTACAGCATCATTTTCATTCTCATCTCTATCTCTTCCATTTAAAAACAATCGATCACTTTCTTGAAAAATGTGTTGTGTCGTACCGTCTCGGAAAAATATGCACATGCCATATTACATAAAAATCTTCCGTTTAGAAATTGTTTCACGATAAACTTTTCGTTCAAAAACATTTCACGATAACCGTGTTACTTTAAAGACAAAAAAATTCTTTCTTCCGGAAATTTAAATCAAAACATAAGGATTAATTCTCGTTCTTAGCTTTGCTGGCGTGTTTTAAGATTCGTACGTCAAATTGCCACTTGGTTTGGCTAAACCAAGAAAGTACCCTACTAGAAAACTCTAGTAGTTGAATCCGTTTGGCGTGTTTTAAGATTCGTTCGTCGAATCGCCACTTGGTTTGGGCTAAACCAAGAAAAAGCCTGACTAGACACGCTAGTCATAGATTCTATTTGTTAGTCTGAATAGATTAAGAATATTTATTCAATAATCCCGGAAAATCTCATTTCATTTAAAAGGCTCTTTTCTTCAGAAAATCGGTCGGGCATTATAACTGCGTAAATTTGAAAAGTCGATTTTCATTCGGGCATTATAACTGGGTAATTTAGTTTTCCAAAAGTCCATCAATCATTACAACGGTGCATTTTGATAGTCAATTTTAAATCGTGCATAGTAACGACTAAGTGTGATTTTCAAAGTCTAATTATTTATAAAATCACTAATCACCAACATAATCACTTTTAATCATATTTAGGCATGTTTAAGAAAAATAATAACATCATTAATATGAACTAGTAAATACTAATCTAAAGTTAAGATAAAGTATCTACCTTAATTCCGATGATTAGTCGGAAGCCGATAAGCTAGTTGAATTCCGGCGGCGTAACGACTAGTCGACCTTTGCTCGAATGCTTTCTTTCTAACTTATTCTACCTTTCTAAGATCTAGGGGTGGTCGAGGGTGGTGGAGTGTAGTGGTTTAGGATGAGTTTCAAGAAGAACACTCAAGAACTCACTCAAGAACACTAGAAAGCACAAAGTGGAGAAGTTGGAAGGTTTTGGTGTGAGAAATGAAGCAAGGTGAGTGAGCTATTTATAGTGAAGCAATGAGGCTCACCTCCCCCAAAAATAATCAGCCATATACCTTCCCCACAAGTGTCCAAACAACCTTTTGCAAAAGAAAAATTTAGGTTTAAAGACTAGTTTTAGGTTATGAATAATTTCCCACTAAATCAAAGGCTAAACTTAGGTTATGAGTAAATTCCCACTAAATCAAAGGCTAGTTTTAGGTTATGAGTAAATTCCCACTAAATCAAAGGCTAGTTTTAATAAAACAAAATAGGAGTTGGGGATTTAGTAAAGCTTCCGGACGCAGTGTAGTGAAATACTCGGTGTGCACGCGTTCATTTACGGTGCGAAAAGTATAAATAAACAGATTAAATCTAATTCGTTTATTCTAACCAAACTAAATTATAAGCTATACTTATTTAAAAATAAAACCGCATTAATAAATCGAAATTTTTATTTACGAAATTTCGGATTATTACACACCATATATGTGCAGGAATATTCTATAAAGATGTCAACCAGATGAGGTGGAACCCAGGCTGTTTTTTATCGCATCACGTCTGAAGATTGTATGCTAGGGATTTTTGTTCCTCACCCGGACACCCGTGATGGAAGCTAATATTAGTGTTCTGTTTGTTTCAGTGTTTCTATTTGTATTGCTTGTATTGTGTTGGTTATGTTTGTAGTCTTGCAGCTTGTGGATACTCGCATGCTATTTGCCTCAAGTTATGTTTAATGAAATTTCTCTCTTTCATCAATAAAATAAAATTGGTCTAAAGGCCAAGTTTGAGGCTTTAAAGAGTGTTTAGTCCAACCTAGCTTATTTTAATGCTTTTAATACATTGATGTGAAATTTTTGAGGGTTCAAGGACAACACTAGACAAAATCCTTAATGATAAAAAAATAAAAATCAGAAATGATACATACCCACACACATTTTACCCACAAATTACCCAAACACATACACAAGTGTGTGGGCTCCACACACACTGCAGTGTGTGTGGAGTTTTTTTTCAAAAATGACACATACCGCGGAAATTTTACCCACAAATTACCCAAACACATACACAAGTGTGTGGGCTCCACACACACTGCAGTGCCAAAAAACAAAGGCTGGCCGTTGCTCGTGACTTTTCCCCTATTCTACTGACAGAATTACCCTTGAAAGGGAAGTCGCTGCATCACGTTTCCTTTTTCTTAGCTAATGCCCGCCACTCTCTCTCTCTCTCTCTCGTGGGTCTTGAGTGGGACTAAATTAATTTTGGAATTGGGTTCAATTTTGAGGTTCAACTTTAAGGGAATTAGGCTCTTTTGGGTAAGTTATAGTGGGTTTAGGCATTTTGGGCGTAGGCACTTAGGGTGCACTTTCCAATTATAGGGTTTTAGTTGTTTAGGCACTTTCACAGGGTACCCTAACGTTTTAGGCACTTTCATGGGGTACCCTAGTGTTTTAGGCACTTTCATAAGTACCCTAGGGTTCTAAGCACTTTCATTAGGTTTAGGGGTTTAGACATTTTCATAGGGTTTGGAGGGTTTAGGCATTTTTGAAATGTGTAGGTAATTTGTCCTCTTGGCATTAAAAAATTAATTTGTGTCCCATTTCCATGATTAACTCCTATATTATGTCCATATCGAAAAAAAACCCAAAATTTGTTACCAAAACACATCAAGGTCGGTGACTCCGTTTATGTAGTAAGGATTCGTGCTTCCACCCTTGAAGATGCAGGTTCAATCCCCACCAGTGTCCTCTTCTAAGGAGTATCTCTCTCCATCCCAAAAAGTTTTGGCTTATTTCTAAATTTTCAAATTTTATGTACAATACACAATGTTACTCAAAACTTATAAATTTTCAAGTTTAGCTTTCATTAGTTGACTCTAATAAAATAGGAGTTAACCAAGTTTTGAATTTAAATTATTTTCTGAAAAGCGAAAAATCTTGTCTCCATTGTAATTAGAGAAAATTAGAGAAAATTTTAAAACGCAGTTTAAACTTTAAAATTTTCAATTATTCTTTTTTTGGTCCCATTGTTTTGATTGCTAAAAGCATCTCAAGGGCATAAATGGAATTTACCCATTTTCCTTTGTTGAAAATTTTAAATTGGTCCTATATTTTGGGACAGTCAAAAAATAAAAATAGGCCAAACTTTTTGGGACGGAAGGAGTAATTTTTTTGTCCCTGACAAGCCTTTTTAAGTACTTGAAGTTGACGATGCTTAAACTAGCCAAAAAATAAAAATTTCTTCTAATCAGCATTGAACCCAAAGTCCACCAAGACCCGTAGATCTGTTGTCCCGAAAATCCTGTCCCAACTCTGTGTCTCGTCCATCTGATCAATCAACGAATCAGATTTGTAGATGAACATGTTTGGCTCAAATTTGTTTGGGGTGAGATGAAATCCAAACCGTTGATTGCTTGGATGGACGGCTCGGATGGACGGGACAGGAAATTCGGGACAGTGGATCCGCTCTCTAGGATTGATTGATACATGCACACGTTGTAGATCTCCATGCACATGAGGTTCAGGTTCAGTTCGTTTATTAAACTATTTATTAAACGAGCCTAAAATTGAGATTCAGGTTCAAGTTCAAGTCATTTTGTATCTAGATCGAACTCGGACGAGCCTTTGCCAAGTCGAGCCTCGAATAATTCACGAACAACTCAGTTCATTTACAGCCCTAAGCGCAAAGATGCTTTGCCATGACACTTTAATGTTTAGGCACTTTATAGTGATTTTTTCTTCATCCAAACAAGACACTTAGAAGTTTCATAAGTGTGCCCAAAAATCAAGCAAAACGACTTAGTTTTGCAGCACAACAACCCCAAATGGATGTGCTCCGCATTGATCCTTAGGGAGACACCATCCCGTTTTGGGACATCAAAAAGTAAAGTCAACATATTTTCCATTAAACCAGACAGTAGATGTCTGAACTTTAAGCCCATTTAAATGCTACTCCCTCCGTCCAATTTTAAGTGTGTTACTTCGTAAATTCAACTTATTAAAAAAAATCATCATTACACTTTTCACATCAATTTTTACCACAACATTTCAAAATTACCCTTCACTTTTAACTTTTTACCCACTAACTTTTCGAAAGGGAAAAGTAATAATTGTATAACCTTTTACCCATTAATTTTTCAAAAAAACGCTTATTAAGGGACAACCGAAAATGGAATAGTCGACAATAAAAAAGGGAGGGAGGGGGTAAAATCTAGTAGGTTCATTTTCTCAAAGAATAATATGTGCATATGTACAACACTACTGCTAAATTTAACTCCCGATGATCTGGTCCTGGTCCTGATCCCAAGGATTATGGTATATAACATCAGGAAGAAAAATACTACAGACATTACCAGGAAAGAAAAAACACAGGCAAAGCTTAAACCTAGCCATACAAAATTGCCAAGCACAAAAAATAATGGTGTATCACTATATAAGAGTTATCCTTCTTTCACCTTCTTTGCAGGTGATTGGGACATCGAACTTTAGCCAGATCCTCCAGCAGCAGCAGCCTTTTCGTCCTCCCCTTGCTCTTCTTTTGAAAACTCTTCAATTAGTTCTCGCTGTCTCGGGCTCAAGTTTCTGCAACAAAAATACCGCATGAAGGATCAAGCTTTGTACCTACACTTTATTAGGCACAGAGAGCAACTTCTACATGTCCGGTAAAAGACGAGGAACAAAATTACAGACGGGAAAATTGCTGGTTTTCACGCAGAAGGTGACCCGCCTTTTATGTAGTCACGGCTCTTATATATGATACGGTCAGTACTCATAAGGTTCCAGTAAAAGGGCAGTGCATTAGACATGAACCATACTAACAAGAAAATGAGGTAAGAGAACGGGAACATACGCTGGAATGCTGACATTAAAGTGCACATATTGATCCCCAAAAGAGTAAGAATTCCTCGTTTTAATCCCTGTAACAAAAAAAAAAAAAAAGAAGACAGTAATGAGTAAAATTTCGCCGTTGGAAAATGGGAAATAAAAATTGAAACTACAGAATATTGGGCAATCAAATACTTAAAACCAATATAACAGAGAAGGTAAAACAAAAAACAGAGAAAACTAAAATTCATATAGAGGATACTCCATAACAAAATATACAAGATGTTACAAGACGTACACCAAGTAGTAGGCAGGGGCAGATAGAGGGGGTGCTCGGTCCCTTGCACAACTCCAAACACCCCCAACAATTATACTTGTTTCTGATGCTACTATAGAAAAGTTATAATGGAATAGGCCCAGAAAGTTCATTGGATGGAAACAAAAATCACTAAAACTCCTACATTTACGGGAAAAATATCCCCACAATTCCGTGTCATCAACCATTATTTGTTTGCATGATAACTATTAAAGAGCGGCTATGTCGTACACACAATTTTCTCTTTCCCCAAACCTAACAGGTAGCACCATAGCAGTGTACACTCATACAAAAATATTTTTGTAATCAACGTGAAAATATGTGCTTCGGACCTCGCAAAGTATAAATACAACGTCCGCAACAGAATAACCAATGGCCGATACATCCCCAAATTTCACCAATGTTGACCTTTGTGGGACAAAAAAGGAATAAAAAATAAAAAAACCTTAAAGCTCAGGAGAACAGGAATTCCCATTATGTATTTGGAACCCTAGACCATCGACATTGACAATTAGCTTTAGTTTTGACTACAACGACTAGCATGTATAACTTACTGCAATCTAAATAGGTAGATGACAGCCCTGAACTTACGAGAAATATATGGGAATATGAACTCCAAAAAAATTGGATACAACGAAAGTAATATATACCTATTACACTATGGAAAAAGTCTCTACTCTTCAGTAGACAAGTGTACTCATTTTCTTAAAGGCTATATGCCCAGGTTGATGGGATTCAAGACCCTCAGCATGCAGCAACATTATTCTTTTCCCTTCTAATAAAAGTAAAGGAACCAAAAAATATTTGTATTCAGATCCGGATGGGGTACGGCTCAGACTACACCCACAAATTGAGGAATGAAATCAGCCTTGACCCAATTATTTCCTTGGAGAGGCAGATTCCAGTAACTCAAACCCCGCACTAGGACGCTAGGAGCATATAGTACTGGCCTTCACTCCAAGTCACACCTGTGAATTTATTAGTTTTTTTCATTTTTCTAGTTTGCTTGATCATTTCAGATACTAAACAAGGGAAGAAGCTGTGGGTGGCTAATTTTCCATCCAATTATGAAGACTTCCAAGATTTTTCTTCTTCTCCTCCTGTCTCTAGATATAGAAAAACCTATAGTTCCTCTAAGCGTAAATATTTACAATTTAAATTGTATAGATTATCTACAAGTCAGCACAAACCAGGTTATTCTGATCGTGCTACAGGAATCAATGATAAACAGCAAATCAATGAACCAAAACTTTAACTGCTGAAAATAAACAGGTAATTCTGATCCTGCTCAAGGAATCAATGATAAACAGCAAATCAGCAGAAAACAGGTTATTCTGAATTTCTGATCCTGCTCAAGGAATCAATGATAAACAGCAAATCAATGAACAAATTTTTTAACTGTGTCCCTGAAAAAAGAAATTTGTAACTTAATAATCTTATCTTACCAGCTAGAATGTCACTGTATGAGGGACAGACTAAGAGAGAAGGAAATCAGAAGAGAGAAAGGATAGCATTATAGCAACAAAGAAAGTGGAGGGAAAATTGACGAGAGAAACAGAGAGTGACAAAGCAAAGGAAGCAAAAATGTCCTCCTTTATCTTTACGTGAAAAGGATAACAAGAGGCGAGTGCTCAACAGTGACGGTACATCGACCCAGGCAGACTGCAACAATACGACACTAGCAAAACCGAACCCCTAACCAAGACAGGCCTTTCTCTATGCATCTAACAGAACGAACAAGTAAGATTAATTCAGATAAAATCGCTGACAGTGTATCCTTTCGCATGTCAGTTTTACCTTTTCTCTTCAAAACCACCTTCTGACCAGGTTGGGTGCCAGGGCGGACCTGCAAACCATAAACAGACAATATTTTAATTTTAACCCTTTGAGAGAACAACAATATGCAGTAAAAACACACAAAATTCTGGATATTAGGTCAATAATTCAACAATGCACACATTAAACGAACAAACCTTAAGAACAACATCTCCTGTTAGAGTTGGGACCTGGACGGTTCCTCCTAAAATTGCCTGCAGAAAGCAAATCAAGAATGTCTATTAAGGAAACTTGAATAGTTCAGTAGACAAGGAAGGAACCTGCAAAACTGACACTAGGACTTGAGCAAAAGCCATGAAATAATTACTTCTGCGTAACTTTGTTGATGAAGCACAGGTACACAATTTGGGTACAGTATGGGTGTGGGTACGATTTGGGTCTCTCTCTCTCTCGGTTCGTTTACAGCGTACCCAGTATGTATTTTACTGTACCAGGGCCGTACCTGTACTGTGCCCGTATCGGGTATGCCTCTGTTTCCAGCATACCCGTGCCCCGTGCTTCGTAGACCTTTGTTCAGGATATTGACAATGATTATTCCCAGCTTTGAGGAATAATATTAATCTAAACAAGAAGAGACTAAAGGCCTAGAAGTCCATAAGATTATCTTAGGATTGGAGTGCAAGTTATTCTTCTGAAATATGTAATGTGGCTCATGTGTTTCTTAAGCGATGGGCACTCGTGTCCGCATAGTGGCTGAAGCGTCTCTGATTCTGACAATGAGAAATAAGATGACACGTTTAGACCTACACAGTTACAGGGACAATCCAACTGTTTGGAAATGACAGTGCTTCTTAGCCTTGGTGTTTTGTGCAACCAACCACCGGACTAGGAAGGCATGGCACTACATGTGCTTGCCACCGTAACACCCATGTTTTACAACATCAACCAAGTGAATGTGGTATACTGACCCACGACTATTTCATTTACAACACAATAGAGTTCAATTAATCAAAAAATGCTTAAAAGCAAAATATGCCAACTTATTCTACGAATTTTTTGCATCCAACGCAGCATATCCATGGCAACCCACCAGCAAGAACAGGTATCATACAACAACTCCATTCCCACTGGGGATGCAATTCTCCATTGAAGATTGCCAGAGAGCAATGCACCCTAACATAATACACAGCTCTATCCTGTCAAAAGGAACACATCCTAGCACAGAAACTTGGAACGATCACTTCCTGTTCACTTAAGACACGCATTGCCAAATCTTTATTTTGCGGTCAAAATAATAGAGAAGTAATTGCCTGAGTGATATTCAGCACAGCATCAACATGAATGTCAGCCCCTTCTCGTCGGAAAACAGGGTCTTCCCGGACCTGGAAAACAAATTAAGGTTAAATTCTCAGCATTAAAAAAGAAATGGACAGAGCACCATATTAACAGTTCAAGTGTGGTAAAAATTTATGTACCTTGATTGTAACATAAAGATCACCAGGTTGATTTCCATCAGGATCTGCTCCACCACTCCTATGCACCTTCAAAGTTTCATTGTCATCAACTCCTGCACATACGGACGATTACAACAAAGTTCAGAACCATCTCAACGAGTAAAGGTACTAAAAAGAGGAAAAAAAAAACAAGCAGATGGGTAAGTTTAATAGTGGGGAAGATGGCTAGTTTCCTAGAGGACGGTTCCAATTTCCGAGATGACAGCTTGATGGCTCCTCCACTTACTGAGACTCACTTGCGTGATGCTACCTTCGGAACAATCCCCAAGGGTAGGCCGTGTCGCCACTTGAGATTTGTTTGTGGAGAGGCATATCTTAGAGCCAAAGAATTTTCTTGGCTGAAATGTGCTTCCCACATCTGTGTCAGCCTCAGGTAACTTATGTATCTAAATGTCGGATCTTTTAATTCCTAAATCCAATGGTACCAAGACACGGCTCGACAATCATATTTTCAAATACTATTCTTTGCCTCTTTGCGCAAAATGGACGTTATTAAACTTTCATGAACAATATGTACATTTGTATTTGTTCGAAGGAAACTCAACTACCCTGCTTGATGGTTAATGAACTAGACAAATCAGAGACGTATATCGTTCTTGGCCACTGAAACTTTGAGTGTCAGACACATGTTTCACAGCTTAGAAGAATTGGTTTGATTCACGAAAAATGATATTAAAGATTAGACAAATCTTTGGCTGTCAGTGATCTATTTGATGATCAGCAGAATTGGGAGCCCTGAGATGAGGGAAAATGAGAACTCACCCCCACCCTTCTTCAACATTGCAGAACTTAATGAATTGGCAAAAAAACCTAATAGATTCCTCATCCTCCCTACCCAACAGCCAACTGATTAATAGTGGGGAAGAGATCTCTCAAATCGCCACCTCAAGCAAAAATGCACTGAAAAGGTGGGTGTAGGACCCAAAATAGATTTCCACTACTTAAAAAATTAGGGATATGGCACTTTCCTCCCCCGAGGTCAAGAAAAATTCCAGCTGTCACTCTAGAAAAATGAGAAAGCTAAACTGAACTAAGTTTGTTTAGAATATCATACAACAACACTAGTTCCCGAATATATAATAACCAAAAGGGATGCAATTACGAGAAATCCAATACAATAGCTGGAACGTCCTAACCGTGCTTAATTGCACAAAGAACATATGTGTATTCACTTTCCTCTTTGCCAATTCTTCACATTCACAAGACTCAACATAGTGAACATATGCCGATATGCGTGTACTCACTTTCCTCTTTGCAATTCTTCACCTTCAAAAGACTCGTTCAAGCTAAAGTAAAAATTGGGGTATTTTGGCATTTCCATAACTTTTTCTTTCCAAATAACTTAATTTGTTTCTTGATAGAGCGCTTTAAGCTCCTTTAACTAGAGCTCAGTAGTAGCTCACACAAGCTTTGACAAAACAGAGGTGGTTCTGTGAAACTCTCATTTGCCTACAGGCATCTCAGGAAGAATTCGTCACCCAAGGAAGTAAGTCTTGTTTTCTAATTTCTCCGTCAAACCAAAAATGTATCAAGTAACAACATTAGCCTTTTCAAACTATAATCATGCCATCATGGTTTCTTAGACATTCAGTATACCTGCCATGATATCCAGCTTGACCGTCTTTGGTCCTCTCAGTACTTTCTCCCCATTGCAAGCCTTGCAGAAGTTCTGTATTCAAATGATAAAATTTGCTTCATGAGTGCACCAATTTAAGAAAATCTCCTTAATCAAGCTAACAATCAGGAATAAGAGCAAAATAACTGACCAGGTAAATTTACCACATAGAAAATGAAAGATGTCTGAGTGCAAAAGTCCAATAGATGGTCTTTTAATGAGATGAATAACATGGCACAGACCAGCTAAGAATCAGTAGATATACACGTTGGTTTTGGCACAAAACTTAGCAAAGCAGGAAGCAGTTACCAATATAAAGAACTTGGGTGCCGCAAAGTCCAATTGAAAATTTTGTTGATAGTGACACACAGTGAATAATAATCTACACTTGTGAATGAAGTTCATAGCAACAATCAAACATAATACGCCACTACTACTCCCCACAGAATCAACTAAAAATTAAAAGGCAATACCACTCAGCATTGGAATTGATAACAACTCAAATCTCTTTGATTTATTTTACAATCCTCCTCCCTAATCATTAGAATTTCCGGTGAAAACTTTTCCCACCCCAACTGCATAACCTTAATTTACCCTCTGACTAATAGGGACATCCTAAAAACAATCCTTCAGAATTTTGAACCTACACCCATTCCTATGGAACAGTTTTTTTTGTTTGACTTGTCTTTTAAATATTCTATTTCTACTTGGACACCAGCATTGCCGAAATGTTGAATTGCGTCCACCTGTAAAATTGTAGAAATCAAAAAATGGACATGCTAAGCCAAGTGTCTAACACATGCCGGGAGTGTCCAACAAGGGTACGTGTCCGACATGCAACCCACGCAGGCACACCGTCTTTTTAGAAGACCGCCTTCTTAGCAGTGTATGTGCTTCTTGGCAGGTGGCAAAATCAAGTCCAAATACATGAGGTACCAAACCACTTAGTTCCTTAGAAATAATACTGCATATTAACATCCACAGTAAGGGACAACTTCGAGACCTCATAACCTGTATCCCCATCAGAAGCAGGAAAAAACAAGTGATGTAAACGTAGACAAGCTCTAGCTATGAGAAAATCCATAGAAAAGTATGCCTTTAACATTTCAAGAGAGACGAAGGCCACTAAGATGACCTCACTGTCGTTTCCAATTAGCATTCAATTGATAAAATCCCAAAAAGTTGTACACATAACAAATGTCCAAAATAGCTTTTTTCATTCACCAGTCCCCCACAAATGATTGCCAAACAGATAACAGGGTGATCGATCATTTTACTGACCTTGAAAAAATATTCATTTATCAGCACAATTTATCACCTTGTTAAACCATCCAACTCAAAATTGGTTGGCATGAGTGGAGAGTCCACACAGGTTCTTAACCAATTTCGGACAAGCTTTTACAATCCACCAAACATGCAAACCCCCGCCTCGCACGTGGAGAGGTAATCAAACGACAAATAACATAGAGATCGCAAGCAATGAACCAACATAGTCTTGCCCAAAAGCCTCTGAAAGCCTAGTTCTAATACCATATTAAAACATCCTACTCAAAGCCAATCGGTAGTGAATGGAGAGGCCGCCTAAGTTTATATACTAGTTTTTGCAAGTCCTAATTAACTGATGTGACAAGCTCAACTCCCATTATGGAAAGAACACAAAACCTAATTACCCACAAAAACTCGTAAAATAATAATGAAAACAGTGCGACACTAATGACAAGTAACCTGCACAACTCTCAATTCCTTGCTCTTAAGAACACATAACCTGTACAACATTCCATACCTTCACAATTTTCCCAGTTCCCTTACAAAAAGAACATGTAACCTGCACCCTAAATGGGCCAGTAGCCTTGTTGATCTGAAATTCAACAGACACCAAATGTTATCAGCAGAACCATTCAATGGGATGCATAATATGTAATTACAAAGTCAAATAGGAACATGGCTGTAAGAAACAGACCACGCCTGAGCCTTTACAGGTTCGGCAAGTTTCTGGTCTGGTTCCTGGAGGAACACCTGCCCCACCTGAAGAATAAGAAAACATCAATTTTCAGAAAACCGTCTGTTATACAATTCCTTCCAAATTAAATAACCAAATATATGTTAAAAGACTTATGAATAAAATAAGCTAAAATGTCTAGTTGGTATGGAATATAATTGTAGATCGTCAGAGACCTCAAGATCAGAGAATAATGCCATACCACAAGCTTCACAAGGCAAATCAGTTTGGAATTTTAGCGTTTTGGTGCATCCCTGGACAGCTTCCATAAAGGATAGCTCAACAGAAACCTGCGCAAGGTGGATACAAAAAGTGGCAAGTTTTTCAAGTGAAATAGTAAAAAACCACCAGTAACACAGACGGATAAGACAAGAACCTTGATATCTTTTCCACCCAAGCCCCTATTAAAAATTGAATCGAAGATCTGATCTCCATTGTAGGGAGTGCCGCAACATTCACAAAAAGAAACAATTAAAGTTAGCCAGTTAGGTAACTTGACAAGATATTATTTAGAAAAAACTGTGGATAACCTAAAACAAAAGAAGCCTAAAGATCATTCCTCCAAGAAGATATGCATCTATTATAGGAAACATACAAACACAAGGTTTGAAACCACAAAAATACCCAAGCCTCAACTTACGTAAAAAGTAAAGGCCTACATGGGGAAGAAAACCAGATAAAGATATGAATGGGACGATAATTATGACCAGAAAAAACTACTCTTCGTACAGACTGCAGCTCCTCATCACCATTCTCCATTTTCATTTCTCCCCAAATGATCCCCCTCGGAAATAAAAGATTAAGAGCACGCCTTTCAAATCTTCCAAGTGCCCTCCCAATAAACAAACTGAACTCTGTTTACTTTAGTAATGGCCCAAAGGCCATAACATCAAAATATAGCGAAGTAGCTCTAACTTATCTCACCTCAGCCTTTCCAAACACAAGTTTTGTCTCGCACAGTGTTCTCAAAGTCGGCCTAGCCTTGTAGGAACCCCTAGATTTTAGAGTCTCGGCAATAATTAGACGTTTTTACATTAGTTGGTAACTAGTCGCTGGTTAATTGGCTAGGCAGTGATTAGTCGGCCAGTATATTTCACACGTTTTAAAACTATTCTGGGGTTAAGTTTGTAATACTAAAGTACAAGGTTTTAAGTGTTATTTTAACAAAAAAAGATGTGATATGTACAAAATACATATCAAAGACCTAAATAGGCTCACAAAACAAATACAAAATACATAACAAAATGTAACTTTTGGCAGTTATTTTAGCTTTAATTCATTTCTCCGTAATCTTATGTCATTTCCTACGCAAACTTTGGGGGAGGGGTCAATATTTTTTTAAAAATGAAAAAACCAACTAATCCCTAGGCACGACTAGGCGGGCCAGGCGTCAGGTGCCCCTCTTCCACCTGATTAAGGCCTAGTGATTCTTAGAATGTTAATCTCGAGTGATTTGGTATGGTATACGGTCTTATGATCAAGGTTATAGTAGTAGATGTCTTCCCACAAGTCGCATTCCATACAAAGAAGGCCAACTTTGTCGGGTCCGTAACCGACAGCAGCCTTCTCCATCATCCCCTAGAATAAAGTTAGGACAGGACTCCGAATCAAACAAACCACAAGATAGCGGACATGTTGTGGGCATCCGTGATCTCCGCGAGAAACCTTAAAATACTAGCACATCGCGTTGGTTAGGGTTGACACTTGATTTTAAGGTTAACCAAGCAACCAGAATAACGTACAAAACAATATTCGAGACTACAGGTCCGTCATTACCAGAGGTTATCTTGCTTCGGGAGCTACGGGATGGGAAGGTGCTAGGCACCCATCCTGCCTAACCAAAATGGTTAATCTCTACCATTATTATGGGATTTTAATATAGTTTTTAAAGTGATTTAGTCTACTATAGGGATGTGAAACAAGTAAATAAAAAGGAAATAAAGATTAACAACGCATGAGGGTAAATTTAAAGTAGTGAAATATTATCGAAACTTGTAATATACGCGAGGGGACGAACTTCTATGATTATCACCTGGATAGTCTATGATTGTGGCAAATAGAGCACAATGTCACCTTGGAAAGAACTCATCTTGATTAATGCTTCGAAAACTCGGATATGAGACAAGGTTTTGGGTAGTTTTTTCGAATATGGAAAGTAGGTTTAAAACTACTATTATTGGGAGTTAGATGGCTTCAGAAGAGGATTTTGCTTTCGTGGAGGGAAAGCACAAGAGAGAGGCTCAGGACAAAGGTTTTATTGCTAGGATTCTTGATGATTCTTGAGGTTTCCCTGACTTCAAAGGTTTAGGACCCTTTATATAGCATAGGAGAAGGTTCTAGCCTTCTAGGGCTTAATTCCTCACCAGTAAATGGACTCTAGTCCATGAAAAATTTTCCTATTGAATGCAACTCTTCACAGCCATTAACCAAAAATGCTTAATTAAATATCTCCAACCTCATAATCGAGTCCACCTGCCATAACGTACTTGCACACTGCATACTAATCAACAACAGATAGTAGAACTCCTGACTAATAGTGGTTCACTACCACCCTAAGGAACCTTATGCAACTTCTCAAGTCTCCTGCCACAAACACAAGAATGGTGTGGGTGTAGCACCATCTTTTTGAAAATTCTGTACATCTTTCAGACTAACAAGAAGCGATTCAGGGTCAGTAGCGCATGTTTGTCTTTTGCGGCCTACGTGTGGGCACCCTCTTCTTGTTATTTCGCTCTGGTGCAACATTCCACAGCCCTAGCATAGGTTATCACATTCACTTTCTTTACTCATTCTTAAGGCTATAAAACACACACAAAAAAAAAAAAACGCATTACATATAACAAGAAGGACATCTACAAATGCTCCCTTCTCATTCGAAAATTGCTTTGCGGCCTTAGTAAAAGAAAAATACTGACTTTGCAAGCTCAACCTCTAAAAACTTGTCAAGTGTCAATCAAACTCAAATCACTTCAAGAAATACATCCAAAATCACTTCAAGGCATACTAAAAAGGCCATAAAATCACCATTATTCAAGCATTCAAGTACCACTCATCCATAACTACCATCCTAAAGAATTCAATATCATAGAACAAGAGCAATACTGTCCTGGTATCCTACGCAACTAGGCTTCACACTTACTGCAGGGGCAGCAAAAGAGTGCAAGCCACCCATAACTTCTATACTCCGTCTATAACCAGGGAAAATATTTTTCCCTAAGCACTGATTTTCAAAGACATCCTTGTACAACTCCAAACCTAGTCCGCCCCCTCAAGGAGGCAACAGAACGAGAGAGAGAGAGAGAGAGAGAGCACAAACACGGACCAGGTTAAAATAAAAAATTTCCTACCTTGCACAAGTAACTGAAAAAGAACTTCATGGGAAAAGCGCGCCGTCTTACCAAAAGACATGATGCAGTAAGTAACCATGAAGCTAGAGAAAAATAAGCCACAGAACTGAAAGAACCAAGAGTAGGCTGTCTCTCTGAGAATAAAAGGAACGCAGCAACACAACTATCAAAGATTGAGCACATAAGCTGACAGTTACTGTGTCTGAATTAACAACTATGCCCAAGATAGTGCAATAATTTTCCCTCTATTATTCAAACAGTGCAACCCAAATATTTTCTTCCAAATCATCAAAATTCGCAGCACCACATTAGGATACAAGGAACACATCAGGTGGAGAGAAGCCACAGAGTGATATGTATCAGGAGAAACTTGAATAAAGGATAATACTTACATTACCACCATTGAAGAGGTCTTCAAATGGATTGGAACCAGGGCTCCATTGAGGACCATTCATTCCAGAGTCACCGCTTTCATAAGTTTCATGGCCAAGCTACATAGTTTTGCATATGGGCCAAGTAAGTAAACTAATAACTGAGAACTTTGGCAGGAAATTCGAATAATCATTTAACAGCATCACTTACGAAGCTACTGTATAAAGCAAGCATCATGAGTTAACATATATAAAACTGAATTTCAAAACAATGACATCAACGGAGAGATTTTAGATCATGCAATTTAATCAAAATAAGTAGACTTAAATAGACGATAATTTTTATATAGTAAAGTTGTAAGATCAGCAATGCTCTCTTTACATGACATGATGTTGGGAAACCAAGAAACCACACGTTAATAAAAAGATTGTGTTGAGATGCAGATGACTAAATGAATGCGTGGTAAGATTGGAAAATTAGAAAAATCTAACCTAATATGATAGTTTGGTCATTGTATAATAAAACCTGGAAGATGCCATGATCAGGAAGAATGATAGGATCACTCTTAACGGATGAGTGGAAGGGAATACCTAAATTGCGATGGGATTCAATGTTCAAAAATAAAATGAAGTCATTAACCCCTGACAGAGTAGAATGGGCGAAAAGTTTGATGGAGCCAATCTCTATAGTGTAGAATAAAGCCTGGTTTGATTTTTTAAAGGACATGGCATATATGAGGATGCAACTTCAAAAGCTGAAATGTCATCCGTACTGTTCTTTCCTCATGGAATCTTTTTCCTCACCATTTTTTTACTGATTCTTAGGAATTTATTTCTGAGCTCCAAATTTCATAGGTTCTAAGTCTTTCTTGCCAGAAACAGAAGAAATCTTGTATAAGATCAAACGAAAAAGTTACAGGTCTCTATCTCTTAACCGATCAGGATTTATGCCCAACACAATTCAAGCCATCTAGGCTATATCCTTTCAAGTTATATTTACGTATGAGAGAATATTATTACCATACCATTTTGATTAGTAACACACAGCATCGTGTTAAAGAGTAGGACTTCCACAAGCAAATAAAAAGTTCGATGGGAAATCACGTCAACTAAAGGGCCTTCAGACATATTTGATCAACCCAAGCATTACTACTTGAAGCTATCAGGACACCCTCCATAAAACAGTGGAATCAAGTGAAACCAATATTTGTGACATTTCTAATCACTTTGGACGCAGGTTGCAAAAAGAGGATGAATTTCTAGAACACTTTGATTCAGGATGTTAAAAATGCTAGGGTGTGCAATTTTGGTCTTCTGAAAGTGCTTATTCACTGATGTGCTGTCCTGCTAGTCGGAATTGAAAGATATTTCAAATGTGGAGATTGCAGGCTCATCGTTTTAGTTCCATGAAGTACGCGACCTTGACTATACACTTATATTTGCATTGCATCACGCTCAGAGACCGATTCCTCTAGGACATCAAAATGCTCTGAATTATCATTCATTTTCATAGGCACGACCCCACTAGGACTTCACGACTGTTGCCGGTAGTGTATTATTGTTGTGTCTATATGACTCGTCATCTCTGTGACCTAGAGCTATAACCCTTGACAAAAGAGGAATAAATAAAACCTAGTGTCTTTTTCAGCAATAGATCAAAGATCTGTTTATCATGAATCCATTTACTAGAGTAATACAGGCAAAAAGAATTTAGAACACTGCACATTATTTAGAACACTCGGGCTAGTCAGCGAGGGTCCTTCTAGCGCCTAGGCGGCGAGTACTCGGCCTTCTAGACCTTCTTTTAGAACACTGTACATTATTTTACTAGGTATTTACCTTTTAAGATTTCAAAAAACCCTCATGTTTTCTTCACCACCGACGATGTCGGTCAGAAGGAGCTGTTTCATATGGGGATTGAGGCAAGGAGCTTCGTGGATTGCCATTGGACCAGAAGAGGCTAATCAGGGCAAAGCGACAAAGAGTGAAGACTAAGCGAGATGAATTTTTTATCGGTACATTGGCAAAGGGCTAGTCATTCCTAAAGTCTGTAGTCTTGTATTTCTGATTCATTAGTAAATATGGCTAGTTGGTGGTCTCCCATTTTCTTCGTTGAGATAAACAGCCTGTCTCGTGCTTTGAGTCGTATCTGCCACAGAACAAGTCCAAGCCTGGACAAGAATGTTCTGTTTTAGATAGCTCACATCCAGCACGTAGAAGACCCCGTCAGATTTCATGACATGAAATGGCGAACCCCAATTGATTGGAACTTAAAGTCTCTGCGTGGTTTGGTTTGGCTTGGCCTGGCTTGGTATCATTTGGAGTTTCTATGTAAAATCATTTTGTACATGTTCTCCTTACATTTATCCTGGGTAGCTAATTTTTAGAGAACTAAAGAATTTGATACTGGTTGGTAATTTTATTTGAAACAATTTGTTCAGGCTTTGCCTATCCACCCCCTTCTCGCTCATCCGAAATCAATTAGTCTTTTTTGAAGGCTATAAACTTGTTGCATTCCAAAGATTTGTCGAAATACAAAACAGAGTAGTTAATTGAATAGGTGCCTGTCAGGGGTTCAAGTTACATAATCCCTCGGTGACCATTCCACAAACTAGAACCTCAAATTTTAATATGCAACGTCACCACGTAATGCCTTGAGGTTGATTTTTTTACAAGTAATTTAATATTAGAAACAAGGCATTAAGATTTAAGGGAATGCCACCCATGTACAAGAAAAGGTCACAGAGGATCCAGACAGCAAGCCTTACACACTACCATGAGAATAGAAAAGATCAAACTAATCTATGAATTGGTCAAGAGCAAGATTACATGGCCTTGTTCGTTTCATAGTTTTAGTTTAGTTTTAGTTGTGTTTTGTAATCATTACACTCATTTCTCTCTCTATCTCTCTCCACTCATTACACCTTTTTCCAAAACTAAACTAAACTAAAACTACTAAACGAACAAGGCCATTCCCTCTTGTCCCAACTAAACAAGCTACTGACCAAAAAACTTTCGATTCTAAGCAAACTATTTTCAATCCCTTCAAAACATCTCATGTTCCTCTCCCGCCATATCTTAGTTGCACGAAGCAAGAGCAGAGGCACCTAGAAGTTTCCAAGGTTAATCATATTTAAATAGGTATATAAAATATCTTTAAATACTTAACCATTGAAGGAAAAGTGATACTTATTGAGATTTTTCCCTCTCCACACACAAGATAAATGACTTTCCTTGACATAGCCCAATTCACCTCAAACCAAGAAAACAACAGAGCCCAAAGCTTCAATGCCACCGAGCAATGGATAAGGAGATGATCAAGTGTCTCTGCATCCCTTTTACAGATACAATATGAGTTGACAAAAGTCTCCGCCTTCGAATCAAGTTATCAATGGTAAGAATCTTACCTTGTGCCGCACACCAAACAAAAAAACTTACCTTCAACGGTGCCTTAGACTGCCAAATTTCTTGCCAAGAGCAGGTCTTAAAGAGATTCCACCATATCTTATCTCCCCCTATTCCTATCCTTTGAAACCCATAAACTTTAGAAATTAAGGCCGTCAATGCCTCCTCCCAATCAAGCACTTCCCTCTACAACTGGATGTCCCAAACTATAGCACCATCATCATAATGAATGTAATAAAAAACTGAAGCACCCCTATCGGCAGCTAAACTATATACTCCGGAAAGCATCCCACAACCTCATTTCCTCACACCACACATACTCGCTCCCAAAACTTCACCACTCCCCTGTCACTTACCTCCAAATCAGTATATCTCACAAAAACATCTCACCCTTTCATGATTCCCCTCCATAGTCCCACCCCATACGGAAAATGAACAATAAGAGAAAACCACCCTTCCCACCCACAACCATACTTCGCAACAACCTCCTTCCTCCACCATACTCCCTATCATACGCAAATCTCCAAAGCCATTTTCCCAGCAACGCTTGATTGAAAAGCTTTAGCCTCCTCATTCCCACACCTCCCTTTCCAATAGCCGCACAAAATGTAACCCCATCAACTAGATGATATTTGAACTATTCTCCCAAACCTCCCCATAGAAAATCTATTCGCAATTTCTCACCTAAATGCTATTTCAACAAAATGATATTTGAACTCTTCTCCGAAACCTCCCCATAGAAAATACGTAAATGAGGTTGATTACGATCCGTAAATAAGATATTCTATTTATTCCTCACCAAAAGCATCTTAAATGCAAACTGTGCAAGGCCTAAACCATGCTCCTAGTATTTTAGTCCTCTAAACTAAGGGAGTGCAGTTTACCCCTTGGAATGAAATTCCGGGGAAGATCAAAGTGGGAAGAGGACCCCTTTTTAAATACGTAAAAGGGGTACGCAAAAGCGAATTGCCGGTATTAAGGAATAAACATACCAAGAGTTCATGGAACACCATTTCAGAAAAAAATCGAAGCAACTATTTTTATCGAATTGGAAAGATAAAGATACCGTGATACCTGGTCATATCGTGCCCGGTTTTCATCATCTTTCAAAACCTACAACAAAGACGTACAAATGTGTCTCAGTGCAATACATTTATCAACGTCAATCTCCATAGCTGCAAACTTGCTGAGCTTGCCAGTACCTCATAGGCCTTTTGGACATCTTGAAATTTCTTTTCAGCTTCAGGATCATTTTTATTTAAATCTGGATGCAATTGCTTTGCAAGCTGGTGAACAAATGTAATGAGAAACTAAATCTTAGTAAATAAAATGATAACAAACCAACCTAACTTGCAACTCCTTTGGGGTCAATCCTACATTCCCTACTAGTTATATACTTACATCCGTTAGTTAAATAAAAGAGTAGCATATTTGAAGAACTTCGAACATGACTCGTGAGAGCATGAGATGAGCGAGAACTTACCCCATAATAAGCTTTCTTGATTTCCGAAGCTGTAGCATTCTTACTTACACCAAGTGTGTCATAATAATCTCTTGCAGCCATAAATGCTGATCATGACAAATTAATTCAAAGTAAACTACCATATACATTAGCATCCCATATAAAGCCCAAAAGGCAAGAAAGAAAAGCAATTGCAGCACGTCATTGTGCATGTTTTACCAATGTCATGCTTTATTGCTTCTTGGTTCTAAAGGAAAAGCTAAATCTGACATTGGTTTCTTGACCAGTTGACCCTAGTGGCTGTTAGCTGACCACTAAATTCAAAAGGCACTGTCTTTTTTATGCAAACAATGCTACAATGACAATTGTTTTTCATGTAAAGGTCCTAGATACCATTTACTGTATTTAAATGAAGAAAAATGTTGCGCATATGCTTCATCAGTGAATTCGCGTCATTAACCGAAACACAACTAGGCCAACACAGACACGGTACACCCTTTCGCAGCACGTCGACAAAGAACAGACCGAAACAACATGATGTATGCTGGTAAAATGGATAACGGAAATCAAATCAATAAATCATTTTTCTACCTACATTATATGCAACCAAATAAATAGGAAGGAATAAATGGTTAGCGGAGAAATTACGTCAAAACGGAGACAAAATTTGAAATTTTCTTCTATTTATAAAGTTTCTCGGAACTTCACTCGTTTAGTTTTAAAGTTTAAACTACTTTGAGTCTCAATTCTAGTGTCCTAGCTGGGCAAAGTTGAAGAGTCCAACAGTTCAATTAGCTTTGTGTTTGGTACAGCCCAAAACTCTAGATTCCTCAGTACGCAAAACAACATAAAGAAAGTACCAGTGCCATGAATCGATCTTGAAGAGCCAACCCCCAAAATGGATTTGAATACTCCAAGCGGCAACCATCTTCTATTATTAACTGCTTTTTAAAGAACAAAAATCAACACAAAATTTAAAATGACCGACAAAAGCAAGCAAGCACCTTCGCGAGTAATTTAAGTCTACAATAAAGCAAAAAAGGCATCAACATCCATCGAATTTTCACAGTATAGATTACCCTTTCCATAATTAAAACTAGTAAGAACCCTGGTCTCGTTGAATAACGCCGAGCTGTATGTCCTATAGCCCCCTCCCAATAACGACTCATATGCCTGCAGTAATTGATCAGGAGTGATTACACACACAGAGACACCGACGTACACACACACACACACACACATATATACTAGTGAGGTGCCCGCGACTTCAATTGTATAAGAACAATAAAATTAGTAATAGAGAGGGAGACCAACAACATAGAATCAATTGTGAGAGAGAGAAGCGAGAATCAGGAACCAATATAAGAAAGATTAAGATAGAACCATTTTCACCCAAAAGTCCAAAAGTCCACAAAGATGTAAATATTGATCATTTGTTTCCGCCAACTAAGTTATTACCTTGTAGGTTTCTAAATTGACTTTGTACAAGCATGTTTATACCAAAAAAGGTCACAACACAAAACAAGCTTTCAACTTGCTAACATGTAGTAGTTTCTTGGACTGACTTTGCACAAGCATATTGCTGCCAAAAATATTACCAAGCCTTCTCAGAACGTCGATGACAAAAGGTTCCTTACCTTCTTCAACCAACTTGCTGACTTGTAGTAGTTCTTAGACTGACTTTGCACAAGCATATTGGTCCCAAAAATATTACAAAGCCTTCCCGGAGCGTTGATGACAAAAGCTTCCTTACCTATTTCAGATGGAACAAAACATGAGAAGCTAGACAAACAAAAGCTAGTTCTAGTTTCAAAGATGTTCCTTACCTAATTCAGACCCAAAAAAACATTAGAAGTTAGACAAACAAAAGCTTGCTTTCTTTGCGCAAATCAACTTTGAGTTTGAAAGATGTTTTGTTCAAAGCTTTCTGATGAGAATAGTTGCTTCTTTGTTGTTGCTTGGGTAGGCTCTGCTTTAGGCCCAATACGATTGTTAGTTTTCAATAACAGTATTTTGATGTGCAAATTAAAACACATTAAATTTGAATTAAGAAAGAAAAAGAAGTTATATTAACTCCATTAAATATTACAATAATTCAATACGGATTTTGGCTGAATGACAGTACAAACAAAGAGGAGGAAGCTAAACATAAATTTAGTACCAATTTCAGCCAATTGGCGGAATACATAAATTGGCGGAATAAAAAGCAGTGATTATCACAGTTGAACAAAGAGCAGGTTAAGTTCCTGAGACTAATATTTGCAAAACAGAACACCGAGGGATGATTCTCTTCCCTAAGCTAAAGAGCAGAACATTTGGCTTCTTTGACAATTGAGTCGGGCTCCAGTGAAATGTACTAGTATAGAACTCCACCGCTGCCCTTATCTTCCCTTTCGATAATGACAGTGTAATGGGTTGCTTCTTGAACATGCTAATGGTCTCTTCCTTAGAAAAACCCAAGCTTCTGAAAATTTTCAGCCTGTCCTCCCAACCCAATTCTGTAAGACATCCCTTTGCTTTGACAGCATAAATAAACGTGGACAAAGAAGGATCAAATCCCATTTCCATCACAAATTCCACATCCTTTCTAAACCAGTGTGGGGCATTGATCACTACAACAGCAGCTCTATTCCGAGTAATCATTTTCATTACCTGCGTGATGGGGTCCCAATATTCGTCAAATATTTGACATTGAGTGCAAAATCTTTTGCTCTCTCACGCCCAATAATTTGTGGGTAGTTTTTTATTGCATCAACCACGTTTTGTTGGCCACCCCATGTAGTTCTTAGCAGCTCAAATGAAGGGATTAAATTATTCTAGACACTGTGGTCCAGTATGCAAGGGGCTATGGTTAGAATCCTAACCGTATCGGCTTCCGAACAGCAAACTGAATGGAAGAAATCGATCTTGGGCTTGAGGGTTTTCTCGACACAGTTAAAGAGAACATAGGGGTTCTTGGAAACCATAGTCTCGATTTGGGTTCTTGAAAATCCATAATTTTGCAAGAACATGAGAACCGAATTTGGTCTCTTGGAAGATTCCAACCGAGTCACAATTCCATGAGAGAATACACAAGAGTTGATTAGGTCTCTAAATGTGAAAGGGGTTTGCTGGTTTGTGGAGCTTGTGATATTGCTAAAATCCGTACAAGGTGATTTATGAGATTGTAAACAAGGAGGAGGTAAACAGATTCTGGTGGGTGAATATGCAGCCCAGCTCTTGATTTGGGTTAGAGAGAGAGATTTCCGAACAAAACGATGCATTGCTTCAAAATCAATGACGAGCAAGTGCAGTGGTGAAAGGGTTTTGATAAATGTATAGAGGACTTACTTGAAATGGCTCTTGATTTTAGGCGATTACCCAGCATCGTCAATTTCTGTGAATGTGTCTGAAGAAAAAGAAGAAGAAGATATCACCATTGCTGTCCCAACTTCAATTAGGTTTTACAGAGGTTCCAATTACTCCTACAAGGTTTTGATATGGGGGAAGAAAAGGCAAGTTATCCTGCAGGTAATCCCACCCCCAGTGGGAAGACCTAATTCGGATTTCGATTTACTCTTTACATCAAACAGTATTCAAAATGAAGGGTTCAAATACATACCTTAGACAAGTGGTGCATCCAACGAGGTGGTGAGAGTCGCCGAGTTCTGGGATTTCCTGGCGGCGATGGCGATTTCTGTGGTGCCAATTGCAGTGACGATGAACAAACGAAGGAGACGATGGAGAGAGAGAGAGAGACGAAGAGACGGAGAGGAAGAAGATGAAGAGAAGGAAACGATTTCGTGGTGGTGCGGCTAGGAGACGATGGAGAGAGAGAGAGAGAGACAGACGACGAGAAGAAAGAGAGAGAGAGGGGTTTTGGGTTTTGATTTTTTTTTTATTTTTAGGGTTTTAGATTAATAGAAGCAAAAATGATAATAGAAGGGGTAGTTTGGAATTTTGAATAGTAAATTGAATGTTAGGAAGGAGAGAGGTAGAGGGGTAGATTGGGAAAGTTTTGGAAATTTATTGTTTGTATTTAGTAAAAAAATAAGTTAAAAGATAAAAAAAATTTGTTTTGAATTTTTAGCGGGTTGCATCTAGGCAAAACTCGGTTGTTAATAAAATCCTCCCGCTTTATATATATATATATATATATATATATATACACTAGCTTGTAGTTTCGTATTGACTAAGGTAACAGTAGTAGTGAAGGAGTGAGGGTAGTCCACGTGGAGGTTTAGAGGACACGAAATAGTGAGATTGTGAAGCTTTTGGTTTGACAGAACGTGTTGGAAATTATTCATTAGAATTTCTATAAACTTTAGTAACCGGAGTCAACAACACAACAATAAAAATTGAGATAATTATGTAAACACAAAATTAGGAGTTTAAGAGAAAACTTACGTGAATAGAGTCGCACATAAAATGCTCTCCTAAGACAAGATACGTCTCCGCTTGCACCGAATCGTGTGACGTTCAACTCCTAAGATAAAACAATTCTGAAAAGGTTTGTGTGCATTTCTCGAACCAAGAATCGCATGTATGCTCAGAGTATGTATAACTGCAAAGTATGTATGAAAAATACAGAGAGTCACACAGTGTATATATCTGGTAGTATTTTGTTTGCTGTTGAAGTGTTTTGTAGTGCACCTAGTAAATGAGAAGAAATGGTGCATGACTGCCATTCCCATTCACGTGGCAGATTTCCAGAGCATTAAAAAGGGAATGGGAGCTGCTGCTCCTGTTGAAGTCCCACGGTTAGCAACTAACAACTTGTTCCGTTTGCGTCTTGAGACACACTCTCTACTGTTTCCTAATAAATTTTTTCTTTATCTCTCTATTCATGACCCCTAAAACCCTCCCTCAAAACCCAAACCAAACAAAGCCTAAAAGATAGACAAGATGCTAATGCAATGTAATTAATAGTAATAGTATAAAATAATTAATTTTAAATTATGTTCAACAGAATGGTAATTGAGTGTTGTGGATGTTGGGTTCCGGTTAAGGTTTAGTTCGTTTGGCTGTGTCTATTCTGGTTTAACTTTTGGTTTTTTGGGCTTATTTCATGTCCAAAACGATGATCGAAGTTGTTCATTTTGTCGAGTCTTTCAAAAATTACAATCGCTAAAAAAATATCATGTCAACAAAATACCGATCAATACGTAATTGGACCACATTTATTTTGAAAAAATATGTATTGTACATTGTTCACAGAATCGGATCCAATTTGCTTCATGGTAAATGTGTTTTGATTGGGTACTCAATTGGTGTCCACTCAATATAAATTTTTAGCTAGGTTGAAGTTCTTAATGAGCTCGACAAAGTAAACATTTTTGATAATTATTTTGCACCTGCATAGTCTAGAAAAATTAAATAAAAAATTGGACCGGGTTGAACATAGCCAAGCTGGACTGAACCTAAACTCGGTGGGTCCAACTCACTTGAGGTGTCGTACAATTTGACCCAAGTAACATGCCTTTTTCAACAAAATGAGGTTTGGACTTTCGTGAAAGGAGAACATCAAACAAAAGTGAAACTAGCAGCAACAATTAACCAACATGTTGATCAAGGGGGCAAAGTGTCATTTTCACATGGCCGAAGGATGAAAGTTTCGTCCTTCTCACTCACAGTGTTGCAATTGTGTGACCTTAACATAATACCACGATATTGTTCTGCGACTCTGACGTATTATGCTAGACTATAGAGATAAATAAGAGGAATACTATGGCTTGAAAGCCTACGGAGCAGAACAGGATACCGCCGAGATGGACGGCCGTGCAATGGAATAGAGAATCCCTAGTTAACCTTGTAGAGAATGAATGTATTAGCGGGGGGACCTATGTAATTTCCTTTTGGATACTATTGTAAAACCCTATTTATTATTTACGTATTTTTTATTAACAAATCCAAATTTTGGGGGCGTTACAGAAACCGTTTTCCTCTGGCTTTTTCCCCTTTAATACAAAATATTATTCATATTGGGGCAAATTTTTTTAATCTTCTCCCCGATTGAAGTTTAACTCTACTAAGACCAAGTGACAAGTAGCTCATGACAGAGTTCAAAGAGAAAAAAAAATTCATAATATTTTTCAAAATATTTGGGTAAAACCCCAATTCTAATTCCTTTCGTCGAGACAAACTTATATTTCAAGCATATGTTTATTTTTTGTGATAAAACCGAAAATATGAATGCAATAAAATCGGAATGCAAAACCAGAAAATCGATTAAATGAAATGATGATCAAGGCGAGTGTATAACACTCTGTACTTAAGACAGATTCGCCCCTGCTACGGTGCTTACGGTTTGCATGGACGTCTATCTCCCAGCACCACTTGATCGAACTACCCACAGAAGCAGCACAACAATCGGTGGGTCTGTTGAACCAGCCTTGTGTTTGTACTCTCTCTAATGAAATGACTCCGACTCAATAAAAGTGTAGAAAAATCAAACTTTGAAATGAATGAATGATGCCATATATATAGGCTATCTGGTGACTCTACGAATAGTCATCAAGGAGAAAAGACACATTTGTGGACGCGTCCATCCACAACGAACAAGTGCCAATGAAAAGATGCAACTCCAAATCAAATCAAATTTTCATTTACACTTTAAATGAAATATTATTTCAAAATATTTTTCCAATAACCCCCACATAAATGAAATTGACTCAATAACAAATGCAAAAACAATGCAAGCAACAGAGAGGGTACATGTGGAAATTTCTTGCATGGGGTTAGGTAGTTTTTGGCTTTCAACCTTGTCTTGTGAATAACTATTGGACTTACTAACTAACTAGTGAACGCGATGTCTTGAATTGTTCAGCCGTTTCTATAAGCCAAGACAATAGTCAACACACAAAATCTTTCCGAACACAGTTGGTTCTTACGGTTGTGCCCATTGTGGCCCTGGAATACACAACTAGTTTCAGATAGTGTTTTTTAAAGAATTCAGCCTTAAAATTCTCATAGAATGGGCCCACTTCACACTCACATAAGTGATCTCTTATTAAAAGTATCCTACAGTATATCCCACTTGGATTTACCAAGGTATAAGAATCATTAAAAGTTAAACTTAACCTAAACCGGTGCAGGCATCACTGTTTCACCATAGGAAGGAGTTGGAGAGATTTATCTCCTTAGTGATACTCATAAGTCTCATATAACTCGGTTGTCTCGTTGAACCTAGATCTTGAGATCTCCAGTCAGCTAGGTTGGATTGCCGTTATAGAGACTTTTAATTGGTAGGCTTTAAACCCATTCCCCTCGATGATAATTTGTTCTCTGGTCAAAACCATTTGGTTAACGGGTCCGTATTTCATTACTGACCTTCAACGGTGCTAATTTCAATTGAGAACAAAGTATTGTATGGTATTGTGTCTGCAATTATCACGTCAGGACTTACCATACTATCCCGTGCCTTTCTAACTTTAAGCGTCAAACTTATAAATACCAATCAAAGAATAATCTGTAATTTTTTTGGCACAGAATTAAATTACTCATATGAGTAATTTTCAAAAAGCTACGTATGAGTTACTTGCAAAAATCGAGTTATTTGCAAAAAAACACTACTTCCCCCACAATTATGTGATAATCGAGAATATTCACATAATCATCTATAGTTTGACATGATTGTTTTAAGTCCGGACAAGTATCAATGTCACAACTATTAACTCATACTTGTATTTTACTCAAACATACCTAGGACCACCAAAAAATGTCACTACATTTATTTCGCTAACTCATTCTTTAGCAAAAAAAATGTTTAACGGTGCATGTCTATAATATCGAGACTTACCGTTCTTTGTGATCCTTTATACCTTTCCAACAACCGATGGCCATCGTATTATAAATCCTGGCACAGAATCGAACCACATAGGAACATCCTCTAAAGGATGGCTTAGCCACTCCACCTACTAGCTTTCGTCTAATGCAATGAGTTGATCAGACTCCATTGTAGAACTTGCTATACACGATGCATGAGGATTTCCAAATCTTTGCTGCACTTTCAAAGTGTAAAGATATGTATCCACTCGTGGATTTTTAGTCTTTAAAATCAAATATATAATTGACTTTTCTACGCTCCAGAGTACAGTTGGATATCTAATTCATAGTGTAACACAAAGTTAAAAGTTCGCGGAAATTATAATTACTCCCCCACAATTTTGAAATTAATTTAGTATTTATCAAAATACTTCCGTAGTGTATGACATGTCATATGCTATGTCAAAACTCTCTTTTCATTTCTCATGTTTTAGGACACTAGCAGTAAATCAACCCCCACATTGAGTACCTCACCCAATATCGAATAACTCTACACTCAAATTTCCACGAGTTTACATAAAATGCAACACGCATTCTATGTACTCTTTTAGATTCACTAGATACTCTCCATAACATCTAAACCGAATTCACTTTACTTAATATATATATATATATATTGTGGGACGAGGTTGTTTGATAACTACCAAACTCTTTAAATTATGAAAACTAAAATGTTCCAAATCTCGATTTTCAAGCCAAATCAAACATAGCTGACCCATTTGCATAGTTTATCGAAACCCAATTTCGAATAATCCAAAACATCAATTTGCAAGTTTTATGTTTCCAATTGATTTGGCCCAAATGACTTATTGAAAAGTCACAGGATATGTGACTTATTCACCGATTGACACGCTTATCGATGATTTTTTAAACTACCAAACGATTTGTGACTTTTCCCCAATAGTCACACCTTTTGGTTCAAATTCATGCTCACATTTTTGGATTTAAATCCAACAGTCACAACTATCACTCTGTCTCTTTTTTTTTTCTTTTTTCTATACAAGCGACTAACACACTGTTAAATATCTTATCAAATTCAAGAGATACACTCCCACGTTGAGTAAGTATTTGTGATTACTAGTGCGAGGCTTACTGCAAGCGCACATTTGACAAGATAATCATACAAATTAGAAACTTGACAAAGCAAGTATCTTACTAGTGAGCACCTCTTAAGAAAAACCAAACTCTTTGGGATTTATTAAAATTTGAATTTTGTCTCAAGTCTTCCCGTTAAATCTAGTACAAGGAACCACTATTATGAAAAACTTGTACTCAAAATAATAAAAAAGAATTCCTCAACGGTGCTGCTCTGTTGTTTTCCTATAAAGAAAATCAATAGCTTCCAATATCTTGAATTTATAAATTCAATCCTGAACCCAAGTCATTAAACCAAATGACTCGTTGTTCTAGGTGAACTCCAAAAACTGGGTTTATGTAGCCCGTTCTGTGACCGCAAATAACAATGACAAAACCGATCGATAATCAAAAGATTATTTTTACAAGGAAATCTAACGGTCACAACTGATCGAACTAACAGTCACATCTATTTGAGTAAACCCCAATCGGGTTCAACCAAAGCCAAAATCACCAATTTTCAAGAACATTCACCACTTACAAATAAGTGATGGTTACACCACAACCGTCACATCCCTTAGTTTGAATTTAAGGGTTACATCTCTTGGTTTGAATAGTTTGAAACCAAAGGTCACACCTCTTAGTTTAAACTTTATACAAAACAATCACATTTTTTTATGCAAACCCCAATAGGCACACCTTTTTCTATGTAAATTCAAAAGTCACAACTTTTGAAAATGTGTCTATTATCAAGTGACTTTTCATATAGACACCAATTCAAATAATATTGAAATGACAAACAAAAATTAGTCATGTACGAGTAGTAGTACTAAAGAATATTGAATTTGCTATACGCCTCCCAATTTATCTCCGCCAAAGATAGCATATGAATGAAAAGACTCAGGCACAAGGAGTTGTTAGATATAGCGGTGGGGACCAAGATCATGTTAATTTGCTTGTCCTCACAATGGCTAAAAGCCGCTTCCAACTAGCCGTTAGTGCAAAATGATTCTTAATTTAAACTCAATGACACGCCATTTGATTTAATCCCAAGTGTTACACATCTTCATCTATAAAATATGGTGACATCGTCGAGATTCACACTTATTCAAATTCTATAATCCGAAATCTCCTTTATGGGTAGTACCCAAATGGGCACTCAACAAAATAATTATGACTTCCATGGGAAGTTTAGTGCTCATGAAAGACAGAGAGCATACTCTTCGAAGATATCTTTTAAGGAAAAGGCTACATTTTCTATGATTCTGTAATGGTAGTGGTGGTGGTGGTGGAGGTGGAGGTTGTTGTGGTGGTGGTGGTGGTGGTGATGCTGTAATGGTGGTGGTGGTGATAGCGGTGGTGCTGTAATGATTCTTAATTTAAACTCAATGACACACCATTTGATTTAATCCCAAGTGTTACACATCTTCATCTATAAAATATGGTGACATCGTCGAGATTCACACTTATTCAAATTCTATAATCCGAAATCTCCTTTATGGGTAGTACCCAAATGGGCACTCAACAAAATAATTATGACTTCCATGGAAAGTTTAGTGCTCATGAAAGACAGAGAGCATACTCTTCGAAGATATCTTTTAAGGAAAAGGCTACATTTTCTATGATTCTGTAATGGTAGTGGTGGTGGTGGTGGAGGTGGAGGTTGTTGTGGTGGTGGTGGTGGTGGTGGTGGTAGTGATGTAATGGTGGTGGTGGTGATAGCGGTGGCGGGGGTGTGATGGTTAATTGTAAGCACATAGAAATTCAGCCACAATTAAGTAGCTCAAAGCTACTTAATTTTTATCAGTTTTTTAGCCTACATTTTAAGTGGCACTTAATCTGTTAAGTAATATAAAATGTGGTTATCAAACCTACTTAATGACTTATTACTTAATTGATTCAGTTTTAAGTGCTGAATATGTGTTATCAAACAGGGCCAATAAAAGTGTAGAAAATCAACATTTGAAATGAATGAATGATGCCATATATATAGGCTATCTGGTGACTCTATGAATAGTCATCAAGGAGAAAAGATACATTTGTTCACGAAAGGACGCGTCCGTCCACAGCGAACAGGTGTCAATGAAAAGATGCAACTCCAAATCAAATCAATTTTCATTTACAATTTAAATAAAATATTATTTCAAAATATTTTTCCAACAATGAACAGGGAGAAACAAAAAGTGAAATAAGCAACTCAAAAAGGTGATCTTTTGAACTTCCAATACGATTTGTAGAAAGAGAAGCAAAAAGGTTGAACTTTTTGAGTGTGTTGGGATTTGGTGGAATGGAAAAGAGAAAAGTGGGCATTTTTTAGTGAGATTGATAGATTGCATTACTTGCCCAAATTATGGAGATTCAACAAAATGCATCACATTAATTTGAAAAGAAAAGAAAAGAAAACTCAGCAATCAAAAAATCAAGATAGTAAAAGATTTTTCTTACCCGTAATAGTCCATGGAGGTTTTTGAACAGATCAGCCATGGAAGCAGAGGTGGAGTAGTAGGAAGGCCCCGGAGAGAGAGGGGATCGGGAGGGACACGTGGAGCCCACGAATTAAATTGTTAAATTATTGTTTTTTGAACAGGTCCCATGAGTTCAATTGGGTGACATATATCAAAAGCTAAAACCTATGAAACGACATAGGGTTTGCTTCGTGATAAGGTAATAGGAGTAGGTTGAAAGAGACACCGAAAATGTTAACACACCATTTGATTTCTCTTTTCTGAACTTTTTTCAGGAATAAAAACTTTCCGTATCCTGCTACTATTAATTTCTCTTTTTTTAACCTTTTCGAGAAAAAATCTTTTCTGTATCCTATTACTCCTCAAGACACATAGTTGTGTTCTTGTGGAGGACCATTACATGGCTTTAGCGGCACTGATTTGCCGTAAACCCCTTTAGAGATTATTCAATACTGAAGGAGCACAAAGTGGTAAAAAAAAAAAAGCCTCGGACAAAAATGTGGCGGTGCTCTTAGAACAAATACTCATAACTTCTCAAAATTGATACGCTTAGTGTTCAACCCTGTATATTTTGATACCACGCGGCAATAAATTTTTCCGGGATGTGTAGGCACGGCAAGGTGGTTGCTCCTACAATATGGACATTGTCCCGAGCCCAAAGAAACATGAACGAAACCTTTTACCATGCAGAGATTGACGCGTAACAAACTTCTAAAAAATAAAGTTTGAGAGTATTGCGAATTTCACAACCCATTCTTAAAAATGCCCTAGTCATGATAGTCATATGGGAAAAGCAGCCATATTAGACTATTGATTTAAAACATGCCAAAAACTATACCTTTTAGCATCTGATATGAACATATACAGGAGATGCTCACATGCTAACCTTCATTTAAAATTATACATTTGCAAAACTGAAAACTGTTAGAAAATGCCACAAAAAATCGCACGAGAACATAAAAAGAGAGAAAAATCACACACACACACACACACAGAAGTGCTTACGGCGATTGGGGAAGAAAGGAGGGGTTTGAGAGAGAGTGAGCGTCGAGCTAAGATAACGAGTCTGAAGCCATTAGAGGGAGCCATTGGAGGAATTTTTTGGACTCTACGGGGACCAATTATGAGATAAAAGTAGAGATTTTGTTTGGGTGGTTGGTTGTATGAATGGGGTTTCCAAATTCCTTAAACCCTAATGACCCCTCATTCAGGCTTGCGGAGGAAGATGACTCTCTGTTGCGGTTTTTATGGTTTAGGAAACTTGCTGGTCGATTCTACCATGTACTTTCATTTATTCATTTAGAGGACGTATTAGGGGCCAATATTTTAAAACCCGGACCGGAGAGCGAACCGGAAAAGGAACCGGGCGGATGGGTCACTGGTTCAACCGCTGTCGAACCGGAATCGAACCGTGATGTCATAATTGTAATAAAAATATATTATAAATATATAATTTACAAAAACAAGCATATAAAAAAATAATTGTATAGAAAGTTTAACAAAATAAGGAGGTTGTGCTGCATATGGAGCCCTACCTATGTTTTTCCCAATCCCACATCGGTGGGAAACAAAAGCCCCCAACCTTTTCTTCCTATATAAAAGTGCGGAGAAACCTCTGAAATGTGCACGGAGCGTCAGTAGGGCCATGAGCTGGCATGGGTCCACCATGAAAGCCCCTCTCTGACGTCATTATGCCTGCACCAATGGCAACCTTTGTGAGCAAATGCAGTCTAAATTTTTCCGGTCCGGTTCGACGAAACCAGCTCCAGTTGCTACGGGTTGGCGGTTCGACCGCCTCTCCCGGACGGTTATCAATTTCTAGGCTGGTTCTACAAAAAGAGTGGTTTTTAGAAGAAACCGAACGGGACTAAGGACCGGTTGACGAGCTAACCGGTTGAACCAATTTCTAGGCTGGTTCTACAAAAAGAGTGGTTTTTAGAAGAAACCGAACGGGACTAAGGACCGGTTGACGAGCTAACCGGTTGAACCGGCCAGTTTGGCCTGGTTTTTAAAGCATTTGTTAGGGGTTGTTTGATAAAACTAAAAGCTGAAAGCTGAAATATTAAGTACTGAAAACTGAATGATGAATTTTTTAAGCTGAAAAGCTGTTTGATAAAACAAATTAAGTACTGAATTAGAAAAATGATTTTTTCCCCCTAATTGTCTCTTGATTTTACTAATGGTTATCATGTATTTATGATAGTGGTGGAGTGGTGATTGGGGGGGGGGGGGGGGGGGGTGGGTGGCGGTGTCGATGTAATGGCGGTAGTGGTGGAATGATGATGAGTCGTGGTGGCAATATAGTAATAGTGGTACAATGGTGGTGGTGGTGTTATGGGTGTGGCGTGGTAATGTTGATGGTGGCATGCCAATAGTGGTGGTGGTGGTGGTATATGGGTAATGGTGATAGTGGTGGCGGTGACAGTGGTACTGCAGTGGTGGTGGTGGTGGTTGTGGTGGTGGCAGTAGTGGTGGAGGTTGTGACAGCGGCAGCAGCGGTGTGATGATTGATTGTAAGCACATAAGAATTCAGCCATAATTTAGTAATTCAAAGCTACTTAATTTTTATCAATTTTTTTGCCTACATTTTAAGTAGCACTTAATCTGTCAAGTAACATAAAATGTAGTTATCAAACCTACTTAATCACTAATTACTTAATCGATTTTTCGTATTTTTTGGAATTCCCGGCCGGTCTAGGAATAACATCTCAATTCCCTCCAGCTCCACCTCAAATTTTGAAATGCACACATAAGGATAATCAACTCGCCAAACACGTGTGATAGTCAATTCAATATGAAAGTGCATAAATCCTAAGGGCACAATATCTTTCTCTTATCAACTTCTTAAACCGTATGAAAGTGCATAAATCCTAAGGTACCCTATGAAAGTGTCTAAACCTAAACCTTAGGGTATTCTATGAAAGTGCCTAAAACCTTAGGATACCCTATGAAAGTGCATAAACCACTAAAACCCAATAATAGGAAAGTGCACCCTAAACCTAAACCCTAGGGTATCATATGAAAGTGCCTAAACCTAAACCCTAGGGTGCCCTAATGAAAATGAAAATCTTAGAATACTCTATGAAATGCCTAAACCACTAAAACCCTATAATAAAAAAAGGGAATTGATAATCGCACTCCAAAAATTGATGGAGGGGCTCCAAGTTACAATGGTTTTCCAAAACTACCATTTTGCAAGTTCTAAACCCTATAATAAAAAAAGGGAATTGATAATCGCACTCCAAAAATTGATGGAGGGGCTCCAAGTTACAATGGTTTTCCAAAACTACCATTTTGCAAGTTCTATAATTTACTTCAGGCACTCCAAATTTTTTTTACTCTACTCCTTTGTTAACGAGGGGTTTTTCAGTGCCAAGCAGGCACCATCCTACGTGATGCCTGAGCGCACATCTCGGCCGTCCAAGACACTTTTTGGACGCCCTGGATTAAGAGAGAGAAAGGAGAGAAAAAGAGAGGGGGGAGAGAGAGAGAGAGAGAGAGAGAGAGAGAGGGATAGATGTGGGCCGTATTTTACATTGTTAGCTTGTTGAACAACTTTGCAATATTTTTTGGATAAAAAAATAAAGTACTTTTGCGCAAAAAATTTTTTTTTTCACCAAATTAAACTACTAATAAAGATCTTTAATTCGGTGCGAAAAAATTTGAAAAAATGTATATGAAAGTATTTTACATTGTTGGCTTGCTGAGTTGGCTTTGCAATGTCTTTCGGATAAAAAAAATAAAGTAATTGCACGCATATTTTTTTATTTTTTTTCATTGCTAAAAAAATTGAAAATTTTTGTATGAAATAATTTAAACCCAACAAGTCAGCAATGTAAAATACTTTCGTATAAATTTTTTAAATTTTTTTCGAATCAAATTAAAAATCTCTTTGGTAGTTCATTTTGGTGCAAAAGAAAATAAAAAATTGTGCGCGGATTTACTTTATTTTTTGATCCAAAGGATAGTAAAAAGCCAACTCAATAAACCAACAATGTAAAATACTTTCATATATATTTTTTAAAATTTTTGCGCATCAAAAGAAAGATCTCTACTAGAATTTTAATTTGGTGCAAACAAAAATAAAAAATTGTACGGAGAAATACTTTATTTTTTTTATTCAAAGGATATTGCAAAACCAAAAAAAAAAAGAGTAACAATTGCCTTGAGTTAACAATGCCATTAACAGAGTTGGTGGGTTTAATGGAGGGGAAATATGGGCGACATGGCAGCACTAAGAGCGTGGGACAGAGGTGTCAGACAGGCAGCTTCAGATAGAGGATCCGCTGTCAACGGAGAGAGGCTTTGGTTCATATTTCCGTTAGGAGTGTCTCAAGTAAATGAGGAGATAATTTTAGGATGGAGTGCCTACAGTAACTTTTATATTTTGAAAATGGTAGTTTTGTAACTTCATTAAATTTTGGAGTGCTTGCATCAAAAAAGGGAGCCCCAAAATCAGCTCCCTAAAAAAATGCACCCTAAACCTAAACCCCCTAAAAAAGTGACTTACCTTAATGGTAATTAAAAAGAGTGACTTACCTTATGGGTAATTAGATGCCTCTTTTCTAGACTTAGAAGTAAAAATCTGTTTTATGGGTTTTTTTGAATTTATCCTCCATTCGAGGAGGAGTTAAAAATAGAATATTAGAACTAAAGTAAAAATATATAAATTTTTAAACACAAAAAACAAAAATAAAATTACTAATGACAAAAAAATACTCTACAATTGTCTTTTTTATTTAAAGTATCATCCTATGTAATTTTTTTCAACTTTTATTTCATATTTTTATATAATTTTCTAATTCTCCTCATCGATACAAATGATTAATCACAGAAAATATAGCCCAAAAAAAAAAAAATTACGACAAGTGAAAAAAAGTCATTTAAAAAAAAAAAAAAAAACGGAGCCTACTTCTTTTGTCTAAATTTTGGAAAGAAAAATAAAGTACATGAAAAGTGTTTTAAAATAACATAATATAATCTCGGGTCATGCTAATGGGTGCCATGTCATTTGCTATGGTTTTAAACAGGTTTAATGTATTAATGGAACCTCTCAAGAATGTTTTCACTAATCTCCGAAAGTCTTATTGGCATCTGTGCTACATTTAGGAGGGATAACCAAACAATCTCACTTTCCATAAATTGCAGTTTTTCTTTTGAGTAGATCTTTGCACAATAGTTTCAGGGCTCCCTATTTATTTTTCTTAGTTTCAGGTATACTAGGAACACAACTAACAAGGGGTGTCTCAAGTGGTAATGAGGATGAGTTGTAAACCCAGACATCTTGAGTTCAAAACTTAACAATCACTTAGAGCCAAGTCGCAAGAGCTTCTTTTGTGAATTTCCCAGTCTTGGCGTGCATGGTTTGCCTTTGACCTGACCGGGGAGGGGATTTTCTTAATGTGTGCCCAAGCTGGTCCAGATACCCTTGAGCCAAACCAAAAATAAGATAAAAATAAAAACATGACTTGAGAATATCGAGCATTGTGATTTGTGTCTAAAGACGTTCGATGCATGTGAACTACGAGCATCAAATGATTCCGAGTACACTGGTGTCCGTAATTGTGTCCTAGCATTGTTCAAGCAAATAAATACTGTAATTGTCTTTGATAGATTCATGTCACAATGGCAAAGTTTCGATGGAACTCACCGAAATGCCCTACACCTCATAGTGCAGAGGCGCACCACAAATACGTGTCTTGTCCGATCTCCATCAGGACCCGAGAAATTATTCCTTGCTCTTGGAGCAAAATCACTTGGTTCTCCATGTGTTGAGATTGATAAAAACCACGAGGCCCATAACTTTTGTTTTTATAAAATAATAGACAAAACACCTACTTAGTATGTTGTGATTGGGTCCATGAGCATTGAATAAGCTATCATTAGGACCTTGAATGTCTTAATAACTTGACTTGTTTTTTTGTCTTTATTTAATTTTTTTATGCTTTTGTTAGTTATGCATCAACTTATTATATTTCGTTAGTTGGTCTCGACGAGAAGAATCAGAAAAGTTAAAAATGATGATCCAAACTCAAATTGTTTTGAATAAAGATGAAAATAAGAAAAAAGGTGGATTTTTTTTTTTTTTTGCTTATTTCATCTTCATTCGAAAGCCGTAAGTGTCGACCTTAATTTTTTAGTTGTTTCATTTCTATCGTGGCAAATAAATAATACACAAAAACTTAATCTAAAATTAACTAATGAGGGAAAAATTAATTTAAGTAAAAAAAAAAAAGAAGAAGTAAAATGACTTTTTGTTTGGAAATTGATATTGACACTCCCTTTTCCTTTATTGGCACACCCTTTTTTTTGTCTCCATTAGGTAAAATTACTCTTACACTTTGTATATAAAGATAAAAAGAGAGTGCCAATAAAGAAAAGGGGAGTGCCAATATCAATTCCCTTTTGTTTTTGATCCAATAAGTAAGTACTCATAAAAAAATAAAAAATAATAAGTAAAATTACTTCCAATTAATCCAAACGTGTTTTCCCCGTCATTTACTTTCTCTCTCCTTCACGGGTCAACAAATTTGGTCTGATCAAAAGGTCAAAATTCGCAATAACCAGCAATTCACCTGATCAACCCACCTTCTTCCCCAAAGTCCCAAAATCATGTAAATTCTCATCACCCATAACCCTCCCTCAAATCCTCCACAGGCCACAACTCCATCCCTACATGCGATTCAACAACCACGATGATTCCTCGAGGCAACTGGTTTCTCAGCCTACTCTTTTTTCTAGGGTTGGGTTTTGGTTTGAACTACGGGGAAGCCCTGAAGGTTCCGTTTAGGGTTAAGGACGTGCTCCCAGTCCTCCCTCGTCAGATATCGTGGCCCGTGCTCAACAATTTCCATAACGCCGCTGACTTGTTGCCGTCGTTCGTCGGATCGGTGTCCCCTACCAATGGGTCTCTTGAGTGGAAAGGCGCTTGCTTTTTCGGTAACGAAGCTCGGATGGAGTTTACTACCGGTGATGATCGTGGTTTGGGAGGTGGTGTTCTTTACCTCAAGGTTCGATCACTACTTTCTTTGTTTGTATATTTTATTGAAATTCATAGTTGGTTAAATTTTAATTGTTTTGGATAATTGTTGTAGTTCGATTTACAAGCGGTAGAAGAATAAAATTTTCTGACTTACATCAATCAGGACATAAGCACACATTGATATTAAGCCCTACTGAAAGCCCATTAAAGGAACAAATGACTTTACAAATAACTAAACAAATATCCCCAGTGGAAGAAATAATCAACCTTTGCTTTCTGCAAGACAAGATTATGGAAGTGTAATCGGTGGCCAACTGAGCTAGCCCCAGTTGATTAGCCTTTTATGGGAATTGACTTCACTTTTGTGACCGGTAGTTCGTATTGAACTGGGCCTGTTTCACATTGGCTCCTTGATAAAATAGCTAATTTTGTTGTTTGTTTGACTTAATTGAAGAGGTAATTAATTCGAGGTAATTAATGGCTCCATGACAGAAGTTGCTGGACTATACCATGCACTGACTGAGACTTTTATGACAACTTGGGGTGAAAATTTAATTCATTGTAGATTATCTGTCTTAATTGCTGTAGGCTCCTAAAAGTAGAGTTCTCTTTTCATTGGCAATTCCATTGGCAATCTGCGTTTTCTAGATTGTTTATTGGAGTCAGTTATCGAATGACGAATGCTAATCGGATTCCTTGCTGATGTTGGAATTTCACCTGCCCAATAATGTTGCTTAATTTTGCAAAATGAAGATCATCTGAATAGAGTCTTGAAGGGATTAATAATGGATGAGTCAGCTTTTATTCCCCTTGTTTCAGTAATTGTCTCTGTGTCTTGCAATTATGTGAATTTCCTGGTTTCTGGCAATTAGTAGCAGAAGAAAAACTTGATCTGGTTTCTATTTTATCTTAAATACTAGGTCAAATGGTTCAGGCAATGCTGTGGGGTCTGGATCGTATTGGCCAATGTTTGAATGACATGCGATAAAACAGCTAGTCTGATGATTTTTTTTTTTTTTACTTTGTAGAATGGTGGTATTGTGAAGGCTTGTTGAATTCTTCCAATGTTGATTTTCTTAACTCTCTTTCCCTTTCCACAGACTTCTGAAGCTCACAGCTGGACTTGTATGGATCTATATGTTTTCGCAACACCCTACAGGGTTACCTGGGATTATTACTTCTCTGCCCGAGAGCATACTTTGAAAATTGAATCTTGGGAGGAACCAGCAGAGCTGGAATATGTATGCTTGTGCTATATTTTGTTTGTATTTGCTTTTGTAGAAAATCTGTCACCTTGACGTTGACTTTCTAATGAAAATTTGAGCAGGTAAAGCAACATGGAATCTCAGTGTTTCTTATGCCATCAGGAATGCTGGGGACCTTCCTTTCCTTAGTAGATGTTCTGCCATTGTTTTCTAATACTGGTTGGGGTCAGAATGCTAATCTAGATTTTTTGAAGAAACACATGGGTGCAAAATTTGATAAACGTTCTCAACCTTCGCGTGCAACTATCGATCCGGATGATGTCCATTCTGGTGATTTTTTAGCAGTATCAAAGATCCGTGGTCGGTGGGGTGGATTTGAAACACTGGAGAAATGGGTGACTGGTGCATTCGCTGGTCATACAGCAGTTTGTTTGAAAGATGAATTAGGAAATGTTTGGGTTGGTGAATCAGGACATGAGAATGAAAAGGTAAGCAAGGGTATTGCATGCATGAATGATACTTTCCTACCCTTTCCTTTCCTCCCCAACCTCGTTTGAATGAAACGGGGTTTTTTTGGATCAACCACTTACACACGTCCGATGGAGCTGATTTCTCGAAAAATTATTCTAAGATGATTGAACGACTTGGATCGTTCGGGTGGGACCCAAAAGTGGGTCCCCGAGACTCATCTGTGCACGGTCTGTGCACTTGCATCTGTACCAATAGAACTATTCATGGACGGTAAAACAACGGGGACAGATTATATAATTCTTACTCGGTTGTACATTTGAAGGTCCATGTTAAGATTCATTTATTTATTGTCTTGAAAAATCCATGAACTTAGAAAACTGAGATTGTCCAGAGCGAAGAAAATAGTTGTCCAAGAGAAGTTCCTAAAAACTGTAGAAACACTCACAGACAAATAAATAAAATAAAATAAGGGGATTACAGTGCACAGAGGGGCATGGGGCAAGTTGCATAATAGTGCATCGCTTTTTGGGGAAGCTTCGTCGCTCCTCCATTCCTAATGGTTGGTTCACTATCCATTTGGTACATTCCAAAATGTTAATCCTCCCTGGAAAGTCAGACGCATAAAATTGGTAGTTTCCAAACTATCCTATCTAGGATTTGGGGTGAATGATTCCATGTGAACCCCTCTAGAACCAATTTCTTTTGACATCCACTTAAATAGTTTATGCTAGACCTAAAATTCCCTCAGCTTCAACATATCCTGACACTAATTTCCTCTACACTTATCTACTAACCACCACCACGAAGAGCCACCATTCAAGCCCTCTCTTGCTCTACATCGTACCCCGCCACAACCCCCCAACGTGATTTCATTTCATGATGAAGGGATCATGGTTTCCGATTTTCATTCGCTCAGTATGCACGGCTGAATGTGTAGATCCCCTTTTCCAGTTTTGATGGATTTTCTGTAAACAAGTTATCCTTGCTTGGTTTGTTTACCTTTCAGACTGAACAGTGCAAGATAAATCGCAAATGCTTGGATATATGTGGATGCACGACTTGGCTGTAAATTTGCTAATGAAACTCTGTTCTGTTGTTAATGCAGTTTCGGGAGCCATCCGATGTTAATACTAATCCCAACATCTATCAGTTTTCGCCAAATTTTGTATTCGTCTTGCTTAGTGGACGTGATAATGGAAAACCTTAAAACCATCAACATATTTAAACAAAATGGTGGTGGAGGGACAGGTATGGCTGGGCGGTTGCTGTTGATGGTGCCCGGTGGTGATCACATATGGAAACTTATTAAATATGAGACATTTTGGGATTAAATTTAAGTTCGTAAGTGAGTGTAAAAAGAAACTGGGGCTAAAGAGAAATATTTTAGGTTCAAATGGAATCATCCAGAATTTTATTCATATCATGTTTAAATAAGGGACAAAGAAGGAAATGATGATATGAGATTTGATTTAACTGCAATCATTACATATCGCCTTAAAAAGTTGGAATTCCTAATGGAAAAATGGAGGGAGTATTTTAATGTGTGAGGGGCATCAGTTGGAAAGTATAAATTTGTAAGGGCATCAATGCGTTTGAAATTCTGTTCCTGACATTCTACTCTCTTATTTTGGTTTTTGGATGTGGACGTGTACGAGGATATGGTTTTTTTTTTTTTTTTTCCGCTCGCATTTGCCTGCATATGTAGATCGTAGCAGCCTGAACATCACATTGTGTTGATATATTACTTTTGTGAACATGGTAAAGACTGTATGTTTCATTGCTTGTTTTGGTTATTTTTCAGGGTGAAGAAATTATTGTTGTAATTCCTTGGGATGAATGGTGGGAATTGGCTCTTAAGGATAGTTCCAATCCACAAATAGCATTGCTGCCCTTGCATCCAGATGTGCGTGCTAAATTCAATTCCACCGCAGCATGGGAATATGCTCGGAGCATGTCAGGGAAACCATATGGTTACCACAACATGATATTTAGCTGGATTGATACAATTGCTGACAACTACCCACCACCTCTTGATGCTCACTTGGTATGTATGTTTGTTAGTTTGACATATCAAAAGAATGTTCATCAGTTTGTGTGTTCGTTCAGTTACTCGTGCTTATATCATTTGACGTTGAGAACTTTGTTAAGGTTCTAACTAGCAGGCTTGTTCACAGGTCACTTCTGTCATGTCTATGTGGACTAGAGTGCAGCCAGCATATGCTGCAAACATGTGGAATGAAGCTCTAAATAAGCGGCTTGGAACCGAGGTACTTTTCCTACTCGCAAATGGAGCCCCCCCTCCTTAATCCTCTGCGTGCACGCAGGGATACGAAGAAAGAAAAGTAGGATAGAAACAGTGAATACAAACCAAGAACAAATACTTATTGCTTGAATTTTCTAATTTTGTTTGATATGTCCTAATAAACTATTTTTCCTCTGGTTAGATCTGTCAATTAAGTAAGAATCACTAGTGCCAGATTGAAAAGCAATAAAAATGCAACCTCTAAACTTGCCATTTGGCACTTCATTATAGATGTTTCAGTTGTTTTGTGCTTGGTAATTTGCTCTTAGTGCGTTAAGATTTGGTAACTTAGTTTTCATGGGTATACATGACGTCCCATTCTCGGGGAAATTTTTTGATGTTAGGACAGAGTTTTGAAACTAGTATTAACACTGCCTACAAGTGGTTGTGCTGGGTTTATGCCGTTAAGGGTAGGAAAACTGAAAAGATATTGTCTTGACTCTTGATTTTCTTAATTTGACCCAAGTCATGACCCATGGCCTTGGGCAACCTCGAAAATCCCTTTTCTTCACCCAGTAAACTACGGAATCACTGAAATGCCCTGATTAATGAAACTTAATGAACATGGAGATCATCATAGTAGTAACACACGAACATATAAAAATGTGAAACAAGAGTAGATTAATCCTAACCATACTTGTGTAAAGCCCAGAGGGTGATTAATTCTATATTCTAGGTTTCGCCATTGTTATTCTTTCTATGCTTTTTATGCGCTAGATTGAATTAATATTGTCTGTTAGGCAGTCGACTCTCATATGCCTCCAAGTTGGCATTAAAGCTAGAGTTTTTAGAGATGAACATGTTTGGTTGATGGGAGCATTGCGACCTAGGAAACAAGGAAAGATGCTAGAATTTTTCGATGAACATGTGTGATTCATGGGAGCCTTAACACCTAGGGAACATGCTTGCAACGTAGACCAATTTAGTTGATTGGTCTTTGATGTTGATGAAAATGAAAAGGTGGACACAACAATTGTAGGAATAATTTGATCCTGGAACCAGTCTTAAAACAAAAGCCCTTCTATGGAGATGCCTGTATGATGCTAAACATAATGGTTTTTTGGTGCCATAAATATATTTGTTGTATTTTTGTTCAAAAATTTAGTAGGATCTGGATAAGTATTATCATATCTAATAAGTATTTTGTTATATTTTGGTTTAAATATTTATAGGATCAGATAAGTCTTATCATTATCTAATAAGTATCATTAGGATTAGTTATATGTTAGTGTTATCATTATCTAGTTTCTTAGCTTATAAATAAGATCTTATTCATTGTAATGGGCAGATTTGATTAATGAGAATTTGTGTTCAAGGGTGTTCCTGATCGTGTCGTCACCATATCAAAATTACTTGTTAAAACAGAACAATTACAACTGCTCCGTAAAATAGTGGCACAAGTCCGAGTATCGTTCCACTGGGACAAGAACCTGTCTTCTCGGTTTCAACTAGCTTCATTCCAATTCAAGAACGAGTTTTGGGTTTTGGTATGAAATCTTTAAAACTTAGAAAACAAGAGATTGTAGTTTTGGTTAACAGTTGGAAAAAGCACTAGGGTTTTGAATTGGATTTCCCCTTCGTAGCTTGATTTTGCTTTGTCAACAACTATCCATTCAAATCAATACAAGATATTCGTGAATAATGGATTGACATAGACTATCTTCACGTAGACGAGCTGTATCTAAGTACGGTTCGTTTAATAGCATGCCTTGTCTCCTAAAGTACAACCAATCTCAACCAATTCCGTGAGTCAGTAGCAAACCATGATGGAGTACAAATACAAAAGATTGATAGAAAACGTTCAAACCTTTCATTAGAAATGAAACTATCCGTAGTCATACATCATAAGATTTGAATGCATAAACCTTAAAAGCACAAGCAAAACTCAAAACTACTTGGAAGAAACCTTCATCTAACTGTTTAGCCGGAGAGATGGAGTCTAGCCGGACATGGTAGGAGGAGAGTTCAAGTTCTTTGGTTTAGAACTCCTGCTCATCTCGAATCTCCTCCTTTTTCTTATTCTTCCTTCTTTTTCTCCTTTGCTTAGCCTTGAAGCAAGCCTAAACTAGGTCCAAGGTAAGTTGTTCACCTAGGTTAGCCCCTCCAAAAGCTTATATATGCTCAAGAAAGTGGCTTAAGTTGGCTAAATCCGTCCGATAGAATGAGTGCAATCCGTGTGGACACATGAGGAAATCCGTCTGGTTGAATGGACTGGACACATGGCCCAGCTAAACAATCCGAGAGCAAGCATTTGGTATGTCTGGACACATTGAAGACTTGTCCAGACACATGGAAGACTCGTTTGTGGGATTTTCAGTTCAACTTGACTTCGAGCCTCGCTCATTGCTCCTAGCTCCCATCCACAAGTTATAACTCTCGCCTTGTAGCTCCAAATCCAACACAATCAGCTCCCAATACCTGAAACGCAAACCCATGTACAAATATCTGAGTAGCATCAACATGGACGTATAAAGCATAAATTGGGGAGCTTAAATTTGAACATTTTAAGCTCCTATCAGTTCCCTTGTGTGTGAGGGTTGTGGCCCGATCCTTCTTCCGTCTCTCTTCTCTTTCTCTTCTCACCCCTCCCATTCTACATTACTGTTGTTATTTTCTCACACGAACTAATGCCAGCTTAGCTGTAATCTTCACAAGATTTCTAAGATCAAGAGAAACAAGTAGTGGTTGTTGCATCAGGTTAAGCTGACAACTTCTGGTGGTTGTTGCATCATGATATTCTTTTTATCTCATGTTCTGTTGCATGCTAACCTGACCTTATTATCTGGGGAATGAGATTCTGCGGTGAGACTTGTTATGCTCATCTTGCTGCAATTCAAGGTTTCAGTCGTTTTATTGTTAACGTTTTTCCCCCAATTTGCTTGATGCCAAAACAATTTGCTGGTGGTCAACATATATTCTGAGCCACATTTAGGAAACAGGATGGAAAACTGAAGCATTATAGTTGTTTTAGTAGATGCACGCATGTTCATTGATTTTTTAACTTCTAATGCTTGGAATTTAAGGTGTTTTAATTAATAACCTTTGTATTTTATTAATATTCTTTAAACCTTGTATTTGTCCTTCTCATTCCCCTCTTATGTAGGATTTGGACTTGTATGGAATTCTAGAGGAGACCGAAAGGCGTGGTTTAACCTTTGATCAATTACTTACTATTCCGGAACAAGATGACTGGGTCTACAGTGATGGGAAATCGACGACCTGCGTGGCCTTTATTCTGGAAATGTACAAAGAGGCTGGTGTCTTTCATCCTATTCATGACTCCATTCAAGTTACTGAATTCACGGTAAGTATCTCACACCCTATATTTTTTAACCCCATATGCGAAAGCCTTGTTTCTCTAAATGGACCTTTTCCTATTGTAATCACATCATCACCATCGTCGTTGTCTCTATATGACATATTTTTTTCTTTACTATGGTTCCTAGATTCGGGATGCATATATGCTGAAGATTTTTGAGAATAACCGAACACGCCTACCTAGTTGGTGCAACAATGAGATCGATCAGCTGCCATTTTGCCAGATTCTTGGCGAGTATCAAATGGAATTGCCACTGTATAACACCTTAGAGCCGTATGCCAACATGAATGAGAATTGCCCCTCTGTACCGCCAATTTATGAGAGGCCTGTACGTTGTTAAAAAAAAATTTGAACTCAAGCTACATGTTAGTGTCCTGAAGCTCTCAAAGAGATTTTTGCCGCTGCCATAGCTTGTGTGACATCATGGTCATTGGAGATGTGTAAGCAATGTATTCTCTTCCTCGGATTCCAGTTGAAATACAAGTGTCTGTTCTGCATAAGGACATCTCTCTGTACTTAATGGCAAACCATTGATGTTAATTGTCTACATCTCCTACGTAGTCCTTCTGTTGTGCTCCTGATGCAGGCTGAGCGCCAATTGTGTATAGAATCAACCGTTTTTAAGTGTCCGATGACTTCCTAAGTATTATATCCTTTTGATGTTCTGCGTTGTATAATTTGCTGATATGGATGTTTAAGGTATGGATTTACGAGCTTTTAATCTCTAAACTGGAAACGTTTGAATACGTGTAGGGATATTTATATTTTCATCCTCTGCTCTTGTTAAAATTTACTAAACTTGAGCCTCCTTGCGTATTTTAGATTGTTGAGTTCCAGATTTTATCATGCTTATTCTCCTACATCAGGTAGTGTGGCTACCGTGTCCCTTTACCATTTTAAACCTGTGGTCATGAATTGTTACATCTGTTTTCTTGTAACTGGAATATGATCGAATCAAAGTTCTCCATCCCAGAGTTGCTCCCCCCGACTTCATTAGCCCATTGACTGAGAAGGCGAGAAGTATTGCTCTCCAATATTCTCTGTTTTATGGGGATATCACTGATCCTTTTCTGGAGCCCTTGTGGCTATGTGCGCATTCAAATTTCTCAAAGGTACTGTTTCATCCTCTTTCTCGAAACTTTTTAGCAAACATGGCAAACCCTTTGCTTGTGTCATATACCTTAGACAAGATTTTGAGTCTTCGACTTAACTTCACAAAATACAGTGCACCACACATTACAATCGTGTGCTTACTTTTTCTTTTTTGGTTTACTGTGATGGATGTGGACTGGTTTGCCCATTTTTTGTTCTCATGTTTGTCAAGTTACAAGTAGTCGTAAAAGCTTAAGCTATTTGGAAATGGGTCAACAAGACAACAATGTATATCAAGTTATCTAACACGAGAACATGTCCAGCTATTTTAGTTATTCAAGACTTGAAAACGACCTGCAACACGCATACACTGAGAGAAAACTAGCTTATATATTGGCATAAACTGCTATGCAGCTGTTCTCCAATATTATTGTACTATAATGACATAAACTGCTGCTGGTATTATTATAGAAACATTTCTGTGAAACCCGAGTCCCTAGTACTCCCAATCGATCAGAGTTCTCCGTCCCAAACCTCCTCAATATTCTTGAAAGGGCCATACTCTGAGGTATAATCCTTACCAAGACATGCTCTACTCTGCGGGATTTCAGCAATCTTCTGAGATTCCTCATTGCTCAATGCCCAGTCGAATATCTCCAGGTTCTGCGTCATTCTCTCTTTGTTGAAACTCTTCACCACTACAGCAATCCCTTGCTCATGTGCCCATCTAAGGCAAACCTACATTCAAAGAAAGATACTTTTGTTTCAGCGGAGAGAACTTTTTCTGCCTTTTCTGGTGTTTGGTTAGACAGGAAACACTTCGAAGCGGAAAAGAAAAACAAAGCTGAGACAACGAGATCAAAAAAGCACCTGAGCAACGGTCTTTCCTCTAGCCTTTGCAATTTCCTTCAGTGTATCGGATTCCATTACTCTGTTGGTGCCATAAAAGGTTCCAACCGAGCCTAAAGCAGCATAAGCCTCTACAAGAATTCCATTCCCCTTGCAGAACTCTATCAGCTTCTTTTGTTGCCAAACGGGGTTCACTTCCACCTTTCAAAGTTCAACAATTTCACTACCATTGCCTTAATGTATACAAAACGATAGAGAAGAGAAAGGGATAGAAACTTAAGAGCGGTCAGTAGGAGTAAACTCAGCATTACAGGAGGATGGCATGCTGACATGGTCACCCGATTCAATATAGAGCACTGGCTCATGAGATGGATGGAGCCGAACTTATTCATCTTGGTTCAGTGGGTCGGAGAAAAAGTTGGCCCCATCCATTCTCTTTACCCTACCTGAGTGGTACGGAAACAGTAGTGTTACATACCCAAAAAGTACACCAAAAATTTACCCAAGTGAATTTGGGCCACGGACTTCAAATTCTGGACAATTTTTTGGGTAATTAGACTTTTACGTGTTTTGGTTTATTCGTCCCTAGGAGTGCTGCTTTCGGTGTCTCTAAGACTTACTTGATTGACGGCCGGAGGAATAGTGGCAGTGGCAAGGACATCAGCTAGCTTCTTGCAAGAGAAATTGCTCACTCCAATGGCCTTAGTGAGGCCAAGTCTGTGGCACTCTTCCATTGCAGCCCACACTGACTTATAGTCCATGGGACGAAAGTCTTCTTTCTTGATTGGGTATTCATAAATTCCTGCCTTCGCGCTCACAGGCCAGTGGATGAGATAGAGGTCAATGTATTCCATCTTCAGATTTCTAAACAAGAAAATAAGTAAAATCAAGAAGAAAATTGTGCTGGAAGCAAGAGAAGAAAATGACATTGCAGAGATCATGTGGAATGCTATATATTTGAGTGTGTGCAAATTACAAGAGCCAAGTATCAGTCACTCTTCACTCCGGTCCTTGAACTTTGAAGTTGTCCGGTTCAGTATATTAACGGTTGGTAACACCGCTTCATGTAACAGAAGACGTCAAGTGGTATGAACATACGGGAGAGAATGTGTAATAGTAGACAGAGATGCCTCAACTATTGAACTACGCGAGAAAATCTCCATATATTTCATCTTTCATAAGGTCTTAAGCATCCAACGATTGACCCGTTAAAATAATAAAGCTCGTCTTTGATTTTAGGCACGATGCCTTGAAGAACCTTGGACTGCAGTGTTAAAAGTTATGAGTTTGGTTTGTAATCTCAGTTGAGAGACCATATCATCACCAACCAACTTTCCTTTTCTCATATCCCTGGCTTTTCACACTCCATGAGGGTGGTTTTTCTCATCGGGTTAATTTAGAGAATAAGGCTATATTTGAATCATGAATTTGAAAAAGGAAAAGGAAAACAAATGAAATGTATCAAATTGTGAGCCCTTATTTAATTTGCCTTTTTCGTCTACTTTTCTCCTTCCCTCCACAAATCACACAAATTCATGATCCAAATACAGCCTAAAATAAATATCTGCAGACTAAAAATCTGAGGGCAATTCTATGCAATCACTCTTGGTCTACAATAGGGACGGAGCCAGGAGCCAGGATTTGTGCATAGTAAGGGCAAGTTATATATGTGAATATGTGAAGCAGAGGCGAAGTTATAGAATTTGATATCTATATATATATATATTGGGCAACTAGGGACAGAACCAGAGGGGCCACTAGGCGTCGCCCCTGAATTTTTTTTTACCAATCATGTGGACTCCTCTTGCAAAGTATTTTGAGAAAAAAAATCGCTACTATAGTGAAATTCCTAGCTCCGTCCGGACAGCCAAGATGCGCTCTACGTACTGCTACGTGATACCCAACCGGCACCAAGTTTTTCTCGATTGGACGAGATTAATATATTAATGCTGAATCAAAAAAGAAAAAGATAATACTCCAGTATATGAACACTGGTGAAAAAATTGATTACTTGAGAGTCTTGTGAAGTGCGGGCAGAACACAGTCCTCATGACCATCGCTGCACCAGAGCTTGGAAGTAATGAAAAGCTCTTCCCTTGATTTGATCAAACCCTTTTCAATCGCTTCTGCTATGGCTTCACCAAGTGGCTCCTCCGTATAGTAAAGCGCCGCCGTGTCGAAATGCCTGTAACCCACCTCAATCGCATCCAGCACCGCCCGTTTGGTGGTTTCCGCCTTCACCGGTGGGTCGGACGCCGTGCCAAACCCCAGCACGGGAATTTTGCCGCCGGAGCTCAGGGGAATTTCTGGGATTTTGGAGAAGGGGACACCTGGGTTGGGATCCATTTGTGTAGGGACGGTTGATGTGGAGTGTGTTTTTTGGGGGTGATGGAAGAGGTTGTTTTGGTCCTATTTATAGTGTCATTTGGAGCATCATGCTTCATGTCATGCGTGAAATTATTCGGATGAGTACCACGTAGTTATGTGGAGCCTGTAGTGAGCAACTCACTACAGGCTGCAAAGTGAGAATCTTAATCGTCAATTCTTGTTTTGGGCGGTTTGGATCTTAATTAAATTGTTCGTGCGAACAATTATATTATTCACTATTTTAGATCCGGATCGTTCAAAACACTTTTAACGGCCGAGATTCACTCACTACACTTGTAGTCACTACAGGCCCCTCGCTTCCAGTTATGTGGTACTCGTTACTCCGCTTCCAAGCCGTCTACAAGTGTAATAAATGATCTACTATTACCATTTAGCATTGTCTCAGGACTCGGAGTATCATTTAGTACTTAGAAATGCTAAGGGTACGCCACTCATATACACCAAATGCACGGTTGGGCTGATGTGGCGGATGACGAGAGGCACACTGTGGGGCCCACTAAAAAAAGGTTCCTCCTAATCCGACAAATCAGCTTGGCGTGGATTTAGTGGGCATGAATGGTGTACCCATAACTTTCTCCCTCAGTATTGGCACATGATACTCCTTACAGATAAAAGAACGTTACCCCTGTGTGTTCCGCTTTGTCTCTCAACTATCTATCCAAAGTGAATGATTTGGAGTAGCGATAAATAATTATTCCATTTGACGTATTTTGATGATTGATATTGAAAAAATTGTATTCTTTTCAAAAGGTTGTTCGGATTTGGGATGCATATCCTCTCCCCAAATCCTCCCCAACCATCTGCCAAACCATTTAACCCTGAGCTGCCAGCGCATCACTATGACTGCATCGGACGGTTGAGATGAAGCCAGCACCACCACCACTTCCCAATCATTAAATAGCACGACACCGTTTTCTTTTTTCTTTCTAAACGAAAGCATCAAACGGCAGCCTGACGTTGCACTGGTGCAGCCATCTCCTTCCATTTACAGAAACCAGAGCCCTCCTCATTCCAAATGGAAAATCAAGTCCTAAGCTTAGCTAAAGTTTGAGATGTGACCGTTTTAGGTCTAAATTTTTTTACTATTCTTATTTTTGTACCCCTTATAATAGTTCGATAGAATTGGGAGTAATTTTATGGAATCGGGGGGCCTGCAGTGGGGACTCACTCCAGGCGGGGCGATTTCAGAATTTTCATTCAGCGCTGACAAAAATAAAAATAAAAATAAAAATCTGACTAGGCAAAAGAGATACTCCCTCCGTCCTATTTTGAATGTCCACTATATGAATGCACGCAATTTCAAACACCCAAAAAATAAATTTCTCCATATACTAATATGTTCTATATCAAATTAAAGTGCTTAATTGAGCACTTTAATTTAGTGCAAATTTTTTTAAAGACATTCTTTGGAAGTACATTTTTTTATGTCTACAAAAATACATGTTTTTCAAAAGGAACATTTAAAATGGAACAGAGAGAGTACATATACGTTACATCGTTTGACAAAAATAGATTTTTACACTAAGAGAAAATGACTCTTTAAGTTGGCTTACTAAACTTTGCCAAGTCTATCACACTTAAGAGAAAATGACCTTTTAAGTAGGCTTACTGAACATCCTTAATCAATTGCCCAAGTCTATTTCTTCTTCTTTTTTCGAGTTGTTTTTATCACTTCTTTTTTTTTTACCGACACAGAAGAAGAAATGCAGCCATCCACTATCCTTAATATATATTGGGTTCTCTTAGAATATGGGCTAGGCTTGTTTTGTTTTGTAGATTCTTTATATCATTTAAAAAAAATTTTTTTTGACGGTTATAATACTAACATGAAAATATGATTAAATGAGTGCAGATGTTGCTCATGCCCACACATTTTCGGCTTTGCTTTATAATTAAAAATCTGTGAATTGGATTGTATCTCAAAGTTTTATAAATTTTTAATCCGCATCCGGACCATTTATCCACGAATCTAATCCAAAACATATGAACCACTTCGGTTCGGATTGGCTTCACGGTCCCGAAAATGGCTGTAAAAAATGGAGTAAATATCAAGGTGGTTGTCGAGAGTGAAGTTAGGCGTCGCCTCGTCAGGTAGCCTTTTGGAGGGAATATTTAACGGTGTCGTGCTTTTTGCGGATTGGTGGTGCTGGCTTCATCTCAGCCGTGCGATGCTGTCATTAATCCGCTGGCAGCTCAGCCTTAAAAAGTTTGGCAGATGGTTGGAGAATGATATGGGGAGAGGAATTAATGTTTTGTGTACTGGTGTGGTGGGCTCATTTTTTATGATTGATATTTTTTTTTATAATTAAAAAATTGTACTTCTATAAAGGTTGGTTTATATATACTATATTATTTTGGTAGGTTTTAATCTTTTTTAAAGATTGTTGGATTCTAAATCGTGGAATTTATATGCATGACATATTAAGTAGTAACATTTTTTTTTTATCGATATAGCTTTATCTCGATATAACTGTACTTATCATATATATCCTTTGGAACATAAAGTGTTTTTGAAAGATAAATGTGTGTTGTAATCACATGAATCGCGAACGATCTACATAATTTTTTATATGATTAATGGTCTTAAAGAGGTTTAATATAGAACGGTTCCGTTTATTAAAATATGCCTGGAGAGCACACAAATGAGAAAATTAAACCGTTTAATTGTCTTGTGACTGTAAATTTTCTAATATTTCCCTTTTAATTACGAAAAAGTAAACAAATAAAAGGATAACACTATAAATTTACATGCACAATGATAAAAAGGAGAGCGTCAATATAAATAATACGAGTGTAAAATAAAAAATAGAATTCATGTTTTTGGCAGCAACATAAAGATTAAAGATCACGAGGGTTTAGGGGAAAATGCACACCTTGCCCCCACAATTCCCTCAAATGCCAATCACATGACTCATTTGCAAACAAGAAGCTGTTGCTTGCTTGCTTTAGCAACTCATGTTGGGAACTGTGTGGGGTGGTTCTAGGAACTATTATTGTCAACTCCGTACAGTTTCAGCAATAAAATATTAAACGTATCTAGGTGTTTCGTACCAGCTTATACCAGTTGATACTGGGAGTACCGGTTTGTACCTGAATCTCAGTCTGTATAAAAATACCTATTTATTTGTTCTCTTGCTAAAAAGAGACTTGAACTTTAAGATAATTCAACAAAACTTGGAGTTTGTAATATGTTAATCATCTTAATTTGTTATTATTAGGACTAATGTCAATGTATATCATTGCGTCAGAATTTGCTTAATTTCTCTACTTTAAAGTTTTTTTTTTGGTATTCTAACATATAAAAGTATATAAATTGTATGTCGTGGTCAACTTGAAACGATACCGAGATACACCTGACACGTGCTGTCCCAACAGAAAAAATGGTACGCTTGTTGGTACGGGTAATTTTCTCTCTGTGTCGTGTCTAGGGAGAAAGCCCACCCCTATTACGAGAATAATTTTGTGGTTAACATTATGTTCACTCTGATTGGTGGAAAAATTATGCATGAACAATTGTCACCGATCAAAATGAGGGTGAACAAAATCGGACTCCTGATATTACCATATTCTACACCCAATTAAGACCACTCAAACCAACGGGGGCTAGCTCAGTTGGCCAGGACTCTTGCATCTCACTAGGAGGTCAGGAGTTTGAATCTCTCTGCCTGCGTGCAGAGGCGTTTCCTTTCTATGTTTCTACTCTGCAACGGGCTTATTTCTTGTATTGATTAAGTTGTTGGGCTTGGTTGTCTCGTGGACTTTCACAATTCATGTAGTGTTCTTCTATCGATTGACCAAAAAAAAAAAAATAAGACCACTCAACAGAATCTATTAAGGAAGGGTATTTTATTTGAGGATTCAGCTGTCCTTCAGTTTTGAAAAGGGACTGGACCGTCTAGTTGGACTGATTTATGTTCGAGGAGATAAACATGTAAATTAAGTCGAGAAGATTATTCACGTAAAAGAATTAGAATTAGGTTGATTGGAAATTTAAAATTGATAGTCACTGGATTGGATCCTATTTGTTTAAAAGTGAACAATACATTTGCAACATCATTTTCATCCAGAAGAGATTTGAGATCCGCGATCTGCGTAACTAGCGAAACCGGGGTTCTCGTGTACGATCTGAAATTCGAGATCAATGGCTTGGTTTTCACCTTGGCAATGGACAGCTCGGTTTTATAAAGTGCTGAGATGAAATGAAGACCGTTGAAAACACATCTTATAACTCAGATGCTGCACACCACAGCCACACACTAGGGTCCCGTTTCCCTAACCAGCTCTCTTAAAACTAGAGCTTGGTTTTCATTGTTCTCTGGTTTTCTATTGCAGAAATGTTTTTCTAATAGTAAAGCCGATTCTTCACTCTTTACCCTAAAAACTGATCAAGGAGTTACTCTTGTTCTTGTCTATGTGGATGACATATTGATCACAGGAAGTGATACTAAATATATCTCTAAGTTGATTGAGGATCTTAATACACGTTTTGTTATGAAAGATTTGTGACCTTGAGCTATTTTCTGGGTATAGAGGTTCTAAACCTCCCCTACTGGAATTCTATTGTCCCAAACAAAGTATGCTATTGATCTTCTTCAAAGGGCAGGGATGCAAGACTGTAAGCCCTGTGCATCCCCATCATCTGTTAAGCCTTCTACCCTTGATCCTGATCCACCTTTTTCTGATAGTTCTTGGTATCGAACCATTGTTGGTTCCCTTCAGTATTTGACATTGACCAGACCTGAGCTAGCTTTTACTGTTAATGTGGCCTGTCAACATATGCATGCCCCTACACAGAGCCATTTTTCTGCTGTGAAGAGAATTCTGCGATACATCAAAGGTACTTTACACCAAGGTTTTCATTTTACTCCTGGTCCTTTGACACTCACGGCATTTTCTGATTCTGATTGGGCTGGTGACCATTTAGATAGGTGGTCAACAATTGGTTACTATTTGTATCTTGGTTAGAACCTAATTTCTTGGTGTGCAAAGAAGCAGCACACGGTTGCTCGTTCTTCCACTGAAGCCGAGTATCGAGCTCTGGCTAACACAATAGCAGATATCACATGGGTACAACAGTTGTTATTAGATTTGCATATTACTCCATCTTTGCCTCACTTAATTTGGTGTGACAACTTATCTGCCATTGCACTTGCATCAAACCTAGTGTTTCATGCTCGGACAAAGCATGTCGAAGTTGATTACCACTTTATCCGTGAAAAAGTTCTTAGTAAACAGGTGCTGGTCAAGCATATTGGTACGTTGGCTCAGATCGCTGATATTTTTACTAAGGCTCTCAGTGTTGATCGATTTCTTTTCCTCAAGTCCAAACTGATGGTGGTAGATACTCCCATCAGTTTGCAGGGAAGTGTCAAGAAGACTCATCAGCTGTGGTTGTGGTGCATTTGCAAGCTGAGGTGTAATTGTGTTTAGTATTAAAATGCCAGCTGTCAAGTCTTGTTAAGTCGGTTATTAGTAGAGTCGTTAAGTCGGTTATTAGTAAAATTTCCATTTCATTTGACTGTAATTTGAAGTGTATTTCGAGGTGTATCAGATATATAGGCTCAAATGTAACTCGAGGACATATACATGAGATGGTTGTTCTCAACACTTAGGGTTTCTGAAATCATCTTTTGTTCTTGATCTTGGATCTGTTTATCATTTTCTATAGATTCCAAAAGGGATTAGTCAATCCATATATCTCTACTCTATCATTAGGGTGTGAGTCGAACAAATCCTTTCTCACACGACATTTGGTTCATATATAGGACTAATAACATTATTGCATGAGCGGTTTCGATTGACACTTTAGATCGCATGTGAGAGTGGAATCTCAAGTAAAGTTGCTTTGCCAACTCGTCTACCACCAAGGTTTTTGGGGGCATGTACCCCGAAACTCATTCTCAATTTAACTGTTTAAATCTTGATGTCCATGAAGATGATTCTCAAATTTAGATTTAAAAGATGTACATTTAGCCCCTGTTTGGGTTTTTTTTTTTTTTTCCATTTAGTGTTTTCCTCAGAAAAATGTTTAATTGCTTAGCCAAAAAAATGGAAAAATGTTTAATTGCAAACATTTTTTGAAAAAAAAAAAAAGAGAAGAATTTGAGTTGTTTCAGAAAAATTCCAATTCTTCTGGTTATTTTTCATGGCATGGGGTACTTGAGTTTCATCCACTAAGCGCTGGACAATGCTCTCCGTCCTTAATTCCTTCCTTCGCGCTTTCTTCATTCCCATGGCCATGGAAGCCGCGATATTGGTTTTCTCAAACTTTTCGCTGATCACCTTCCTCAAGATTTTCTTCTCCGCGAACAACCCAGGCTTCTTGCTCTCGGGAGGATTCGCCATTGGGTTCTCGTTAGAGCCTTCCGATCTCCACTCTTGTTCTCTGTCGCCCCAAGAACAAGGGACTTGTTTTTATTTCTTGGGGAGGATTGAGAACGACAGGGATGGGTTATTATCGCGCAAGGTGGTGTTTAGGTGTTTGTTTGATTGTGGGCATATGCACCCTTTTAAATGCGTGCTTGAGGCTGCTTTTGCGGGGTTTTTTTTTTGAAGCAGTTAATTCATATCATGAACAACCGTACGACAAAGATTACATCATAGAGAATACATGGATGAACCAAAACTACCAAAATCTAAAACCCGAGCTACTGAAAAAGCACACAGGCTGCTTTTGTGTTCAATTAGCACTTTACGTAGATGTTTGTTGCAGCTTGAAAATGGCATAAACTGATGCAGGTGCTATTGTAGAAACATTCTTTGTGACATAAAAGAGTCCTGTTACTCCCCAGTAGCAGATCAGACATCTCCATTCAAAACCTCCTCAATATCTTGAGAGGGCCATAGACTCAGGTATAATCCAAGACTTTACTCTACTCTGTGGGATTTCGCCAATCTTATGAGATTCCTCCTTGCTCAATGCCCAGTTGAATATATATATATCTCTAGGTTCTGTTTCATCCTTTTTTTTGTTGAAACTCTTGACCACCACGCCAATCCCTTGCTCGTATGCCCATCTAAGGCAAACCTACATTTGGAGACCAATAATTGTGTTTTATGGTGTTTGGTACGACAGAAAGACCCTAAAAATGGAAACGGGCACTTTAAGTGGAAAAGAACGACCACTCGGAGTATAACGCGAGGCTTTGCTGTCCCAGTGAGTCTGTAGGCCCTATTAATCCCAATCCGGACAGTCTAAAAGTGTTTTGGAGGGTTCAAATTTAAAATAAAACTCTTCCGGGAAAGAGTTTTTGAAATTATGTAAAACACAACAAGTCCTAGAGGGGGGTGAATAGGACGACCACTTTAAAAATAAACCACTTCGATTTCAACCAATTTAATCATTCACCATGGCAAATCAACTAACAGTTTTATTATTTTAAATATGGACCATTGAATATTGATTGCCGAGACAGATGGTTCCAGATGCAATTGGCAGGGCCTGTCGATCCATGGGGACAGTATAGTCCCGCGTCGCTTGAGGTATGCCTGTCAATGGATCGAATTCAATCCGAATATGTAATAGCGTAAATCTGATCCGAATTTAATTTTTGTAACTCTGAATCCGAAAAAATCGAATATCCAATTCGCTTGAGGTATGCTTGTCAATGGATCGAATTCATCTCAAGGTTTTTCTTCTTCACGATAACGACTAACGAGTTGCATGGAATTAGCTATTGTTAAGTTAGCAAGTCGGATTTCAATATAGACTATTGATTGAAATCTAACTTGCTAACTTAACGACTAACTGGTAGAATGCAGGGTCTCTGTAGGCCCTGCCAACCCCAATCCGGATTGTCCAAAAGTGTTTTGAATAGTTCAAATTTAAAATAAAACACTTCTGGGAAAGTCTTTTTTTTTTTCAGGGAAGAGTTTTATTTTAAATTTAGACTATTGATTGACGAGACCGACAGGTCCAGATGCAGTTGGCAGGGCCTACTGATCCATGTGGATAGTAGACTAGTAGAGCTCCCACGTCACTCGGAGTATGCCCTGTCAATGGATCGAATCCGTAATAGCGTAAATCTGATCCAAATCAGATTTTTGTATCTCCGAATCCGAATTCAAAAAATCGGATATCCAATCCGATAATCAGAATCTGGTTTGAATTATATTACTCCGTATTTCATACTACTAAAAATTTTAGGGTTTAAATTTTTGTCCCTATGGAGTACTTATTTTAGAATCATCTCTAGGTTTTTCTTCTTCACGATAACGAGTTGCATGGAATTAGCTATAGTTAAGTCAGCGAGTCAAATTTCAATCGGATCGGATCGGATATATCCAAATCAGATCAAATTATCGGATATAGTTTAACGGATCGGGATTTTTTTGGATCAGATTCAGAGACCGGATTGAATTCGGTTTATTGACAGGTCTAACTTGAAAGATCAAAAGGCACCTGAGCAACTGTCTTTCCTCTGGCCTTTGCGATTTCCTTTAGCGTATTGGATTCCATAACTCTGTTGGTGCCGTAAAAAGTTCCGAACGCTTCCAAAGCAGCATATGCTACCACAAGAATTCCGTTCCGCTTGCGGAATTCCGTTCGACCTGTCAAAATTGAGAGTGGCATTAAGCGTAGCACCCAACTCAGCATGGTGATACGGTAAACTGGATTCAAACTCAATGTAAGGCTCGCTTATTTGACGGGACTAATAGTGAACATAATCTCATATGTTATATTGGTCCATTCGGATAAGTTCGTTTGCAGTACAATAAATGGGCCTATAGAGTAATGAACACCAGATGGATGAAGCCAAGGTTGTTTGGCAGGGTTGGAGTGTTTGAGATCCCCTGTTCCGAAAAAATGGTGTTCCTCTGTGCCGAAGTGTTTTGGATTGTTGAATTGTATGTGTTATGATTTTTGTTTTAAAACTTTCATGTGATTCAATGGTCGAAAATGCAATGGAACAGGGGAATAAAGGATTTTTGGAACAAATAATTTGATTATGGGTTGGAGAGAATGGGCCCAGGCCCCAGCCATATGATGTCATCGAGGGGAGCAATACTCATGCCCTAGTGGTGCTTCGGGAGTATCAAATAATTTTACGATAATTACACAAGTGTGGGAGTCATACATTTATGGGCCCACACCTATGTAACTATTCTCTGATTTGTTATTTCCATATCCCTCAGTGTCCTTGTTCCAATGGACTCGTTTGTTTGATCGGAGATAAAAGAATGTAATATGAAATCTCTTGGAATATGTATGAGCTATGAAATCTTAGGATGTTGTTAAGGAAATGAATGGATGGAGAAAATTCATATCCAGTGTTTGTGTTCACTAGCCACTGGGATATAGCTACTGGAAAACACTGTCCATAGTAGTGCTGCTTTGAACTTTTGAAGGGATTTAAAAGACTCTTACCTTTTTTTTTGGGTATGAAGAGTATCCAGATGAACCCTACTAATCTCTCTGGACTTAAAAAACTCTTACCTGATTGACAGTAGGAGGAATAGTGGCAGTGGCAAGGACATCAGCTAGCTTCTTGCAGAAGAAATTGCTCACTCCAATGGCCTTTGTGAGGCCAAGTCCCTGGCACTCTTCCATTGCTGCCCAAACAGACTTGTAGTCCATGGGGAGGAGGTCTTCTTTCTTGATTGGGTATTCGAAAGTTCCTGGCTTTGAACTCACTGGCCAGTGTATGAGATAGAGATCAATGTATTCCAACTTAAGATTTCCGCACAGGAATAATGGTAAAATCAAGAAGAAGATTGGGCTGAAATGAGACCGAAATAAGATTAATCTCTGACTCATTTTAACCTTTTCCATCTACTTTTCCTTACCAACCACAAATCGGTATATAAAACCGTGATTCAAATATGGACTTAACGTTGCAATACGAATAATCCCGAGGCAATTCAATACCATCACTCTTAGTTCCGAGGTTTTGAAACTCATACCGTACTAATATCCAAAACCAGAACCGAACCCCACTATTTTCTTTCCAGTTCAAATACCGGCTTGAATCGGCCGGTCCAAGTCATACTAGTTTTTGACATTTTTTGTTTTTTAAATTAAGACTTCTGTACTAAAAAGGTCATAATTTTCTTTATTTCTTGGTATACGAGCTTCATAATATGACTAATATTTTTTTGGCTATATTTTTCCATGTTGGTAGAGTAAAACGTTTTGAGTTTTTTAAGCATACATACTAATATGTAATTTTGATAAAAACAAACGCCGAAACGGTATCTTAAATTATACCGGTATAGGAGTACGTACCATACCAATAAGAATAACGATGTTGTTACTGGTACAGTATTCCGAACCTTGCATCCACAACAATCAAACACGGCGGCCAAAGAAAGAAAAAATAAAATTTGACAGTAACAAGTTCTCTCTCGGTTTTTGTTGGGTCCTTCTATTGACAACAAGATAAGAGGAAGACCAAAAAAAAAAAAAAAAACACATTCCAACATATTTTTTTCATTTTTCATATACTATCACGCATTATTATATATTTTTCACACATTTCACTACACTATTTAAACCTAAACAACAGCACAGTGGACTAATTTTAGAATTTTTTTTTTTTTTTTTTGGTTTAGCTGACAAAGCACACACGTACAACTTAATATAAAAAGAGTAATGTGTGGTGATAAAATAAATCACTAAATTGGGACAAGGAATACACACATCAAAATATTCATGTGGAGCCCAGCCCACACAATTCTTTGCTAAAAAAGTCAGAGTCAACGAAGCGTTGAGGTTGAAAGCGTCTTGCACAAATCTTATCAGAGATACTACGGGGCCATTGAGAATTCGGGTATAAAGGTGGCTGAGTCATCTTGTTAGTCCGAATGTGCACTTGCGGGAAGGCAAGATCACCGATGATGGAGTCCCGTCGGCATAATTCCCGCGGGGTGTCGCGGGAGCCTGAAGGGACGTGAGGATGAATGAATATCGCGGCTGATCATCTACAATGATGAAAATAACAGAGAGAATCAACGAGTCCGCCACTAATTTGATGGAGGCGAAAAGGGTAGGAGAGGTCAGAAAAGAGGATGCCGATGGGAACCAAATGACGGCCGCAATCAATGAATGATGTGACTGGATCAGGATGAATCGCGAGATGTGACAAGAAAGACGCAATGGCAGACGAATTGAAACTTGTGTGGAAAGTAACAAAGACAACATTAGGGGGTGTTCCACTAAGGTAGTTTTGTTTTAAAATTGCCTTGGTTTTTGTGTTATGTGATGTATTGTGAGAGGATGACTTGTCTTGGTTTTTGAGAAAAACTAGTTAGTGGAACACCCCCTAAATAGGTGGGGAAATTCAAGATCAAGTAAGCACACTTCTTCTACTCTCGCTCTATTTCTCACATTAAAAAAGACTTTCAAGAGCCACTTCTTACTAGACCGGCGAAGGGTATTTTCCGGCCGATTCCCACCCTATCATTGTGTTGGAACTTGTATTTCATATGGAGAGGTACCAAGGAGTTCTGATGAAAGGCCAAATGCCGAGCGGAACGGAGCAGAGCAAGGGGAGCGAAGCGATCGAGCGGAACAGAGTGGAGCTCGGCATCTGGCCCATCACGACATTTGGTATAGTACGGAATATTTAGGGTTGGAATATTAGAGTAGGGTTATAAATACTCTTTATTGTAAAAATCCTAGCTAATTTTGATCATAATAAAACAGACTCGCTCTCGCTCTTGCTCCCGTGGAGGTACCCGTTTTGGGGAACCACGTAAATTCCTGTGTTCGATTCTTTACTGTTTTCGTATTCATTATTGTGTGCGTGTGGTGATTATTCTAACACATTAGCTAGAGTATCTCTAACGGGTTTTATTGTCTACAAGTTTTTCTCCATCGGACGAGATTAATATATTAATGCTGAATCAAAAAAGAAAAAGATGATAGTATAAAAATTGATTACTTGAGAGTCTTGTGAAGTGCGGGCAGAACACAGTCCTCATGAGCATCGCTGCACCAGAGCTTAGAAGTAATGAAAAGCTCTTCCCTTGATTTGATCAAACCCTTTTCAATCGCTTCTGCTATGGCTTCACCAAGTGGCTCCTCCGTATAGTAAAGCGCCGCCGTGTCGAAATGCCTGTAACCCACCTCAATTGCATCCAGCACCGCCCGTTTGGTGGTTTCCGCCTTCACCGGTGGGTTGGACGCCGTGCCAAACCTCAGCACGGGAATTTTCCCGCCGGAGCTCAGGGGAATTTCTGGGATTTTGGAGAAGGGGACACCTGGGTTGGGATGCATTTTTTCTAGGGACAGTAGAGGTGGTTTGGGTTTTTTTGGCAATGGAGTTCTTGCCGTTTATATAGTTCTTTTTTTTTTTGCCCTGGGAGCATCTCTGCAGTGTGCCAGTGTCTGGCCGTCCTGCATTGTATAGTTGTGGGTCTTTTCGGATATCTTGACAATGTCCAAAATTATTAACTTAAGGCCCTGATTGGATGCATCTAAACCCCCCCCCCCCCCCCCCCCCCCCCCCCTCAAAACTTATACCGGGTGAAAAACGTGGGCCCCACTGGTTTTGCTGGGTTTGGCAACCCAAATGACTCCCCCCTCTTCGTTTTCCCCCCCTCTTCCCTTTCACGCTTGGGGGTGTTTGTCCCTGATAACTTTCATACAGCCTCTGGGGTACCCAAAACTTATCCGGCTGTAGAGGGGAGGTTTTTTTGTCCATTTCACCCCTCCTTATCCCCCTCCTCCATCCCCCATCAGCCTCTTCCCTCCTTTCTCAATTAGCAATTCCAACAAAACAAACAAATAACCACAGATCTAAAATTCCTCATACAGTCCGATTAAAAAAAAAAACAAGAAAATTGATTTTGTTTTTTTACCTTCCTATAAATCAACAATAAATTGGACACAAGCACAATAGGAAGATCGCACTCTGTCCATCGGACTTCCAAGCATCGCCGGATTTTATACCCACTGGAGATTGAAATCGAACAGAGCAATAGTGATTTGTGGATATAGAGAGAGAGAGAGAGAGAGAGAGAGAGAGAGAGAGAGAGAGAGAGAGAGAGAGATGAATATGTGTTCCGGAAAAAATGTTGAGACTGAGAGAAGGAGATGGAGATCGGTTGAGCGAGAGAGAGAGAGATGAAAATGAACTGGTGCATGTATGCGCAGAGAGAGAGAGAGAGAGAGAGAGAGAGAGAGAGAGAGAGAGAGGAATGGGATGGGTGTTTACAAGAAGAAGATAAGAAGTGTTTTGGTGTGGCACATGTGTACCACAATGCAACTGATCCAACGGTTTCAAATTAAAGTAGGCAAGAGTGCATGATCCAATGGTGTTGCTGTGTGTTGCAAGGTTACACAAGTACAGTATGTCATAATAGTCCAGCAATATTCTGTGTTGATGTGTGATCCATCGGTTTCATAAATGTTGTGTGTTGCATTTATAATTTTTTATGACATCCATTTCAATATTTTTTTTATGACAACCAACTGTTGAAATGGATTTATTAACAAAAAAACCGTTTTTCCTTAAAAATTAATATTTTAAATTAATACTTTCAATGAGCTAAATTAATATAGCTTGAAATTGTCCAAAATTTATTAAATATATTAACTTTTGTAATTATATATAAACAAACTTTGGTACACAACAAGGGCAAAAGAGTCATTTGATAGCTTTTTCCATCATCTACCCCCTCTTATTTATAAAACATCCAAACCAAGTAAAAAATTATCTCCTTGTTTAATCCACTATCCAAACTATCAACTTTTTTATCACCCCTCCATAAACATCACATCAATGTGGATCAACCCTCCAAAAATAATACCCTCTCTTATCTTATACCCCCTTTATAAGTTATCCCCCTAGAATTTTAGCACCATCCAATCGGGGCCTAATAGAATTCGTCGAGACCAGTCTTCACTCGTTAAGTCTAAAATTTGTTGAAATGTGCCAGCACACATTTATAGAATGCTAGTAAGGAAATCTTGACTCTCAAATTTAAATTTCGCAAGATAACAAATCAAAATCGCTAAATAACAAATCAAAATCCCTAAAGTATAGTGGCCCTGTTCGTTTCCCAGTTTAGTTATAGTTTTAATTTTGATGACATCATCATTTCCCTCATTTCTTTCTCTATCTCTCTCCACTAGGGGTGAACAAAAAACCGGCTGAACCGAACCGAGTACTAGAACCGAACCGAACCGGTTTGTTTTTTCGGTTTTTCTCATCCCCCGGTTCGGTTCGGTTCGGTTCGGTTCTCTGTATTAAAAATATTTTGAATTCGGTTCGGTTCCCGGTTTTTAAGATTTTTTTCCCGGTTCGAACTGAACCGAACCGGTTATATATAAAATATGCTTAATATACATTACTGTTACTAAAAAGGTGAAGGGGGTGGGAGTCAAACCCAGCCCTCACGGAAGGAAGTCATGCCACTTACCAACTTGGCTAGCCAAGCCCTCGTTGGTATATCACGAAATAATAATACTTATTGGAATAAACTCTTATGTATATATATACAATACACACTACAGCAGGTTTTCCATAGATCTAGAAAACCCCGTCTCCTCTCTCTCTCTCTCTCTCGTTACATATCCATGGCAACCTCGTCTCTCACCACGTTGGTGTGTTTGTCTATCTCGATCTCCATTGATGGGGAGAAATGGTCTCGTTCTCCTCGTATGCCTATCTCGTCCGTTGATCTCAATCGACCGTGAGTTGATGGTTTTAACGCTGGAAATCGATCTCACACAGATGTATATGCGTGTATATCTTGATTGATGTATGTATATCTCGATCTCACACAATTTTTTGATTCGTTTATGTATATATATATCTTGATCTTACGCGGTTTTCTACTTCCTGTGTGTGCATATGTATCTGATTGGTGTATATGTGTTTGATTTTGATCCTCTGAAGTCTAGATCTATATGGGTTTGTGATTTTTGAAGCCTGATCTCTCTCTCTCTCTCCGATTGAATCTCTGAGTCGTAGTTTTTTTCCCCCGATTGTGTGTATATGTTGCAAATTTCTGTCTCTCCCCCTCTGAACCGAACCGACTTCCGAACCAGGAAGAACCGGGACGAACCGAACCGGAACCGAACCGACCTCTAGAAATCCGGTTCCGGTTCTGTGGTTCCTCCGAACCGGTTTTTCTCGGTTCACTCAAAATCCCCTCCGAACCGAACCGAACCGAACCGAACCGATTACACCCCTACTCTCCACTTATTACACTTGATGACATCATCAAAACTAAACTATAAGCTTGTCATTTTATTGTTGAACCTTTAGAGACGCTCCTAATTGATTGACTTTATGACTACAGGCTCTGGAAGAAAATTCTTAGAAAGAGACATTTTAGAATATTCGGGACTAGTTCCAGTGCTAGCCAAAAGTCAACAAAAGATTTTGGAGATTATAAAAGAATGTTCGTTTTCTGTTTAGCTTTAGTTTTAGTTTTGATGATATTTATCGTTTCTCTCAGTTTTAGTTTTAATTTTAATTTTAATGACATCATCATTTTCCTTGTTTCTCTCTCTATCTCTCTCCACTCATTACACCTGCTGACATCATCAAAACTAAACTAAACTAAACTAAACTATCTAACCAAATACAGCTAGTTACCATTTATAGGTAATTAAGACTGAGGAATACTAAACCAAAACAAGGGGTCATTGTTATTAGCAGAGGAAATTCATTTCATGTTGTGGTTTGATTAGGTCTACAATTATTTATGTTTTGCCATAAACAATGGATTTTATGTTTTCCAGATTTGGTCAGGGAATTATTTGTGAGAGTACTCTCCGTCGCTTGTTGTAATACTTATGTTTGAAATATCAGCCTTAGAGCATCTTTATCTCACTTAACAATTTGTTAAAAAGTTAAATTTGATGAGTGAAATGTAACAAAACCCTCCAAAATCAGACTTAACAAATATTTTACAAATTTACAAAACTTGTAACTTTGCTACAGTACCGCACCAAATTTGGTGCGGTACTGTTCACTTAACAAACCCATTTTTTCCCTTGTTTCCGGGTGTTTCCTGTCAGACACGGAAGAGTGACAGACACGGAAGAGAAAAGAAGGGGGGGGGGGGGGGGGGGGGGGGGGGGGGCGCCACGTGGCGACTCATGGGTGGAGGAAGAAATGTGGGGGGTGATGGCTGTGAGACACGTGGGCCACTACCCACTCTTTGTACCGAAATGTTGGGGGTGATGGCTGTTCATTTAACTTTTTTTTTTTTTTTATAGATTTGAGGGGAATAGTTTAATATAGTTAAGTTTGGATAGAGAGTCTGATTTTGTGAGTTTTTGGAAAGTGACTTGCTAAATTTGTAAAAGGTGTTTTTGAAGTTAAATTTGGTGAAAAATTTGGTGCTCCTGATAAGGATGCCCTTAGTGGTATGAATTAAGTAATGTGCTTGCATAAACAAGAGTGCAAATGTGAGCGTGAACGTATATTTTGAAATCATTTCAAATTACTAGAACGACAATTAAAAAAGAGAACATAAAATAAAGATTTGGAGCTAAAGCGGAATGTGATCCTCCCGCCATCCCATATTGCGGTAATTAAAAATGAAGAAATATAAAAATAGATTTGGAGTTAAAGCGAAATGTAATACTCCCACCGTCCCATATTGCTTGTCCGTTTATTTTGTGATGTCCTAAAATGCTTCTCTTTTTTTTTAAACAAAAAAAAAAAAAACTAAAAACGTGATTAATTTTTCACCAAAGTAACAATATAACGATTAAAAATAGTTTTTAATGAAAATAATAAGATATAGTATAGAAAATTAAATTAAATTTTCTGAAGAGAAATGCATTAATTGCATGCTCTCTTAAAAAATTGGGTTTCCGGACAAATAATATGGACGGAGTGACTACTATGTGACCTGATTTCGGCCAATTAACCGATTTACATAGATCTTTCTATTTTATTAATTAAAACACAGCTTTTTAATTTTATTCTCAAAATATGCGAAATCGTGTTTTCGAACACGCTTTTCGCTTTGGTTAAGACAGATTAAACAAAAAAACTAAGTTATTCGCAATTCGTCTTAAAAACGTGTTTTCAAAACACACTTTTAAGTTTAATTCGGTCAATTTTGAAAGACTAATGTTAAAAGTGTGTTTAAAAACACATTTTTAGAAAGTGTGTTTTGAAAACACATTTTTAGACACTTTTATCTGGAGAAAAAAAAAACATTTTGGCTTGAAAAAACACATTATCCCTTATCCCTTTTGGCTTTCATAAAAAAGAAGAAGAAAAGATTATGTTAATATTTTTAAACAAGAAACTAGAAACGGGACAAAAAAACATGCCAAGACATGTTTCCACATAGTGACATTGATTTAATGCTGGTTTCTGATCAATCATATACAACTTTATTCATAATCGATATATTAGCCTTTATAGCACGAAAGCTACTAGAATCCAATGCTCCTACAAAACACACTAAGACACGTGGCCACATAGTGACATTGATTTAATGCTGGTTTCTGATCAATCATATACAACTTTATTCATATATATTTTATTATTCAACCTTTATACAACCTTATTCATATGTCTAAGATTGGTCCCCCACTGACTTTGTTCAGTTGGCTTCCAAGAAGGGTTAAATCAAGGTGAATAAAGTATCGCACAAGTCATTTGTCTATAAATTAATTTCAAACTTATGATATTTCTGTAACACTTCTTAGTCGTGAGTTACCTATATGACAATGGTAAACAGAGGATCATGTTCTAGAGTCTGGATACTTCCCAAGTTCAAGGACCCATACTGGAAAGGAAAAAAAAAAAAAAATAGCCCAAAAGATCACTACGTTGGTCTTGGAGAAGAATGAAAGTTTAGTGTTCAAGAGCAAGAGATTGGGTAGTGATTTGCATAATGATTGGGCAAGATTCTAAAAAAAAAAATTGATTTGCGTAACATGGGAGTCAGAATTCTTCATCTTCCCCTGCTAAATATGCAACCATTGGAGACTACCACTTGTCATGCCAACTACTCGATGAATGGAATTAGGGTGTTAAATGATCGGCAATCGAATGCTAGAACTTCAGATAGTTCAAATCGATATTGATACGCGCGTCGCATTTCTCTAACAACAGTGAGTGTGTAGCGCATGTTAATCGGGTTCAAAGGGTATTCAAAATCATCATCAAGGTGCTAGTGACGCTTCGTTGCTTCAAATATGTCACGCACTATATACCTCATAGTTTGGTGTGTGTGTGTATATATATATATATATATATATATATATATATATTGAGAAATAGAGAGAAATATCATTAGATCAACTAGCTAAACATCAACAAGAGTACCTTATACACAACAAAATAGACTTCACAATAAAGAAGACAACAACAATAGTAAAACTACATAAGTTAGCATGGCTGAGAAGCAAATCCATCACCGGTGTCTGGGTGAGGAACAAAAAGGTCCAAAGCATGCTTGGCAAGGAAATGAGCTCGTTGGACATTGCAACGCGCAACTTTTAAGATCTGACAAAAAGATAACTTCGAGATCTCCTTTGCTATCTTGCGCAACAAAAAAAGTGTCATGGTAATGACACTCAACCTTCCTTGCTATCTGCATTATTGCATTAAAACAATCAGAATACACATAAACCATGTTATAGTAATGAATTAAAGCCCATCTAACAGCTTCATAACAAGCTTGAATTTCTGTTTGGATAGAAGTCGAGGAATGTGTATATAAGGCATGCTTTGCAATTAAAATTCCATTTGGATGACTAGTCGTGAATCCAACTCCACTCCATTCTCGACCTTCTTTCTAAGCTCCATCCACATGAAGATGACAAACACGCTGGTCGGAGCCAGAAATAGGATAGTTTTTGATGATAAAAGAAGGATTTCTTTCAGTAGGAGGATTATGAGATAAAGTCGGAGTCTTGGTTTTGGCTAACCAATTGGAGGCATGCATAAACCAATGGGCACAGTCTTTAGCCACTCCAAGAGTAGAGTCCACATTGAAAGGTGTATTCGAGAATACCAACAGATTTCTACTTTTCCAAATATCCCAAAGAATAGAGCTAAACAAAGAGAGTTTCCATTTTTCTTTGTGAAGCTGTATTAGTAATTTCATTTAGCAGCCAATCCGAAAAAGTCCAATCCTGAGTATTCCCCACTATAGGTCTATGGAATTCACTAGTTTCCCAAACTGAGATAGATTGCGGGCAAGAGTAGAATAAGTGATCAAGAGATTCATTATCCGCTTCACACAGAGGGCAAGTTGGAGAAATATGGTGAAGTCGCACAGCCACATTATCTTTGATTGGCAAAATTCCTCTAAGGCATTTCCATAAAAAGATCTTAATCCTTTCAAGGACATCCAGAGTCCAGATCAAGTTCCAAACATTTTATCCATTGCGGAACCAAACAGAGTTATTAGAAGATAGCTGAGAAAACCTTTGCATATCATAGAGAGATCTATATCCCGATTTAGTACTATAGGACCCCGAGTTGGTAAAAGGCCAAATGAGCTGATCTGAGCAACTACTAAGGGGAAGAGGTATAGCCAGGACTTCATGAACAAAATAATTAGGGATCAAATCTCTAACCCTATTCACATTCCAGACCTTACCATGAGGTCCCTCATCCAGAAGAAAGGAAACCTTAAGGTTATCCGGACCATTGAAAGGAATTAAATGGATTAGAGGCTTATCTAACTTAGGAATCCACTTGTCATTGGAAAAGATTAATTGTAGACCCAGCACCAACTTGCCAAGAAATATGACTAGCAATTAAATCTCGGCCAAAGAGAATGTTTTTCAAAGTCCATGAGGAGTTGGAGTGAACTTTCACATTGATTAAGTTATCCTTGGAGCAATACTTCTGCAAAGGAATGCGAGAAACAAGCAAATCTGGCTTAGTGAGAAGACGCTAGCACTGTTTAGCCAGTAAAGCCTGGTTGAAGAGCTTAACATCACAAATCCCAAACCACCCTCGCGCTGGTAAGCTGCATTTTTTTTTCCAAGCAAGCCAGTGAATAGGCTTTTTATCCTTAACTTTCCACCAATAGTTAGCAGAGATGCTATTAAGTTTATCACAAATAGAGATTGAAAGCTTATACGTGGAACATATATACAATGGTTGTCCTGCTAAGACCGATTTGATCAAGGAAGGCTTTCCTGCCTGAGAAATCTCAGCTTTACATCCTGCAAGGACTTTCTCTGCCCGATCAATGATAAACCTAAAGCAATCCCGCTTACTTACAGTTATCTCCAAAGGGAGGCCCAAGTAAGGAACCGGCTCCACATTGATGGGTATTTGGAAAAAAAATCCCTAAACCTTCTAGAGAAAGTTGACGATGTGTTAGGACTGAAAGGGATATGGGATTTTTGCCGGTTAATACATTGGCCAGAGTAACGGCTGAAATTATCCAAAGCTCTCTTAAGATTCCCACAACTATCCAACGTCGGCTCGAAGAAAATAAGACAGTCATTAGCAAAGAACAAGTGCGAGAGGGAGATACCGTTCCTTGATAATTTAAGATCCTTGACCAGAGGCATCCATGTGATTGAGAACACAAGAAAGCGTTTCCATATAAATTATGAACAGATAAGGAGATAAGGGGTCTCCTTGACGCAGGCCACGCTAAGGATGGAATTTTTCAGTTGGAACACCATTGATGAGAAGAGAGAACGAGACAGTGGAAAAGCATTGATGTAACAAAGTTATCCATTTTCCTGATAAGCCCATTTTCCTTAAAATGCAAACTAAGAAATTCCAGTTCACCGTATCAAAGTTTTTGCTCATATCCAACTTAAGGGTTGCTTTAAAATTATTGCATGCTCTAGTGTGAGCAATTAAACTAGAAAACTCACAAGCCAGAATAGAGCTATAAGAGATCAGCCTCCCTGAAACAAAGGCATTTTATTTCATTCTATATTGTATAATGAAATAATGAAGTAGCAAATTAGACTTCTGTCTCCTTTTTATATATAAGAAATCAATTATTGAATTATTCATTTAATGAAATTGGAGATAAAGTAAAAAATTCTCCATATTTCAACCAAAATTATTGGAATCTAATGCTCCTACGAAATAAGGCAAGACACGCAACAGACCATGCATACAACTTTTAAATATAGGATTTTGACCAATCATTCAAAGCCAATCTATGACTCTAATTCCACATAGCTGGATTATACTGTTCAATGTCACACCTGTCGTCACATTTGAATTGCATTGTTCATAGTCATCAGCCACGCATTGTGCCTCCATAAAGGCAAAGAATAAAAATTACAGTGTAGCAAAATTCAGATTGAGCATCTAACTAGCTACACAAAGCATTTCATTACAATGTTCCAGCAGAGGCACCATATAGCCCTAATATGAACACACTCCTTGACTCCTAAATTACAATCGATCATATGCTCCTCCATTCACCAAAACAATACACCCAATAATACAACTGCAACCTGTTTTCATTTTAGGATGTCAAATTAGTTTCCTAGGACCTTTGTTTTCATGGATTGATGATGTTTGCAGATACTTACAAATAGCAAAACTGGACAATTCAACAAGTGAATTTTCGTGTAAGTAAAGATGAATATGCAGTATGCCCATGCATTTGGTTTCATTATTATCTAGTTTATCAGATCCAGACCTTTCGGAACAAGTCATGAGGACAAGAGGCAAAAAAAGTAATATATATGTTAACATATACTTGCTCCTAGATCGCTCTTATCAAGACCACGACAACTCCTCTCGTACTCTGGAAACCTTGCTCAGCTTGGGGCGCGTGAAGGATTTTCTATTATCAAACGTGTCATTGTGTGGTCACGTGTCTTGACGTGTTTTTTCGTCCCATTTCTAATTTCTTATTTAAAAATTTGAACACAATCTTTTGTTTGAGTTATATCTTTTTTAGAAAGCCAAAATGTTGTTTTTTGACGGATAAAAGCGTGTTTTGAAGAAAAAGCGTGTTTAAAAAGCAAGCTTGCTAACGTAAGTCTTTCAAATTTCAAAATGGACCGAATCAAACTTAAAAGCACGTTTTGAAAACATGTTTTCAAAAAGCGAGTTTTGAAAACACATTTTTGAGGCGGAGTAGGATTAATTTAATTTTTTTGATTAATCCGTCTTAACCAACACGGAAAGTGTGTTTGATAAACACAATTTCACTTCACGTACTATTTATGAATAAAGTTAAAAATCCACGTTTTAATTAATAAAGTTAAAAAATAAACGTAAATCGGTTAATTAGCCTTGAATTTCAGTTCAAAGAAATTTCTTTAATTTTTGTAATATCTTTTTTTTTTTAATCTTCAGTTTCTCTCATATCTCATGTTAAAAAAAAAAAAAAAAATCCACGCGCATTCTCTCTCTCTCTCTCTCTCTCTCTCTCTCACACACACACACACAAATTCGAGGTCGACTCTATCTCGTTTACCGCTGGATCACTTTTTGATTGAACAGAAGTAATTGATTGATTGATCAATCATTCGTCTAGGGTTTGGAAGCCTCCGAGGCTCAATCAAAATAACCCATGGCAGAGACTTCGAGGTCTCAATTCACGATCACTTTGGGCCGCAGTGGTCAGGTTCGTGTTTTCATCTCAAATCTAGGTTTTTAAAAATGCTATAATTAATCAGACACGCTGTTATATTCCAATTCATTGTTTTTGTTGGCACGAATGAAAGTCCAAGTAATTGTTTGCCCAAGTTGAGCAGATGAGCCTCAGTTATCCCAGTTAGTTTTTGGGTTTGTGAAGCTTGATTCGGTCTAATTTGCTCAACGACTATTCAGGGTTAGCTCAGTTAAATAAGGGTAGTATTACGGTATTTGATGATATAAACCCGTTATAAATACTTGCTGTACACAGTTAGATAGGGTATTACGGTGGTTGATGATATAAACTCTAGGTTATAAACACTTGCTCTACGCAGCTGAGGTAGCTCGCACTCCCTTTTTCATTCGTTACATGGTTGAAATTGGTGTGAGCCATGGTGCTGTGGATGTTCAACTACACAGTTGCGGAACCACGCAAGAATCTACGGGTCTCGTTGTATGTTTGTTGGTTTAACCGATTACTCAATATTAGTAAGTTGGTTAAGTATTATTTAAACGCAGTTAACGAGCAGTTTCCTTATGGTTAAATGTTTGTGATTAAACAATGGCCCTGTTGTCAGCTATAGAGGTCCTGTTTTCTGTTGATGAAATCTGTAATTACTCTATACAAAATGACCCCAATGGGTTAGGCCGTGTGGGCATGAGACAGGAAGGCTTGTCCCAAAAGGTTGCGAGATTGAAAATCCAATGAAGACCAACTGTCCAAACCTTGGGGCCATTAGATTGATTGAGGTGCGTGCAAGTTGGCCGGGACACCCTGTTGTAGGAAAAGAAAACACTCTATTCGAACTCTACCGAACGTTAGACGGCTATTTGATTAGCATTAAAGATATGAACGATTTTTAGTGACACTAGCTGCATTCGTCAACATCTGAAATGTTTGAATAAAGGGTTCCAAAATGTTGATTTTTTTTTTTATGCCAAGGAGTGAACTGAATAGTTTAGCTTGTAGATTAACCATGCTCTTCTGAGGCATTGATTTACAGGTTGTGAAGAGAGCAGGAGCAGTGTCAGATCGTGGTTTTTCTGATTCTCAGCCAGCGGTTGGGGGCAAGCGATCTATTAGAGATAGGCTAGGAGCCAATGTTGATGGATTCCACCCCAACAACAAACGGTGCGTTTCTCTATTTTTTTGTTTTGGTGAGATAGGTTGTAATTTGATACTATGTATTTTGCAATAGGTATACGCAATTGGTTCTCAGTTCTGAAATAACAACGATACTGGCCTTGTTTTAGTTTTAGTTTTGATGACATCATCATTTCCCTCATTTCTCTCTCTCTCCCTCTCCACTCATTACACCTGCTGACATCATCAAAACTAAACTAAACTATCTAACCAAACACAGCCACTACATTTTTACAAGTCACACTTTGCTTCTGTAATAATGGTGATACTAAAGCTTGAAAATAATGCTGGTTATGTTTGCTGTTTGGACATCATACCTGTAGCATTGATATATTCTTGAGTTTGACTAACCTGGTTTAATACTTTTTACCTTTTCGGCAGGCAAAGGGGAGATAGTAATAAATTGAACAATTGGAATTGCGTAGAAGGTATTAAAGTTTACTTGAACTTCCTGCAACAATACTGCATTTTTTGTACTTTGAACTAATCTTGGTGTCTTTAAATATCTATAGATGCACAGCTTTGCAAAGACGACCTCAGATTTAAACTTATGCGGAAAAACAAGGTAGGGAGAGTGCAAAGTGATGTGCAAATGAATAAGGTGGATCTACGTGAAGCACCTTCAAGTTCAGTTCGGCATTCCATGACGAGTCTCAACTTGCAGCCCCGCATGCCTGAACGAAGAGATGCTAGGGATCTTGTGCCTGAGCGAAAGGGTGCAAGCATACCGGGTCAAATTCCTTATATGAGAAGTGCAGATGCCCTGCCCCGGGTGGACTCGTTGAGAAATTCTTATTCACCTTGGACCTTGGATAGGATAAGGAAAAGATCTCCGGATGTCGTCTTACGTACTTCTAGAAATCTGTCGCCACGAAGGAATGATGTAGACATTACGAGAGGGCCACTAATGAGGGCCTATGATGATGGCAGGACAGAGTCGTATATGAGCAGGGATATTCTTGACCATGGAAGGGACTTCGGCACTCCATCTTATATGAAAAAACCACCAATTGCTTCTGCACCTTTGAAGTCTTACGCGTCATCGCAAGCTTTACCGTCTCAACCGAGTGGGATTGTGCATAGAAGTTCATACATGGTACAAATCTTTCCTTTTTTTGGTAACCGCATGGTACAAATCACGAACCTTGATTGCATTTTTCTTTCCTCCTTTTTCCCTGAAATCCAATGCCGCAGCTGCACATTGGTTCGAACCTCACATGATCCCTTGCAGCCCTTCAAGTTAGCATATTGGCTTGTTTCATGCATTCATTGTCTTTCTGCTATTGCCTAGTGGCATGATAGATGGTGCAACCGTGTTTTTCCTGGCCTTTCCCCTTATAGACACGTTCTTAAGTCTTGGTGGAAGTAGAAATGGTTATATACTTCTATTTTTGCTTTAATGAAATTCAACTAATTGGTGCTTCGGGGGATCCCCACCATGTTATGTTTTATCAGTCTATCCATTTCATTTGTTGGTTTTTCATTCATGTCTTGATTTTTCTTTGTTTTGTTTGCTTCATAGGGAAATGAACATCTTACTGTGGAAAGCTTGTTGTATACATTGGGCTTGGAAAGATACTCCATCATTTTTAAGGCTGAGGAAGTACGTGTTTATCTGTCGCGCCCTTCTTTTAATGCTCTTTCGGTAGTTTTGTGTTGAAAATTGTTTGAGTTTTCAGATGACTTATGCAGCATAAGTCAGTCATGAAGAAGTATGAGTTTTCATTCATTTCGATATGTACCTGAAAAGAGAACACCTAAAACGTGTCCATCACTGCTCACTTATTTCGTACCCCTTTCTCCGCTTACCCGATATTCTCCTTTATTGATCACGCTAGTATACTGATTTCTTGATTTTTGGTTGTGTAAAGCAAAACTGAGCAAAATCAATCTGAACTGTAAAGCTTATTGTTATGGCTGCTTTATTGGTCTGGTAACTAACTGTACTGGCGGTGCAATGTGGAATTCTGAGACGCTTTACTTGTACAATATTCAACCCCAATATAATAGTCAACATTCTTGATTTATATATTTGAATTTCCTTTTGTATAATACGATGGAATGGGTTCTCAGCTGAGGTGTCATAGGCATATCCATATTCAAATGTGATTGTGGTACTTCTCTTCACTGCAAATAGGAAACAGGGGGAAGCTACCTGGTGTAAAGTATTTAGCATTTTGGACCAGAGAGGTACCTCTCACTTGGAACTAGACCACGTTTACGTACCACAATTTAGATACAATCTCATGCGGCATCAGTACCATTAGTTGAGTGGGCCCTGCATTTCAAAACTTTTCTTATATATTTATAATGCATGGTATGGTACTGAACCATGGTACCCAAACTATTGTCACTCACTAACTGGTGTAAAAATTATGATATGTGTGCACCAAAAAAAATAAAAAAGATTGCGATATGGATGTAAAGAGAATTTGTGTCCTTTTTACCTGTTGACACATTACTTTGAAAGTTGGGAAGGTGTTTGTGGAAAATGCTAAACATCCTTGGGTGATGGTGAAGGTATAGAAAAGTGTTGAAAAATCTGAAAATGTATGGAAATCTTTGGAAGGTAGTGAAATCTGTGGAACGTCTATTGAACTTCAAACTTTTTTTTCATCTAGTGGCCCTTCACCAATGCAAGTGTGGGATAGCTAGGAAGACTCTTTGTTTACTCGGCGATACTATCTATGAGCAACCCTCAGTTGAAGTAAATTTTATGAGACTGCACTACTTTCCATTCTGTCCCTGCTTTGGAGGCAGTTATGACAAGCATCATGCTGACTGAGTTCACCGCATCATGTCCTGTCTCTTGGTCTCCGCATATTTCAAGCATCTGCGACTATATTAAACGAGGACATCTTCTGTTGTCCTTCTTAAGAATGTTGGCGAAATTAAAGTAACATATAGTAGATAAGGGAGATTATATATCTTCTTTCTAATTGCGCTGGACTGTGTCGCATTTGATTTTTGACTACAGGTGGATATGACTGCGCTGAGGCAGATGGGAGACACTGACCTCCAACAATTGGGAATACCCATGGTATTTTTCTTATGTTTCCTCTTAGTTGACATTTGACATCTGGTTGTGACTTCGTGTTCTTTCTAATGTTGGAATTGTTTTTTATTTTTATTTTTTGTAATGTTTTATGAAGTTCAATTTGCGATGCTTTTTCCTTGAACTGATAATAAGCTCATTGTGCATTCAATTGCTATCATGCTGATTTGATGCTTATTGTTGTCCCAATTCTATTCAATAGGCATGTTAATGCTCAATATTTATCCGTTGATATGTGACTTCATTCTTTTGTGGCAATTGAGTGTTGTGCCATCCTTCTCCCATATCACGAGTTATGAATTGTGAAGGTTGTGGTGACAGCATAAAAGCGGATCAACACGTAGGCATATAATATCCTGTGATGAGGTTATGTACCAATTAGAGCATGAGAACTTGCCCAACCTTGATGCAATGTTCTGAAACTCGATAGGCGCTAGTTGTATGGAGAAGGGGCGCCTAGGGCCTATGCGCCGACTAGTTGGCCGCCTAGCTCCCTAGGCGGGACTATCCGCTGATTAGCCGGCTTCCTAATCTTGGCGTTGGACCACCGCCTAGCGCCTAGGCAGGGACTAATCGACCTTGGACCGCCTAGGTAGCCGACTTTTAGAACACTGCCTTGATGTAGTTGGAGCTAGGAGGAGGTAGTAATTGTGTGATTAGCTTGATTTTGAATATTCTCTCTTTTCTTCTGTCTGATCTTGCTAGAGATGCTGAGATGGCCTTCATTGCAATATTTTCTAACAAAACTGATATAGTATGGGCTAGTTTGTGGATTGGATTCCATAGACAGCTTATTTGGCAACTCTCAGAACTGGCTTATAGTTGCTGTTCATGAGACACAGCTATTTTCTTGCGATAGGCATTTGGATATCTTTTGGAATTGACCATTTACCTTGTGTCGTGTGAAAGTAAATGCGCTGTGCACACGGTACTGCTGTCTGGATTCAGAAATTTGTCTTAGAGCGACAACCAACGAAGCAATAGACACTGGGAGATCAGAAATAGAAAAGAACATGAAGTGATGTAGATGGCTTTATCGTGATTCAGTAACCACAAGAATTTGTTCTGTTAACACAGCAACAGGAATTCGGAGAATACCAGATATTTTGTCAAGGAACTTAATGATATCATTCTGAATTGCAGGGACCAAGGAAAAAAATTCTGCTTGCCCTGCTGCCGCGTTCCAAGAGACCATTGTGATCAAGTCATACTTTCAAAAAAGGCTAAGGATATCCATAGACCCTTTTAGTGCCGTTATTGCATGGGAAGACTTCATTCCAAAATTTCTACCTCCAATTGATCCTACATTTCCTTCCAAGTTTGGTCAGGATCGATGCTGTGGATCGGCTTCTATGTTCGTACTTTCTAATGTACAACTGTAAGGTTTAACATTATTGCACTGTAAAGAAGTTTTGTATTCTTGTGTATGGGAAAGCACACTTGGAAAAGGATTTAGTGATTTCAGAATTTGGTTCACTTAAATGGTGAAAAACCTGATAATTCCGGGTCGCTCCCGTTACAAAGTATGCAAGGGAAGGTTTCTATTCTCATAGTTTGCCTTTTCTTTTTTTCGTCGTAAATATGCCAAGATTTCGTTTCTGCGGGAGAGATTTCAGGGATACAAAGCAGAACGAGCTGTGAGTATTAGAGTGTTTGAGTTCGGCTCGTTGAAAAGTTATTTTACTTTGATCTCTACTCTAGATTGCAAAGCAAATTTGACCGATAGGTTGAGCGGAAAAATGATGATTGTGAACAAAAGACGAGGCAATGCTCTCAAAATAAGTTTCCTTAATCAAATGTGCAGATATGACCATACAAGCGTAAACAAAAATGTCTCTTATTGTACTAATTTTATTTTTTTATTCTTGTGATAAATGAAATTCTTTTTTGCCCAGGGAACAATGCTAGAGACACACCACCAATCACACCAGCCTATGTGGCATTGCAAGATTGGCGATTGGAAACTAGTTTCAAAGTGCTTATTCTCCTATCACCAATCATGTAGTGGCACGTAGGCTGGTGTGGTTGGTAGTGTGGTGAAATGGTGTGTCCTTGTAATTTTCCAAAACGGAAATGTTAATGTGAATGAAAGTATCCACGAAATTCTAGGTAACATGAATTAGAGATGGTTTCTAGCGGGCCCACTCCAAATGTGTTTATAAAATTCTTGAGCGGCTCGGATTAGCCGTTCGGGATCCGTATTAGGCCCCGTAAAACCTTTCCTGCGTGATTCCTTGCAAATTTCTTCCCTGCATATAGCATTAATGCAGTCAGTCTCCACTTGAGTCGGGTTACCATGCTTGATCACTAAATAACTAAAGAATCCTAAAAAATAAAAAATATGCTAGAGCTCGTTTGTTAGGCAAATGAAACCTTTAAATAAGTTATTTTAAACTTATTTTATCTTTACGATAATTTTTCTTCAAATTTACTCATATTTCCAAAATTTTCAATTTGTCAGGAACCTTCAGAATTATAAAAAAAAAAGTTCTCAATTTGGATGAAGTTCTAAAATTCAATAGCATTTTGACAAGGAAACGAATCTCTCCGGTTCATAAAAATGGACTAAACAATCAAGTTTTCCCATTTTATGGTTCTTTACAGGGCACAATTTCATAATCTAAGTCACTTATATTTTAGAGCTCGTTGAGAGTATCAATCACACTAAATATCACGTTGACTGGATTTATGATTTTGGAATGCAATTGTCTACTAATCTATAGCTCTATACCCAATCATTTTTAGTTCGATGTGTTCTAATCCAATGTTACAATCTCCTTTTTGTAGCATAAATAGTACATTTGTAAATCATATCAACCGGTGTCCAATCCACGGCCAGACAATGACTAAAGAATGGATATCGGACTATCCGGTCCAAGAACCGAGAGAAATAAAGGCCTTGTTCGGTTGTAGGGTTTAGTTTAGTTTAGTTTTGGTGATGTAAGCAGGTGTAATAAATGGAGAGAGATAGAGAGAAAAGTGAGAAAAATGATGATGTCAGCAAAGCAGAAATGCCCCAAAACTGGAGCAAAGCTGTAAACCGAACATACCCAAAAGAATTGAGGCTGGGGCAGAAACCCGAGCTAGCGGATCCGATGTCCCAAACTTCATGTTCTGTACATTTGAGCAATCAATGGCTCAGAATTCATCTCATTCTAAGTGAGCCATCCATGTTCATTTACGAATCTGAGTAGTCGATTGCTCGGATGAACGGCTCAGATGAATGGAACAAGGAGTTGGGACAGTAGATCCACTCACAAAACCCGATGCAAAAAAGACAAAAAGTACTTGGGTTCTGTACTACAGCTCTAGTGCCAATCCGACAATCCATTTCGAGCCGAACGACTTGAATTTAATCTTGGCTCCTAAAAATTTGAATCATCTATATTAAATTCGTGCTGTCCATTATCAAACTCGACGTTTGGGCACTATAGCGGTGGCCAACATGGAGGAAGCAAGTTTCACGAGGGTACGACGGATTTAAGCAGATATGGCAAATGGGCGATACACTTAATGGGAAGCTGGAAATAAAGGCCCTTTTTTGATAAGCAAAAGCGTCACTTTCAAATCTTTTCTGCCTTTGGACGATTCATATCAGTGTAAGCTCTTTGCTTTGTCTTTATTCTATCGTTATGGATGCAACGTTTATCTTCTTGCTTTCTCTCCACTGTTCTAAAATAGGAAACCACTAGAATCCAAGTTGAAGCACAAAATCATGTCATTGCCATGGAAGCGTCCAAATGGTATGTAAAATTCAGCAAATTTGTGGAAATGGGTGGGTTCAGAATACGGTCAAATCCACGAACACACAGCGCGCAAAGAATAATCAAGAATAGAAAACAGGAACACAAGATAAAAAGATTTTACGTGATTCAACCAACAGTTGTTGAGTACATCCACGGCTTATACCAAATTTTGTGATTCGAATAAAGAAAGAGTACCAGTTCCATTGGCTGTTGTGCATAGCAAATATTTATAACCTAGGGTTTACATCACCAATTATAGTAATTTCTAGGGCTGTCCAAGGATCGGTTCAGTTCTTAATCCTATCTGCTCGTGGCGGATTGTCTTTTTGTGCATCCACAATCCGTCCGTGAGTTATATACGGATGGGTCGGTTCGGGGTTGGATTGAACAGATTGGGTGGATTTGACCGATCAAAGAAGAATTAAAGGCGGATTGGTTCGGTTTAGGCGGATTGGGCAATCCGCTGGGTAGCCCTAATAATTTCCTTGTTTGGGTTGGACCCTGACCCTTTGGCAAATGGCGACCCATATCGAATGAATCTTCACAAGCCCAACAGGATGGATTGGATTACACATTGCATTTCCCAGAAGTAGCTAGTTATTGGAATTTTGGTATTTGCGATAGTAGTATTTTTACTGGTAACTCGAATGACTTATTGTTCTTCTGATGGGAAGTTTAGGCTGTCATGTCTCTCATGAGAACAAGTGCAAGTGATAAGGTTTCGCTTTTTTGATGTCCTTTCCACTTTGTGCTTAATCCTTTCGCTCTTGGTAAAATTGGGTTGTCATATACATGCATTTTCTGCGAACGTTCCTTGGGAATATTAGATCCCTCACAAATAGTCTTATTCCTTTGCTTTCAGAGAAAAGGGAAAACATTAACATCCTAGATTCCCAATAGATGTTTGTTGAACAAGTGAAAAGAGTAGGTTCCGAAAAGAGAAAATTCCCCTCAAAATAAGTACTCCCTCCATCCCCAGTTGTTTGTGCATTTTGGAAGGTCCAACTTATTAAGGGGCCATGATCGTTGTACTTTGTATATTTTGACCATTCATAATTACTGTTTAGAAGTTTCATTTGGTTTTGAATTTTGATGCAAAAACAAATTGAATGTATTTTTTTCAGTTTCCAAGGCACTATCTACACATTAGATTACCTAAATCTCAACTGTTGCATCATATCCAAAACTGCTCATGAGGCTGCAAAATTAGGTTTACCAGCCACCTTGTTTGTACTTGCAGTTTTACCCCCCTTTCTCTGTTGAACTCAATTTTGGATGTAGTAGTGTAGTACAGTCAAGGACATCTACAAGCATGAATATCTTATTTGTTTATGATTTGAGCCTTGTTTTGACTTTTGCCTTAATCTTCTATTCTTTATTAGTCTTATTTGAACCTTTATAATATCTTAATACTCTGAAGTTGTTTTTATAACTTTGGGATGCACATCCAGAGGAAAAAAACACCTGATATCATTATTTTAAACAAATAATTGTTCATTATGTGTGAATATGAAACTTGAGTCTGCTGACGGCGCATCAAATCTCTTCCTAAATCTTCTGCTAATTGTTAATTGCAAAATGGTTGACAGGTGGTGTGTGCTAATAAGTTCTAATAGCCCACCATAAAAGATAAAATTCTAAGTGCTTTTCTAGTAACTCTGTATCCGGCCCACTGGACCTACTAATCTGGGGGTCAATCCTATCATCCACTAAAGAGGGACCCGATCAAAGTCGGCCATAGCTCCCTATGGACTGCCTAACATAGCAATCAATAACACGTGGGTGAGAGTCGAACTCCAGACCAAAGGCTTCTGTGGCCACGTATTCTAAGTGCTTTTCTATCTACTGTTGCTGTTTTACCTTAACACTTTATCGCCAGAATGATATAACTGATGATCAATTTCCCTTTGATATCTTGGTCTCCTGACTATGGAAACAATGATCAAATTCAACAGTTGAATTTGGCATCATAATGGAGAAAAAAGAAGTGCAAAAAACTTTGTGATACATAGCACTTTGAGCTCATAGGCTAACTTGGAACTCTTTCGTGCCATTACTCCTACTATAGATTAGTCTTGATGTAACATCTTTATACTTTGTTTTTGGTCCTTTTGGATTATGGAGTGCTGAAAAGACCATAGTTGGTGGGGAAAGGCTTGCAATCTCAGCAGCAGACGTAGATCAAGGTTTGAAAATACATCTGAATTGCCATTATTATACCAAAAAGGTGCGCCAAATGCGGTAATTGCCCATGAAACTTCCAAAATAACATACCCTCTTTCAAATTACTGTCCCATCTCATATATTTTGGAATCTTGGAAATTATTGGTTTGTTCAGTCAATTTTGGCATTGTTTGTTTGTGAGTGGAGGTTGTCCCCTTTGTCTTCCTCTATGAAGTGTTTCAAGTTTGTTTTCTGTCCACAAGTAAGCAAGATGCAGTGGATGGAATGCGGTTTCCGGCATTGACAGATTTACATTGTATATGCTTACTTGCACCCACATGACATGTATATATAAGTTATAAATGTGTCTACCTAATATCACTTTGACTTTGAACGTTTTCAATAAAAAAGAAACAAAAGGCTTTGCAATCTATCTTCTACAGTATCAAGGTTTAGTAGAAGTCGTTTTCGTGCACATATTTTTTTCAAAACTCCTCGAAGCTCTATTCTTTCCTCTCTTTTTTTTTTTTGCCAATAATTTTTTTCAGGTGTTAGAATTTTGCTGCCAATCCATTGAATATTGATAATATTTGCACGTGTTTGACCTACTTATATTGGTGAGGACGCATTGAATACACAAAAAACATATCAGTAACAAAGCCACCGTTCTGTCAATAGCTTAATCTTTAGATTGGTGATGCTCTACAATATAACAGTCTGACTGTTAACCCAATGGTCTAGCTCAAGTGCTAAATAGGGCTGAGTTAACTGTCTTACAATCACAAATTTCTGGTTCGACTTTCACTACGTGAATATCTTTTGGGTCACCATACCAGCAAGCGAAATAGCTGTGGAAGGGGGTTTTGGTCTAGGATATGGTCACGCGACCTAAGGTTGCTTTCGGTGGGATCTTTTTCGGATTACAAAAGATTTTATTCGGACTATACCTCTCCGCATAACTCATGTACTAGAACGGATTAGGTAACAATGATAGGTCAAGGAACAACTGTCATGGTTCACATAAAGGTTATGGTTTGGGTTTGGAGAGAAGTGCGGGAGCGGAAGGATAGGGTATTTGTTAGAGTTGGGGTACGCCATAGAGGTGGGGAATATTATCTCCATGCATCATCCTTGGCCTAAACGGTCCCTAAACCTAACCAAACTAAACCAAACCGAGCATTAAGTCCCCCTTAATTGTGGGTTGCCATATGAATTTGTTTTCTTCATTGAGCTGACCTTCATAGTGCTCATTATGGGCCAAATTCTGACTCCGTCGCTGGATTAGAGCGGCTAACCATAGGGATCCTCTACCTAAGCCAGTGATGAATGAAATGAGGACAAATCAATCAGTCATCCTACCCACCCACCAAGCCACCATAATCCAATCTACCCCACCCCAGATTGGTTTTCAATTTATTCCACATGTAAGGATAGTAAAAATGCATGATGACAGCATGCCTATTTGGAATTTTTCTTGTAAAGCAAGAAAAGAAATTTGAATATGGACTAGAAAGAAAATTTAAACAAAAAGGAGTGGGAATGGGTGAGAATGAGAGATCTATTGGTGGGAAAGAAGTCCACCAATGGAAGATCAAATAAGAGACAATGGAATAACAACACAATCTAATAAGTTTCTAACATGTCTCCAAAGGTAGCCAAAGTGGGGTCCAACATCAACAACTGTCCAACACAAGTGCTTTACTTAAGCTTTGATTAATATTAGGCTAATGACTTGAATCACATAAACAAATGCTTTTGGGTATAAAATATAGGTTTGCCTGCCCCTAAGAAGATTTGCTCAGATCTTCTTGAAGACCCGTTATTAGTATATATGCTGACATCATTATCCACTTCTTATATTCCTTTGTTTAACAATTACTCTCCTTTCATATTCTAATCATTTTTATTTGTATGTTGGTGGAAGGATAATCACAAAGAAGCTTCATTAAGTGCTGAATAATCAGAACTCTACACAAATTCAACATTGTAGTACTAATTCAACTGTAGTAGATGGGACTGGGCACCTATAGATATAAATATATAATATTTAGTTGTATTAATATAATGATGGGTTTTGCTAGAAAGAAGAATACATGAATCCACTAATTAGTTGGTCAAGCAAAGTAATCTTTAAATTAAGCAATTTAAGTACAGTAGTAGCTAGATTTGTTGCTTTGTTATAGCCCCCATCTTTCCAGGTGATTACATCCCAAATCTTTCTTTGACTTTTGTTAAATACAGTTGATATAATACCAATTAATCTCTTTCTTAAGGATGGAATATTTGTCTTTAATGGACAAGTGGCATTATAATTGGATGTTTTATATGCTTTAAGGTGCTAATAGACCTTGGATTTCTTTGTTATTTAAACCCACTGAATCCTCTTTGATTGGCAAAAAGTTTCAAGTGTATCTACTACAATATTTAGACGCCAGTTTTAAACCAATATTGCATGAAAGATAGCTTCCTATTCTGACTTTTCTTCTTTTATACTTAGTTTTTTAATTGACCCTGTACTTTTATCCTTCTTAGGGTTTTAATACTGTTCATGTTTAGAGGTGCAATGCATAGTCAAAAAGCCAATTGGGTTTTACTATAAAAGGAAGAGAAGCGAAACAAAGCTTGGTACATTAGTCCTAGACTAGAAAAAAGAGAGGAAAAGAAAGCTTGATTTTTTTTTTCTTCTCATTTCCAGAGATATGGAGAAAGATTTATCTAGTAATCTTCTTTCTCCAACATGGGATGGAGATAATGAATACTCCTCCAAATCCTGTGCTGAGAAGAAGGTAAGGTTGTTTGGGTTCGAGCTGGACCCAAACAAGAATAGTCACGCCGCCCTGAGGGGCTCTGTGGAAGGCGATGAAAGTGTCAATTCATCGACCACAGTTTCCTCAGGACGGGAGAAACTTTCACCGAAAGAGAAAACCTCGGTATGTGAGCCGGGGGAGAAGAAGTTCGAGTGTCAGTACTGTTTTAAAGAGTTTGCGAACTCACAAGCATTGGGGGGTCATCAAAACGCCCATAAGAAGGAAAGGATGAAGAAAAAGAGGCTGCAGCTTCAAGCTAGAAGGGCCAGTATAAACTATTATCTTCAGCCTCATTTCCAAAACGGCCATACTTTTAGTTTCCATGGCTCTTCCCCGTTTTTTTACGATCCCTCTTGTTATGCTCCTGATTTTAGTCCCCGCGAGTCCCAAATTAGCTTCAGTCAAGTTGATCACGAACATGCTCATCTAAACGGGTCCCATTTATCGGATTTGTATTCCCCACCTGCCGAAATTCCATTCCAGGAGGATACAAGTATGTTCACCTTAACATGTGCTGAGCGATCAAGGGAAAACCGGTCTGTGGTCTTCAAGCCTTCCCCCTTACCCAGTCCAAATCAACAGTATAAAACTTTGGATCTTCATTTAGGGTTGAGTTTGCTTTCCAATAGTAGCTGAAGCTCGTTCGGAAGTGGGGTATGACATCTTCCTGTATAGCTGTGCATGGGGTCATATATTCTCCGGTCAATTGGTCGTTCAAATGCCTGTGTTTTGATCATTGAACTGTGGAAGGATCCATATACCTAGTGAAAGGAACTGAAAAGGGAAATCGACAAATTAATTTAGCTTCTTCGCTTCCTTATTTTTTCCTTTATCTTTTCTTGTCTCTCCATTTATCCTTCCTTAAATACAGGATCATGATTTCCATACTATGAGAAATCTTTCTCGAGTTTGTTGTGTTATCTTTAAGTCACAGAAGTCTTTGATAAACTCTAGCAGCCCTTGTTTCTTCATACATGTTATACAAATTAAGGTTGCGCGTGCACTGGCAATGAATAATCAGAATGCTACAGAACCAGAAATTTTTGTAGGAAGTTTTTAGAACACAGCATGGCAGCACTGCGTTCATTTTGGTGGGTCGGGAGGCCCATCCCGAAAGAAGTAGTGCTGCCAGCACAGCGTTCTGGACGCGTTTCCTGAAAATTTTCGGTGTCTGCTGTTTTCTAATGAATGATGAAGTGAAGTTGGTGCATTACTGTATTGCATGGACAGTCAGTTCCAGGCCAAAGGGACTAAAGCTGGTGCAATTTCAAGTTTTTTGTTGTGTGTGTGTTTTATCTGAGCCAAGTACAAGTTTAGTTGCTTGATTTTGTTGCTAGAAGCTTTGATTTCATCTCAATTTGCTGACAACATTTGTTATGCTGATTGGATATTGTGTCATTGACTGTTTCTCTTCAGCCTAGAAACACACGGGCATAAGTTTATGGTCCCATAATTTGGTCCTCGAAAATCATTCATGAATTTACTTGGGTATGTATGTACTACACAGCCAAGCAGTGGCGGAGTTCGGAATCAAAAATGGAAGGGGCTAGATTATGTGATGATTTTTTCAAGACTAATCCAGTAATTCAGGTTTTAATGGGATGGTTTTTATGCATTTAGAGTATTTTTTGTTCTCATATCACTCGACGAACGCAGTATCATATTATTGTACGGTATTATTCACCCTATTTTAGTATTCTCGAAATGAAAATTATTTGCACTTTCTAATTATTTTTGAAATTTTATATTTTTTCTAAGAATATCTATAAGGAAAAAAAATACAAAATATACTCCAAAATAGGAAATTAGAGGGCTGGAGCCACCCCGCCCCTATATAGCCGCCAAGTGAGTCAAAACCACATGATCTGAATCAGGACTCAGGAGGGGTCCAAATCTTTCCTCTCAACACATGATTCATGAGGAAAAACATGTTTTAGTAATTTCACTAGTATGTTAATTACTTGTGAGAATTTGATGTGGGAAACGAATAGTAAAATCATCATAGTTGCAAAAGGAGAAAAAAGAGAAATAATTCCTAGTGAAATTGATGGGTTTTATTTATTTATTTTTTATTTTTTCAAAAAAAAAAAATGATGCAAGTGGTGGCTAGCTCATGCGGTAGAGCTCTTGAATGCTCCACACTGTATTTTGGGATCGAGTCCCATTCCCCCCTCCCCATGTGGAGTAATAGATTAGGAATGACGAATGACAAAAAAAATGATAGTGAAATTGATGTATCTAGGGAAGATGGATCTGGTAGTTGAAGTTTCACTATCCCATATCATCCCATATCTAGGTAATTAATATCTTGTAATGATGTGGGTTATCTCAAGTTTCCTTAGGCTTCATATTTTGGTGTATTCTTTTTGATAGGCAAAAAAAAAAAAAAAAAAAAAAATAATAATAATAATCAAAGTAAATGGAACAATTACAATGATTAAAAGGATTACGTGAACAAGCACACAACCTCTCAATTATGTTGGCACCTATGGCAATGATAATTATATGCCTCTCGAAACTCAAAAGCAATTTGGTGTATTTTTGTCCCTTTTTTTGTGGTAACTTGCTTTTCCCTCTTGCTTTTTGGCTTGGCATATTGGGAGACGTTTGTTAAACTTTGTTAGGACAATCTTTCTCTATGATCATGTGTTTTAGCCATTTTCTTTTTGACTCGTACTTTGTGTCCGAGTTAATAAAATCTTTTTCGCCAATTCAAAAATAGAAAAGAAAAGATATGCCATTGGTAAGTACCATGCAAGAAACGAGCTCAACTTATTCAACTTGATCTTTCATTAAAAAATATAAATCACGAAAGAAATGTATGAAATTACTAGTATATACTCCCTTTTCCTGCAAAGATAGACCACTACGAAAAGACGTATATTTTAAATAAATAAAAAAAATACTTTTGTGATTAATATCTAATTAGTAGAACACACACACAAAAAAAAAAAGTGATTTTCTTTAGGGATGTGTTGACTTTTGGACATACCGAAAACATTTTCTTCAGAATTGGCTCTACTTGATGTAGATGATGATTTCCCAACGCACCCCTACGAGTGGATCAATGAATTCCCACACAGAGGCCAGTTTTATGTGCTTTTCTTTTTTGGATTTCGGTTTAGCTAGCGCTTCTTGTATTTGCTTGTACCTTTGGATTCTATGTTTCATTAATATAATTGTAATTTATGTGTCCTAAAAATAAAAAAAAAGAAAAATCACCAACTATGGAATAGACTAGTAGACCAAATATAGATTTCCATAGGATGCCCTATTAAAGCAACTTAGGTGAAAACAAAGAAATGATGGCTACGGGTAATATCAAATGGTTGAAAAGACAAGGGAGATTAATTAGGGAAAAGATTGATTAGTAGCCCACTAAAGAGGATGATTCCTTTGCTTCAAATTGAAGCAATTGGTAAGGCATTATTGGGTGAAAGAACCAATTTTTACACAATGAAACTGTTATTAGTCCAGGTGGTTGAGAATTTGGATTAGCTTTATTGGTTGAGTCGAGTCACATTGATTGTCTTTCAAGGGTCTACATATAGGTAATTAGGTATTATTCCAGCCTAATCCCAATTTCATAAATTTTCATTATCTTAAGCTAGTGGCCAAGAAAAACAAAAAGCACATGTTTAATAATTAATACCATCTTCCAAAAATTGCAATTTATTTATCCAAAGGTTAAGCTAGTGGCCAAGAAAAAAAGCACATGTTTAATACCATCTTCCTAAAATTGCAATTTATTTCTCCAAAGTTAACCTTCCACATTGTCCCCATCGAAGGAGTCAAGATTTCAATTCGGAAGTGACATCTAATATACTTATTATCGAAAAAACTATGGTCGTTTTATGATGCTAAAAAAGATACACATATTTATACTTGATACCTAAAAAAATACGTTCTAGGAGATTAACTATTCATAATCCAAAAAGTAAATATTTTTTCATAAATTTTCATCATTTTAAGCTAGTGGCCAAGAAAAAAAAAAAGCACATGTTTAATCCCATCTTCCTAAAATTGTAATTTATTTCTCCAAAGATTAAGCTAGTGGCCAAGAAAAAATCACATGTTTAATCCCATCTTCCTAAAATTGCAATTTATTTCTCCAAAGTTAACCTTCCACATCTTTCCATTTTTCAATGAATTTTTATTTTTCTCATGGGCGGAAATTGAGGTGACCCGTTATCTAAAAGGATTGTTTTTGCAATTATGCATTGATCTCTTTTTGGTGCATGAAATAGAAGTACAATTACAGTACCCGTCACCTCCAAATTGGGGGTTCCTGTCGTGCACTAGGTGTATGGTACCGTGCCATGCACCCATGAGGCCGTCCTTTGCGAAAATACATAGCTCGGTTCAAATCCAACTCCATGTGAGAGCCATTGCTTGGATTTAATCTAAGCCGTGCATTTTCGCAATGAACTGCCGGATGGGATGCATGGCACAGTGCCATGCACCTAGCACACAACAGGAACCCCTTGTCCGTCACCTCTGCCAATTAGTACTGCCCCTAAGTGAAGGAGTCAAGATTTCAATTTGGAAGTGACACCTAAAATCAATAATGGAGTACTTATTATCAAAAAAAAAAAAAAAAACTACGCTAGTTCTAAGGGCAGCTATTTATGATATTAAAAAAGATATACATTTTTATATGTTAATCATCTACCAACATACGTAATATCCAAAATAAATAAATAAATACGCGTGTTCTAGGATTGACTATTCATAATATGTAAAAATGTACATTTTTTTTTTGGTTTATCGCTCATACTTAATACCCATAACTAATGTACATGTGTTCAATAGAATAACATTGTTTCAATAATATAAAATTATTTTTTTAAAAAATCATAGAGTGGTACGTGTCATCCCGTCTCATTTATTGTCTCCGCCCTTGATTGTTCTATCACATCACACCACTATCCATATGGAATTTCCTCACTAGCAATGCTATGGATACACCACTTGTGCACCCAAAATGCACACCATCCTGATGTGACAAATGAGGAAAAGTTTATTTTTTGGGTGAGCCCCACATTGGACTTCTCCTCACTTGCCACATTAGGGTAGTGTGCATTTGGGGTGCATAAATAGTGTACCCATAACATTTTCCATTTTCCCACACTTATGTTAGGACCGAATTTATGCACCCAACACATGTGGACATGTTAGAAGTATGTTTAGCCTCAAAGTAAGAGAATATGGGGACTCGATACCATGCCATGTCCAACTTTCCCTAACTAGTTTTTTTCAAAAACTAATTTTTTCCGAAAACCAAGATAGGTCATCCTCTCACAATACATCACATAAAAAGGTGCGAACACAAAAATCAAGGCAGTTTTAAAACAAAACTCCCTTAGTGAAACACCCCGTCCGAGTTTCCTCCACTAAACCAACCTCTCCCCTTGGTAGAATTACGTGTTCACAAATCTAACAATCACTACAGCCAGGACGTTAATCAAAGACTCGCTGAGTTTTTCAAATGATTTTAGCAAATGAGTTCATCAATGGTTGATTTTAGCACCTGATGAACTCATTTGCTAAAATCATAGTTGATTTTCGCAACTAGCAACTAGTTTGCTCAAATCTTTTGGAAAACTTTGATGTGAACAACAGCTATCTGATGACACTTTTTGTGTGGAAGACAGAGATACAATGACTTTTGGCCACATTAGTTGCATTAACCACTTTTACATGAGTAAATTCACGAACACTTGAAAACTTTATGATCTTACTTGATACTTCCCTGGGATACCACTACAATTTTTTTTTTCCTCTCACTAAAAGGGTGGGCTGGAATTAAATTAATTAAACAGCGTAGCGAACCCGATCAACTGGAAAACCCACCCGACCTAGAATGTTTAGACTTAAGCTATAGTTGACCCGGTCAGGGAGAAAATATTGATCTGTTATCACGTTTCGGACTCTTTCACCTGGTCATCACTAAAATGCAAGTTAAATTAGAACCCACTTTCCTAATCATCTAGTTTCTAGTGTCGAACTCAAGACTAGTAAGAGAGGAGTAACCTTATATAAGGTGGCCCAACCACTTCAACTTCCACCTCGGTGGTCGGAGATACCACTATTAACATAGAAGTTAACTAACTCCTTGACATGGGCCAAAATCAAACCCACTTATATCGCACTGAAGTTGGGCTTTTGGTCCTTCAGATATGGATAATGGGCTCCCAAACTATTACTACATGGGCTTCTTCAATGCAAAATATTAAAGTTTTTCAGTGTCGAGCGGGTACTACGTGATGTGCAGAAATAGTCTGTGTAGCTCATCAAAATACGCAGTCAATTGGCGTGGGGGCTTCCATTGGGTATAGTGTGGCGTGTGCCACATGGGTCGCATGGGCCCTCTTCAGTACAGCGTGGCTCGTTTTGATTGACTGTAGGGTACCACGATTGAGCGACACATGGTACCACTCGGCACCTAAAATTTTTCCTAAATAGAGAGATTAATATCTTAGGCTTAAGGGCTCGATGTATTAAATTCCCCATCTTGCCGCCAAATCTAGAAAAAGAAATGTATCCTACATTTCATAGCAAGGCCTTTTGGTTTCCATGACATTTACCAGAAAAATAAAGTGGTACTGGGCTAACTAGTAAATTGGTACCAAGATTATCGGCCATACGAAAAACATGATTGACAGCCACCTTCAATGGGTTGCCATAAGCCTTCTTTTTCTTTTTCTTTTTTTGATCGGCGGGTTGCCATAAGCCTTGCCAAGAAAAAAACATATTCTGAAAACGATCTGACAGTGTAAAAGTTGCGTTTGAAACGATCGTTAGCATCATTTAAAAAATCATGTAATATGGTACTTTAGAATCCCCCGATATGACAAAAGCATCGTCATTTTAGCACAAATTACCAGAGACGCCTTTCAACCACATCAAAGATTGCATAATACTAAAGATTACCAATTTTTTTGGTTATTTATTGATTACAACTTGTTAGACATAAGACACACAATTACACAAATAGAGAGATATAAAGGAAAACCCTAGCTCAAAACCTTCCCATACCAAGAACAAGAAGTGATGCAACCAGGGGTCTAAGAGCAAGTCCACCGTAGTGTACTAGTGTTGGTGCCAAAATGGCACTGCCAAAGTCAATTTGGGCTTGCTATGGTATCAAAAACTTAGACGGCAAATTTGGCACCAAGAATGGCATTGAGTTGGTCACAAGGACGGAGAAGGTTTTGCCATTCTACTGCCAAATTTTAGCTTTAGCATAACATTTGGTACGAGGGTGGACTTGCTCTAACCAGCGGTGAAGCCGGGGCAGGCACTGGGGCCATATTGAACACTCCGGGCATATTTGTTGGGCTTGCCCTCATTGGCAGCTACAGCTATCACCAAAATGCATGGCAATACAAGCAGCAGCAGCAGTAGCTGTGAAATGAGAAGCCATAATAGCTCTCTTTCTCTTATGCCTTTGGTGGTTAAAATTAAAAATGAAGGTTTGGGAATGGCTTAATTGGTTTTTTTTTTTTTTGTATATCTATTTTTTTTTTCCTATCCAAAAAGGGAGAGCATCAATTGGTGACTTGGTGTGGACGCTGATTTGAGGTTGACTCACATTTTGTTTTACCCAAATTGCCACACCGAAAATTAAGTTTTTGCGTTTTCGTTACCCTCTACCACCCAATAACTGAATGGACAAAGAGGTAAAAACTGCCAGACTTCTATGGCTGCCAAAATTCCATATTCCTAAAATTCTAAGGCTGCTGCCAACCTCTTGAAAAGTTGGTGGAAATTAACAAAATTTCGACTAATATATGGAAAAATCAAACACAAACTAGAATTTACAGAAGAAAAGCATTTCATGAACAAGAATGGAATTCTCCATCTTTTTATTTCTCTCTCTGTTTCTTTCTTTTGTTGATTACAGAATGCCAAACCCAGGCCTATATACATGAAATATCAGAGATCACAAATCGCAAAACTGCCATTTAGCTAAAGCTAACCTACTAGCTAAAATAGCTAATCAGAACAAGACACAATAACCATGTCCTTAGTGACTTTGGCTTACAGCCCCCCTCAAACTCATGGGTGTATCAACAACCATGAGTTTGGCCTTCAACCAACAAAAACGAGCAACGGGTAAAGACTTGGTGAATATATCTGCAAGCTGAGCATGAGTACCAATATGCTTGACCAAGATTTGCTTGCTAACAACCTTTTCCCTAATAAAATGATAGTCAATTTCAACGTGCTTGGTACGAGCATGGAAAATGGGATTGGATGCCAACGCTATGGCAGATTGATTGTCACACCAAATCAAATGAGGAAGAGCAGGGATAACATGTAAGTCAAGTAGCAGTTGATGCAACCATGTAATATCAGCAGCAGACTGTGCAAGAGCCCTATATTCGGCCTCTGTGGAAGACCTAGCAACAGTATGTTGCTTTTTAGCACACCAAGCAACAAGATTCGAACCCAAAAACACACAGAAACCAGTTGTAGACCTGCGATCAGAATGATCTCCTGCCCAGTCTGCATCTGAATATGCTGTTAAAGTCAAAGGACTAGGAACAAACAGCAAACCGTGATGAATTGTACCCTTGATATACCTCAAAATCTTCTTAACAGCCACAAAATGACTCTGAAGTGGTGCATGCATGTGTTGACAAGCCAAATTTACAGCAAATGCAATCTCAGGCCGTGTTAAAGTGAGATATTGAAGTGATCCGACGATGGTTCTAAACCAGTGAGGATTATCCATGGGAGGATCAGGATCTAATAAAGCAGGTTTGACAGAGGATGGTGATGGACTGGGCTTACATTCTTGCATTCCAGCTTTGAGAAGAAGATCAGTGGCATATTTTGTTTGAGACAAAATCAAACCAGTACCATGACGCAGAACCTCAAAACCCAAAAAATAACTAAAAGGCCCCAAATCTTTCATGACAAATCTTTGACTTAAATCTTGAATCAGATCAGAAATAGACTGAGGATTACTACCAGTCACAATGATATCATCGACATATACCAATACTAGAGTAATATCAGATGCAGTATGCAAGACAAACAAAGAGGAATCTGCCCTACTATTCTGAAATCCCTTGGTGATAAGAAAACTAGAAAATGTTGCAAACCAAGCTCTGGGAGCTTGTCTTAAACCATAAAGAGCCTTGTTTAACTTACACACATAAGATGGATGCTCAGAATCTTTATAACCAAGGGGCTGCCTCATGTAGACATCCTCATCAATAACTCCATGTAGAAACGCATTAGTCACATCAAGCTGCCTAATAGTCCACTGATGATGCACTGCCAAACTTAGAACAACTCTAATAGTGGGCTGTTTTACCACAGGGCTGAAGGTTTTAGAAAAATCAATGCCCTCTGACTGTTGATTACCATTAGCAACTAATCTAGCCTTGTATCGAGCAACTGAACCATCAGAATTTCGTTTATCTTAAAAATCCATTGACAACCTATTATATTTGCATGAGATGGAGGTGGTACAAGTGTCCAAGTTTTCTGTTTAACCAAGGCAGCAAACTCATCTGCCATTGCTTGTTGCCAAACAGGAAATTTCATGGCTTCAGAAAAATGGAAAGGCTCAACAGTAGGAGAAGAAATATCAGAAGTAATGGTATGAAAAACAAAGGGAAGTTTGGGCTTAAACACACCAGCTTTAGATCTGGTTTGCATGTGATGATCATTTGAAACAGGTAAAGAAGAAAAAGTAGGTACAGAAGAGGAAATTATAGGTATCTCAGAAGCTCCAGATTCAGTTGGAGAAAATCTGGTTTCCATGTTGGGACCATGTGAAACAGGTAAAGAAGAAGAAGAAGGGACAGAAGAAGAAGACACAATCTGAGAAGAAGCATTAGACAGATGAGGAATAGACACGGGCACAGAAATTGTCACATCTAAGTCACTAAAATCAGTAAGAGAGATAGGAAAGGATATGGATTGAGAAGAATTAAAGGAAGAAGTGGAGATCAAAGAAGAATATGGAAAATCAGTCTCAACAAACTTAACATGCCTAGAGACATAAACTCTAGATGTAACAGGATCCAAGCATCTATAACCCTTAGTTGCTGGGCAATAGCCTAAAAAGACACAATGAATAGACTTTGGCATGAGTTTATGAGCATTATATGGTTTTAACCAAGGATACCATGAGCAACCAAAGGGTTTCAGGAACATAGGATCAGGATTAGATTTAAAAAGAATAGTGTAAGGAATCTGAAATTTTAGAGATGAATGAGGCATTCGATTGACCAAATACACAGCAGTATTAAGAGCTTCAAGCCAGAATTTTGTTGGCATAGAAGCTTGAAGAAGAAGAGCCAAAGTTGTTTCTATGAGATGTCTATGTTTCCTTTCAACTAAACCATTTTACTCTGGAGTATGTGGACAAGATGTTTGATGAATCATGCCACTAGTGAGAAACAAATGCAAAAGAAAATTATTCACAAATTCACCTCCATTATCACTCCTTACTTGTTGAATGGTAGTATGAAATTGTGTCTTAACATATGCATGAAAAGAAGAAATAGTATGTTGCACCTCAGATTTATAATGTAAAGGAAACAACCAACAAAATCGAGAAAAGTCATCAATGACAAGAAGATAATATCTAAAGCCTTTATTAGAGGGTATGGGTGATGGACCCCACACATCCATATGAATCAATTCAAATGGACAAGAAGTTTGTGACATAGACAAAGGAAATTGAAGTTTATGACTTTTGGCCCTATTACAACTTTCACAATGTAAACTAGCAGAATTTGAAAGAGACACAGGTAGATTGAATTGTTTTATGAGAGAGTGAAACAAAGGTGTACTTGGGTGACCAAGTTTATTGTGCCAAATCTTAACAGAATCAGACATGCTTACAAATGCTGTGGGAGAAGAAGAAGAGAGCTGCCCTTTAGAGAAGTTCAACAGAGGATAGAGACCCTGAGTGCATGGCCCCTTGTACAGAATTTGACGAGTAATCTTGTCCTGGATGACAAGACCAGCAGAATCAAATATGAGAATACAGTGATTATCTTTGGAAAACTGATGGACTGAAAGAAGGTTATGTGTTATACTAGGTGTATGAAGAATATTAGAAAGTTTGAAATTAACTGTAGGAGTTGGCAACAAACCTTGACCAGTGTGAGTCACTTGTAGTTGAGTACCATTACCAACCACTACTCCATCACTCATGGTAGATATCTGAGGTTGATCAATGTTTTGAAGATTGTGAGTAACATGATTCGTAGCACCACTGTCAAAGAACCATTGGTTTCCTGAATACGCCCCAGATGTTGACATCCCTGAAGAAGGTGCAGAAGAGGTTGTATAAGCAACTGCAGGACCCCCTATAAATCCAGCAAATGGAGGTGCTTGAGTAGATACTGGAGCATTCACAGGACCCCCCACAAATCCAGCAAATGAAGGTGCTTGAGTAGATATTTGGGCATTTACTAAAGGTACAGATGGAACAGCAGAAAAACCACCATTGGACACAGAATATGGTGGCTGCAACCTAGATCCTTGAAACTGATTTCCTTGAAATTGTGGTTGAATGAAAAATGTCTGTCCTTGTAATTGAGATGGCTGACCAGACTGAGATTGTTGACCAATCTGATATTGCTGACCATAAATTGGTATGGAATGAACTTGTGGTTGCACAATATACTGATATCCTCCTTGAATTCCAAAAGGTAAACCATAAGATCCATAATAGGACAGGCTTTGAACATTGCCTAAAGTCTGAGAAGGCCTCCATTGAGAACCATTGTTCTGTTCAAATGAATTTGCCCTATAATAACAATATTGAGTGTTATGGTTATTTCTGCCACAGATATCACAAGGAGCCCTTTGAAATCTACCACTACGACCCCCTCTTCCTTTGTTTGAATCCCTATATTGAGAAGTATACAGCTGTTGTTGTGGATAAAACTGTTGTGAGGAAGGCTGTGGTACATGTGGTGTCACATTTTGCTGATGAGAAGGAACTTGAAATTGAACATTTGTAGTAGGTTGTGAACTAACTGAAGTAGAGTCATGTCTAGATGTAGTAGGACCAGAATGTGATGCAACAAGAATTGTAGATTGATCATCCTTTGTTGTTGAAGTCAACTGTAATTCCTCTCCATTAAGCATAGTAACCAACTCATCAAATGACAATGAAGATTCACCTCTAGTTCTAATCCCTGTTTTAAAACCATTAAAGACTGGAGGCAAACCATGAAGGGCATGAAAAACTAATTCGTCATCAGATAAGGGATTTCCAGCACCAGCAAGCTTTTGTGCATAAGATTTGATTCCATCAATATAGGTTTCCATTGTAGAAGTTTTAGTATGATTGTATAAACTACTCCTCAACTCATGAATATGTGATCTTGACACAGAATTGTATCTACTACCCAGAGATGCCCAAACTTGATTACAGTGATGTAACCCTAACACATACGAAAGTGTAGATGGTGACATGGATGCAGTCAAACAAGAAAGCAGTTGCGAATCAATCAGTTTATGTAAGGCAAATTCAGGATTTGGTACCAAATTTCCAGTGGAATCACGAATCTGAGTAGATGGTGCCGTCACAGAACCATCGATGTACCCAAGATATCCGTTCGCATCCATAACATTCTCCACCTGAGTTTTCCACAGCATATAATTCGAACCATCTAGCTTAATATTGACCAACGAATGAAAGTTTGAGACTAAGAATGCTAGGGTTGGAGGAATCGTAACAGATACTGATGTTGTAGCCATTCTTGAACTCAAAACCCTAATTAATTGTTGAATCACGATGAAGAAGACAATAATCGATCAGAAAACTTCAGGACCGTGTGACTCTCGTCTTGAGCTTTGATACCATATGGAAAAATCAAACACAAACTAGAATTTACAGAAGAAAAGCATTTCATGAACAAGAATGGAATTCTCCATCTTTTTATTTCTCTCTCTGTTTCTTTCTTTTGTTGATTACAGAATGCCAAACCCAGGCCTATATACATGAAATATCAGAGATCACAAATCGCAAAACTGCCATTTAGCTAAAGCTAACCTACTAGCAAAAATAGCTAATCAGAACAAGACACAATAACTATGTCTTTAGTGACTTTGGCTTACATAATATGCAAGGACAAGTTCTGAATTATATACACAAGTTTTTATTAAATTCTCTTTAATAAAAAGCAACTTATTTTTAACAACAAACATGAAAATAAAAATCAACTTGCACATGCAGCGCGTGTGTTTGGCGTCTAATAGCCTAAAATTGAACCCCAAAATTATCCTTTCAAATAGGTCTCTAGGAAGCTTTAGCGGTGTACCAAGAGAGAACGAGCAAAACGACGTAGTTTTGCCGCACAACACGGCGCTCTCCCGGATCCTTATTATTTAAAGTGCTGGAGCTTGAAATGACCTATGGAGTTGAGTTAGTATTTTTTGTGGCATGCTGAGAAAACCAAAGCAAATTGAACATCTTGTTACTCTTGTTCCAACGTCCGTTGGTAAATTATCAATAAACTAAAAATAGTGGTTAAATTAAAGGATTTAAAAATACCACTCTTGTCCTTAACTTTCACAATAACTCCATATTGAGCCCACATCGTTACATTCAAATGATCTTGATTGACCATCTGCAGGCCTGGAGGTTTTGATCGAAGTAACCCCTTTTTCAAAACTATTTAGGGATGTACCACACTTTTCAAACTATTTTGAAAAATAGTCTTTCGTGCATTTCGGAAATGCGATATGAACGTTACATGCCATCTCCATTCCACATCAGCGTATACGGGAGCCGTATATACCACAATGGCGCGTATTCAGAGTGCGTAATAACGTTAAATATAACGCATATCTGAAATGAAAAATCAAATTTGATCACGCACTTCCATGGTGCGCAATAACTTTAACCATCACGCACATCGGAAATGCTTGTTCTTTTAAAACCAAAATATATAAAGAATACAGAATGGTACGGATAAAATTACAATAGGAAATTAAGGATGGCGTGTTGTTAACGCATTTGAATTATGCGTGATCTTTGTTTACAACCATGTCATGTAACCCTTTTTATGGTTTCCAAATGAAAATTGTAGGAGATGCAGAGTAGTTTAATTTCGACATAACCTTCGGTTAAAACGGACAAAAATTGATTGAGTTATGATTGTCAAAAATTGAGAAAATTTTTGTCATAACTCACAAAACCTTAGGGTGTAGAGTGCCTAACCCTAACACGCACTTACGAGGTGCGCTACAATTTTTGTAGTATAGCGTATTTTAATTATGCGTGACCCTTGTTCACAACCATGTCATGTAACCCTGTTTATGGTAATTTTTCAGCCATTTGTAGTACGTTTTGGGATGTGGTTTCCAAATGAAAATTGTAGGAGACGCAGAGTAGTTTAATTTCGACATAACCATCGGTTAAAACGGACAAAAATTGATTGAGTTATGATTGTCAAAAATTGAGAAAAAATCTGTCATAACTCACAGAACCTTAGGGTGTAGAGTGCCTAACCCTAACACGCACTTAAGGGGTGCGCTATAATTTTTGTAGTATAGCTCATTTTAATTATGTGTGACCCTTGTTATGCTAATTTTCCAGCTATTTTCAATCTTAAAAATCTGCTGGGAATTTTCAATGGTTGAACAGTTAATGCGTTTAATTGAATTTAAAATTATTACGCATTATTTATATAAACCTTACAATTAAATATTAATCACGCATATTCTAAATTTGTTACGGATATAAATAATGCGTAATAATTTTATACTATACTTATACATTGACTGATATGAAATTGAAAAAACGGTCTATATTCCAAATGATAAGGCCTCATCAAATAGGTTGATTACGAAACACACGTACATGATCAGGTGAGCACATTAAATATCTCCAACAACAAGAGGCTTTCCGTCTTAAGAACATGTTTCAACACGTAAACAAGTTATTTGAAGCAAATACCCACAAGTCACAAACACAAATGATATCACAATACTTATTCTAAAACACATATGATTAGGAAGTGCAGGAACAATGGAACTAAAATTGAATTCTTATTCATAGAGCCCTTAATGTGGCAAGTGAGGACAATGATTTCCTCGAAAATTCTGCTTGGTTATCTGTTGTGCGCGAAGGGTACCTGGAACTTCCAGAATACACAGATTTGGCTACAGTGACAAATCTACCAAATTTGTCACGGGTGAAACTGGTGAGTTATCGTATAGCTTCACATTTGTTATTTTGACGACTTTATGGTGCAACTTATACTATTTTTTTTTTAGGTTGTCGCATTGGTGAAATCATGTGTGCGAAATGAATTAGGATCCTGATTATTGGAGTTGAAGGTAAATGAATGTTACAAAATTATATTTAATATAATTGTGACCCACTTCGCAGATATGATTAGCCATTTTTTTTTATATTTTAAATGAACAGGATCCCACAGGATCTTTTTGGGCCACCCTCCATTACAAGGCATGCGAAGAAGGGATATTTCCAGGAATATATGACGTCAGTAGCTGTCTCATACTGCGGGAGATTGTTCTCTTCCGCCCTACACGGAAGTCTGGTTATTTGAATATCACGCTGAACAACGTTCAATCCGTGATTCAAAAATCAATCCTCGATTAAGCAGCAGTTTAAGTTGTTTCCGCGTTCCGGCGTGGTTTATTGTACTATTGTTATTGCGTATTAGAGCGGTATTATGCTTGTATGTTTGCTCCAAAATTGTGCTGCAAATTTGATGTTATGTTGGAAATTTTTTTCGTCGTCATTAGTTGCTCTGAACTTGGAGACCATTATTACGCAAATTATACTTGTTTCCGTTCTGCGATATGAGTTATACCGTGCTTAAATGAAAATTATCCACTACACACAATTTGTACTGAGCCAAAGAAATTTGTACTAATCCAAAGTTTACGGCTCAACACCTGATATGGTTAAAAAAACGTGTGGGGTCGTATGAAGTATGAGGTGTGTTTAGAGTAGCGAAAGACCAAGAAAAGAAGCACTTCGATATAAAAGAGCAAGAGTTCCCCTTGACTTTGAAGGCAGAAAAGCTAGCTACTCTGAAAAAGGAAGTTTCACTACTCCTACTCTAAGGGGCTTTCATCATGATTCATTTATTGTGAGTTATACGAGACTGGAACCAAGGCCAAGTGCAGGAACTTCATGCACCTGGTCGAGATGGATAAAGGGTGTGCAATCCAATTAGATTTTGCATTTTTGATATGCGTAATAGATAAAGTTATTGCGCACCCTGAAAGTGCGTGATCAAATTTGATTTTTCATTTCAGATATGCGTTATACTTAACGTTATTGCGCACTCTGAATATGCGCCATTGTGGTATATACGGCACGCGTATACGCTGATGTGGACGCTGATGTGGAATGGAGATGGCATGTAACGTTAATATCGCATATCAGAAATGCGCGAAAGACTATTTTTCAAAATAGTTTGAAAAGTGTGGTACATCCCTAAATAGTTTTGAAAAAGGGGTTACTTTGATCAATCACTCGCAGGCCTGACTGTGTAAAGTATACGGCAAAATAATAAAATAATAATAATAAATCACATTGATTCGTTAATCGTAGCTGTATTATTTCAACACATTTTTGTCTTCAAACCTGCATTTTGTACATAAACCTAGCAAAATGTACTCTGATCACATATGTATAGTCTATAGATATTCAATCTTGAATTTTCACTTAAGTCGTATTTGCGGGACGAACAAAGTGAACAGTATCAACAAAAACAGAGCAATCGAGGATGGACTGTTTTGCATACCCTTTCTCCAATTACATCATGCAATTCACATGGGACAATGTAGGCCGACGGTAAAGGACCTTTTTTTTTTTTGGGCTTCCTTTTGGGTTCGACGGTCACATCAATCTCATGTTCTACACTTAAATAGAAAATATCAACCACGAAAAGTGCAACCGTTAAGATTTCAAAACTAATCGATATGCGCCTAAACTAGTCCAAAGATCCTGAGTATAAAAAAGTTTTGTGTTTTCTTTTTCTTTAAGGAGAGAGAGAGACCTATAAAGGCTGTGGTGATGTCTCTCTCTCTAATCATATTCGGTGTAGAACAACCTACAATTGTTTCAAGTTGGCTTTTTGAGTTGATATATTGCGAGAAAATGATATGTCTCGTAAAATGCAATAAGTCTACTTTTAGAATAAGTTAGTTTTGTGAAACCGACTCTACCTATTAGTATTATCTAGTGAAGGAAATCAATTCCAACTTAACTTCTATTCGAGGGCTTGGTCAACTGTTCAGCTGATGATGGTATAGAATTACGTACGCAAGTTGATTATGGTATACAATTACGTACGCATGTGATGATGGTATTGAATTACGCACGTAGATATGAATGATCTTGATTGTCAAACTGCAGGCCTGACTATGCATATATACCATTTGGCAAAAAAAAAATCAGGTTGGTCCGATAATCGTAGCTATATGATTTCAACACATTTGTCTTCACCGTACATTTTTTTACATGTGGGATACTTAGGATTGGAAATGAGTCGGGGCAAGCGGATGTTTTCTCTTTAATTTAGTCTCAGGTGAGTTGTTTATCAATTGCGATCAATCTCAAATGAATTTCTAGCGAGCGGATTATAAGGTAGCTGAATAGCTTGTTTTTTAAGATAGTAAAATTTCTAGAACATATTAGTTGGTTGTTCAAATATATTTAGAAAACGAGTTTCAAAATTTTGTTTAAGTTTAATTTTGTTCACGAAAAATCAATCTCAAAAAGTTTTCCACACAAAGAAGACGAGTTTTCGTAGGATAAAACGGAGAAGGGGCTGTCTAGATTCAACGTCTAGAGTATATTTGTCTCCAAAGCAAAACCAGAATATCAAGTGAAATGATTTTCAAAATAAATTGTACAAATAATGTGCTCCGATCACACATATACAAATTAATGTTCGATCAACTTGAATTTTCACTTTTAAGTCGTATTTGCTCGACGAAGAAGGTGAAGGGTAATCAACAAGAACAGGCCGACATGCATTGTGCACATCACATGCGTAACTGACTAACTCCAATTACATCATGTAATTCACATGGGACATTGTAGGGCGCTAATGGACTTCTTTTTCTGTTTCCTTTTTGATGAAAGGGCGCTCAAAAGGACTTCACTTTCTCTTAGGATTTGTCGTGTGGGACTGCCTTTCACTTGAAATGCTTAAAAATGTCGTGCGACAACCGTACCAACCGAGTAACTTTAGCACCCAAGTAGAGAGCATCGCATGCATAAGGGGTGTGTATTGCAGCATTTCCCTTAGAATTATTGGACCAAGAGAAAAGCTCGTTTCCAAATTACCCTTTTGCTTTTCCCCTATAATACCAGTATATTTTTTAATGAGTTATTGATGGTTTTATTAGTCAAATTTCATTATAAAGTCCCCAAGCCAAAAAGAAATATCGTTGGCTTATTGTTTGGTTTTAATGTTGTCTTTTCGAACCCTTTTCATATTTTACTCTTTTACTTTAACGTTTTCCCTCATCAATACAAAATTAGTGAAGTAACTCATGAAGAACTATAAGCAGACAATTTACTCCAACTTTAGTCAACTTCTGCATCTTATGTCTTTGATCGTTGGCTACATTTTTTTTTTTTTTATCAGCAAAAAAATTATTAATCTTCATACATAGATACAAAGATTAAAAGGATCACGGGCACACCGACATACGCCACCCGAAAACCAAACCCAAAGGGCGGCAAGATGCCAACCAAGAAAACCGCAAAAAAGAAAGCCGCAACAAATCTCAAACAAGTCACAGCTAAAACCAAAGATAAAAAACCACAAGAAAACAAAAACCAAAAGCTGAAATCTTGGATGGTGACCGAGCTGCTTCTTATCGATCACGTGGGTGTTTACTATTGAAGTGATCATACGCTGAAGTGTTGTACTTCCATTGTATCTTGCTCATGTATTGAGGATGTAAAAGTGGAACTTCTCTGGTTAACTTCGTAATTTCTCTATTTTGGTCTGAGATGGCATATGATTATTACTTGGAGGGGTGCTAACCTAATTGAGATGTCTTTTGGCGTTGTGATGCTGCTCCATCGGTTTCTTTTAATTTTTGTACGTAATTTGTTTCCAAAGAATAATAAAATTCTTTTTTACCGTTAAAAAAAAAAAACCAAAAACCAAAAGCCATCAAAGCCTCTGAATCAAAATTCCAACAAGAGATGCGTCTCCCTCGATATCATCAACTTCCTCCAAGAAATCAAAATCCTCCAGATCATCGAGAGCATTGATTCTTTCCGCTCTATGAAAACAAGCCGCAAAGGAAGCTGTCAGATCATCGTAGGTTGGTTCTTAATCTTAAACATTTTCCCGTACACAATCGGTAAAGTTAGGGGCATTTTTGTCTAACAATTAAAAAGTATCTTTTCCTATACCCAATAGATTTGCTCAGAACAAATGCTTTAGGTTTTTGAAAATGACAATATTATGAATGGAGTTCAAGATGCCCTTTGGATGATTGTTGTTATTTTGGTCCCCAGTGGGACCAAAATAAAGTAGAAACAATCAAGCCATAGTGTACAAATGGTTTCCTCTAGGGTGTTCGGGCAGTATACTCGCAAATCAATTACTCCCTCCGTTTCTATTTGTTGGTCCTCTACAAAAAGTCGTGCCATTTTTCAAATAAAAAAATAAAGTGTTTTCGTGTATCATTTTTCAAATTTTTTACACTGAATTAAAGTACTCATCGTGTACTTTAATTCGGTGTGAAAAAATTTGAAAAATGATACTCGGAAGCACTTAATTTTTTTATTTGAAAAAAGGCAAGAGAGAGAGTGTGGGACAAACAAATAGGAACGGAGGGAATAATTTTTTAAGACTTATCTCATTGTCTACTAACAGATGAATGTAAAAAGCCGAGACAAAGTTTTTTGTGTATAGAATTCGAATTTAAAAACTTTAGAAGAGACAGAACTCGAAAATCTCAAATCTTAATCACCGGGCCAATCGCTTATCCCTTGTACAAATCGGTTTTGTAATGGCCCTGGGTGCGTAGATAAAATATAAAATACAAATTGGTTTCGTATTGGCATGCACCTTCTAGAGTTTGACATGGCTGATGAACATGCCAATCGCTGATCTCACTTTTACAAAACCTCGTTACCTTTAACATATGATAATACGAATCATACGATACACCACGTCATCTTTAACACTTGAGTTCCTCTCAAGACTCATCTCTCCATACCATCCAAACTACTCTTCTGGACTTCATTCCCGAGTCGATACAGATGATCTGAGTCGTTTATCTTGTAAAGTCCGCAGTGAAGTTCATCTGTACTTAAAAATTAAGTTTACCGGAGATATGTAAATGCGCTAAATGAGTCATATTTTGATTCATAAAACACGGGCCAAAAATTGTGCACTTAAAACTATCTAACTTCTTATTGTGTTTACATGGATCCGATGAAATTGATTTTCCACCTAACTAAATTTCACCCGGGACTTACAAGATGAACGACTCAGATTGTCATCGTCGACTGTTCAGTGGAGCTCACAAGAGAAGTTTGGAGGGTGTGGAGGGAGATCAATCCGGGGAGGAAGTCATCCCATTTTACAAAGTGCTCCCTCACTTTATCCATGCTATAAATGAAGTCCCTGTAGAAAACAAATTGTAACTGAATCCAGCTGAAAAAAAATGGAGGGACAGAACGAAGCAGCCCATGTTATATTCCTCCCATACCCAAGCCAAGGTCACATAAACCCTCTCCTCCAATTTGCAAAACGCGTAGCCTCCAAAGGTGTCAAAGCCACTCTAGCCACAACCCACTACACTGTCAAGTCCATTACCGCCCCGAACGTCGGCGTCGAGCCGATCTCTGATGGGTTTGATGAGAGGGGATTCTCTCAAGCCAGCAGCACAGACGTGTACCTTAAGGCCTTTAGAGACAACGGCTCGAGAACTCTGTCTCAACTCATCCACAAGTAGGGAGTGATGAAAGTAGATAGTCTTTTCGTCTTTAGTGAACTTTTTCTAGCTCGTGTTCAAATGTTAAAAAAGTCCAACAAAGAGACGAAAATGCTAGAAATTTTTGAGGATTTTCATTAATGTTATTTATGTGGAATTTCTAAGTATGCCACTATCCACAGGTACAAAGATTCTTCTTTTCCGGTCAACTGTGTTGTTTATGATTCATTTCTGCCCTGGGCTCTTGATGTTGCAAAGGAAAATGGCATATATGGAGCATCTTTCTTCACCAACTCGGCCACGGTGTGCGCGATATTCTGTCGCATACACCGTGGCATGATTAGTCTGCCTGTGACGCAGGACGAGACGCCCTTGCTGCTGCCCGGACTGCCGCCGTTGAACTTGCCTGACTTGCCAAGCTTTGTCAAGGCACCAGAAAGTTACCCTGCATACTTGGCAATGAAATTGAGGCAGTACTCTAACTTGGAAAAGGCTGACTGGGTTTTCTGCAACACCTTTGAAAAATTGGAAGGTCAGGTATGTACCTGAATCATATTTGGTAACAAAACAATATCTTAGGCAATCAATTGTTGTTAAAAAAATAAAAAAAAAACCAATAATTCTAAGGACACAACATCAAGACAAGACACAAACGGGGGCTGTCTGCGTTGCGATGCAGCGTGTCTAGATGGCTGTTTTTTTTTTGGGGGGGTAAATTAGATGGCTGTTTTCCCTCTTAGCTATGCTTGTTTGTCCCATCCCTTCCCTTTTAATCTTTGTTTCCTTAAGATTAATATAGTTTTTTGCTGGTAAGAAAAAGAAGAAGAAGACACGACCAGGGGCACACTCAGGACATGGGGTCACGTGCTGCTACTCAAAATTGAAAAATCTGACCTATACCCCTATATATTTTGAGTAATTGTACAAATAATACCCAAACTTTAAATATACCATTTGTATATATATAAATTGAAAATAATTAGATTTATCTCATTTCGTGCATTAATTTTCTTCCATAAAAGTTGTTTGATTTACTTTTAATTGTCAATATTTAAATTGCTAGTGTGGTTGGGATATAAACTTTTTACTTATTATTGTTTATATAAGGGGCTTGCTAACATCCATCCATTAGACAAAGGATAATATGACAAACTAATTCAGATATCAATAATCGATATCAATATATGGTCATGGATATCAATAACGTTTTCTCGGATATCAGTATATTTTTTACACATTATCCTCTACCCTAAGGGTTGATGTTAGCATTTTCCTATTATGAAACAAATTTTCTTGACATGGTCAAGTGGGTGTTCCATCAAATTTCTGGGTCCAGCATTGGGCATAACATCCTGTGTGGCAATATATGATTGATGATTATAACTTAGTTTCAAAGTTTTTGCTCGTCCATTATCAATCATGTATTGCCACAAAAGATGTTGTATCTAGTGTTGTATCCCTAACATTATTGTTATTTTTATAATCTGATTCGGCCCACCACACAAACCATAGCAAATATTGTAAATTTAAATAAATTCTATAGAGATGGGGTTTCGGAAGGACAGCTCGAGAAATGGATTTTAAAGCTCCTAGAAATGTGTTTCTACATCATTCATTTGAAGAAGAATAGGCTACAAGTTATGAACTTAGAATTTTGAGCAACCTATGTAGTACATGCACATCGTTGGGGTTACCTGCCTCCTGTTGTGTGGTGGGCCCCCTAAAAATTCAACCGCAACCCAAAGATTATTGATGGTCATGATGATGGAGAAGTAACAAACAAAACATATGCGAAATTAAATGGAGAAACCAAATAATCGGCAAGCTTCTAGTCAGGGATCCCTGACTGAAGGTTTTTGGGTGTTTTGAATTTTTAAAAATTGTTTTTGCAAAATCCGAACCGTTCAATGTGTTTAAAACGTGTTTTTAAGGGTTCCCGTGAGAAATCATAAAAAAAAAAAATACCGGGAAGACCTTGATCCGAGCAGTTTTTCACAAAAACAGTATATATATAGTTTTGTGAAAAACTGTTTAGATCAAGCCCTTCCCAATTTTTTTTGATGATTACTCACGGGGGGCCTTAAAAACACGTTTTAAACACATTGGACTTTTTGGATCATAAAAAAAATATCGGGAACGTGGAGGTCCGGAGTCCGGACTAGAAGCTTGTCCACCAACTAATAACCAAAACAAATAAGAGAGACACCAAGATTTTCGTGGTTCGGCTTACAGATGCAAACCTACTCCATGGGCAAGCGAACGAGAGAAGATTCCACTATGTGACAAGAACATGCTCGGAAGAGCTACAATGGTGGCAAACAATCAAAGCTCTCGCAAGAGACGCTCACCAACCACAAATACAAGTTCTCTCACCAAAACCAATTGGAATCTCTGACCAAAACAGATTCTCTCTCATCAAGTCTTACAAAACCGCAAGGGTTTTTAACCAAGAGATGCAGATGGAATTGGATTCCACAGACATGACTGGATGTCACACAAAAACAGATGATTCTCACGAAATCCTACGGTTTCAACCAGAAAGAATCGCAGAAACAGATGATCTTCCAGATGGTCAAAGACCTACAGAACCCACCACGAAAAGGGAAACCAGAAACAGATGAAGATCTTCAAAGAACCCTAAGTTTTACAGATGAGACCCTCTAGGAGCCTCTCAAAGGGATCCACTCAAGCAATCCAAACCCTAATGAAAGAGCAAGACTATATTTATAGCCACAGATTCCTTTCTAAAGCCAATACTTACTCAAACAGAATTCCTTGTACCCTAAGTCATAAACCCATAAAGAAACAAATCTTTAGGAAGTCCAAGACCCAATAAAAATAGAAACAAAATTGACTAAAACGTGTAGAATCTGTGTTGACCGTCCGGAAGGCCGTGACACTGTCCGGATGGGATTTCCAGAGAGCAGAAGTAGAGCTTAAAATCAACCCGTGTCGGATACTTGGCATATACCGACACGGACGACACTTTGTTGATACGTATCCAACACTCGAACCATAAACGAGTACAACTATCACAACTTTTTCCATTTGGACACTCCGCGGTCATTTGCTTCTTGTTGATTTATGTGTTTTTATTCATTCACATACTAGTGTTGATTTATGTGTGTTATTATTCTTGTTGAAAAAGGCGGTGAAAGCTGTATCGGACCTCTGGACAGGAAAACTGATTGGTCCAACGGTGCCCTCGGCGTTTTTGGACGGCCGGATCAAGGGTGACAAGGGATACGGAGCTAGCCTGTGGAATCCACTCGGCAGCGAAACCATCAAATGGTTAGACACAAAGCCACGGGAGTCCGTGGTGTACGTCTCATTCGGAAGCATGGTTTCATTGACAGCAGAAGAGATGGAGGAAATAGGTTTGGGATTGAAGTGCAGCAACTTGGATTTCATTTGGGTGGTGAGGGAGTCTCAGATTGAAAAATTACCTTCCGACTTCTCACACTCCACAAAAGAAAAGGTAGTAACAAGAATATCTGTCAAAATTTAGGCTGAGTCTCTACTATGGTATTTTCGACGGTATTTTCAGTATTTTTTCACGACTTATTCTCTTTTCTCTTCGCATACATCACAAAAATACTATTTAACGGAAACAATACCCACGTTGGTTACAGTCAAAAAACAGTATTTTCAATAGAAACTCAACTTTATTAGATTGTTAACATCGATCCAACTCATCTAAAAACTTAATATGTTAGAGAGATGTATAACTTTATTGTCTATACGGTCAACAATGGATATTCCTCCAACTCCATGCCATAATTTGAAATTTGATTTGGCTGCTAAATTTTGAAGAAACCAGTTCAATGATGCAAGTTAATTGGTGGCTTCATTTTGTGATTTTAACACTATCTTTTCTTTCTTTCTTTATTTTTTTGATCAATTCCCAAATCAGGGTCTGATAGTAACATGGTGCAACCAACTGGAAATCCTAGCACACCCGTCGATCGGTTGCTTTGTAACTCACTGCGGGTGGAACTCAACATTAGAAGGGCTAAGCCTCGGCGTGCCGATGATCGGAGTGCCCAAATGGGCTGACCAACTGACTGATGCTAAGTTCATAGAGGAGATATGGGGTGTTGGTGTTAGAGCCAAGGAAAATGAGAAAGGAATTGTGAGGAGAGAGGAGCTGATTTCTTGTTTGAAACAAGTCATGGAAGAAGGGGAGAGAAGGCTTGAGATCAGAAGGAATGGAAGTAAATGGAAGGATCTGGCAAAAGAAGCAATAAGTGAAGGAGGGAGCTCAGACAAGTGCATTAATGAATTTGTGGAACGTTTGAAGTGTAGGAAGTAGAAAGAGAGGCAAGAGACCGAATAATACTCCCGGATCCGTCCCTAATTGCTCGCCCTATTGTTGAACCTTGCATTTTGCATGCCGAAAAATAATGTACTAGCACGGACTCCCTTTTTCTTTATTTTTCAGGGGTTCGGAATCCATTTTTATTTTCTGTTTTTCGTTTCCTGTAAATTCAAGAAACTTGTATGGGCTTTATGAGATGGTTTTCTGGAAAAACCCCACATTTGAGGGAACACCAAAAAGATATTGCATTGAAATCAAAAGGCAAACGACGACAAGTATCTCCGAACTTGTCATTGTTTTTGCTTTCAAAAAGCAGAAAATAAAAATTCACAAAAATGAAAACCTGAAGAAAGCAAAATCAATGCGTGAATGTTCGGGTCTTAAAATGTATCGATCGCACCACCAACATACACGAAAGGTATCAAATGAACTGGATTTCCAGAAAATGAATGTAAACAAAAACAAGAGGCACCAAACACAGATGTGTTCCATTGCTATTCTATTGAGAAATTTCTTCCTGCCCGCTGTTTGTTCCGAGCAGCTTTTCCCATTCAGCTAAACGGAAAGAGATCCGACCAGAACTATTCAATCAGTTGGCTACAAAAATGAAGTTCTACTCCTGGTTACATGTATTAAGTGCATCCAATATTTCCCGTACCACCCTCGAGAATACATTTCATCTATGGCTTTACATTTGGATACTTAAAACGAAGATATGATCGAAGCATAGGATGTCACAGATCTGGTTTGCTACGGCCAAAGATTTCCTCCCTGTCTATAAATCGCTCGAGCAACTCTTTCTCTTTCAGAACCAAGCAATCATCCTCCTTTCCAAACCAATCATAGCGCCTCTTGGCAATGTAATCGTAGACAGCATCCCTTAAAGGCGTCGGGACTATGAGGAGAGAGCTTAATGCAGAGTATGGCAAGGGCAAGTAAGACAGTACTTTTAGGGCAGCTGCAAAATTAAATCACTCAAGAGATTTGAGTCTTAATCGTGCGGTATAAAAATTTAGAAGAAAAACCCTATGCAGCAATAACCATGTGATGAAAGTGTCTAAACCGTGTCCCATTTTCAATTCAGTAAGAATGTAAATATGTCAGGACTCTTTGGACATGTACCTGCACGTGTCCAATGACTATCACAACAATCGCAAGAATACATCTTGGACCTGTAATTTAAATAAGCACGTGGTCCTAGATTGAAGCATAAGCATCACAATTATGAATCCAGCCCACATGTAGAATCAAACTCTATTGATTAAGTTACCAAAAAAACCAATACAAAGCAATTCCCAATTTAACACTTGCCTGTATTAGTTAACTTGAAAAAAAAAAAACAAGGGGATTCGGACAAACTAAGATATAGTAAGAGTTCCCCTAGCAAATGTACATCCATCAATCCCTCAATCTTACTTTCAAAGTCTTTGAGAAAGGCCTTTCACGTTTAATAATGCAGATAATTCATCACCTTTAGAACAAAGAAATGTAGAATGATCACCATAACCAATAAGTACCAAATCTCCTAAAGATATCCATATAACTAAGCCAGGTTGCAAAAATCCACATAATTGCCTCCTAGTCCAAACGGCACCCCTTTCTCTCCCAATCACTCTATTCCTAACTGCATTTGAGTCACTTCCCATGATGGAAATTCCCCCAATGAAGGAAAACATAATGTTCTAAACATATTGTACACATAAGACAGCATAACTCAAAACGAACTACACAGATTTATTCCATTGCAAGGAGTTAAACACCTAGAGAGAGAGAGAGAGAGAGAGAGAGAGAGAGGCTCTAACCAGTGGATCCTTGGTGATAGTAACCCGGGCCTTCAATGAACAAGAAGCGACGAAGAACATCCTCCCGATCGACGCCACAGAGTCTCATGTACGGTTCAGCAGCTTGAGACTGGAGACAGCAGAACTTGATCTTCCTATCTCGGTCTGCTTTAATCACCCACTTCACCCCTGCAAAAGTACAGAGGAGGTGAACAGAAATACTAATTTAGCACCAATATCTTTCTTATCTGTTCCACCGATCCATATAACTGCATGAAATTGCAAGATCGTTGTAATTGTGACAACAGTTCTGGGTTAAGAGTCTTTAGACTTACGACCATTCAACTGATTCATGCATCACAGCCTTTTACTTAAGACGGTGTAATGCCAGTTCATCTGATGCAATCCCATCACACACCATGAACACAATAAGTTTGCAGGCTCTGTTTGATACTTGAGAATGTTATCCTATATGATATTATGTTTTTCAAGCAAGAGGCTATGCCTGTCAAATTTATCCCTACTTAATTGGTGATTCATTGATGATGCATAACTTCAGAAATATTCTAAAAAAATAATAATCACCAGAGTGGCACAGAACTCTGTAATAAATTCTCGACTTAATGCTTTGTCCGACTCCTAAAGTAAGCTACAGCAGGATTTTCTACTTTTAAAATTGCAACTTGAAAACTAACCCCAGCTTCAGTAACAACACGAATATTACCAGAAACATACATGTTCCTATATATGCATGGATAACAATGTATAGGACCAACTAAACAGAAGAACTTATCAATTATGCCATGTGTGAACATGCGTAACAGTGCCTAAATGTATGTCTACACGTACCTAGAGTTATTAATGCAAATTGCAAACTCTTCAATAACACATGACTCAGGAATAATATAACAGTTGGCAACGTCATAGTGAACTCCATTCCCATATAATGAAACTGTAGATTATTTAAAAAATAGCTTGCTCCAAATAAGACAGGCAATTTTCTCAATTTCAGCAGCACTACATCAAAACTGATTAACTAACCCCAACTGCAGTAACAACAGAAACACTGGGAGCCAGTATCAGTAACTCACGTAATACAGTATTCTTTATAAACTACGGGTACTTTTATGTGCATATATAACAATGTCCAGGAGAACAAAACGGAAATTATAACAATTAAACCATGTCTGAACATGTACATACTAGTTTATGCAAACTCTCCAGTATTGCATGACTCACTAATATCATAAGCACAATAATCAGAAACCTCATATAAAAATACCAAAGTTTCCATATTTCTAAATTTGTCTGAGAAGGTTGCTTAGCCGACCCCACTTGACAGGGACATAAGGCTCGGTTTGGTTTGGTTTTGTTTGGTTTGGTTTGGTTAAGGTTGCTTGACCGAGAAATTAAGTAATATACTGCTACCACGAGCACGTTATCACTTATAACAGCGCAGTGCAAAAGCTTGCCATAACTTCAGTAGCAATTGCCGACATTAGCACTGAAAACATTTGAGAAAATATCAGCTAATCAGCCAAAATAGTATTCTCTACAACCTATGCCTAAATACATAACTCTGTGCATATATCACATCTTCCAGCAAATCTTCACCAATTAAGCTGCCTCGACATATACATCATATCCAGCTACACAATATGATGATGTTACCATTGTGTCAGAGATGACCGAAGGCGCCATCATAAACAACAACATGAGGCTGAAGAAGAGAGGGAATTGTGGCCATAGCCATGGCAGCGAGGCCGGCAGCTGTCAGAAGGTCGTCCAAGAGGACATTGATGTAAAAATAAACTACGGCAAAGAGCCATTTCTAACTTCCAACAGAGCAAAGCCAAAACTTGCCCTAATTCAGTTGGAATACCAACAGTATTACTGGAACGATTGCAAAAATATCAGCTAGTAGCCTAATGGAGTCCTCGACAACTTATGTAAAAACATGTACGCAAATATCGGATTTGTAAAGCCTGATTTGGTTTGATTTGCGCTTCGCTAACTATTCGGAGTATGAACTAGATGTGTATTCCGGTAATCGGTGATAAAAACTCCATATTATAAATACTTGTTCTACGCAACACCCGATGCAACTCTTGTAATCTCTTCATTCGCCACATAGTGGAAAGGGGTGTGAGCCGTGTAATGGTGTATGACTCACTACACAGTTAAGAAACCATGTAAAAATGTCTTCGTGATCGTTTCTCGCGCATTGTGTATTTGTTAGTTTGGCCTATTTCTCAACAACACTGTCCTGGAGCAACTACACGTAAATTTTCACCAATTAACCCGTGTCTTAAATACTTCATACATCATATACAGAATTTCTTATACCGATCAAACAAAAATACTGTATATAATACCATCATCTCCTGTACTCCTTTCATTTGTTACAGAGCGAAACCTAGTGAGAGCCGTGCACATACACAACTACAGAATTGGGGAAACCACATAAAAACATCCGAGCGAGTCTTGCATTCTTTGTTTCTTTTCCTAATTGATTTTCGCGCATTGTTTGTTTGTTAGTTTGGCCAATTTCTCAAACACATTGTCCAGAGGAGCAATTACACGGAAACTTTAACCAATTAAGCCGTGTCTTAAATACACAAATCATACTTAAAAACATACAATTACATATATACAGAATCGTCATATTACCAGTGTGGCAGAGATGACAGACACCGTCGTAAATAACGACACGCGGCTGAAGGAGAACGGGAAGCGTGGCGGTGGCCGTAGCCGTAGAAGAGGCGGAGGTCGGAAAGTCGTCGTCCAAGAGGAGATCGTCTTCGGCCACGTCAGCGGCGGCACCGGCTGATACAGTACCGGCATCGGACTTCGCCGGTGAAGATAACGTCGAAAATGATGGAAAGGAGGTGTAAATAGAGGGAGAAGGGGCTCGTATCTTTTGGGAAGTTAGCAGTGAGCGAAGAAAGTTTCGAGTTAACATCGCCATTCTCTCTCTTCTCTGTCTCTCGATTGATTTCAGACCATTGTTTGATTTGCCGCTTTCTATCGGTGAAGGAGGTTTTGGTTCGTTGCTTGGGTTCCAAGTCGGTTTCGTTTCAACGGAAGGGAAGGGAAAATGGAAGCAATGAAGTCGGGGGACCCGTGCCGCGTGATTCTCTTTCACAGTTGGACCTTTGGGTTTTACAATACAACTCCGAACGCAATTGTATTCATGCAATTGTGTCTATAATCACTAAGATGTACTCCCTCCGTTCCAAATTTGTTGTTCATTTATGGGCATGTGTGCCATTTTTTAATTGCTTATATTTTTTGATCTATAACGTTTTTTACAATTTTGAAAACTTTGTTTAATAGAACTCATCGAAAGCTATCAAACAAGATTCATAGTGAATATATATTACATTATACAAATGAAAATATAATTTTTTTTTTGAGGTACTGTGAATAGTGCAACTAGACAAGAAATATGGGACGGAGGGAGTATGTAGGTTCACATATATTGAACGGGCGGAGAAGTGTCTGGAGAGTTGTGTTCCTAGATTTCTTGTTCTTTGAATGGCACAGGATCATACATGGGCTCCTTCCGAGGTCATTTTGGCAATTGATACTGTTCAAATTGTAAACTTCATTGTGAATATTAATTTCAAACACGGGCCCAATACAAATGTGTTGGATGTACTTATTATTGATGTCCCATCATCGATGAGAGTTGATGTTCCTGGCAAAACCTAAAAACTATTTATGGAGTCGGGATTTAAAACCAGATGTGACACCTAAGAATATCAATATACGAAGTACTTAGTACTCCAATAGAAGTATTTAATCATCCAACATTCAACAAAAATAATTTAACGATATAACAAAATGGAACTTGACGTTCTTTTAAACCCCGAAATCGTCCAAGCGTGATTCTAAATCAAATCACTGAGATCTATGTAGGTCCACTCATATCAAACAGCCGAGAGATGTCCGGGAGTTGTGTTCCGAGACTTCTTGCTCTTTCCGAGGTCATTTTGGTAATCGATACTGTTTGAATCGTAAATTTCATCGTGAACATTAATATCAAACACGGGCAATACAAATGTATTGGATGTACTTATTATTGATGCACGATAATGACAGTTGATGTTCTTTGCAAGACCTAAAAACGAACGAGTGACAGAGTCTGGATTAAAACTAGAGGTGACACCCAAAAGTATCAATATACTTCATACTAAAAAAAAAAGTATTTAATCATCCATTAACATTCAATGAATATAATGTAACGATCTATCAAAATGGAACTCGACTGTCTTTTAAATCCCAAAATTGTCCAAGTGTGATTCTAAACCAAATTTCATGAAGTTGCGCCATTACAATGAGCGGTAGAGAGAGGGATGGCTGGTTTTTGGTCTCTAAGAAAAGATCATATGGGGGCTTTTTTCCTCGGCATGGGAACCAAGGATTTGCAAGAGATATGAGCGCCATTACTATCTATGTTGATAATCTTGCAGACGATATGGATACGGAATGGTTGGGGCAGATTTTTTCCAAATATGGGAGGGTCGTGGATGTCTTTATTCCGTTCAAGAGAAGCAAGAACTTCAAGACCAAGTTCGGTTTTGTTAGATTCAACACCGTGGTGGAGGCTGAGGAAGCTATTGCGGATCTTGATGGCATTAGCATTAGAGATAAGAAGATGCGAGTCAAAATGGCAACATTCAAAGCGATTCAGAATCAAGGTGGTGAGCACCTCAGGCATCTGAGTACTGTGAAGAAGCCCGTTACGGGAAAAGTGGACGCCAATGCAATTAAGCTTAAAGGGCCGAATTCAGAGAAAGAAGCTGGGAAGTCTTACGCCGACGCGGTGGTGGGCAGATCATGTGCGCTTAGACGTATTTCGGTAAATGCTATTGGCAATGAATGGTTAACTAGAAGTGTAGTTGCAAAGCTATATTCTCTTTCAGCCATGGAGTCCGTTCGGGAGGCCCTTCATTGCAAAGGGGTTCCCCAGTTTGATGTAAGGGATATGGGGGGTCTGTGGGTTGTTCTTACCTTCCCGTCAGTCGAACAAATGTTATCCGTGTTCGACGGGGAATTTAGTTGGCTAAACAAGTGGTTTGGTGAGATTAGAAAATGGAGTCCGGAGATGCAAGAAGTACGTCGAAGAAATATCTGGATCTCATGTTATGGTGTCCCTCTACATGGTTGGAGTGCTTTGACATTTCGCAAAATTGCACAACTATGGGGGGAGGTAATAGGTATGGATGAAGCGACGACTAAAGGGCTATCATTTGCAGCAGGGAAAGTGTTGATAGCTACGGAACATCGGGATAGGATTGACGAAGTTATTCAAGTCGAAGTGAAAGGTACGATCTTTGAAGTAAAAGTGGTGGAGGAACAAGTGGTGGTTCAAGGCCATTGTTCTACCTGTAATCTCTCTTTCTCCGAGTCTACCAGGGCCGACTCGACTCGGAAAGGAGATGACTCCGTAGCTGACTCAGTTGGAGAGGCAAGTAGTAGGCGTGACGTGGTGCACGGGGTTTGGGGGAAAAATCGAAAAGGCATAAAGGACGGGAAGGAGGTATCACGTGTGGAGGACTCAAATTTTGAGGTGTCAGAAGGCGTGAAGGAATTTTCCAGTCCCAAGGAAGACAGCTTGGAGGATGGTGAAATCAGAGACAAGACTTGTCGTTCTTTGACTGAGACATTGGGTGAAGTTAATACATTGGGTGAAGCTAATACATTGGGTGAAATTAATACATTGGGCGATGCTAATCATGTGGTTCTTGGGCCTAATAATCTGGGGGAGGTTTTTTTAGTCTCTGACCCTCAAAATTTGGAGGTGGTGGGTGGGTGCAATATGGTTCGGCCCACTGTCCAGCCGAATGGTGCCAATTCCGGGCTTGGGCCGATCGAAAACAACCCTATTGAGCTTGGGCTTGTTAATTTGACGTGTGATGGAAACCCAACAGTTGGCCATTCGAAAGATACCCCTGATCCGAATAATGAGCCATTTATTTTTTCGAGCCTCTCGAAGTCAGGTCATGATCTAAGTTCACGAGGGTCGGGTCGGGATTTGGGTAAAGCCCCTCTTTTAGGGCGCAGAAAGAAGAAACCTTTGGAGCAGATTCTGGATTGCAATTCTCCTGAAAGCAATCCTCTGAGAAACGGCAGGAGAAGGAAGAAAATCAAACAAGCGGTGTACCAATCGGCTATTGCGGCAGCTTCCCTCTCCTTCTCTTCGGATGGAATTCGTAACAGGAACAAGATTCTCATCAACAAAGCTCAGGAGATTTGGTCGTTGGGGAAAACCGTGGGGGGTGAGGCTATGGGTCCTGAGGAAGAGGTTATCAGTCGATTGGCAGAGATGGAAGGTAATAGAGATGGGAACAAGGTTTTGGAGAGGGTGGGGGTTCATCCTTGAACTCTCGTGCGTCCTCTGGGGTGTGTTGGAGAACAAACTGTTTCCGATGGTTAACGTCATGTCTTGGAATGCGAGGGGTATTGGGAGGAAGGAGAAAAGGGGTCAGTTCAGAAAAATTCTTAGGGACAATAAGATTGATTTCCTCATGTTACAAGAATCTAAGAAATCAGAGGTAAAGGAAAATGTCATCAGATCATTTTGGGGTTCAAGGAGCATGGAGTTTTCTGAGGTGGATGCTAATGGATTATCTGGGGGATTGTTATGCGTTTGGGATCCTGCTATTTTCTCCTTGAAGGAAGCTTGTGCAGGCAGAAATTTTCAGATTCTCTCAGGTGTTGTTCATAACTCTTTTCCTTGTGTTTTTGTAAATGTGTATGGTCCCTGTGCTTGTGCTGATAGGAGAAAGGTTTGGGATCACATATCTAACCTTGTATCGCTCTTTCCTTATCCTTGGTGTATGGGGGGTGACTTCAATGAGATTCGCTCTGTGACCGAAAGAATGGGTACTTCTAGCAGAGACAGGGGTATGGCAGATTTCAACTCTTTTATTGAGAATCTTGAATTGGTGGATCTTCCGTTGTTGGGAAGGAAGTTTACATGGGCCAGGTCCGATAACGAATCCACCTGGAGTAGATTAGATAGATTTCTGGTCCATCCTGATTGTATTGCAAAATTCAATTGGAAACAGTGGGGTTTGGGTAGAGTTTTGTCTGATCATTGTCCCGTAGTTCTGAAGGTGGATTCGAGGGATTGGGGTCCCAAACCCTTCAGGTTCTTAAATGCATGGATTTTACATCCAAAATTTAAATCTGCGGTTGAGGATTTTTGGGTGAATTATATGATTCAAGGGTGGGCTGGTTTCAGGGTGGCTGGGAAACTGAAGGAATTGAAGGGCGTGCTGAAAATTTGGAACAAGGAAATTTTTGGGAATGTGCAAGAGAACATTAAGGAAGTCGAAGATCAGATTAATTCACTTGATATTCTTGCAGAATCCGACAGTTTGTCCGAGTCAGATATTTTAAAAAAGAAGAAACTTAAAGCGGAGTTTTGGAATCTTAGTAGGCGGATAGAATGGATTTGGCTCCAAAAGTCAAGGTTAGATTGGACTTTGAAAGGGGATAAGAATACTAGATTCTTTCATATGATGGCTAAAGGCAGACACAACAGGAACCTCTTGGATTCTCTGGTTATCAATGGAGTCAAATTCAATGAACCTTGTACGGTGAAAGCAGAGGTGTTGAACTTTTTTAGAAAGGCCTTTAAGGAGGATTGGCTTTCCAGGCCAAAATTGGGTGGCAATTTTCAATCTGTACTCTCAGTGGCTCAGGGGGATACTCTAATTAAGGACTTCTCGGTGGAGGAAATTTGGAGTGCCGTGAAAGCTTGCGATGGTAACAAAGCACCTGGCCCAGATGGGTTTAATCTCACTTTTGTCAAATCCTGCTGGAAGGTGTTGAAGAGTGACATCATTCAATTTTTTGCGGAATTCCATGGGAATGCGAAGATTGCAAAGGGGATTAACAAATCGTTCATTGCCCTCATTCCTAAGGTGGATGGTCCTGAAGGTTTGAATGAATTTAGACCCATTAGTCTTATCGGGTGCGTCTATAAGATTCTAGCTAAAGTTTTGGCGGAGAGATTGAAGAAAGTGCTTCCCTCCCTTGTTTCTGAAGTGCAATCAGCATTTTTAGGGGGCAGAAATATCCAAGATGGAATCCTTATTGCAAATGAGGTGGTGGATTTGTGGAAGAAGAAGAAGCAAAAAGGGGTTATTCTTAAGTTGGATTTCCAGAGAGCATACGATAATCTCAGCTGGAAATTTCTGTTTGATATCTTACTTAGCTTTGGTTTTCCAACGAAATGGATTACTTGGATGAAGGAGTGTCTGTCCTCAAATTCTGTTTCTGTATTGGTTAATGGCTCACCTACGGGAGAATTCAGAATGGAGAAAGGGTTAAGACAGGGGGATCCTCTTTCCCCCTTTCTTTTCATCCTTGCCGTCGAAGGACTCAACTTGATTTTTGAACGGGCCAAAGAACAGGGGATTATTAATGGTATTTCAGTGGCTGCCAATGGTCCAGTTTTGACTCATCTCCAATTTGCGGACGACACTATTGTTTTCTGTCAGGCTTCTGTGGAGGAACTTGTGAATGTGAGAAAACTCCTAGTATTTTTTGAAGCAGTATCTGGATTGAAGATTAATTTTCAAAAGAGTGTACTAAGTGGGGTGGGTTTGTCTAGGGAGGAAATGGAGTACTTTGCCGACTGTTTGGGATGTAAATCGCAGCCACTGCCCATACAATACTTGGGCTTACCTTTGGGCGTTAGCCCAAGGAAGAAATCTACTTGGTCAGCAGTCATTCAGAGTTTTCAGAGGAAATTGGCTTCATGGAAGAGGAGACACATCTCTTTTGGAGGTAGAATTGCTCTCATAAAGTCCGTTCTGGGGAATTTGCCTATCTATTATCTATCTCTGTACAAAATGCCTGAGTGTGTAATAAAAGAATTAGTGAGAATTCAGAGTAGGTTTTTATGGGGTGGGGGTGATTTAAAGAAAAAGATGAACATGGTGAGTTGGGAAAAAATATCTAAAAACAAGGAATTGGGAGGGTTAGGTATAAAAAATCTGAAACTCATGAATGATAGCCTTTTGCTTAAATGGTGGTGGAGATTTGGTGTGGAAAAGGAGGCTTTATGGAGAAAGGTGATTTGCAATAAGTATAAGTTGGATAATTTGTTGTGGTTGCCATCTTCGGAACCCAATAGGTTGCTCTCTACTGTTTGGAAGGATATTGCTCTTGTGAGCCAAAGAGATGCGAATCTGTTTACATTATTTATGTCTAATGTAAAAATTCAGGTAGGGGATGGCCGTAAAGTGAGGTTTTGGCTTGATGTATGGGTGGGGGAGGCTGCTCTTAGTACGTTATTCCCAAGGATCTTTAATGTTTGCTCTCAGAAATTGGTTGTAGTGGCAGATGCTTGTCAGAGCAATGGGTCTAATCTAGACCTTCATTTGGATCTTAGAAGAAATATTTTACCTTGGGAGCTTGAGGAATGGAATAACCTTTCGAACTTGGTGAATTCGGTGGTACTACAACCACATAAATCTGATTATTTGTGTTGGAAGGCAGATTCTGCAGAAGTTTTTTTGGTTAGTTCCCTTTATAAATGCAGGGAAGCAGAGCTGGGGCATCCTAGAAGGGAATTAAAGTTGCTGTGGAAGAACCATGCTCCTCCTAAAGCTCAGTTTTTGGGTTGGTTAGCAGTTCAGGAGAGGGTTAAGACGTCTGAGTTACTGCTCTCTTTAGGTGTGCTATCTAATCTAAATGAATGTTCGTGCAAGTTTTGTGGTGACGCTCTGGAAACGGTTAATCATTTGTTCCTACATTGTAAATTTGTGTGGTCTGTGTGGTGTATGGTGGTGAAGTGGTGGGGTATTAAATGGGTGGTTCCATCGTCTATCAAAAGCTTATTCATTTGGTGGCAAAGCTGGAGATTCAAGAAGGCGAAAAAAGTGTTATGGGAGCTTGTTAGTTTCGCGATTATCTGGAGTATATGGAAATTAAGGAATGATCTTATTTTTCAAGGAATAGTCCCGAGATGGGAGGATATGGGGGATATCATCAAATTCAAAGTGGCCAATTGGTTCAAAGCTTACCAAGGTTCGAGGGTCTTCTCCACCAATGATATTCTTCTGAGTTTTCTGGCCTTAATTCAGTCGCTGAGATAGGTGTATTCTTGGATGTTATTAGCTGGCTTTCTTTGCTTTTCTCGAAGTTGAATTCTTTTCAACTTTGTTGCCTTTTCCGTTCTGGGTTTGCTTTGGGTATGTTGTTGGTGGTCATTGTTTGGACTCACTTTCCTACCCTTTGCTCCCTTGAATTGTATTCTCGTTTTCTCTTCTTCATCTATTTTATTCTTCTTTGCTGATCAAAAAAAAAAAACCAAATTTCATGAAATTTCTTGGAAAAACTATTTTTCTTGTTGGATTCGATTTATGTTGTTCAATTTCTCTACAGAGAGTATGTCTGCTTACGGTTACTCCTATGAACGATTTCTCTGCCGAGTCTGCATACACCCATGGTTTTTCTTCTCTATTAGTTTTTGGACCTACCAACCCCCAAAATTGCCTCTTCCCTGCTAAAAACTAACGGCGCCGGTCATTAAAGTGCCTCAAAAACTCACGTTTCTAAACCAAGATGCTCAATTATTTTTACAAATCGGATACTGAGACGATCATGTTTCTCTGTATAACGAGTTGTGATTTTCACACTTGTATAGGTTATTTTGTGAGCATTATAGAGTTGCCTAAAAAAAGTTGTTTTTTAACCATACATAGTAAACTTAGAGTAACTTCCTATAGAGTTGCTTAAAAAAGTCGTTACTCGTTATGCCGTTACAAATGTCCAAAGCAGAGTAACTTTGTGTAAAACAAAAAGGGGTGGCCAAAAAAAAAAAATGCAATTCGTACATATTTATCTTTTGTGGTTCAATTTTTACTCTAACACAACCTAGAGAGTGAAATCCATCGACCTTGTTCGGTTAGGTTTTTTTTTTTTTTTTTTTTGAAAATGTCAAGTCAATTCCATTACGGAAAATGCCCGAGGGCAGTACAGATTTCATCAGAAACAAACAGGAATGAACCAAAACTATCAAAATCTAGACGGTGGCACCCCTGCCCGAGGCAGACCAACAACTAGGCTGGGCTAGGAACCTGTCCACGATCTGTTAGTAGAGATCCCAAGGGAAAACAGCTCAAACCCTAACACTAATCACGAGATGAAATCGAAGTAACAAGCACCCGAAAAGGGGCTAATAAACCACCTATCAAAGGGGTAACCAGCTAAACCAAAAACAGAAAAATAAACTGAAAATAAAATAAAAAACAAAAAAATCCTCCAGTGGAGTAACCTGTCGACAGATCCACCGCACTGGAACGCCATCGGCTTATTAGCGGAGGGCCCAATCCGGAAACCCCTTCAGCAACTCGACCCCAGATCTGACCCAGTCCACAAGGAAGGCGGAGCAGCGGCGGCAGCGGGAGGAGGAGAAGCGGAGCAGCGGCGGCAGCGGGAGGAGGAGAAGCGAAGAGGTAGAGGTTGGGAGAGGAGAGGTAAGAGATGGAGGCTGGGGGGAGAGGAGTGGTTCAAGAAAAGGGGGGAGAGGAGAGAAGGCCGGTTGGAAGAAGAGAGGGCGGGGGGGGGGGGGGGGGGGGGGGGAGAGAGAGGGAGAGGCGGCGGCCTCATCCCCTCCCCAGCAAAACCTAAAAATTACTCTCTCTCTCTCTCTAGATCAATCTCACAGAAGAGGGAGAACTTACATAGCCTCAAGATTTTGAAAACAAAGTTCATTTCACACGATTGATTTCCTCAGGAATTTGAAAACAAAGTTCTTGTGAGAATTCAATTCGAAAATGGGATTGGTCACCCGGATATTATAAATAATAAAAAAACTAAATTCCAAAAGTAAGTTACCAAAATCGAAGCGTATTTTATGCAATCAGTCACTTGGTTTGTATAGTCAGTTCCTGTATGGAAGTCTCGTCAGTAGTAGAACTACCATAACAATTGCTTCATCGACATTTTGCATACGGTCTCTGACATCTGACCACCGGATCAATTTATTGTTGGATGTATCCTTCTTTTGATTTGGTCGTACATGTTGGAAATTTCTCGGAAATTCGGTGTGAATGAAACCGGGCGTTCGGAGGGTCTCTCGAGGCAATCGAAAGGACCCACGTAGCTGTTTATTACACACGTTAATGGCTGAATAATTCGGTGTTAATTGCTGGTTATAACACCTCGTAACCTCCCCATGATGGAGATTGAATGGCTATCAATTTTCAGAGTTATTGTGGTAGTTTTTCTTCCACAATTCATTGCAGAATTTGAATTCATATTCAATTGGGAGGCTCCTAATTGATTCACGTATTCAATCCTCCAGCTCCTCCTTCAGCTATATATGGGTTGCTTTGCCTTTTGGTTCAACACATCAGAAATTCGTGCAACACATATACACCAGAAATTCGTTCTTGTGAGAGAGAGGCAGACGAGAGTGATAGTTCGCCAAGGCTTCCAGCGGTGGTGTTCCGGTGGTCGTGGTTATAGCCGTTGTATCCTGGGACGAGGACGTCGATTCAACCTACAACACCCACGGTAGGCGGCGCATCTTTGTTAAGGAGAGTGTGGTTACACACGACTCGGCACTGTTTGTATCTCTGTTTTACAGTTTATGTATTTCCAATTCTGTAAATTTCGTGTTCATTTTATTGTAATCTGTTCATGTTTATATATATCAGAAGTAATTGTTTTCAGAATTACGATTGCCGCTGTAATTTTTCCAATAGTACATTATGTCTTCTCAGTTGTATTTGTTTTAACTCGGTAGTTTGTAATAGCTCCTATTAATGAGTTCTTTCTTCCTCTCAAAAAAAAAAAAAAAAAGATCAAAACGATGGAAACACTGCAATAGCACCTAAGCGATTTCCACCCTTGAACATAACGGAGAATTCGAGAAATTCAATCCAGGTAACTAAGTTCATAAACCAGCATAAACCCTTAAATGTTGCACCTCAAGCCATAAGTACGATACTGGATGAGGCAAATCCAAAAACAAAGCTGCATCAAACCAGGGACATCAAAAATTGCTTTCATATCAAACCTGCACAAATTGTCCAACTGTTTAGTGCTAAACTTCAAGCACAAGATTATACTCCACGACACATGGTAGAAAATGTCAAATCGAATTGAACAAAATTGTACCAAGTCAAAAACATTCACAACTGACTTTTTTTTTTTTTTAAGAGCAAAAAATAATAATTTTATTAATCTTTGGAATGATACAAAGATTAGAGGGAAACGAGACCCTCCCAACGATTGGCAAGAAACCAATCGAGAAAGCCAAGACCGAAGCCCAACATCCCCATGGGTCATAATACCTGGATAAAACAATACAACTCAACACAGAAAGGCCCACAATGACCAGATAAGGGCCAAGCCCAAACAGAAAAGCTCACATCCGAAGGCTGAAATGGGTCTGAAATACCCAAATAAAAACACAATCAACACAACCAACGGGCAAACCCCAGCCCAACTCCTAAACCTAACCCTAACTCATCTACAGAGCAGCCAACACTGCCGCCTAACATGCCGCCGATCGGGAGCCCTAGGAGAAAATGTCAAATCGAATTGAACATAATTGGAAGACTTGGAACTTAGCCAACTAAGTTACTGGTGAACATTTACCCCCCAAAAAAAAAGTTACTGGTGAACTTTCAGAAATTGTTCCAATTTTACGATTACACAATGGCTACAAAGCTTGGAAAATGAAGTTCCCAAATCCAATTCGCATGTGTTATAACTTATAAATTTATCCAAAATAAATAAATGGTCTCCAAGAAGATGATACAAACGTGAAAACATCTTTAACTGTAGTAGTAACACAATAAAAGTTAAGGATGGACTATATAAGAAAATCAATCTAAAAGGAATTCTATAATCCCACAAAATAACTGCACAGCCAAAACACACGCGCAATAGGGATAGAATTTACTCCTACTTTACATACCCGCGGCAAATAATTGAGTCATTTCCACCAATCAGGCAGAGGTTGGGCATAAATGAAGATATAAATATATTCGCCTCGGTGTAAAGACACACATCTCTAATCGGCATGTGCCAAAAGCCGTACGGTTCAACTGTAGTAAGATTTTCAGGGATTGTATAGGTTGGCCACATGGCGCGGGTCTCCTAATTGTGACACGTGGTTCTGTCATGCACCGTATCACTAAAGCGAGATCAGCCGTAGTACGGTATGGTCGGCTACGTGGCACCTTATTTACTATCCACGCATCCCATTAAGTTCGACGAACATGTAACGCCTACGGATTATCGTTCACGGTGTTCAGTCAGAAGGTGGTAGTCGAGGGATGATTGTCGTGCGGAGAATGTCGGTGACATCACCTCAGCAAGAGGATGGCATGTGTTATCCTACCCCTCAAGGCAAAGGCACTCCTACAAATATTACAGTTATAAAGCCTAAATAGTATACCATCTTTCCCCCCTAATAACTTTGTCCCTTTTCATTCAGAAACTCTGAATTAGCCATCGGAGTGCCTGTTGGTCATCTCCGATCAATAAAGCAATAATGTAGTTCTCTCTTTTGCAGAGCCAGGGTCAAAATCTAATCGGAGATCAGCACCCGACATCTAAGCGACGCGTTGTGCCTGCCTTCGGGTGCTTTGAAAAATGGGCAAGGGGCGCCACATCGGCGCCCGGGTGTGGTGAGAAGTGAGCAAGGGTTCTCGCGCGTGCCTGGACGAGCGCGAGTAAAGAAGCTAGCCCAGGATTATAGGATCCGTTTAGCAACTTGGAATATAGGGACTTTAACGGGTAAGTCTAGGGAGCTAGTTGATACCATGATTAAGAGGAGAATTAGTATAGCTTGCCTTCAGGAGACTAAGTGGGTAGGGGAGAAGGCTAGCGAGATAGAAGACACAGGGTATAAGCTTTATTATACGGGTAAGGATAGGCATAGAAATGGGGTAGGCATCATAGTAGATAAGCACCTTAAGAACTCGGTAGTCACAGTCATGAGGAAAGGAGATCGGATTATTTTAGTTAAGCTTGTGGTTGGAGAGAGCATAGTGAATATTATTAGTGCTTACGCGCCCCAAGTTGGCTTGGATGATCTCACTAAAGAGCAATTTTGGGAACAGATGGATGATGTGGTTCAAGAGATACCTTGTGGAGAGAAGCTTTTTATAGGAGGAGATTTCAATGGTCATGTGGGAGTGCAGAGGCAAGGGTATGAGAAGGTACATGGAGGATTTGGATTTGGTGACCTAAATGAAGGGGGTAGGAGGATTTTGGACTTTGCGGTAGCTGGTGACCTTATAGTTGCGAATACTCTTTATAAGAAGCGTGAGGAACATTTAATTACCTTTAAGAGCGGAGCCAATAGAAGCCAGATCGACTACTTCCTTGCTAGAGGCGCAGATCGCTTGTTATGTAAGGATTGTAAGGTCATTCCCGGAGAGTGCCTAGTGGCACAACATAGACTTTTGGTGTTAGATATTGGTCTCAAGGGGAATAATAGACCGAGAAAAGAAACTAGAAGCCCACGGACTAGATGGTGGTTCTTAAGAGGAGAGAAACTAGAGGTGTTCAAGGAGCGTATGGGCCAAGAGGTGGAGTGGGGAGGAGAAAGTGATAGTGATAGTATGTGGAATACAATGGCTGACGGGATTAGAAGAATATCAAAAGAAGTTCTTGGGGAGTCAAAGGGGAAAGGTCCAAGCTCCAAAGAGACATGGTGGTGGAACGACGAGGTTCAAACCATGGTAAAAGCCAAGAAGGATTGCTTTAAAAAGTGGCAGAAGGACCGGAGTGTGGAAAATTTTCAGAGGTACAAGCAAGCTAATAGGGAAGCTAAGAAGGCCGTTAGTGAGGCTAAGTTGAGAGCCTACGATGATTTTTATGCTAGACTTGATAGTAAGGACGGAGAAAAGAATATATATAAACTCGCCAAGCTAAGAGAAAGGAAAGCTAGAGACTTCTCTCAAGTTAAGTGTATAAAAGGTAGTGATTCAAAAGTGTTAGTGAAAGATGAGGAGATCAAGGATAGATGGAAGATGTATTTCGAGAAGCTGTTAAATGAGAAACATGAAGAAAGCTTTGGTGAGGAGGAAGTTGATGTCCCTAGCGAGAAAATAGAATACGAGTTCTATCGGAGGATACAAAAGTTCGAAGTGGCCAAGGCCTTGAAGAGGATGAAACCGGGTAAGGCCTTAGGACCAGATGATATCCCCATTGAAGTGTGGAGAAGCCTAGGTGACTTGGGGGTGACTTGGTTGACAAAATTGTTCAACAAGATTATTTTATCTAGGAGGATGCCCGACGAGTGGAGGAGGAGTACCTTAGTACCTATCTACAAGAATAAAGGGGATATTCAAAGCTGTAACAACTATAGAGGTATTAAGTTGATGAGTCATACGATGAAGTTGTGGGAAAGAGTTATTGAGCATCGATTGAGGATGGTGACTACGGTGTCGGAGAAACAGTTTGGGTTCATGCCTGGAAGATCAACTATGGAAGCTATTTACTTACTAAGGAGATTGGTAGAAAGACATAGGTCAACGAAGAAGGATCTCCATATGATTTTCATAGACCTGGAAAAGGCCTATGATAGGGTGCCTAGAGACATTATATGGTGGGTTCTGGAGAGAAAGGGAGTGACCAGAGGCTATATTGACGTGGTTAGAGACATGTATGAAGGGGCAGTCACTGCCATTAGATCACCAGCAGGAGAAACGAGTGAATTTCCCATTACAGTAGGATTGCACCAAGGGTCTGCCTTGAGCCCGTACCTTTTCGCGTTAGTTATGGATGAATTGACTAGGCACATTCAGGAGGATATCCCATGGTGTATGTTATTTGCAGATGACATTGTCCTTGTAGATGAAACGGCTAGTGGTGTTAACACTAAATTAGAAATTTGGCGGGAAGCATTGGAGTCTAAGGGCTTTCGGGTAAGTAGGAGTAAAACTGAGTATATGGTCTGCAAGTTTAGTGATACCAGAAGTACGTATGAGGAAAAAGTGAGGATCCAAGATCAGGAGATACCAAAGAGGGACCATTTTAGGTATTTAGGATCTATTATTAGTCAAGATGGAGAGATTGCAAATGATGTGACTCATAGGATCCAAGTGGGGTGGCTCAAGTGGAGGAGTGCTACTGGTGTACTGTGTGACAAGAGGGTACCAACAAAATTGAAAGGAAAATTTTATAGAACTGCCATAAGACCAGCGATGCTTTACGGGACAGAATGCTGGCCTATTAAGAAGCAGCAAGTGAACAAGATAAGTGTAGCGGAAATGAGGATGTTGAGGTGGATGTGTGGTAAGACTAGACGAGATAGGATTAGAAATGAAACAATTCGCGAGATGGTAGGCGTAGCACCTATAGAGGAGAAGTTAAGGGAAAATAGGCTAAGGTGGTTTGGACATGTCTATCGTAGACCAGCGGATGCAGTAGTTAAGAGAGTGGATAGGATAGATTTGGGTAGAAACGCACAAGGGAGGGGAAGACCCAAATTGACATTAGATGCGGTAGTACGCAAAGATATGAGTATACTAGGTTTAAATGATGAAGCAGCACTGGACAGAGCTCAATGGAGAAAAATGATTCATGTAGCCGACCCCAATTGATTGGGACATAAGGCTTGGTTTGGTTTGGTTTGGTAATTTCACATCAAGTTTAGCTGGGTACTTATGTATCAACTGGTAAGATTAGTTTTTGAGTAACCCGAACGCCAGGTGTTCAAAGCCTGAGACTTACAAGTGTGCACTCTTTTAAGGTTTCATGTTCAAAATTTCTCAAGTACTCTCAACTACTCCGGAGCTAGTTCATATAGAACTTTGTTTTGTTCTAGTTTTAAATGGGATTCCCTTAGCAGACGGTGAGATTGGTCTCGTAGATTTAATCGAGATTCGCGTACGTTGGGACGGACACCTATTTATAAAAACAATTACTAGTTTTTTGAGCGAGCATAAAGACATTACTTCCGAATGCGGTTTAGGCTACTTATCTATCCCCTCTCCCTGTCCATCCCCCTCTCTCTACTCACCTTTGCCCTTTTCTGTTCCAACACAAATCTGAGAAGCACTTTTGCTACAGTAAGTTTCAACTTCTCTAAACTTTTTGAGCATCATATTGTAAATTAATTTGCCCACCAATGTTAACCAATTTTCATATTTCTAAAAAAAGTTTATATTTATTTTAAAAGAAATTTGTTCGTTTTCGATTTTTTAATACAAACTTTTGCAAATTTTGTGTTTTGGTCGTGTCAGGTAAAGCAGGGGAGGTTAGTGTCATTTTAGAAGCCTCAGGGAAGGAGTTTGTTTGTGTCAGAAACCTCAGGAAGGTTGGTGAAATTTGCCCGAAATTCTATTAAATTCTCCTGTCAATTTTCTGATTGACTCTTTTCTGAAACAGCTAGCTATTTTTCTTTTGTCAAACTTGTTTTGAATGATTCATTGTGTAAAACTACTGCTCCTCTTGGTTACCATGGTAAACATATTATTAACTTCTTATTTTCTATGTACAGAATGGTTAAAGAAAATATCCCTCCAGGTCATTTCATGGGCAATTGCAACTCAATGGAGAACTAATATGTGGTTGCTCCAAATAAGTTTGTTCTCAAGCCAACAAACAATTGCAAATGCCAAGGTTGTGAAAAAAAAAAGCTGATGAAAGTCAAGGAATCGCGGATAATGAAGACTCTGCCACTGCCAGTTGATCAAGAATTCCATGGCCAAAATTTGGTAGCAGAAGTGCTGCAAATAGCGGATAATGAAGGAGGGTTGAAAGAATTGGAAATTACCTTGAAGGTGACATTCAATGGGAATAACAAAGATGGGATGAGCCTCAAAAGCGATACCTACAAAAAGATTGTCGTGGATGATGATGATCATGACCGCGGTCTAAAATCACAGGGTCATTTGCACAATTCTTACTATTCTAGTTATGGGAATAACTGGCTGCCAGCGCCAAGTGGTGGCCTTCCGCTGAGGCTGGGGAATTATTTCCCACCACCAGGGCCAGTGGCTGGTTATGAATCATCAGCTCCTACATGGTCATATGGGTACCCTTACTTTTGGTCATTGTGAAAAAAGTGCAAGCAGCTGCAACATATTGTGATCCCCATGGTCTTTTTTTCTTGTGTGTTTGTGGGGGCCACTTTGGTTCTGAATACTCCTAAGTTTTTTGTCTGAATTTTTTTTTGTAAGTTTGTTTTTTTGTCTGTACTTTTGTATGAGAGATTATAAATGTCGCCTTCTAAAGTCTGTATGAATAAACTCTGTATTTTTGCTCGACATTTAGGTATTTACTAGGTCTTTTGTCCCATCCTAAAGCCTCAGGTTTAATTATCTCATCCCCATGCGTGAGCGTGGGAAACAGCTGCGGAAAAAGCTGTAGAGATAAGTCCGAAGTGCGCGCAAGTTGACCCAAGACACCCAGGATTACCAAAAAAAGTAGTAGGGTGCATCTATTGTAAGCAAAACTGGTTTTAGAGTACCGTAAACAAAATTTGAATCTGAGCGTTCAGATTAGTAAAAAATATTCCAGTTTTGTTTGGAGAGAGTATTATGAGCTTACTTCCTCCTAGGTCTCAAGTTTTTAACTTCTTATAATAGATATTAACAACTTTACGGGAACAATCCATACGAGCCTTTTACCCTGATCTTAATTGAGCCGGACACAAAGTAATGAGACGAAAGTGTAAAAACCAAGAATAATTCTACCAAAATCTGTAAAGATATTTTGTGCAATAAAATATCGAAATGTACAGTACACAAAATTATGCAAAATTTGAGAAAATTCAATCCAGGTAGCTAAGCCCTCAAACCAGCATAAATCCATAGATGTTGTACCCCAAGCCATAAGATACTGGATGAAGCAAATCCAAATATAAAACAAAACTGCATCAAACCAGGAAACATCCAAAATTGCATTCACATCAAACCTGCACAAACTGTCAAGCTATTTCATGCTGAACTTCAAGCACAAGAAAGTACTATATGTGGTAGAAAACTGTCAAATCTGATAAAACAAAATTGTACCAAAGACAACGGACATAACATTGTATAACCAGAAAAATACTTCCGGACACAGACCAATGACGACGGGTGGCAAGCCACTCCTTGTAAAAGGTCTGTGTCTATATTTGTGTTCGATTTCTAAGGTAAATCGTGAATCAAAAGGCTCGTTCCACATCATGGTCCTAAAATCTCCAAACGAATCCACTGAATGATTTATGTAGCACGTAACAAGCATAATCCAGGCTTAGATTGACGAGTAAGTCATAATCACCTTTTTCCCTACAAGAATCAAAGACGCTTGTGTTAGAAAGTACATTATGCAGACTTTGTCCTCCGAAGCTAACAGTAAACTGAAACTACATGTATCTCAAAATTGATGAAAGGAATGTTTCGGCAAACGAGTCTTGAAACAATACTAAGTACCAACAAAATCTTCTTGAAACCCCGAATCTTATGCCAAAATGAAATGTCAATTCCATAGTGAAATGCACAGAGTTGGAAGACTTGGAACTTGGCAGTCTAAATTACTGGTGAACTTTCAGAAATTGTTTCTATTTTGCAGATTACAGAATGGCTACAAAGCTTGGAAAATTGAAGTTCCCAAATAGCATGTGTTATAACTTATAAGGCATGATTCAACCTAGAGGAAGCCATGCATGATACGGATCCTCTTGCAATCAGACAAATTCTGAAGCCTAAGAACTGAAAATGTGAGGGCGCTAAAATCATACAAAATAAATAAATGGTCTCCGAGAAGAGGATACAAACGCGGAAACATCTTTAACTAGAAAATAAAAGAAAACATGTCCAAAGGAAGTCATAATAATTGTTTATATCAGAAAAATAAGATGAAAACCAAACCGGCAACAGGAGGGCAATAAGGGTAAGAAAGAAAGGGATTCAAACAACACAGTGAAAGATAACCAAATGTAAAAAACAGAGCAAACAACAAAAACAAGATGAGCAAAAACACAAAGAGCAAGAGCCTCAAGAGAATTAAACCACATTTCAAAAAAAATTTAAACTTCTAACCGCAGTAATAGAAAAATTATTTTTGGGAATATCTTGTTTCATCAACCTGAGCATACTACTATAACATCTAAGCTTAAAGAAGAGAGATAGATATTGGGCTAGTGAACGAAGGGACTGTAGGTGATGTTACCTTCTTTTGGCCAGGAAGGGTTTTTCTCAATGAGAATGCTACATGGCTTTGGTATTTTTCAGAAACTGTCATTCCATCATGCCAACATGTTGGCTGAAAAAATTTGGAAAGCCATGGGCTAGAAATGTTGGCCTTGGGCAATGGAAGAATGGAGGACTAAATTTTGTAGCTTGATGAGCCTAACTTGTATTAAAGTAGGCTTACTTATGTTTGGATATGCATGCGAGTTCAAATAATACACAAAATTTCTAAATCTCTTAACCTCCAGAAACAAGTGGAGCTCCCACAGAACCCGCAGAGGTTGCATTGCACTTGGTGTCAAATCTAGCCCCACCTCCCCCAAGCCTTCAAAGCAAGCTTGGAGGATCAAAGAGGAGGTTGGCGAGGTTCCCCATGGTGAATGGAAAAGGTGACAGGCAAAAAGATCAGGATAAAGTGAAACGGATTACAGGCGATGGAGCATCAAGTAGCACCTAACTTTTTGAAGTTTTAACTTGAACACCATGTGAGGAGGTATGAAAGGAACAAAAAAATATAGGGACTATTAAGGACAAGATTTTATTTAAAAAAGTGGGCACAATATTGCATTTGAGGAGATGGAAAAAGAGATGAAGCTTGAGGACCCCAATTTCAAACTCGAGAATAACAAGAGAGAAGGAAATAGCAAACAATCCCATGCTTTCCGAAACAAGGGATAGGAGCGGAACTCCGGGTGGAGGTTGTACCTAGCCTTGATGTTTGCCTAGCCTTTCAAACCAAAGATACACCACACCACACACATATACACACAGAAAAGAAGATGCAAACAATGAGAACAAGTAGAAAAAACCAAAAAGGCAAAAACACCACCTCCAAAAGAACCAAATGTTCATGAGAAATCCTCCCCCCCCCAAAAAAAAAAAAAAAAACTGAATTGCACCTTAATGCCATCAACGTCTGCTAGATTTTCCAATGGATCGCTTCCCAGAGAACAAATGCTTTGGTTTCAGGCTAGGAATGACTCTATCTGCCTCTCCCCGTCGAGCATCCTTGTTCCTCTTCTTGAAAGATTTCTTAGCCAGTTTCAGAGCCTTCACCTTTTGAGAAGAATCCTTAAAGCCCTCTCCTGGGACCACCTCACTTGGTGGCCTTGACTTCAACCTTGCCCGTGACATAGACCTCACCCTAAGCTTCTTGTTAGGTTGTTCAACATCCATATCCATGTGGTCAAGTAATCTCTCTCTCTTACGACCCCTAGACAGGCTATGGGCCCGGTTAATTGCCAGGGTAGGATCAAGCCCCAAATCTAACAACTGCCTTCCCATTCTCTCTGATGTGAACTCCTTGTCTTTATTGAATTTCCTTGGTACAATTGGTCTGCTCTCTGCAGTGCTTTTATTGATCCTATGTTGTTGAATAAGCAAACTTTTCTTTTTATGGATGTTAAGGAGATCTCTTTGCTTTTCTGGGGTCATTTCATGGCCATCCACATCACAATCATCACCTACCTCCTGCTCCACCACAAGACCTTCTTCATGTCTTAAATCCTCAAGCCTATGTAAAATATCAGGATCAACAAAATCATACACGTTGTGCCCGTTAAGAATCTCCGGCATTACATCTTCTTTCCATTCATCATTTGCCAAAATATAATGCTTTCTCAAGTCAGCAGAGTATACTCCTGCACCGCCAGTCTCATCCTCCAAATCCCTTTCAAGTTTTTTATTTTCTCTCTCCATTTCTTTCTTCGCTTTAGTTTCCAAGACTGCCTGAGGTATACAAGATGGCCTTTCTTTCTGATCACGTGGCTTTGGCATTGCAACATGAAACCGATTCAGACAATCATTCATTTTTGTAGACTTCATTTTCAACTCGACTCTTTGATTCAATAACCTCTCACAAGCTGCATTCTTCACTCCAATTACCCCCTCTTCAGTCAAAGTGCTCATGCTAAAGAGAACCCCTTCATTGTTTGTATCATCCCCACCTTTACCCATCACAGTTTTCAGAGCTTCAGATTTCATCTCCATGACCAACTTCATGTCTTCTTCAGATATGCCATCAAATGGCTGCAAATCAGTTTTATTACAAACGATAATCAGTGGTTTGTTCACCAACAAGGACTTAATACTGTGGAAAAGAGCTGCCTGTTGGGCAATAGTATATCCACTTGACCCAGAAATGTCTAAGAAGAACAGCACAGCAGCTCTTAAATGTGCCAAAGCTGTGATGCTACACATCTCAATGATATTTTGATCTTCAAACGGTCTATCCAAGATCCCTGGGGTATCAATCACCTGATATCTTAGGCACTTATAATCGGTATGGCCTACAAAGAGAGACTTTGTGGTGAAAGCATAGGGCTGGACCTTAGTTGCACGAAGCGGGGGGCGGAGGCGGGAGCGGGAGCGGGGGCGGGAGCGCGGGAGCGGAAGTACCTAGAAGCTCCCGAGGTTGGGAGCGCCTATGTATATTTTAAATATTTTTTAATAATTTTATGTACTTTAAAAAAGAGGGTTAATAAAGTCCATTTTCTGAAAATAAATTAGACTTGTAAACTTTATTGGGCCACCCATAGTTATCCTAGCCCAATACCTTTTCGTCAATAGGCTTGTTATTTATACATCAGAGTTGTAAAATGCATACAGCTGGAGCTGGTACTGCTGTAGTTAATTATCTCCCACCAAGAAGTGCAGTACAGCTGTAGTCAACTAAGTCATTATACAGTACTGCTGTTGTCAGCTGTAGTCAACTAATAAGTCACATTGATCAAAAAAAAAAAAAAAAACTAATAAGTCATTTATACAGGCATACAGCTAGTAAAGCTGTATCTACCCCATTTCTCTTCTTCTCAAACGAAACCCACAGATCGAGACTCTCTCTCTCTCTCTCTCTCTCTCTCTCTCTCTGCAAATCGTGCCTCTCTCTCCGACGATTACACTGCCAAATCATCTATCTTCCATGGTCTCCGATAATTACGCTATCCAGTCGTCTCTCTACCATGGTTTGTCTGACGAAATCGTCTCTATTCCATCGTTGGAAGTAAACGACGACGGCGTACGGAGTCGATCGGAGCTCTGGCGATCGAAGCTCAACCGAAAGCTCCCATCTCCCTTAGGGGCGCGATCCCATCTCAAGAGAGACGCGCTCCCGTCGCGTTTCTGTGTAAGAAACGCGGAATCGCGTTTCTTGTACGGGAGCGGCTCCAAAGTAGACGTTTCCTGCAACTAAGGGCTGGACATCAACATCAGCCCTGGTGATTATATTTATAAAGGAGCTCTTGCCGACATTCGGATACCCACAAATCAAGATCGTCCTAGTATTTGGATCTATAGAAGGCAATCTTGCCATGTGCTGCCTGATTTGTTCAAGGTATGCCAAACTGGGGCCTACCTTCTTTATTACAGTGCTCATACGGCCAAGAGCAGCAACCTTCAGAGTCTTGCATTGACAGAGTGAGTCACCATACTTCAACAATTTCACATAGTCCTTTGCAATTCTACCAATGCGATTCCTTGCAGTATTGATTTGACCAAGGGCAAGCTTGTAGTGATCTTTATCGTAAAGGACGTGAAGGAGGTCACTGTAGAAGGGATGAATTCCGTCAAGGCGAGGAAACTCCTCAACGATGGTGGAAAGCTTCTCATGAAAATTCTGCTGCGTGTATTTCACTTTGCGCATGTAGAACTGACGGATGTGGGAGATTTTATAGCCCTTGTGAACAACCGTTGGTGTTTGACGTTGGGTGCATGAAAGGATGGTATTAATGAAATCATCCCTTGTTGGAACAGCTCTTAGCTTCTTAAAGTTGTACGACACCATAGTTGATGATTTATCTTTCCCTCTGCAATGCAACATGGAACAAATTATAAGCATGACAAAACTTAAACTTAGAGGCAGAAATACCAGAAGGAAGCAATGGCCCTAACTAATTAGTCCTATGCGCAAAACATGCACATGTACTCTCTAGCAAAGAAAAGGGAGATGTTTTTTGAATGGCGAAGAAAATTCACAAAGATAAGTAAAGTAAAGAGAGATGGGACAGTTCCAAATGATTTCCCGATAAATTCAATGCATTTCAGTACTAGCACTCATTTTTTCTTTTTGTGCCATGAATGTATTATAGACAAGTATTTAACGTGAAAAATGAGGATACAAAAGGAAAACTTCAGAGAACCAATCTTGTCTCAAATGCTATGCAAAAAATCAATTGAAAGTAGTTTTAGAAAACATATATGATGGTAAAAATCAATCTTGCCTCCGACTAGGGGTCTAAATGAGCTGCACCGAGCCAAGCTTTGTAGAGCTCGAGCTTGGCTGGTTTAGTAAACGAGGCAAAAATTGAGCTCGAGCTCAGTTCGTTCGTAAACGAGCAGAGACCTTAATGAGCTGAGCCAAGGTAATTTACTTAACAACCCCATGTAAACAAGCCGAGCTTTGCGAGCCGAGCAAAGCCGAGCTTTACCGAGCTCGTTAAACAAGCCTAAAACTCGAGCTCGAACTCGGCTCGATCAAGCCAAGCCTTAAAGAGCCGAGCCACGGGCAGCTCGGTTCGTTTGCAGCCCTACCTCCAACCAAAGAACACATACTATGCAGGAAACCAAAATATAGCTATATGCAATCTTATAGTTGGTGCTACTTGAGAGTGAGACAACCTACACATTTCTTGAATCATTCTCCACATATTTTGAGATAACACGAGTGGTAAACTTAAAGATTATTCAGGAACCAAAAATAAAATACAGATTGTATAAAGAGCCCGCAGTTGGTTAAGGTGTCATAATCAAAATATAAATGAGATCGTACCATATACTCTCAGTAACTACTCATCCGGGCCACTAAACTGACTAATCCGAGGACCAATCCCGCTGTCCACTAGCAGGGGCAAAGCCCCGTATGGACTGACTGAGAGTATACTGTAAACAATGATAACGAATTAAAAGTCTCTAGAAACAAGATGGTCAAGTCTCCCATCCTCTCTTTTCAGTTTTCATTCATATGAAGGCTGTCTGTAATGGATAAATCAGCGAGCTTGTTTTGATTTTTTTAGCACTAAAGAAAGACACTTTTTATCCTCTCTATTCACCCTCACCAAAAGAGGGTGAACAAAACCCTCATCTTGATTGGTTAAATTGGTGTGAGGTACACGGAATCAATACACTTTTTGGTAAGCATGACATTACTTTGTGATGAGATTCATACCATTTTTTATGGACCCCACACCATTCTAACCAATTAGAGTGAGGGTTTTGCTCACCCTTTTTGGTGAGGATGAACAAATTTTTTCCCTCTCTATTGTAGCAAACAAAAAAAAACCACCAGAAACAGCTCATACAATTGTGTAAAATTAAAGGTCACCTAAAAAGCCCCAAGTCAAAAAGCCAAATTGTTAGAGCATCTTTATCTGGGTTAACAAACCCACTTTGAAATTAAATTTGATGAGTGAATCCAACAAAACCCCTTAAAATTAGATTTAACAAATATTTAACAAATTTGTAAAACTTGAAACTTTGCTACTGCTACAGTACCGCACCAAATTTGGTGCGGTACTGTTCACGCACCTTTTATTTTTAATTGTTTCCTTCGGTTTGTTTTTTCCGGACTTGTCAGAAAAGAGAGGGGAGGGGAACAGGAGATAGGGGGGGGGGGGGGGGGGGGGATGTGATTGTATACGATTTCGAAAACATGCGAGCCGTTCATTTTGTTGATGAAAACTTGCTTTCTAAATAAGAAAACATTCGAGAAAAACAGGATTGCACTGCTTCTTATCTCAAACATGCTTCGCAACAAATCAAGATCCTCGCCCATCAAAAAAACACAAAAACACACCAAAATGTGTGAGTGGTTCATTTTGTAGGTCTCGACATGTACATCTAATGAACCACATGCATTTGGTTTAAGAGGAATAGCTGGTCAAATTCTGAGACAAAAATGATCTGTTCGAGCCTAAAACAATGTCCGATCAACCTAATCTTTTTCAATAACGATGATATACGAACGAAGAGTATGAACAATGAACGATTCGAATCGTCGAAACAAAATCTATAACAAGTCCCATTTTGGGTGAACCTAGGTGTAAAAGCAGAGTTATTACCTGAAGAAGCCGCTCCTCTCCACTGCTCGGCTCCCGTGCCTCTACTCGTACTCCTTTCTATGACTATCTCTATATATATAGGTATGCATGGAGACTTAGACTTGTTCGTCTTGGGCCCCTCCCCGATCATTAGACTCGTGGGCTTTTTTTATGTGGATCCATCAATTTAAACTTCCTTAGGTCCAATTTGTTTGCATATTTTCAATGTTTTTAATTTCGTACGCTTTACTTGTGATTCTTTTATACATGTGCTTGGGTGTCTACATTGTATTCTCTCTCCCATTTCATCAGCAAAATAGGTACTCAGTGTTCCGCTAAAAAAAAAAACTGTTTAGTTTTAACTCAAAAACTATTTCATTCCGCTAACAAAAAACCAACAAAAAAACCACTTAATTCCACTAACCTAAAAAAAAAACAAAAAGTCAAAAAACTAGTTAGTGAAACAAGTTAGTTTTTTTGCAAAACTAAAAACCAAAAAGCCAAAAAACTAGTTAGTGGAACAAGTTAATTTTTTTGCAAAACTAAAGATCCAAAAAAAAAAACCAAAAAACCAATTAGTGGAAATGATGTGCAATTTTTGGATAAAAAATGTATTGAAATGTCAATCAAAAATGTATTTTGAAAAGTCAATCAAAATACTTTATTCGCCCCATTTTGATAGTCCTATATGAAATGACGTGCAATTTTTGGATAAAAAATTAAAGTACTTTTGCACATGAATTTGCACCGAATTAAAGATTTCAATTAGTTGTTTTATTTGGTGTGAAAAAATTTAAACAATTATGAACAAAAGTATTTTACTTTTTTATCCTAAAATTGCACGTCTTTTCGTGGGATTTGGGGTCCCCGTACTAACCTCAATTGTAGGCCGTCTATAATCTGTATTTGGAATCGAAACCATTCAATTTATTAGGAATGTTGAGTAGATCATTCATGTAAAAAATCAAATTAATTGGATATTGGTAGCCATATGTGGTCGGATACCATTTATTTTACGAAAATAGATGGTCAATATCATTTAGAGAATAAAAAATAAATTTGTCTCAACTATGTGTCTACCAATCTCCAATGATCATAATTTTTTGTACCCACAATGTGCTCCACATTCTTTAAAAAATAAACGGTTTCAATCTCATATTAAGATTTCAGAAGGCCTACAATTGAGGTCATTATGGGGCTATAGTGACTTGGGTCACTACGGAGACGGTAAGTCTCTTTTTGTGGGAGACTGTCAAAGTGGGAGGGAGGCAGTAGTTCTCACTTCTCATCATGCAAAATACTCGATGTTAAATCTTTTTCATTTTTGAAACTCATGTCAGATGGCATTAAACCAGCCCGAAGGCAATACAGACTTCATCACAATAAAATGGAAAGAACCAAAGTTACCAACAGACTAGACTAGAGCATAGCACTAGTAGCTAGGCTCAATGGCACATACTGCAAAAGCAAACCAACAAAGAGGTTGGTAAATAGAGCCTATCAAAGACGTGGCAGTAGAGGATCCAAAAGGATACACAATTCAAATCATGAGAAGGCACAGACGAAATCCGGGACAAAAACTCCCACACACGGAGAGGGATAAACACTAACAACAAAATAAAAGAGATTAAATCTTTTTCATTTGAAATAGTCCATTGGGTTGAAGTTTTGCCACATGAAGTCCATGTTTTAACAAGTGCACGTGTTTATTCACACTCTTACTCTTATCCCCCTTTCATTAAGACCTCTTCATATAGAGCGAGTTGTGGTTTAAAGAACATCTCCAATGCATTGTTTTTCCTTCAAAATGAAGAACTGAAGTGACATATCAAGGGGAGATTTTGTAATTTATATCCTCTTTTGCTCAAAAAGTTGTACTTTTTGGAGGGACTCATCCTCCTTTTTGGAGAATTGGTTCTTCATATCTATTTTGGTCAGAATAGATTTGAAGAATGGATGTGACAAAAAGGAAGATGAGTCCTTCCAAAAAGTACAACTTTTTGAAGAAAATGAAGTATAAATTACAAAATCTCCTCTTGATATGTCACTTCCGTTCTTCATTTTGAAGATTTGAAGGTTGGTAGGAGATACTCAAAGAATGATGTTGCTTAGCTGATGTGAATGGCCGAGGCAACTTGATACAAGTACAAGTGAGGTCACTTGACCAAACTCTCTTTAATTACTCACTAGCATAGATTTTTTACTTGCTTAAAATGCATAGAATTCTCAAGTTTTTTTTTTTTTTTTTGAGAGTTGATAGTATTACAAATGAGGCTATCAGACATTATTTTTAACATATAATAAGTTATTGAGACCAATTATAAAGCAAAAATATATTACTGTATATCTACGTTATAGTTAACCTTTTAATTTAGTTATTTCTTTGCATGAGCAAATAGAAAAATAATAATTTGCATATAAATCTATTTTTTGACCCCGCTGACCTAAAATCTTGGCTCTGTCCTTGCGCACATATCATTTTTGTGGGGCCTGCTTTGGGTTCAACATGAATAGTAGGAGCAGTTCATTAATTTTAAGGGAGAGTTAATTAGGGGTCCTGTATAAAAAATATCATTCGTTGTGTTTGGTTGAGTGTTTTGAAAAGAATATTTTGAAAAATATTTTTGAGATAGTGTTTGGATGAATTTTTGAAAAAAGTAATAATTAGAGATATGTGTAATAATTGGAGAGAGATAGAGAGAGAAATGAGAATACAACAATAACATCAACAATAACAACAATAACAATAACATAACCCATTTAGTCCCCAATAATTGGGAGTATGGGCGGGGGATGGATAGGAGACAGACCTAACCTTTGGCAATAAATGCACAAAGTGGCTGCTCCCAGAATACCACTGAAACAGATGGATTAGAGACAGACCTAACCTTTGGCAATAAATGCACAAAGTGGCTGCTCATAGAATACCATTGAAACAGTGGTCCCCCTATACCGTCACGTTTGCTGCGGAATCATGCCCGCAAATCACAGCTAAAAGGCATCAGAGAGGGCAGACCCAAGAATCATTTTGATTAATGATTGGAGAGATGAGAGTTGGGAAAAGAATCTTTTTGGAAAATTTTTTGGAAATGTAAAGTGAACTATGATTCCATCCTATGAGATTTGAATACTTGTGATTCCATCCTGATATTCAAATAAATCCCAAAATACTTTTTCTCTCTCCTAATTTTCCTATTATTTCTCTCTCTCAATTTTCCTATTATTTCTCTCTCTCAATTTTCCTAATATTTCTCTCTCATAGCTAATCTCTCTCTCTCTCTCTCTCTCTCTCTCTCTCTCTCTCTCTCTCTCTCTCTCCCTCCTAATCTTCTCACATCTAAAAAAAATTTAAAAAAACTAATCATGATATTTTGTCTTAAAAACACGAATCATGAGATATTGATTTCATGCACTTTCGTAGTAATTCACCATTTTTTTTTATCATGATAGGTAGATTAATACACCACAAAAAAATCTTTAAAAAAAATGAAATATTTGGTAAATTAACGCACCACAAAACCACAACACAAGCCAAAACCATGAAAAACATGGTTGATTAATGCACTATAAAACCAAAAGAAAACATGTGTTGATTTAGCATGTTTACTTTGTCGTCTCACTAAAGTGCCGAAATGGTAAACCAGTAAACCATTTTTTATTGTATCAAATCACCCAATATGGAAAGTGAACATGGTTTAGTGATTTACCACTTTTACTGTATCAAATAAAATGGGTAAATCAATAAGCCATATTCATTGTTTGGAAAAAATCATCTTTTAAAGAGCATGTGAACATGGTTTATTGATTTAGTATTTTATTATATCGAAGAAAAACACCAGGCTTGAATAAAAAAAAATATCCACCATTGAATCGAAAAACAACGCCGCCATTAATACGATTTGGAACCCATTACCACCATAAATAAAAACATGATTCTACAACCGATCAAAGAGAGAAAAAGAAAAAAAAGAACCCAACCTACCGTGAAAGTGGGTGACGATCTTGATCCAGAGAGATAGTGGGCGGCGGCTTTCGTGGCGGCCGCCACCGCAATGGATCTGAGCATGGCCCATTGGAGTGGGTTGCCTCGTTGGACTTGGATGATGATGGTGTTGATGGTGATGGTCGGTGCTCGTCGCAGGACGCCGGATGAGTTGGTCGGCTAGAGAGAGAGGGAGAGATGCTTGACCGAAATCCTATACCTAATTTACTGGGTTGCCCCAAGCGTAGGGCGGAGACCGGTGTAGCACAATACCCGGTAAGACCGGAATCGAATCCACAGAGAAGGTGGAAAGTGCTGACTAAGTACTCGGGTTGCTAATGTTTAACACGGCTATTAGGTAGCCACCCTTGTGATTTGATTTGGTGAATTAACCGAACTAAGAGAAAAACTGAATTTGATTGAATTATTTAAAAGGAAGTACGGTCGTAGGGGTCATAACACGGTGACCAGGTCTGGATATTTCCTGCTCCATTCGTTGTTCCAAAACGGTTGACTTTAGAGAGAGAAAGATACCTGTTGACACCCAAATTTGGCCCGACCACTCGGGATTTCAACATTGAACGACGCCAATTTCACTATATTTATCTCCGCGTCGCAACAAAAAATTTAGCTGTCTTTGGGTCGCAATCGAACACCAAAAGAGAGATCAATCAAAAGCATTGCGGAGCATTGCGTGTCACAGGAGCGTGCAACACTGGATCATTTTCCAGGCCAACTCTCCTGACCGAATTTTGCATAAACAATTCAAATGGCCATCATCAAATAAACAATTCAATTGTTTATGTGAGTGGAGGGCATTTAAAAAAGGAAAAGAAAGGGAAAAGGAGGCCAGAGGGAGAGAGGACGCCAGGAAAAGAAAAACCAAAGGAAAGAAAGAAAAAAGAAAGAAAAGGAAAAACTCTCAGCTCTGATCTCTCTGTCTCTCTGGGAAAAACTCTCATTCTTTGCAAAAACCCAGCAACTCATCCCTGCCTCCAAGCCAAAAAGCCGTGAGCTATCTCACTCACTTCCAAATCCCATACAAAAAGCCGTGAGCAAACTCTCCACATAAAAAACCACAAAGCCTTTGCCCAAGTCCAAAGCCCACAAAAATCCAGCCATCTCTTTTCAATTACAGCCCGACCGAGGTCTTGTAATTTGTATTTTTATACGCGACAACGTCAATATAGCTCGAAAATAGTGAAACCGAATTCGGCACTTTTTCAAGTTATATTTTCGTCTAGCCTATACATTACAATCAATTGCCACCAAAGGTGAGGAAGATGTAATCCTACACAGGGGGTTTATTCCCCCTTTCAATTTCAATGTTCAAGAAAACAGTCATTCAATATCCTTTTTTTTTATGTGAATAAATATATTGTTAAACGGAACCTCAAGGTAGCTTGTGACCGATTGATGGCGATTTTCAAAGTAGTCTACAAATCGAGTCCCGGCGATAAAGGATTCCGCTCCATTAAAAATCAGAAGTAGGATTTGCAATTGGTCGGTTTCCCCTGGCGAATCTTATTTCTAGAAAAATAACGAAATCAATGCATTGATAATCCATACATCGAAATCTGAAAACGCGAGACGCGGAAGGTGGGAACCCACCCGAAACATGCTCGGATCTTTAGATTCCGACATATGAATTTCAGAATAATTTAATTCTTGTATTCTTTTATTCTATTTTCTGCCAAGGATACCAAAACCAAACCAAGCCTTATGTCCCAATCAATTGGGGTCGGATAATTAATTGATAATTAATTGAAAAGGGCTAAAATTGAGAAAAGCGCTGAACAGAGACGACGTGGGGTGCCTAACACCTTCCCCACTCGCAGAAAATCCCCGAGCCCATCTCTGCGTTCGCAAACCAAAAAAGAGAGTCAATTTCAAGCCCGTTTGAAAGAAGAATTTGCTCAACGGAAGAAAATAAAAAAAGAGAGTTAAAGCCATTGCTTAAAGTTCGTCTTTAAAAAACAGTTTTAACGGGTGACCTGACACACCCAAATTCAATGTTAGGTGGCGACTCTGAAATTTTAATAAAAGCGCGAGTCACAGCTGCAAACCTCATAATTCACAATCGTCGCATTTAAAAGTCATGATTTTGAAAGCATCGCCAAAATGCCCACCGAAGTGGAGCAGGCGAGCGGCCGGTAAAAATCGGGGCGCGACAGCTGGCGACTCTGCTGGGGACAAAACCGAGCGGAATTCGGCCTTTCTCGAAATTGGCATTTTCAAATAAATATCCTTGGCATTCCAGTTGCTAACAAAGTTTCATTCTTCTATCTCAGGTAAAAAAAAAAGGCAAAAAAAAAATGCAAATTGCAAGAAAAAAATAACATTTGTTTTGCAGGGCATTCATTGCACATATTTGTCAAGAACTCCCTCCGGAGATTTAAAAAAAAAAACTCAAAATTTTCAGCATATCATTCAGCACTACATACCCTCTCTTCTCAATCTCCATTCTTTTTTACAACTTTCAACCCTGTAGGACTAGAACGTGCTCTTAAGTATACCGGTACTATCGGATGGCGATTTTCAAAGTAGCCTACGGTAGTATCCGTCGAAACGGAGCCAACTCACATCACCAACCTGAGAAGGTTCCATCTTTTATGGGGCTGGAGGTTTGAAGATGTGGGAGCCATAAACCTGGAAAATGCATTAGTCAAGCCAAAGCCATCATGCTGCATGTAGCACCAAAAAAAAGAGTTAGCCTAAGCCCTTGCATTATAAGGCATCATGAAAAACGGAGGGAGTTCTGAACTGCCATTATCCTAAACCTGTCTAACAATTTTCTCTCCTCTACCACCAAAGGTAGTAGAGAGCTTTTGTTGCAGAAAACGGCACTCCGGATACATTCCAATTCTCCTCTCGGAAGTCCTGCCCTCACTAGGTGTCTGTTTAAAACAATGGCAGAAGAAAACCATCCAATTCAAAATGAGCCTGAGACCGTCCCTATGGTCGACCACATTGCGCTTCGAAGGGAGGTTGAAAACCTCCAAACCATGGTCCAACATTTGTTAGCTCAAGATCATCCCAACACCGAGCTATCAACACCTCAACAGTCCACTCGGGCAGGGGAATCTGTCACCCCGTATCTCCCATCAATCCAACCCAGTATCGGGCAATCAATACCGCATCCATTTGTTGGGGCAGGGGCAACCGTCATCCAGAATCCCTCACCAATTCAAATCAACATTGGGGCAGCCCCCTTACCAGTCATTCCCAATTCACCCATGGGCATAGACCAAATCATAAACCAGAAAATCAAACACCTAGAGGAAGCCCTCAAAGCCATGCAAGGGCCAAATGCTTACCCATCCACCAAATTCTCAGACCTCTGCTTTTTTTCAAACCAACCCCTTCCAGCCAAATTCAAAATACCAGACTTCACCAAGTTCAACGGGACCACCGATCCCATGACTCATCCCCGATTGTATGCCAGGGCACTCAATGGTCTCCCCAACCCAAACATGCTTATGGTGCAACTATTCCAGCATAGTCTTACCGGACCTGCCGCACAATGGTTTGCCCGATTAGACCTTCACCGCATCCAGACATGGGCTGAATTGTCCCAAGAATTTGTCAAGCAGTATCGGCACAACGCCAACATAGGCATAGACCGCATGCACTTGTTGAGAATGGAACAAGAGCCGGAAGAAACATTCCGAGCATATGCCTTGCGCTGGAAAAACTCAGCCGCCCAAGTCGAGCCCCCACTGCTTGATTATGAATACGTGCATCTGTTTGTGCAAACCTTGGATGGAGTCTACTATGAGAAGTTGTGTACTTCCATTGGGAGATCCTTTTCAGAAATAATCCAGCAAGGAGAAATGATCGAAGAAGGGATCAAAACAGGGAAGATAATTGACCCCTATGCCCCATGGTAAAAACCAAGCCTTCTCCCTCAATGCCAACACGGCAAAAGTGGCAAAAAAAAAAAAAAACAAAAAAGACAAAAAAAAAACAAAAAAAACACACCGGCGTGGTTAAAACCCGAAAGGGGACTACGGCAAAAATGGTGAAAGCTGGCACTAGTGAAAACCCAAACGGGCATTAGTGGCAAAAAAAAATGGCAAGTAAAAAAAAACAAAACAAAAAAGAAGGAAGAATCAAATCAACAAAGAATGTCCGTACCCTCACGGATATCAGTCTTCAGATTGGAGCCGCACAGCAGGGCCTCCAGAAGAACGTCAGCACTCCCTTCAAGAGATGCCCAAGCATTCCCCACCTCAAAAGTAGGACTCCAAACCCCTGATCGACAGGAAAGTTCAGTTGATGCATACTCCAGTCAAGAATATCAATGGCCCCTGCCATCACCAAAAGAAAAACAAACTCGAAAAAAGAATAGCCCAACCTCAGCGGCCACAATTCCAAGCTCAGCGGCCTCAATCCAGGTCCAACATCAGTAGTCTCAATTTCAGGTCCAACCTCAGCGGCCTCCATTTCAAGTTCAGCCTCAGCGGCCATCCTAAAAAATGCAGCACGACTGCTCGGCATCACCGAAAAGGAGCAGCAATGCAACTCCCAAAAAAAAAGAAGTCATATCCAAATTCACAAGTTCAACGAAGCCTCAGCAGCCAGACTTGGGTTCAAGGTTTCCAAGCTTAAATCAACTTCGGGGCCATCCCCGAACTTTCCAGTTCAACTTCAGGGCATCCCCTGAACTCTTAAGTCAACTTCAGAATCGAATTTCTGAACTGCTCAAATCAACTTCGGGGCCACCCCTGAACGTTCCAGCTCAACTTCAGGGCTATCCCTGAACTTTCAAAGGGCAACTTCGGAATCGAATATCCGAACTCTTCAAAACAACTTCGGAATTGAATGTCGGAATCGAATATCTGAACGGTCCAATCAACTTCGGGGCCATCCCCGAACTCTCCATTCAGCTTCAGGGAATCTCCTGAACTTCTCCAATCAACTTCGGGGCCAACCCCGAACTTTCCAGTTCAACTTCAGGGAATCCCCTGAACTCTCCAATCAACTTCGGGGCCAACCCCGAACTATCCAGTTCAACTTCAGGGCCATCCCTGAACTTTTCAGGTCAACTTCGGAATCGAATATCTGAATCGAATATCCGAACTTTTCAAGTCAACTTCGGAATCGAATATTGGAATCGAATATCTGAATTGTCCAGTCAACTTCAGAGTCGAAACTCTGAACTCTCAAGTCAACTTCAGGGCCATCCCTGAACTCACAATTCAAGTTTAAAGGCGTTCCACCAAGTTTCTGACGACGCAGCCAGAGCTCAAGTCAGAATTTCCCCAAAGGTTTTGAATGGACCATGTTACTCGGATTGCAGCTTTCAGACTCAGCCTCGTGGTCAGGCAAAATTAAGGTCTTCAAAAATCTTTGTTTGATATTTCTCCGAAAAATCAAACAAAGAGGGGCAGCTGTTGACACCCAAATTTGGCCCGACCACTCGGGATTTCAACATTGAACGACGCCAATTTCACTATATTTATCTCCGCGTCGCAACAAAAAATTTAGCTGTCTTTGGGTCGCAATCGAACACCGGCAGAGAGATCAATCAAAAGCATTGCGTGTCACAGGAGCGTGCAACACTGGATCATTTTCCAGGCCAACTCTCCTGACCGAATTTTGCATAAACAATTCAAATGGCCATCATCAAATAAACAATTCAATTGTTTATGTGAGTGGAGGGCATTTAAAAAAGGAAAAGAAAGAAAGTGGCGTAGCTAGGAAATACAAATGGAAAAAATGTGGAGTCTGGATGATATCTTGTTTCGCCCCACGATTCACATGTCAAGTGCATAAATCACGTGCACCATACCATATTATTCCGGGCATTAAAACAAGAAGTTCGGCTGTTCCTGCGTCCCAATCGGACTCCGTTTTGAACATTAGTCGAGAGCATCACAGACCTGGTAGAGCAGTTGAGGAATCCCAGTGGAACAACAATTGAATTAATTATTCAATTTTCCCTTGCAATTGCCGACACATCAGTGGAGTAAATTTCATTGTTTAAACAATGAAATTAGGTGGATCAATATTCAAACAATCCCAGTGGGGATTTTCTTTGTTTATGCAAAAGGGCACCTCAGTGCAGCACCAAATTGAATTTTCCAAAGCTCGGTGGAGCTTCTGCCGACACCCCTTGTCAGTGAGGCAATTGTTTATTCCAAAGGCAAATTCAGTGGAGGAATTCAACTCAGTGGATTCAACACCCAGTGCCACGTGTCAGCTTCCAGTGCATCTGATTATCTCCTGCTTCAATTTCAGCCGTTGATTTCCACCACATGCTTCCATGCGCGCGTCACACCGGATCATTTTCCTTTCTCACCCAGTCAGCCGGTCACCAAGCTTTGCACCTGGGTATCCTCACATGCCTATAAAAAGGCTGCCTTGCTGCATTAGGGAGAGAAAAAAGAGAAAAAAGAATAAAGAGAAAAAAGGAGGAAAAAACAGAGAGGAAGGAGGACGCCAGGAAGAAAAGGGGAGAAAAAGAAAACGAAAAAAAGAAACTCTCTCATCTCTATCTCTCTCTGGTCCTGAACCAAACCCCAACACCTCCTTTCCTTCCCAGCCTAAAATCCGAGAGCAAATCTCTCATTCACCAGTCCAGAAAAATCAGAGCTTCGAGCTCAACAAAAAAAAGCCTCTGCTTCCCCACATAAAAACCACAAAGCCTTTGCCTTAGTCCAAAGCCCACAAAAAATCCAGTCCTCTCTTTTCAATTACAGTCCGACCGAGGTCTTGTAATTTGTATTTTTATACGCGACAACGTTAATATAGCTCGAAAATAGTGAAACCGAATTCGGCACTTTTTCAAGTTATATTTTCGTCTAGCCTATACATTCCAGTCAATTGCCACCAAAGGTGAGGAAGATGTAATTTTACACAGGGGGTTTATTCCCCCTTTCAATTTCAATGTTCAAGAAAACAGTCATTCAATATCCTTCTTTTTTTTATGTGAATAAATATATTGTTAAACGGAACCTCAAGGTAGCTTGTGACCGATTGATGGCGATTTTCAAAGTAGTCTACAAATCGAGTCCCGGTGATAAAGGATTCCGCTCCATTAAAAATTAGAAGTAAGATTTGCAATTGGTCGGTTTTCCCCTGGTGAATCTTATTTCTAGAAAAAATAACAAAAACAATGCAATGAAAATCCATATGTCGAAATCCGATAACGCGAGACGCGGAAGGTGGAAACCCACGTGAAACATGCTCGGACCTTTAGATTCCGACATATGAATTTCAAAATAATTTTATTTCCTGTTTTCTTTCATTTTTAATTCCTGCCAAGGATAATTAAATGAAAAAGGCCAAAATTGAGAAAAGCGCCGAACAGACGACGTGGGGTGCCTAACACCTTCCCCACTCGCAGGAAATCCCCGAGCCCAACTCTGCGTTCGCAAACAAAAAAAGAGAGTCAATTTCAAGCCCGTTTGAAAGAAGAATTTGCTCAAACGGAAGAAAATAAAAAATAAAAGTTAAAATGTTTTTCTTAAAGTTCATCTATGAAAAACAGTTTTAATGGGTGACCTGACACACCCAAATTCAATGTTAGGTGGCGACTCTGAAATTTTAATAAAAGCGCGAGTCACAGCTGCAAACCTCATAATTCACAATCGTCGCATTTAAAAGTCATGATTTTGAAAGCGTAGCCAAAATGCCCACCGAAGTGGAGCAGGCGAGCGGCCGGTAAAAATCGGGGCGCGACAATACCCCGAAGGATGCGAATCATTGGTCGCCGTTTACCCATGTACAGCGAAGAACGAGTTTTGGTCCCTCATACCTCGCGTTACATGGGCTCCGACAATGCCTGGATTCGTCCAACGAACGTTCTTAAATAACCTGAAATTGCTTTACCATTATTGATCGTGAAAATCGGAGCAAGAACGTAACCAGCCCTGGCCACGGCGTGTTAATCACCCCGCGACCATACTTACGAAACTACTCACTCATATTGATTATAACAGATAACGAAATTCTGAAATTAAACATGCTATTATCTTGAATATGAATTTAAACACGAGATTCGAGTCTCAGAACGCGGACAAACCCCGCGAACTGAGATTAAAGTAAATGAACGGAAACGTTACCGAAGCAAAGCGAGAATCAGCGGAAAAACTCTAAAAACTTCAATCCAAAAGTCTCCGGAAAGTAATAACTTCAAAGGAAAAGCGGCTGCAAAAATAAGAAGAAAACTAAACTAAAATCGGAACCCTCATTCGGAGTAAAAACGAGGTATAAATACCCCCCCCGAAGTCAACACACGTGGCAAGTCAAGACGGGCAAAATAAGGGTCTCGGTATCGATACAGGAGAAGTCCTGTATCGATACCCAGACGTTCTGTTTCCAAGATGGTGCTTGGGTATCGATACAGGACAATCCCTGTATCGATACCGAGCCTCTAAGTTGACTTTTTCAGCTTTTGGTTGTCCTTGCTTGGGTCCCACCAGTTCCCCACATGCCCGATGCCTTGTGTCACTTTCCGTGCCCTTTTCGGCCCGTTTCCTACAAAACAAACACAAACACCAAAAACAAGAGAAACACCGCAATCAAGTGGAAAATGAAATAAAACGCGCCTCTAATGCGCTAATTCACCCTACTTAGGCGCTTATATCTGTGATATTACGCGCCTATCACACCCCCCAACTTGAGCGTTGCTAGTCCCTAGGAACGAACGAAAATAAAATAATGAAAGGAAACTAGAAAAGCACCAACGGGGGTACGGGGCAATGACACCTGTAGAAGTAATCAAAACATAGCAATAGATATTCGCCTCCTAATATGCCTGTAACCCAAATGCATGCATGCTTTGACAGAAAATTGAACATGGTTAGCATAGCGCCGCATGCGCGAATAAATATCCCTACAACAATAATCGCGTTGCACTACTCACTAGAACACTCAACATCCCATATAAGCGCTTGGCGAGATGCGTGGAACCGAACAACTGGCTTCCACGCGCCAATCAAAATCAACGCTTAACAAGAAATAACGCACAATTTGCACAATATGTCCAAATATGATTTCACAAAATAAGCAACTTCATTATGAATCATGCATAAGTGAGAGATAAAATACGTGCACACGATCGACTAAGGACTTTCTGGATTATATTGACCTCGGTTAGAACAACAATGGAAAACTGCAAAATCAGGTGACGGCCTATAGAAGCTCAAGGTTAACTACCCTGACTGGCCGCACCTGTCACGTCTAAAACCTGTCAATGCGCCCATCGGCGCCACCCAAACCAAGTCCACAACATAAGAAATAAATCATCCTCCATGCAAATTATATTACAGACCCCCAAAATAAAAGACAACAAAAGTTCCACATGAAATAACACAATATCCAACATGAAATAACAGAAAACCCCACATGAAATAACAAACTATCCTAACATAAAATGACACCTCCTCATCATACTCCTACCCTTAGTCAGCCCCATGCAACACAAGTGCCTCTTCTCAATCCGACTCCTCCTCACTCTCCTCAGCAGCCTCCGCCTCATCCGCGAAATCATCACTGACCTCCAACTCGGGCAATTCAAGCGGAACATATGGATCCGAGGTTGACCCCTCAATTCGGCCCACCATCCACTCTTGCCTGTGGCTCATCTGCTGCTGAAGCCTTGCATTCTGTCGCACCTCCCTCTTGATCTTCTGATGACTACGGATGGTCGCGACCCCTTGGCAAAAGATCTTCTGCAGCCAAGTAGTATTAGATGCGTTGGGGGCAGGTTCAGTGGTCAAGTAAGTTCCTCCTCGAGTACCACGAGTCTGGGCTATGCTCTTGGTCAGGATGGTACTGTCAATTGGCCCAGGAATCAGCGGGTCATTGTTGAACCATTTGGACCCCGTCAACCCGGAGTCTCTAGCAATAGCCGTGATCAGACACGGGAACGACATTCGGGTCTGTGTTGGGGCGTCGCGGAAATCGATAATCTTGGTGTAAATAAACAGCGCCCAATCACATACAGTCTCCGGCTCCATAAAGGCTGTCAACATGTTCCCAGTATACTCAGAGGGCTTATTTTCAGTTGCCCTCGGGTCCACATTATAACAAATCACTTGGTTCAAAAACCGAAAGGCCGGCTTAAACTTGCCCGGCCGGTGAGGAATACTAGCATCCCTACGCCTCTCATACAAACTGCCCGCCACTCTACGTGGAACAAAATCCGCAGCGGGGCAAGGGTAGTTAGTATCGGTTTTTCTCACATACCGCAAACTCGCGGCAATAATGTCGGGGGTGATAACAATGGGCACCCTAGCCACTCGTGAGGTAATCTGAGTCTCGGAACTAAATGCAGTCCCGGATGCTGGTACATGAAAATTTTTATAGAATTCCCTCACAAGTTCTAAATTATACCCGGGGTTTTGTTCGAACCAAAACGACATACCTTGTCGTTCGATGGCTTGTATAGTGATGTCGTTTGGGAGAAACCCATCCCGGATAATGTGGCGCTCGTTCTTAACGCCCCTTTGTTCAATGGAAGCTTCCCACCTTTCCCGCTCATCCCGGGCAATCTGATCTTTGGTCCTTCGTCCCCCGGTTGCTTGCTCTGGCTGGGCACTAGAGGATGCCGTTCCCTTACCCTTAGCACTAGAGGATGTCTTCCTGGGTGCCATGTTTTAGAAGTTGGGTTTTTGGAAATTTAGGGTTTTTAGATCTGGAGAGATAAGGATTTTGGACGGGATTGGAGAGGTATATGTGGTAGAGATGGAGAAAAGGAAGGTTTTGGTGAAGTTTGGTGGAATTTGGGTGAGTTTTGGAGGAGTTATGGAGGTTTGAAGGTGGTGGCTATGGAAGTTTTCGTGGGTGTTTAGGGTTAGAGAGAGAGAGAGGTTGGGAAGAAGATGAAGAAGTGAGGAAGATGACCGGCCAAACCTGTTAAATTTGCGATATAAGGCACTCGGTATCGATACAGAAGAAATCCTGTATCGATACCCATGGGTTCTGTTCAGCCGAGTGGGATCCGATATCGATACAGCACTTTTACTGTATCGATACCGACATGCTTATTATTATTATTATTTTATTTTATTTTATTTTATTATTATTTTTTTTAAATTCAATGGCTGAGGCTAAGGTTTATGGATTTTGTCTTCCAACACATGACACCCAATCGAACTCCCTCAAGCACTACTCTCTTAAAAACCATCATTTCCCAAAATTTCCCAAAACAGTACGGCACTCATGTTGCACGGAACTTGACTCTCCCCCCGACTTCAATCCAACCAAAACACCGGTTTCCTAAGTTAGACACGGGGACTGACTCGGACTGGTTTAAGATGGGTCAAAGGGACTCGTATGTGGTTTAATCATGCAAGAATGCCTTGTTTCATCCCCTATGCACGTAATTTCCTCTCTCAAATGCATGAAAAATAACTAGCCTCTTACTTGCAAAACAAAAGCCTACTATTTTATGCGATTGCAGAAAAGAATACAAGGAATATGAGAATATTTTTTTTTTTTTTTTTCAGGATACGCTATTATTAATGTGGGGACACTATTCACATGCTTTGACAATGCATCATGTTCAATGTATGTAATCAAATATATGCATGCATTAAAGTTAAACAGGCATACATTCAAGTTAAATACTCGCTCGATGATACTCACAAGATACATAACACCCGTTTCCCCAAAAACTAACTAGCAACGCACTAAAAGTACAAAGTACACCCTCCCCCCAACTAGAATCATGCTATGTCCCCAGAGCATGGAGACAGAAAAATTGAAAGAACAAGGGGAAGAAACTGGACCTCCAGGTGGCAGCCAACCACCATGACCTCGGCTGATATAAGAGGAATTTCAGGTACGCTCACCATGCAACCTGCAAAACACGTCAGTCCAGCCCGGCACGTGGTATCCGGGCGTACACAAAAAAACCAAAAAGCAATAACAGGAAAAGAAATTACTCCACCACTTTCGTCACGTGAAAAACACGGGTACTACTTTTCTCCCTAATGTCTCACTTAAATTTGTGTAGAGAAGGTCATCAAACAATCCCGGGTAAGTCATGACTCAACAGGTTAAATTACTCAAGGTTCTTCCTTAAAGCAATCAGAGCCAATCGTCTTTTATGACTATCCGAGACACGGCAATAAGATTGTTCGAAACCCAGATACACAAATTTAAGGCTAGAAATTAGGTGGCTATACCGGACCGAAAATATTTATTTATTATTTTATTTATTTATTTATTTTTTTTAATTAAATTTTTTTTTTACGAAAACGCCCTTACTAACCGGAGCTGGGCACACGATCCTTATTTTAATAGCGGCGTGCGAAGCTATAAATACCCAAGTCAATGATGGGTACCCCTATCACTAGGAGTCGGGTCCACACTCAATGAAGAGCATGGTACGCGTGAGCTACCCGTAAAAACATAGCCCAACGGCTAAACAACGGGAGTATCCGAGTAAACCGGATCAACCAAGTCCTCCTCAGGTTCACCTACATCCATGATTTCTAAAAATGGCTTAAGACGCTGCCCATTAACTTTGAAAATATGATTATCCTTAGGATCGCAGACATCTATAGAACCGTTCGGGTAAACCTGATGCACTATATACGGTCCATCCCAGCGTGACCTCAACTTTCCCGGAAATAAGTGAATGCGCGAGTTATATAATAGAACTTTTTGCCCAATACTAAAGGTTTTGCGCTGGATATTCCTATCGTGATACGCCTTAACCTTAGCTTTGTAAATGCTAGTGCTCTCATACGCGTCTTTCCTAATTTTCTCAAGCTCACACAGTTGGAGCTTCCTATGGGCACCTGCCTCTGGCAAACTTGCGTTCACCGTCTTAATGGCCCAATGGGCCTTATGCTCCATCTCTACTGGCAGGTGGCAGGCCTTACCGTAAACAAGCCGATAGGGTGAAGCACCCAACACGGTCTTGTAAGCAGTGCGGTAGGCCCACAACGCATCGATCAGTCGCAGAGACCAATCCTTCCTACTCGGGTTCACTGTTTTCTCTAAGATTCCCTTAATCTCCCGATTGGCCAGCTCAGCCTGGCCGTTTGTCTGAGGGTGATAGGCCGTAGACACCTTGTGAGAGATGCCATATTTCCTCATCAATGCCTCAAAGGACCGATTGCAAAAGTGGGTGCCCTGATCAGAGATAATGGCACGTGGCATGCCAAATCTCGACAAAACATGACTCTTTAAAAATTCAAGCACCACTTTAGAATCACTGGTCCTAGTAGGAATCGCCTCTACCCACTTAGACACATAATCCACCGCCAGGAGGATGTACTCGAAACCATGCGACATCGGAAATGGGCCCATGAAATCAATGCCCCAACAATCAAAGACCTCCAACACGTAAATACTGTGGAGGGGCATCATATTCCTCGGGCCGACTCTACCTAATTTCTGACACCGGTCACAAGACTTGCAAAAGGCATATGCATCCTTAAATAAATTTGGCCAAAAGAAGCCACACTGTAAAACCTTGGCGGTGGTTTTCTTGGCGGAAAAATGACCGCCACACGCCTCTGAGTGACAAAACTCAAGCCCTCTGATCAACCTCGGGGACACAACGGCGCACTATCTGGTCCGCGCAGTACTTAAACACATAGGGATCATCGAAAATATACTGCCGGACCTCTCTCAAAAATCGCTGCTTTTCAGATGTAGACCAATGGGGTGGAATCTGCCCAGTCACCAAATAATTGGCGATATCTGCAAACCACGGGCACGTGTTAGCAGCGAACAACTGCTCGTCGGGAAAGGTATCCACAATAGGGAGATGAGAGGTGGGGTCCTCAAACTCCAAACGAGACAGATGGTCAGCCACTACATTCTTAACCCCTTTCTTATCCTTAATGATGAGGTGAAATTCTTGCAGCAGAAGAATCCACCGGATAAGGCGAGCCTTCGCATCCTGCTTGGTCATCAAATACCTCAAAGCCGCATGATCGGTATAAACCACAATCTGCGACCCCACCAAGTAGGACCGGAATTTATCTAAGGCAAACACAACTGCTAATAACTCCTTCTCAGTGGTGGTATAATTCAGTTGTGCCTCATTTAAGGTCTTGCTCGCATAATATATCACACAGGGATCTTTCCCTCGCCTCTGCCCTAAAACTGCTCCGACTGCATAGTCGGACGCGTCACACATAAGCTCAAACGGCAAATCCCAATCTGGGGACTGAACAATTGGCGGAGTTGTGAGACTCCGCTTCAATTTCTGGAATGCCCCCTCACAAGCGTCGGACCACACAAAGGGTGTGTCCTTCGCTAACAAATGACACAAAGGCCGGGAGATAGCGCTGAAATCCTTAATGAATCGCCGGTAAAAACCGGCATGACCTAGAAAAGACCGGATATCCTTGACAGTCTTTGGAGTGGGAAGATTAGCAATTAAGTCTATCTTCGCCTTGTCCACCTCAATACCCTTGGATGAGACAATGTGTCCCAACACAATACCTTGGGTCACCATGAAGTGGCACTTCTCCCAATTCAGCACAAGGCGCTTCTCCTCGCACCTAGTCAAGACTTTCCCTAAGTTCTCGAGGCATCCGTCAAACGAATCCCCAAAAACTGAAAAGTCATCCATAAAAACCTCTACTATTTTCTCTACCATGTCGCTAAAGATTCCCATCATACACCGTGAAAAGGTGCCGGGAGCATTGCACAAGCCAAAAGGCATGCGACGGTAGGCGAAAGTACCATACGGGCACGTAAAAGTGGTCTTTTCCTGGTCCTCCATGGCTACCTCAATCTGATTGTAGCCCGAGTATCCATCCAGGAAGCAATAAAACGCTCTGCCCGCGACTCTCTCTAAAATCTGGTCAATGAATGGGAGGGAAAAATGGTCCTTCCGGGTGCTCGCGTTGAGCTTCCGGTAGTCTATGCAAACACGCCACCCGGTCTGAACACGGGTAGGCACTAACTCTCCCTCCTCATTCCTCACTACTGTCACTCCTGCCTTCTTAGGCACAACCTGCACAGGACTTACCCACTCACTATGGGCAATCGGGTAAATGATACCCGCATCTAACAGCTTAAGTTCTTCCGTCCTAACCACCTCCTTCATATTGGGGTTCAGACGGCGCTGAGGTTGCCTAGAAGGCTTCAAATCCTCCTCAAGAAAAATGTGGTGTGTACACACCGTAGGACTAATATCGTGAAGGTCTGCTATCGTCCAGCCAATCGCCCCTATATGCTCTCTCAGCAGGGCAAGTAATTTAGCCTCTTGATCCACCTCCAAGGAGGAGGAGATCACTACTGGAAACGTATCATCGCCTTTAAGGAAAGCATATTTCAACGTATCCGGTAGAGGCTTCAAATTCGGTTTCGGTGGCTGGACCGACGATGGAAGAGCCTTAGATAATGGGGCGCCCAGCGGTTCGAGAACTGGGTCCCAAACGGCGCCGCATATATCCTCTACTGCTAGCATCTCCATCAAACTCCCTACCTCTGGAGAATCTAAAAATGACGCCTCATTGGCGGTTAGGGCTATCTCCAGAGGATCCTTATACAACATATTTTCGACATGCTCTTGCACCAGCGTGTCGATCAAACTCACCTCATAGACCTCCTCATCATCCTCGACTCTACTATCGACATTGTAAACATTCACCTCCATTTTCAAGTCCCCAAAAGATAATTGGACTTGTCCAGTTTTGCAATTCATTACAGCACTGGAGGTGGCTAAAAACGGACGGCCAAGGATAATGGGAGTCTTCTCAAAGACTTCCGGAATTGGACACGTGTCCAAGACAATGAAATCCACGAGGAACAGAAACTCCCCTACCTGAATCAAAATATCCTCCACTACCCCCTTAGGAATTCTCACACTCCGGTCAGCCAGCTGTAGCGTGACCGGTGTGGCTTTAAGATCACCAAGGCCTAATTTCAGATATACCGAATATGGGAGCAAGTTGACACTTGCTCCCAAGTCTAGTAAGGCCTTCTCAAAACTCTGGCCCGCAATGGCTATAGGGATAGTGGGACAACCTGGGTCTTTCCGCTTAATCGGAATATCAGCTTGGAGAATGGAGCTCACTTGCTCCGTCAGTAGCACATTGCACTGACTTTTAGTTCTCCGTTTTGACGTGCACAGCTCTTTAAGCACTTTAGCGAACTGAGGAATAGCGTCAATGGCTTCCATCAAAGAGATGGGAAACTGCACCTTCTTGAACAGCTCAAGAATCTGGAAATGCGCATTGACACTGGGTTTTGCCACCAACCGATGGGGATATGGTGCAACAAGTGGCAAAGGAGTCGTGGGGGCCGTAGGAGCAGGCACCACCACCGCAGGTGACTCTATTACTCTCTCTTCCTCAGTACACTTCCTCACTGCAGGGACAACTACTGGTGCAGCGACCAGCTCCGGAGGTGGAACTGGTTTTTGCACCAAGGGAATAGTCTTATCGATCACCTTTCCACTTCTGAGAGTGGTGATCGCCTTTGCTTCCTCCTGTCTGGAGTTCAAATTACTCGAGCTTGAACCATCTTCCAGATAATGAGAACCGACAGCATTGGCTTGAGGTTGAGAGGAAAACTTTCCCCTCTCCTGTTGGTTTTGCCCCACTACTGCCGTTAACTGGGTTAATTGAGACCGAATGTCTCCAATTGCTTGCTTGGTTTGCTCAGTAAAACTCAATTGCGACTGCATGAGAGCTTTCAACATGTCATCAGTCTGCTTATCCCTCGGTGGATGATTTATGCCAGGGGGTGGTCCAGAATATGAAGGACCGTACCCCTGCTGATTCTGTGAGGGATAGCGATATTGGGATATTTGGCCTTGCTGAGGCCGGTATGGTTGCACCTGTTGCTGAGGTGGTGCCTGGGGTTGCACTGGTGCTTTAGGATCTCTCCATCCCAGGTTTGGGTGATGAGCCCATCCTGGATTATAAGTGTTGGAGAACGGATCCCAACGTTGGTTCACCGCAGCAACCTCAGCCTGGTTGCTCTGGTACACCTCTTTAACCATAGGAAAAGCGGGGCAAGCAGTCACAGAATGCCCCAGACACTCACATAATGCACACACCTCCTTTACCCTCACATCATTCACCTGGTGGACTTGCTTCATTCGCAAGTCCTCCATTTGTTTGGTCAATTTGTCCAACTGGGACTGGACGGTGTGTTCTCTCACGCTCAAAGGAAAAATACCGGACCCACTGGGTCCCTGTGCAGCTATGGCCCTGTCAGATAAGTCGGAAGGTTCCCAACTTCTATGCTTTTCGGCCAATTCCTCTAGAAAATCCCATGCCTCTTCTGGGGCCTTGTCTAGGAAGTCTCCCTCCCTACAAAGATACTCAATCTGCTGGGCCGTCGCAATGTTTAGGCCCAGCTGGAAGAACGTCACCAACTGATGTTTCTCGAACCCGTGGTGGGGTAAAGACAACAACAAGTCTTTGAACCTCTCCCAACACCTCAAAAATGACTCATTCTCTTTTTGTCTGAACGACTGGAGTTGGCGAGTCAGGTGCTGTGACTTACTTTCGGAGAAATATTTCCTATAAAACAGCTCCCTAACAGCGGTCCAAGTTGTGAGAGACCGCTCTTTCTGTATTCTGAGCCACTTGTCCGCCCCGTCTTTCAGAGAAGCAGGGAAAAGCTTAAGGCAAGCGTTTTCCCATTGGGTATTGGTGGCTAGGGTGCTCACCAACCCCTCAAAGTGGCGGACATGCTCATATGGGTCCTCATTTTCCCTCCCATAGAAAAGAGGGAGAGCATTATGGGTTCCGGGTTTCACAGTGAAGGCATTGCGTGCCTCCACGGTCTCAGTCGGCAGAACTATCGGGCCGAGAGGAGTAATCCTCTCGGGATGCCTGTAATCCCGCATAGTCTTCTGTTCCGCCATTGATGGCTCACTCTCTAAGTCAAAAAGTGGATTTGGGAATTCCAAGAACAGAGTGGAATCCGATTGACTCTCAGAAGACTCGGATTGAGTGGACGGCCACTCAAGCTGGAGTGGCACGGGCTCAAACTGACTCGAATTACCTAAAAGTGGAACCTCAATTAATGACTCTCTATCTATCCTACAAAGACGTTTAGACGGGTCTCGGAAGAAGAGCGGGTCCTCCTTTGGTGAACCCTTCCTTCCCTTACCTATCTTGACTCAATTTAAAGAATACAAACTAATTAGTTTCCTAAATTGTTTTTTTTTTTTTTAAAAAAAAAAAGCTAAAATTGAAACTAAAATTAACTAGACACTAATTACCCGAATTCTTAACACCTTTTGCCTCCCCCGGCAACGGCGCCAAAAATGCTTGACCGAAATCCTATACCTAATTTACTGGGTTGCCCCAAGCGTAGGGCGGAGACCTGTGTAGCACAATACCCAGTAAGACCGGAATCGAATCCACAGAGAAGGTGGAAAGTGCTGACTAAGTACTCGGGTTGCTAATGTTTAACACGGCTCTTAGGTAGCCACCCTTGTGATTTGATTTGGTGAATTAACCGAACTAAGAGAAAAACTGAATTTGATTGAATTATTTAAAAGGAAGTACGGTCGTAGGGGTCATAACACGGTGACCAGGTCCGGATATTTCCTGCTCCATTCGTTGTTCCAAAACGGTTGACTTTAGAGAGAGAAAGATACCCCGAAGGATGCGAATCATTGGTCGCCGTTTACCCATGTACAGCGAAGAACGAGTTTTGGTCCCTCATACCTCGCGTTACATGGGCTCCGACAATGCCTGGATTCGTCCAACGAACGTTCTTAAATAACCTGAAATTGCTTTACCATTATTGATCGTGAAAATCGGAGCAAGAACGTAACCAGCCCTGGCCACGGCGTGTTAATCACCCCGCGACCATACTTACGAAACTACTCACTCATATTGATTATAATAGATAACGAAATTCTGAAATTAAACATGCTATTATCTTGAATATGAATTTAAACACGAGATTCGAGTCTCAGAACGCGGACAAACCCCCGTGAACTGAGATTAAAGTAACCGACTGGTAGTGTAAGTAAGAAATATATAATTATTTTATATACATATATTGATAATGAAATAATTAATAGGGGCACAATGGTCCAAATTCAAATTACAGGATGGAATCATAAAGATTCAAATGTCATAGGGTGGCATCCTAAGGTTAATATTGAAAGAGGATGTCTAATTAAATTTCTCTAATTTGAAAATACGTTTTCGAGTGGCCTCATAATAAATTAGCTCATGCGGATAACTCTACGTATTTGATCCAAACATTTAATTTTTCATCCAATGTTTAGAGTTATCAAAAATTTTAAAAATTGGATTAAGCACCTAGAATTATCTGATTGAGCTGATTCTATACGAGGCCATTCGAGAATATATTTTGAAATTAATGAAGGGCTTGAATTGATTGGGTGGTCCCAAAGTGAGCTCCACGGAGCAATTTGTGCGCATAGTTTTCCAGTTTGAAGATACATGGCTTTTGATATTAGGGTACTCCTATTGACAGACAGCTTACTAGGCTAATAATAAAACAAGAAAAAGACACAAAAAACACATACACACACACATTACAATATACTTTTACATGTTCTTATACATTTTTCACACATTTCAATACATTTTTTAGGACGTGGGGAGGCTGCACACAACAGGTGTTGTGCAGTATCACATCCGTCCACAAGTGTTTTTAACAGTTCGGATTGAAAACAAACTATTTGCACAAATAGTTTGTTTGAAATTTGAGCCATCAATCCAAGCAACGGACGGATGTGATGCTGCATAACACCTGTTGTGCACAAGTTGTACAGCAGCGTCCCCGCTTCCTATTTTTTATACATTAACAATAGCTTAATTAACTGATTTTAGAATTTTTATTTTGTCATTGGGATATTGTGAATCAAGTGGCAAACGAGGAAGGGAATCGCGATGACGTAAGCACGGACGAATTCAGTTGTGGCTAACGGAGCCTACTGACGTAGTCATCATTACATCATCTTGATTGCACTTTTTTTTTTATCAGTATCTTGATTGCACTTTGATACATACATTTTTTGTGTGCATGTATCATTTTTGAAACACCCCTTAGCTGATGCAGCTGCCAGCTGTGACAAAAAAGAAATTTGTGCATATTATCTTTCGTGGTTCCATTTTTATCACAACCTAGAATCAAATGTAGACTGCGCTGAAAACAGCTGAATATGTAAACAGCTGAATATAAAAATGGAAATGATAGGTACCCCGAATTTGGTACCCACAATTTATCCACACACTCACACAAGTGTGTGTGCTCCACACACACACACACACTCTAGTGTGTGTGGAGCACACACACTTGTATGAGTGTGTGGGTAAATTGTGGGTATCAAATTTGTGTATATGTAGTGTTGCTGTTCAATTTAGAACTTAACTTTGAAAATGCACCGGAAGTTGCGCAACAATTGGGCCCACAATTAGACTAAAAATTACCTTGGTCAACATGCCCCTCCTTCCACTCTCTCTCTCTCTCTCTCTCTCTCTCTCTAACAACACGAAGACCAAGAACTTTTGTGGGTCCACATCGGGAACATCTTGCAGACTTTCTACTAACCATTCATACACATTGTGGGCCACTTCCGGAAAAAGAAAACTCTAAAATCGTACAGAAAAGTAAAGTTCTAAACTGAAAAGTAAACGTTGTGGGCCCACTGAACAGAGCCAAAATTTGGTTCAAAACACTAGCTCGGTATAGCTCAGATTGGCTTTGCTCGTTTCCATCCTATATAACTTAATGTCCCCCTTGTGCAGCCACGTTTGAGGTCAGTTTCGTGTAGTCTTTTTTTGAGTTTATCATCATGCAATCGTTTTGCTGGTCTGCTATCACAGGGTGTTGGAATATAAATATTTATATGTGGGATGGAATAGGCTTCACTCTGATACCATAAGAAAACTTTATGTTCAACTCAAAATCAATCGATAATAAGTGGATAACATTTGCCAAAGTCTTTTATGTTATTGATTAATCACTCATTCCATACTGAAATAATGTGGGATTATATTTACTTAAATGCTTGACCTGGTTTTAATTATCCTTCATAATTCATTCAGAACTCAATATTCTAAATCATGAATAAATAATTGAAAGATTAGATAAAAAGAATAAAAAAATAAAAATAAAAAAAACCTTTGAGTTGTGAGATGGGTTTCTTGCTGTGTTTGTGAATTAAGAAGTAGGAATAGTTTCCTAATTTCACCTGACTTAACATTAAAAAAAAATGATTGCAGAAGAATAAAGAAAGACTGCGAAAATAATTGCTTTGAAAAAATCGTGACATGTAAATGCAAGAACTATCTTGAATTTTAAAATTCAGGTACGTGTCCGTTTTCTGAATGGTTCCTTCGAAAACATCTTATTTTAATATTCCACACTCTGATATATTCCACTCCGTGTGTACAAGTCAAACGTATGTTCTCCGTCTGTATAAGTCAAACGCATGTCGCTCGCATGGAAGAAATATTCAACCAACTTTCGTGGAAGGGTTTTTTTACGCAGGAAAACTTTCGGGGAATTTTTTAGAAGAATTTTTGGTTAAGTTTTTAAAAATGAGAATAATGAGAAAATGATTAGAGAGAGAGAGAAATTAAATCATAAGGTAATTAGTGGAGAGGGAATCTTTTTGAATAAAAAGAATCTTTTTTTTAAAAAAAATTGAAAGGGGGAGAAAAAGAAAATAGAACAAGGCCTTTTATATTACATAATTCCATTTCACAAAAGGTTTAACTGGTCATTCCTTAACAGACAAGATTAGTTTTCCAGAGCAACCAAAGGGGTTGGCCTGGTGGTCAAGTCTTGAGATTTATGACATTTGCACTCTTTTAAGGTCTCAGATTATCTTAACTCCTATGGAGCCGGTTCATATAGAGCTTTGTTCTAGTTCTAAATGATCTTCCTTTTAGTAGACAGTGAAATTGGTCTCCCAGTTTAGTCGAAGGACGTGTAAGTTGACCGTATTTTATTTGTGGTTAATTCTTTGAGGAATCTCATCTGAACCTTCCCTCTCCCCCCCTCTCTCTCTCTCTCTCTCACTCTCTATATATACTCCCCTTGCCCTTTTCTGTTTACAACACAAATCATTTTTATCTGAGAGCTACCAAGAGCTAATTTTGCTACAGTAAGTTTCCATTTTCTCTGAACTTTATGAGCATCATATTTAGTTAATTAATTTGCTCACCCATGTTAGACAATTTTCATGCATATTTCGGAATTTTGTACCCTTTCTAGGTGTTAATTTGATGTTCATAGCTGATTTCTGTATGGATTTATATTATTCTACTGCTTGTAATTGGTTGTTTTCAAATTCACTTTTCAGCTCAATCTGTGCTTTTTAGAAACTATGTAGTAATATTAAATATTAATTATAACAATACCTAATCGTTCTTGCATATCATATTTGTTCATAAGAACAAAGAATTGTCACAAATTTACAAAATAACAATTGTCATAATTGTTAATGGCGCTTCAATATCAATTTCCTAACTTTTTAATATTTGAATTTCCTTTTTAAAGAACGGTTTCATATTTACTTTAAAAGAATTTTTTTCGTTTCGATTTTTTAATAATACAAACTTTTGCGAATCTTTCTACTTCGACTTTTGTGGAAATAAAAAATTGATGGTTGAAAAGTATTTTCCAGTGTATAACCAACCGTAAATTACCTAAACAAGCACTTATTGGAATTTTATTTCGCAGAACTAGTCCAGGAAATAAATTAGGCCGAAATAATTACAAAATTCTACTAATTTTCTCTTGCCAATTTCCTATATGACTCTTTTCTGAAACAGCTAGGGAGTATTTCTCGTCAATTTTTTACGAAAAATTATAAAATCTACCCACTGGACTGTCGTTGGGGTTTATATAGTGTATAGGAATGTATGAAAAGTGTGTAGAAAAGTTTTAAAAAAAGTACATTATAGTATTTTTTTTGTCTTCTTCTTGCCTCACTGGTCTGACACCGACCCTTTTTTTAATGATTCATTGTGTGAAACTATATATCTCCTCTTGGAAGCCATGGTAAACATATTATTAACTTCTAATTTTCTATGTACAGAAAGGTTTAAGAAAAGATCCCTCAAGGCCATTCCATGGGCAATTCCAACTCAATGGAGAACTACTCTGTGGTTGCTCCAAGTAAGTTTGTTCTCAAGCTGATAAACAATTGCAGATGCCAAGGTTGTGAAAGAAAGCTGATGAAATTGGTACAAAAAATCCATGGGGTCCATTCAACATCAATAGATACAAATACATGGCAAGTTATCATTTCGGGCACTGTTGACCCACAAGGGGTCATATGGGTACTCAATAGAAAAAACATAAAAGCAGAACTGTTGTTGGAGGAAATCCCAAGCATGAAGAAAAACCATGAATTAATGCAAATGAAGACTCTGTCAGTACTGCCAGTAGCTGATCAAGAAAATTTGGTAGCAAAAGTGCTGCAAATCGCGGATAATGAAGGGGGGTTGAAAGAAGTGGAAATTACCTTCAAGGCGACATTCAACGGGAAGAACAATGATGATCACTACCGCGGTCCAAAATCACAGGGTCATTTGCACAATTCTTACTATTCTCATTATGAGAATGCAAGTGGTGGCCCTCCTCTGAAGCCGGAGACCCCATGGCAAGGGAATTATTTCCCACCACCAGAGCCGGTGGCTGCTTATGAACCATCGGCTCCTCCTTCGTCATGTGGGTACCCTTACGTTTGGTCATTGTGAAAACTTAGTTTTCTGTCTGTATTTTTTTTTTACACGAGTTTGTTTTTTGTCTGTATTTTTGTTTGAGAAAGATTATAAATGATTTATACAAATAGTAATAGTTTGTACAGATTTTTTGGTGATAATAGCACTTAGCTCAGATTTACAATCATAGCAACTACAACAAACTAAAGTAGCAACTTAACATACAAGGATGACCAAATGTGTAATGGCATATACCAAGAGCCCACAAATGCAGAGTGAAATTCAAAGGGGAAAAGTCAAAGAACTTCTTCATAAGCTTCTGCATAAAGGATAAATGTTTAAATTGCAAAGTGTGCATGTGCTAAAGAAACAGCAGCAGGAAACTACGGCAGGTCATTTACCACTGGAGTAGTAACACAGTAAAAGTTACGATGGACTATATAAGAAAATCAATTTAAAAAGAATTCTAGAATCCCACCAAATAAATGCACAGCCAAAACACATGCGCAATATCAGTGGAATTTAGTTTACAACCCCGATTACCGAAATCAACCAACAAAAGGAAAGAAGAAGAGTAATGGTGATGGCCTTCCACTTCACACATTTTCTCAAAGAAAACCAACCGACATAAACGAAACCAACATGAGTTGGTCATACTCATAGAGAAGGCATCATCAGTATCACTTGAACATTACTCGTTTTGTATTTCTAAAAGCAAAAGTATCAATTACACTTGTATAATCCATTAAGTTATTTTCAATCGATCGATAACATGGATAACCTTTTTATCTTTCTTGTGACATGGTTAATCAGATTTGATCAATTTCAACTTAGAAAAACTTCTTTCTCCTGTGGCAACGGTAACCAGTATAGTCAAAAGAACTTTGTTCGCATTCCATGAATTGGAGAACTATTCTCAATAATATTTAGTTGGTCTTGAATACCAATATTTTCTTGACAGTTTCTAAAGAAATTATCTTATTATATTTGTTGTATTGCAATTGCATCTATTTAATTTTTATATAAATTTGTTGGCCAGGTATGTGGATTATGAGAAGCAATATTTTGAGGGAAAACCTAGAAAATGTGACACACATGTACCCACACTAACAACCACATCACATTGTCAATTTTTTTTTTTTTGGTGTGTGTGTGCAAGCTAGTGAGTAATCTTTGTTTATGGGGAAAGGCACCACATCATATGGCTAACCAAGGTCGTTCCATGAAATTTCTACTTTACCTTTATGCATATAATCGTCCCCTTCCACAAATTGACTTAAACTCAATAAGCCAATGAAATTGGCTCAAATTGGCTTTTTGAGTAGATATGTTGTGAAAGAAATTCCATCTGACTGTCTAGTAAAGCACAATAAGTTAGTTTTAAGTTTAAATCGATTTTGTGGAACAACACTTTATGAGAATGAACATTGTCATTACTTTCAGTTGAAATGGTCCAAATAAGAACGTGTAATTCAACAACAAATATTTGCCCGTTGGTCCCATAGATAGTGGCACGAATGCAAAATTCTAACCCTAACATAAAACTAGTGAGCCGGCCACAGATAGGCCCGCGACCTAGTGCATGCCCACTGCATCTAATTTCAATCCAAGAATGTCCCGTATGTACCCCTATTTTGTACAATATATTTTTTTTTGCAATTTGTTTTTCTAAATTGGAGATTGAACTTTTATTTGAATGTCAAACTACCCAACGGGTTAGTTTTTGATTATAGTGAAAATGATACAAATTGTGTACGACAAAAAATAAATATTACGTATAGTAGTAGTACTTTTTAGCGTTTGATTAGCACTCACTTTAGCATTTTAACATACCTTTCATTTTCTTGCTTAAAATACAAAACGATGTTTATTTTCCTGTCAATTTCTACGAGACTTGGTTGTTGTTCAATAATTTATTTTCCATGTTGAATTGGTGATCAAATCATCAACCGAACATTCTAAAAGAGAATGAGCTTATATGGAATCCTGAGAATATGGAATTAAGATCCCGGCCGGTTGATTGCTTCCTTGTGTTGACTGATTCTTGCTTCCTAATTGATAGTAACTTAATTGCCTTATTCTGTCCATGATGTCCGGCCGCTAATACAACAAATTCGTTAATTTCCTGACTCTGATATATTCCACTCCGTGTGTTTAAGTCAAGCATGGAAAAAATATACTTCAACCAACTTTCGTGGAAGATTTTTTTGAGTTTTTTTTTTCGAAAAATCCCTTAAACTATCACTGATTTCTCTAATTCGAACCTGAACTTTCAAAATTCTTTATGTAGTCCTTGAACTACTTACTTGAAGTGCATGTAGTCCTTTTTTTTTACAACAGTTAGTTTTATGGACGGAAAATGTTTTGTGCGCGCTTCACAGGGGATTATTGTCTAAAACCCAAGGGTAAAAACGTCAGCTGCTATTCCCTCCCCATTCATTGACGCCATCTCCTCGAAACAAAGAGGTAGAGAGAATTATGAATTTGCTGGATGACTTCTTTTGATCCTGTTCATTGACGCCATCTCCTCGAAACTAATTGTTGAAAAATCTCTAGATTTCCAAGCTATTACTGCAAGAAACAAATTAAGCTAGATTCCTTTAATTTATTCTTGGCAAGCAGATTATGGCACATCTCCAACACTGAGTTAGCCATGTCTAACTTTTCTAGTGCTTCTGGTGGTATTATGTTTGTTACATTCAATTATCTTCGGAGGAGGAGGAAAAATTGGTGGCACTCTATTTTGATTGTGGATTTACTTGGGAGCTTGTTATTTGAACTAATGGTTGAGTTTGTGAGAAATCTGTATGAACTAATGGTCGAGTCTGTGTGAGAAATCTGTACGGATATTGAGAGAGAGAGAGTACTGTGTATGGTGCCAATTGGTGTGAGTAAAAGATATGATGTTTTTACCCTTGGATTTTGGACAATAATCCCCTGTGACGCGCACACAAAGCATTTTTCACCCATAAAACTAACGGGTGTTAAAAAAATGACCACATGCACTTCAAGTAAGTAGTTCAGGGACTACATAAAGGATTTTGAAAGTTCAGGTACGAATTAGAGAAATGAGTGACAGTTTAAGGGATGTTTTGAAAAAAAACTCGATTTTTTTTAGGTAAGTGACTTTCGGGGAAGTACAGGAAACGTCCGCAAAATACACGTTTCCTGTTCATTGACGCCATCTCCTCGAAACTAATTGTTGAAAAATCTCTAGATTTCCAAGCTATTACTGCAAGAAACAAATTAAGCTAGATTCCTTTAATTTATTCTTGGCAAGCAGATTATGGCACATCTCCAACACTGAGTTAGCCATGTCTAACTTTTCTAGTGCTTCTGGTGGTATTATGTTTGTTACATTCAATTATCTTCGGAGGAGGAGGAAAAATTGGTGGCACTCTATTTTGATTGTGGATTTACTTGGGAGCTTGTTATTTGAACTAATGGTTGAGTTTGTGAGAAATCTGTATGAACTAATGGTCGAGTCTGTGTGAGAAATCTGTACGGATATTGAGAGAGAGAGAGTACTGTTTATGGTGCCAATTGGTGTGAGTAAAAGATATGATGTTTTTACCCTTGGATTTTGGACAATAATCCCCTGTGACGCGCACACAAAGCATTTTTCACCCATAAAACTAACGGGTGTTAAAAAAATGACCACATGCACTTCAAGTAAGTAGTTCAGGGACTACATAAAGGATTTTGAAAGTTCAGGTACGAATTAGAGAAATGAGTGACAGTTTAAGGGATGTTTTGAAAAAAAACTCGATTTTTTTTAGGTAAGTGACTTTCGGGGAAGTACAGGAAATTACTACTCCCTCCGTCCCTTTTTAAGTGATCTACTTGGGAAACGTGTATTTTGCGGACGTTTAAAAATGTACTTTCGCATATCGTTTTTAGTTTTTTTTGCACCAAATTAAAGTACTCTATGAGCACTTTAATTTGGTATAAAACAAATTAAAAAGTTATATAGAGAAATATGTTTTTTAGGGGTTTGAAATTGCACGTATTCCAGTATGGATCACTTAAAAAGGGACAGAGGGAGTAGTTCCTTAGCAAGCAAGAATATTAGATTTCGAGAGCAAGTGGAGGGGTTGGCCAAGTGGTCAAGTCTTGGAACTTATGACGTTTGCACTCTCTTAAGATTTTAGGTTCTCTTAACTTGGAGCCGGTTCATATAGAGCTTTGTTCTAGTTCTAAATGATGTTCCTTTTAGTGGACAGTGAAATTGGTCTCCCAGTTTAGTCGAGGAACGTGTAAGTTGACCGTATTTTATTTGTGAACTCATCAAACCCTTACCAAACCAACACCCCCCCCCCCCCCCCCCCCCCTCTCCTCTCTCTCTCTCTCTCTCTCTCTCTCTATATATATATATATATATATATATATATATATATATACTCCCCTTGCCCTTTACTGTTTACAACACAAATCATTTCTATGTGACAGCTACCAAGACCTAATTTTGCTACAGTAGGTTTCCATTTTCTCTAAACATTCATGAGCATCCTATTTATTAGTTAGTTAATTTGCTCATCCATGTTAGACAATTTTCATATTTCGGAATTCAATTTGTACCCTTTCTAGGTGTTAATTTGATGTTCATAGCCGATTTCTTTATCGATTTATATTATTCTACTGCTTGTAATTGGTTGTTTTCAAATTCACTTTTCAGCTCAATCCGTGCTTTTTAGAAACTCTGTAGTAATATTAATTATAACAATACCTAATAGTTCTTGTATATCATATTCGTTCATAAGAACAAAGAATTGTCACAAATTTACAAAATAACTTTTGGAAAACTGATATTACTCTCAAATTGTTAATAGCACTTCAATATCAATTTCCTAACTTTTTAATATTTGAATTTCCTTTTTAAAGAACGGTTTCATATTTACTTTAAAAGAAATTTTTTCGTTTCGATTTTTTAATAATACAAACTTTTGCGAATCTATCTACTTCAACTTTTGTGGAAATAAAAAATTGATGGTTGACAAGTATTTTCCAGTGTATAACCAACCGTAAATTACCTAAACAAGCACTTATTGGAATTTTATTTCGCGGAACTAGTCTAGGAAATAAATTAGGCCGAAATGATTACAAAATTCTACTAATTTTCTCTTGTCAATTTCCTATATGACTCTTTTCTGAAACAGCTAGGGAGTATTTCTCGTCAATTTTTTACGAAAAATTTTAAAATCTTCCCACTGGACTATCGTTGGGGTTTATATAGTGTATAGGAATGTATGAAAAGTGTGTAGAAAAGTTAAAAAAAAGTACATTATAGTATTTTTTTTGTCTTCTTTTTGCCTCACTGGTTTGACAAGGACCCTTTTTTTAATGATTCATTGTGTGAAACTATATATCTCCTCTTGGTAGCCATGGGAAACATATTATTAACTTCTAATTTTCTATGTACAGAAAGGTTTAAGAAAAGATCCCTCCTGGCCATTTCATGGGCAATTGCAATTCAATGGAGAACTACTCTGTGGTTACTTCAAATAAGTTTGTTCTCAAGCTGACAAACAATTGCAGATGCCAAGGTTGTGAAAGAAAGCTGATGAAATTGGTACAAAAAAATCCAAGGGGTCCATTCAACATCAATAGATCCAAATACATGGCAGGTTACCATTTCGGGCACTGTGGACCCACAAGAGGTCATATGGGTACTCAGTAGAAAAAACATATATAAAAGCAGAACTGTTGTTGGAGGAAATGCCAAGCATGAAGAAAAACCATGAATTAATGCAAATGAAGACTCTGCCAGTACTGCCAGTAGCTGATCAAGAAAATTTGATAGCAAAAGTGCTGCAAATCACAGATAATGAAGGGGGGTTGAAAGAATTGGAAATTACCTTCATGTCAACCAGAAGCTGCGTACACACACAAACTCAATTGGAAAAAAAAAAAATTTGAAATTTTCCTTTAAAATTAAAAAAGAGAAGCGGAAATTTCAAATACCAACTCAACTTTTCTCTCAATTTCTATTCAATTTTCCCTTTCCATTATTTTGAAATAATTATATACATGTTAGGACTTCCTGATTATGTTCTGGAATCTACAATTTGTGCTGTCATATCTATAGTATTTTGTGAGTGAAAATTAGGGATTTGATTCCGATTCCTTTGGGTAGATAAAAATTGTTCAGTTGAATAAACGTAAACAATAATAATTATTGAATTTAGATTTAGATTAACAAAAATAATTATATAATTTCGATTCCAATTGTTCAGGCATTCATTGAATTTTCAGTTACAATTTTTCAAATAAGTGCTGTTTGTTGACCAGGGAGTTGAGGATAATTATGTCACCAAAAAAACAGAGACAAAAACATGATACAAAATATATATGCATCTGAAAGTGATTTGGGAAGGGATTAAAGATTAAATAACACTGAAACTACGAACAGTCCCCTTGATTTTCTTCGCACACTTTTCACAATGCATGTCCACCTTCATCACAACGGACCAACCCGTCGTCCTTTTTCGCTGCATCTTTCTGTTAAAAAGAAATCGCAAACAAAGAAAATCAGGGTTAAATTCCAATGCTGAATCGAAGAACACGATACGATTAGTGAAGGAGATGGGTTTACTGAATGAACTAACCTCGCCCATTATTTGAACTAGTAATTGGAATAAGTGAAAACTGAAGGATAAGAGTTGGAATTGTTTGAATGTCTAAGAAAAGCCGAAGATATGGGAATATATATACATGGACAGGAAGATATGAGAAGAGAAGAGGGAGCGCAGCTTCTGGTTGACGAATGACGAATCAGGTCTATGTGCATAATATATTCATACTCCAATTATCCGAATATGGCTGAGTATGACAAGGTACTTGGAAAATTCTCAGGTCTATTACTATACTAGTATGTGTGAAAAGTGTATAACAATGTGTGAAAGTGCATAGAAAAGTAAAAAAAGTACACTGAAGTTTTTTTTTTTTTTTTGGGTCTTTTTCTTACCTTATTATCAGTCCATTAGGCTGTCAATAGAATGACCCACTTAAAAATTCAGGCACTTTAGATTACTACAAACTAATTTCATTTCTTAAGATGAGAGATCGTGTACATCTCCCCTGATGATGTGAAGATCCTTCCAAAAACTGAAAGAAGAATAAAATAGGAAAAAGATAAAGAAAAAATGATTTCCCACTATCCTTTGAATATTTAATTCAGTGCTTCAAGTGCTCGCTTTTTGGGTTACAACTATAATTATTAGCTGGTGGATTATGAAAGCGGCTATGTAGGGGATTCGTCAGGATTCAAACCTTATCCCTTACCTCCACCCGTTTCTCTCTATATAATATATAAGTCTCACCTTGTCCTCTTCTTGCACACCACAAATCTTTTTCAGTTGAGAGCTTACTATGGTCTAAGCTAAGAGCTAAGAGCCACATTTGGTCATTTCATAGCATCTCAATGGAGAACTACTCTGGGGTTGCTCCAAATAAGTTTGTTCTCAAGCCCATAAACCATTGCAAATGCCAAGGTTGTGAAAGAAAGCTGATGAAAGTCGAGAAATTGTCACAAAAAATTCCAGGGGTCCATTCGACATCAATCGATGCAAGTGCATGGCAAGTCACCATTTCGGGCACTGTGAACTCACAACAGGTCGTATGGCTACTTAAAAGGAAAGCAAATCTGTCCTTGGAGGAAATCCCACCACCAGAGCCGAGGCAAGGGAATTATTTCCCACCACCAGAGCCTGCGGCTAGTTATGCACCGTCAGCTCCTCCATGGCCATATGATGTGGTTACCCTTACTGATCATCGTGATAGAAGTCCAAGCAGCTGCAACATATTATTGTGATCCCCAGGCCTTTATTTTTTTTTGTGTCTGTGGGGCCACTATGATTCTAAATAATTCTTACTAGTTTTTTTGTCTGTTTTTCTTTTGTATATAAGTTTGTTTTTTGTCGGTATTTTTGTTTGAGAAAGATTATAAATGTTTTATACAAATAGCTCGTCAAGATTATAAATGTAAATAATATTTCAAAATGTTTGAACCTGACGAATAGTGCACCTTCATTCGAATGAACATTGAGAGTTTATAAAACAATGATAGACCATTATGTCCATGTCTTCTCTAAATTCTAATGTGGTAAAGAGGATCTTGAATCAGAAAAATTAAATTTATTACTATATGTTGTCTTTTGACCAAGATAATGACTGTAGACACCCCGATTTTGAACCCGAGATACGCTCGAGCATTCCCGTTGATGAAACGGACCAATCATGACTACCCGAAACTTATGAAAATAGCTTGAACTTGATCAAAATTAACCAAATAACCCAAAACCAACCCAAGCATTGTTGAACCAGATCAAAACCATCAAATTGCCACCAAGAGCCTTGAGCGCTCAAGCTTGAGACCTTGAGCGCTCAAACCCCAGAGAAGCACCTTGAGCGCTCAAAGTCTTGAGCGCTCAACTCTGATCCCAGTTAGGAATCTGCAGAGTATCTCATCATGAGATTTCATGTAGAGAGGAGTGTTTAACCACCTGCATACGTCTTATACGTGTATAATACATCCTACATTGTCCTAAACTACATCTAAAACTACTCCTAACCCACTTTCAAATACAAACCCACTACCTCTCTCTCCTCTCTTCCCTCCCACTCATTCTATAAAAACCACTCACCACCCCCTGGTTTGAGGGTTACCAATTCTCAGACTTCAACCCACCATTCATCTAGCAATCGTTCATCACTTTCTCTCTCTATAAAACCACCTACATTCCATCCAAACCACGGGTGAAAAACCATCTGTCAAGCACTAAATCCAACCTTTGATCATCAATCAACCTCACACACTATATCATCCACTCAGAATACTCAGCAAAACACCCATTATTCTCCATTCCCAAACCCACAATCAAGTCCAAGCTTTCAAACAAGTGAAAAAGGTAGTTAAACATGTGATATATTCACTGTTTTGGTCCTTCTGAGGGAGGCCAGTGAGTTCAGACAAGTTCTCTATACTTGTATTGAACTTACAAAGGTCTAAAAGTTGTCTAAAAACACTCCAAAATTTACAGCTTCAGTAGGGGTTGAGCGCTCAAGCCTCAGGCATTGAGCGCTCAAACTCAGTTCTGAGCAGTTTCTGTTCTGTTAATTTTGATGCTTTCTCTTGGTTTTGATCATTATTAAACAGTTAGATATGCTCATGTAGCTCTCAAAACAGCTTATTTCTACCTTAAAATAACTTGCATGAGTGTAGATTGACTATTTTATGATGATCAAGCTTCATAATCTTTGAAAATCTTGTATTTGAAAGCAAAACAGTGGTTGTCCAGTTTCATAAATCTTCATTTCATGTATTTATGGTCCTGAGGAAGTAACAAAAATTCATTTTCCAGTTAGAAACCAGAAAGCCACATAATGGTTTGAGCGCTCAAGGTCATATGCTTGAGCGCTCAAACTGTTCTTGGTTCATTTGCTGGTTATTTGTTGTTTCGATGATGGATCATGATTTAACTTCTTTCTGGTCTTCATGAATTGTTATTACTGTACTTATGATCTGAATCTCTTTCTCTCATCCTATTTCGAGTATTCCCCCTTATTAACTTGTGATAATTCTCTTCTTTACGACATTCTTTCAGAGATCAAACTATCTGTTTTCCCCTGATTCTCCATGAAAAACGTTTTATTAATGTTTGATCCTGTAAAAAAAAAAAATGAATGAGTAATGAAGTGATAAAGGGGCTTGAATTCACAGAAATTGGAAACTGGTTTGAGCGCTCAATCCATTAGCCTTGAGCGCTCAAACTAGGTTTGGAAGGTTGAGCGCTCAAGCCATCACCCTTGAGCCCTCAATCCCTATTCTGGGATCCAGATTGTAAGTCAGTTTAGTAATTCTCATGTTCATAATTTCTTGGGTTGCTACACAGTTTCTGTTGTGGTTTATTTCTGTGAATATTTGTAGTAGTCTTATTTATTGGTATCGTCATTCCCATGTAACCCACGTGCACAAGTATTCACGTTAGATTTGCATTTTGTATTTTCTTATTATTTACGTGATTCCCGTCCCCGATTCCCCATTTTTATGATTGAATTAAATTTCAAATATTTTCAAAATCTCACAAAATATTGAGTAGAGACCGGTTCATGGACCGGGCGAGGAGGGTGCCATAAAACCCTTCCCTTCTCGTAACCAAACCCCCGAATCCGAGAAATCTTTGGTTTCGCCATGATCAGTAAAATCTTTTTTTTCAATGGGCAAATGAGTCATTTTTAATCGGTTTCTCGGGTTCGGACCTCAAATCCGGGTGGTGACTCTAACAATCATAATCTTTCTAATCACAACTGAACCATGTCCGGCGGGCCGTCCACAATGACCCTCAATTTTTTGAGGTAGTCTTTAGCTAGTTTCGACAGCTAATTGGATTGATGTGGTTTGAAGATTCTCTTGAGTAGCAAGTTGATAGAAAAGAACACAAAAAGTTAAAGGGACCGACAAATTGGAGACCGATCAGGTACCGACGGGGATGCGGGGCCCCACTCCGAGCTCTGCATTGATGTTCAAGTCATTCGATAATTTAACAAAAAAGAAAACCTGAATGGGCCCGTAAAAATCAGCTCAATCCGATATGTGTGGATACTCGACTCAATCTTCCAATTTTTTCATTTAGACAGACCACATATTATCAAATCAAAAAAAACAGAAACAGATCCAGTTGGGGAAATTGGAATTTGGAGACACACAAAAAAGTGCAAATCAAACATAAAAAAGGAAACAGATCCAAAAATCAACTCTGGCCAATCCACACATTATCCACCTATTTGGGAACCATTCAAATCTAAAACACCAACCCCCTTGACAGATGTATTATCCCAACACCGATTACCGAAATCAACCAACAAAAGTAAAGAAGAAGAGTAATGGTGATGGCCTTCCACTTGACACATGCATTTTCTCAAAGAAAACCACCTACATAAATGAAACCAACGTTGGTCGGTCATACTCATAGAAAAGGCATCATTAGTATCACTTGAATATTACTCGTGTTGTATTTTTAAAGGCAAAAGTATCAATTACACTTGTATAATCCATCAAGTGATCATTTTCAATCGATCGATAACATGGATAACCTTTTTATCTTTCTTGTGACATGGTTAATCAAATTTGATCAATTTCAACTTAGAAAAACTTCTTTCTTCCGTGGCAACGGTAACCAGTATAGTCAAAAAAACTTTGTTCGCATTCCATGAATTTGAGAACTATTCTCAATAATATTTAGTTGGTCTCGAATACCAATATTTTCTTGACAGTTTCTAAAGAAATTATCTTATTATATTTGTTCCAATGCAATTGCATCTATTTAATTTTTCAGAAAATTAGTCTAAAGGCCAAGTTTGGAGCTTTAAATAGTGTTTAGTTTAGCCTAACTTATTTTATTACTTCCAATACATTGATGTGAAATTTTTGAGGGTTCAAGGACAATACTAAACAAAAATACCCTTAATGATAACAAAAAAAATTACAAAAAAAACGCTGCTCCAGCGGTCCAGCCCGTAACCCGTAACTTCTGCTGGAAAAGTGCTGTTGCTGACCAACCTTTTAATTGGTCAATGTGCCAACAGGTTGAAAGCGACAGGTTCATTACACTTTCTCTCTACCGTATCAAACCCTTAAAAGGGACATGTGAGTACGACAAACCCTTCATGCCCGACTCTCTCTCTCTCTCTCTCTCACAGGGTTGGCCATTTCTTCCGACCCGTTCGAATCCGATCCGATCCCCGATCCGAACGGATCGACAATATGGAGATCTGTTTGGAGATTGGATAGGATATGGAGATTTTTTTTGAAAATGTTTGGGGATCGGGTACGGGGTGGAGATAGGCATGTCCCCGCCCCAAATTCGCTCCGAATCCGTTCCCCGATCCATCCCCGCCTCGCTCTGCCCCGTCCCCGAATCCTCGAATATAGGGGTCTATTCATGAGTTATGAAACTTTTGGGACCCACTAAATTTTCTCCAAACACATGGGGTCACACTAAATTTTCTCCAAACATTTTATTATAATTGAACTTTGTAATACAATAAATGTGATTACGTAAGAAATGCATCACTATAATTTGAATACATCCCAGCTAGGTTGACATCTACTCAACTATCAATCATATGCATTCCTTAAAATAAACACAAAAAATGCAAAATAAAAACAATATTTTTCCAATCGAGCCGTTGATTTTGTTGTTCCTATTGATGAAATCAATTGTGTAAACTTTCTTCTCGACCGAGTTTAGAAAGCTTGTCAATCGGGACCCAATTTGTGTTTTTTAAGTGATACTTTGCATCTGATTAAATGCCTACTGATACGCGATCCACTTAATTTTTTCTACGACTGATGGATACCATAATATGCTATCTTGTTTGTGGTTTCTTTAGTTTTCAAATTAGAAATCTAGTTGATACTTGATACAACTTGAACTGAAGCTGGCAAACACTTACGCTTACACATGGATACCATGCCATACCGTGCTCCTGTCGGCCCGGCCCGGCCCATTCGACACCTCTACTTGCAACTTGATTTTAGCATTTAATTTGTAACTGGGATTCTAGATTTTTAGTAATCTTTTTTTTTTAAAAAAAAATGATTGAGGGATCCCCATTCCCCATTTGGAGTGGGGATGGAGGATGAAAATAAAGCCCCGTTGGGGATCGGGTAGGAGATGGATATGGAGAAGGGATTTGAGGATTGGAGGTGGAGATAGTACTCTCCGGCCCCGATCCGTTCCCATGCCCATCTCTACTCTCACACATGTGAGTGGGACAAAATTAATTGCCTCTTTAATTTTGGGATTAGATTCAATTTTAGGGTTCAATTTTAGGGGTTTAGGCTCTTTGGGATAGAGTATAGTGGGTTTATAGGCATTTTGGGTTTAGGCACTTAAGGTGCACTTTCCAATTATAGGGTTTTAGCTGTTTAGATACTTTCATAGGGTACTCTAGTATTTTAGGCACTTTCATAGGATACCCTAGGGTTTAAGTTTAGGGTGCACTTTTCAATTATAGGGTTTTAGTAAGGTTTTAGTAATTTAGGCACTTTCATAGGGTACCCTATGATTTTAGGAACTTTCATAGGGTACCTGGGGTTTAGGTTTAGGCACTTTCATTAGGTTTAGGGGCTTAGGCACTTTCATTGGCTAGTGGGGGCATTTTTGAAATGTGTAGGTAATTTATCCTTTTGACATTAAAGAAAAAGTTGATGTCCTTATTGAAGTAAATACTCCTTTACTATGTCCTCCCAAAAAACGGACCCTTAATTTTTATATAAATTTGTTGGCCAGGTATGTGGATTATGAGAAGCAATATTTTGAGGGAAAAACCTAGAAAATGTGACACACACATCCACACTAACAACCACATCACATTGTCAATATTTTTTTATTTTTTTTGTGTGCGCGCGCAAGCAAGAAAGTAATCTTTGTTTATGGGAAAAAGCACCACATCATATGATTTTACTTGTAAATTGCTCTCCTATGGAAGGAGGAATATATATATATATATATATAGGAAGATGTTCTATTGAGAACTCCCTCAAAGATCTCCTCCGTGAGGACCACCCCTTTTTTGATTTTTCGGACCAAATTTCGACGATCCGAACCGCTCAATGTGTTTAAAACATGTTTTCCATGTCCAACGCGAGGAATCACAAAAAAAAAATACCCAAAAGGGCTTCATCCAAGTGGTTTTTCATAATAACCGTACATATAAAATTTATCAAAAAATGCTCGAATGAAGCCTTTCCGAGTATTTTTTTTTTGGACGAATCCTCGCGGTGACCCTTAAAATCACGTTTTAGACACATTGAGCGGTTAGGATTGTCGAGATTCAACCTCGATCCATGAGGTCCGCAAATTACAAGTTTGAAGGAGTTCTTAGTAGAACGGGATCCATATATATATATATATATATATATATATATATATATATATATATATATGTGATTATCTTCAATATATAACTTTTTATTGATCTTGACCACTGTATTAAGACACGTGTATTACAATTTGAGTTTATATATATATTATATATCAAATTGGACAGCAGCTGTGCATATTTTAAATGACTGAAGAACAGCTCCTTACATAGGCAAAGAAGAAATATTTGAATATATACTCAAATATATATATATATATATATATATATATATATTCAAATTACACGTGTCTTAGGTACACTTTACAAATATTTTAGTTTTAAATGTATATATTGTTAATTTGGTTATTATATGAGAGCAATTAATATTGTTAATTTGACAATTTATAGTACAATAATATAAGGGGATGTTCCACTTATAAAAAACAAATTAACAATATATACATGATAATCACCAAACGATTACGTATCATATCATTCGATAATTTATTCACGTGATTCTTACCATGGTTTATCATCTTGAATATATATATATATATATATATATATATATATATATATATATATATATATATATATATATATATATATATATATATATATATATATATATATATATATATATATATAAGATTATCTTGAAATATTTAAATTGTATTTAAAGATAATGTATATATTGTTAATTTGTTTTTTATACAGGGTCCATTATACAGGGATGAAGCACTCTGAGATGGTTTGATGAAGCACTCTGAGATTTCGGTGCCTAATGAAGATAACTCTTCACCTACTCTTCACCTTGGTTCAGTTGAAAGTCAGCTTCAGCTGTGTTCTAGGTTTGTAAAGTCCTAATTTGAAGATATAGATAGGATCCCGTTCTACTAAGGACTCCCTCACACTCGTAATTTGCGGACCTCATGGATTGGGGTCGAATCTCGACGATCCGAACCGCTCAATGTGTTTAAAACGTGATTTTAAGGGTCACTGTGAGGATTTGTCCAAAAAAAAAAACTCGGAAGGGCTTCGTTCGAGCATTTTTCAATAAATTATATATGTACGGTTATTATGAAAAACTGCTTGGATGAAGCCCTTTCAAGTATTTTTTTTTTGTGATTCCTCGCGTTGGCCATGGAAAACATGTTTTAAACACATTGAGCGGTTCGGATCGTCGAAATTTGGTCCGGAAAATCAAAAAAAGGGGTGGTCCTCACGGAGGAGATCTTTGAGGGAGTCCTCAATAGAACATCTTCATATATATATATATATATATATATATATATATATAGTAAACTTCCGGTCCAAACTCCCTTAACTTCTTAAGTTACGGACCTCATTGATCCCGATCGAATTTCGATGATCCGAACCGTCCAATGTGTTTAAAAGGTGTTTTTCAGGGCCCCCGTGAGATATCATCAAAAAAAAAATACCGGGAAGGGCTTGATCCGAGTCGTTTTTCACAAAAACTATATATGTACAGTTTTGTGAAAAACGGCTCGGATCAAGCCCTTCCCGGTATTTTTTTTTTATGATTTCTCGCGGGGGCCCTAAAAGACACCTTTTAAACACATTGGACGGTTCGGATCATCAAAATTCGATCGGGATCAATGAGGTCCGTAACTTAAGAAGTTAAGGGAGTTTGGAGGTGAAGCTCACTGTATATATATATATATATATATATATATATATATATATATATATATATATATACCACCCGGATCATATCAGGGATCCCTGATTTCCGCCCAATTCCGGTCCTCCCTCCACAGCCGTTGGATTAAATCCAACGGCCCACGCGAAGATGTCACTTAAACTGGCCCTCTCAATTAGACATGGACCCTTTAAGGGTCAAGGGGTCAAGAACAAAACCCCAATTCGTTCTTCTGACTCTCATTTTCACGACTACTAAGGAGAGAAGAGAGAGAGGTGATCCTGAGAGAAGAGAGAGAAAGCTCTGATGAACGAACGAACGAAGGAGGAGAACAAGAAATCGATCCACCACGGTATCAAATCAACGACCACACCGCAACCGACGAAGAAGAAGAAGAAGAAATCGATCCACCCATGGTATCAAATCGATGACCCACACCGCGACCGACGAAGAAGAATAAGAAGAAATCGATCCCCACCACGGCATCAAATCGACGACCAGCACAGTCAAGGTATGAAACGCCATATGTTTCTCTTCTCTTGGTATAAAGTTAGGGTTTGTAAGAAGTTCGGGTAGGGTTTCTGTGAAGTTAGGGTTTCTATATAGTTTCTGTACCAAATCAAGTGTCTCATTTGCTGGTGAGCTTCTTTTGTTACAAAAAATGACTATTTTAGTTTCATAGTTTCGTAACTCTCATGTGTCTTTTTCATGGTGAATAATTTATATGAGATTTGCCATTTTATTACATTTTATTGGTAGATGTAGCATTATAAACCCTCCATATGACTTTTGAAATTTTAAAAATAGCAACAACAAATGACACTTACATACAGTATCAATGCTAGTAATTGATATAGTTGGAGATGAGGCCATTGATTGTAGGAATGCTCCTACCACAGAATGAAAGAAATCTAAGAGATAAAAGGGTGAACCTATTTACATTGTTGAAATGCCCATATGTTAGAGAGGTTTTGCAAAAATTATGAAACACTTGAGGGGGCCATAGCATTCCACTAACTTCGTCCCTAAAAATGATGTTCTACTACTAAGATGTTCTAAAATACATAGCCATGTGTAATCCACTTTTTTTCTTGTTTATAATATTCATATGTTGTTTCATTGATCTACTTACGATATTCATAAGTTGTTTCATCTGGTACAAATGGGGCTTGTGAGTTGCATTTTGTTTTTTTGACATAGTTGGGGCTTGTGAGTTCCAAGTAAAGTGTGACTCTTTTTTCTGTGTACTCTTCATATCTCTAATTTCTTGTCATTCCCTTTGGAACAAAACATAAGTGGTTGAAAAGCAGCCATTTTTTGTGACCTGAAATTTGGTGTGATAACAACAAACAATCTGCTGTGTGCGGTGTTTGGGATGATGTGTTTTTGCGGGGAAGTAGCACCATTGTGTAAGTCAAAATCGAAACCGAACCCAGGCCGACGATTCTTTGGGTGTTCCAACTACATGGTAAGATTTGAATGAGCCTAGTGATTGTTTTCTTTTTGCTCTTTTTTTTTTTTTTATTAACCACAAATTTTCCCCTTGTTTTTTGTTGAAGAATGAAGAACATTGCTCTGTTTTTTTGCTGGTATGACCCCCCGCCCACTTCGAAAAAGAAAAATGGTTTGAGGCCAATGAAGATTTGGAAAGTAAGAGAGATGGGGAAGCCTAGTGAACAAGCTGAGAGCAATTCGACCCCTTTGAAGAAAAATGAAGAAATTCACGGCGAAGGAAATGCATTGCAGATGAAGATTGATGCAATGCAAGAGGAAATCGAAATATTGGGAGTTGCTAATCCAGTCGACCGTCCTACACAAGAGTCCCAAAATTTGGGAACCTCGATGTGAAAAGTATTGTTTTATGCTTTTGTGGGTTGGTTAGTGTATTACTTGTACAATTCATCGGGCAAAGGCAATCACTTAGCAGGGCCGGCCCAGGCCCAAGGCCCACAAGGCCTGGGCCTAGGGCACTCAAAAAATGGGCACTTTTTGGGGCACTCCACCATTTTATAATAATGGGCTTGACTAGAACACTTTTTTGGACCAAAATAAAGAAAAAAATGCATTATTAGTTACAAAAGAGCCCAACCATTATGGCCCAAAATTTAAAAAACTATTGTGGCCCAAAATTTAAAAAAAGGCCCAAAGCTAAAACTGATTTAAAAGAAAATCATTTTCTGCTTGTTACAGTTTTTATTTCTGGTTTTGTAAAAAATCAAGGCAGTTCTAAACGAAATGATTAAGTTTAGTTTATTATTTGCTTAAAGACGAAGTAATTAGGTAGTAATTTTCTAATTTTCCTGTTAGAGTTTCGAGTGGGTTTGTATTTGGGATTTCTAAATTGACACAAGTTCTTGAGTTTTCCCAAGTAACCAAAAAGTTGATCAAATTTCATTGTTTTTTCAACAAATAAAGTCATAATATTAATTCCTGCAGATCAAATTTCTTACTTATTATAAGTAGTTAAATGAGCCATTTTGACCCAAATTTTGTTTCAAAAAAGACACAGGATCTCTAGATGCTCTACATCGTTGTTAAATTTAGCTTGTATTAATACCCTTTTGACGGAGATATTGTAGTAACAACAATGTAGAAAGTTTGGTGAACACGAAAATTTTTACGGCACAATTTTTTTAATTAGGCCTAGGGCACCCAAATACCTTGGGCCGGCCCTGTCACTTAGCACTGCCTTAGTGAATTTTAAATTGAAATGCAACCCTCTTTTGTAAGGTGGCTATCCTTTTGTAGTGAATTTTAATTGTCGTTTCAAAACTTTGGCTTTCATTAGTTAGTTTGTGTATGTTGGAAAGAAATGGTGAGCAGAAATAGAGAAATCCACTCCATATATGCAGAAAAATGTTTGTGTATCTTGGGAATTGTTATGACTTTGATTAGTTAGTTTGTGTATCTTGGCAATTTTGTTTATCTACCATGCCATTCAAGTTGCACTTGTGAGGATCACAGAGAAATCCATTCCATAGATGCAGAAAAATGTTTGACGAATCAGATTCAGAAACAAAACCATAATGAATGTTAGTGGGAAAGACTGCATTTTCGCTACATTCATCTAAAAAATGCCCCGTCGAAGAGATCTTTATTTGCCGCAAAGGAAATGTTTTTTTTTTTTTGGGTAAATTAGCATGAAATAAAAAGAGACTAACCGGATATAGAGCATACAAGGGGCATACCCCAGGAGGACAAAAAGAAAAGAAAAGGAAAAGAAAAAGAAAAGAAGAGAAAATACAAAGCAACAAAAATTAAAAACCCAACAAAAGGCGGGATGAGACAGTTGTCTACTAAGGAGTTTCTATACCTTCAATCAGAAGGGATAGAAACTCCATCAAACTAGAGATATGGTCTTCCTTTTGACTGTAGCTTGAAACTAACTTTTGATCTTTAACATTGCGGAAACTTGAACTGAGTAGGATGGCAAGATGAGTCTCTACTTGGAAGGTATGCTTCACTTCTTGTTTGAACTTACAGGCCACTATTTGCACTTCAGATAATTGTAGCAGCTACTGCCAAACAGCTACTTAAGAAATTTGGGCAGCATTTCGTTTGTTTTTTATGAGCCCAGAAAACGTATGTCTGCCCAGAAAAATGGCAGCCCAAAACTGTAGCAACTTACAAAGCTAGCATGTACCACTAATAGAATTCATAACAATACAAAGCAAACAAAACATGGGGATGCCGAACTGGCATGATTAGCAACCACAGGTCAGAGAAGCCAGAAAAGGGAAACCAATTCCTCCTAAACCACACCAATACCAAATTGCAAAAAATAAAACCTGTCCAACAGCAATACACAAGGTAAATTTCCAGATTTGTTGGACATTATAACCTGCAACAGAACCAATGAAGTGTCCAGATTTCTTGGACAAAACCTCATTTTGCAACACAAGCTAAATTTCCAGAGTAACATAAGTAAATGCTTACTGTCCAAATTCCAGTTTTGCTACAGAACCAAACTGTCCAAATTCCAGTTTCGACTGATCATAAGTAAAATGCAAAAAAAAACCAAATCCAACTAACATTAAATACAGTACGTAGACTACATAGACCACCCAGAGTTCAAATAACAGTAACTACAGTACAGTTCCATAAGCTATGAATTAAGAGTTCATTAAGCTTCCTCATAATTCCAGAATAATAACTAATTCCATCTTCCATAAGCTATGAATTAAAAATTCCATAAGCTTCCTCATACCCTTCGCACGTGAGTTCATTTCCATCAGTACTTCCTGTGAAATAGTTGTACAATAATAAATTAAGAGTTCCACAAGTAAACTAAGTTGACACCATATGCTCAAAATTCCACTTACAGCTTTGAATTTCATTGAGCTTGTCCTCGTATATGCCTTGAAAAAGAAGAGGTTAAGTGAAATTTCTACCACAATATTTTTAACCTCTGACCATGCTTCATGCACCATAGCTAAGAAAAAGAATAACTAACAAGAACCAGATCATGAATTGCTAGATGCATCCATTTTAGAATCTCAGAAGTCACAATTAATCCACATCGGAAAACGTGTGTTCTTGTAGAGTCAAATACATCAATGTCGAACCCCACATTAAAAATTATGGGAGGAAGATCTTCACTAACTCATATTAATAACAGGGAATATTCAATCCCAAATCGAATCAAAGTAACAATGGAACAATGTACACAGGTTCCACACAAATGCACAGGTTCCACACAAAGCAAGAAGGTACCCAAATCAGGATTCGAACGCCATCCGTAAAATGTAACCCTAGTTTTTCGTACACATCGAATCAAACACGACAGAGAAGGAGATAGAGACATTACTCGATTAAATCAAACAGCTTTTCGGAAATCTTTGGAAGATCGAACAAAAACCCAAGTTTTTCGTACACAACAAATGAAAACGAGAGCGAGAGAAGAGGAGGAGGACAGGTACCTTTCCGTCGTGGCTTCCATTATGCTCGGAGTCTTGGAAGAGGGAGTCGCGAAGCTACGATGTTGTCCTCGATCGCCAGTTCGCGTAGCTTCGTCGTCCTCGATCGCGTCGTCCAATTCCTCTTCTCTTCTCTTCTCTCTCTCTCTCTCTCTCTCTCTTCTGAATATCACGTAATGTGTGGGAAAGGGGGGAAACAAGTCTATTTGATGAACCATTGACCCCTTGACCCGTAGAGGGTCAGTTTAAGTTAGAATGCGCGTGGGCCGTTGGATTTAATCCAACGGCTGTGGAGGCAGGACCGGATTTGGCCGAGAATCAGGGCTCCCTGATAAGAACCTGATGGTATATATATATATAGAGGAACTCTCTAGTCCGGGACCCTTCGGTCCGGAACTCATAGTTCCGGATCAAATTTTCATGATCCGAACCGTCTAATGTGTTCAAAAGGTGTTTTCCAAGGTCCACGCGAGAAATCTTCAAAAAAAAATACCGGGAAGAGCTTGATCCACGCAATTTTGTAAATATGCAGTTTTTGCGAAAAATTGCGTGGATCAAGCCCTTCCCGGTATTTATTTTTGATGATTTCCCGCGTGGACCTTGGAAAACACCTTTTGAACACATTGGACGGCTCGGATCATGCAAAAACATCTTTTAAAAGCTCCAAAACGCTTCAATCCGGGAAATCCGGGATCCTTGACAGGATCTCCGGTGTATATATATATATATATACACAAAAAACTTCCAATCCAAACTCCCGGATTTTATAACGTCCGGACCTCCACCTTCCCAACTTTTTTTTGAAAATCCGAACCGTTAGATGTGTTTAAAACGTGATTTTAAGGTCCAACGCGAAGATTTGGCAAAAAAAAATACCCGGAAGGGCTTGATCGGGGCAGTTTTTCATAAAACTGTTTTTATAGCGTTTTTGTGAAAAACTGCCCCGATCAAGCCCTTCCGGGTATTTTTTTTTGCCAAATCTTCGCGTTGGACCTTAAAATCACGTTTTAAACACATCTAACGGTTCGGATTTTCAAAAAAAAGTTGGGAAGGTGGAGGTCCGGACGTTAGGTCCGTAAAAAGGGGTTTGGATGTGAAGGGGTTCCTATATATATATATATATATATATATATATATATATATATGATTATCTTCAATATATGACCTACCTTTAATATAGTACTACTTTACAAACTAAAGTATTTGTAAAGTGTACCTAAGACACGTGTAATTTGAATATATATATCTCTTTTATATAGTAGTACTATATTAAAGCAAACTAAACTAAAAAATATGTTTATATAATACTAGTTTGCGCCTCCGTGCACGCACGGAGTCTCGTGCTCAATATTATTTGGCTTTATTTGGTTACTTTTTTATCTATTATTTTTACATGTTTGTGATTTGTTCTTTAATTACTTATCCTAGATCTAAGATTGGCATCTAAGTACATAAGTTTATTCCACTAATCCAGTTTTTTGGCTTTTTTTGTTAGAGGCTTAAAAAATAAGCTGTTTTTTATTTTATTTTTAAGTTAGTGGAATGTGTTAATTTTTTCTGTTGGTGCATTGTGAGATAATGACCCGTCTTAGAATGTGTTGGCTTTTTGGCTTTTTTAAGTTAGCAGAACAAAGTAGCTTTTGGCTTTAAAATAAGCTCTTTTTTTTTTTTTAAACTGGGATAACTTATATTGTTATACTAAAAAAAAGGACATTATTGGTCTAAAAATACAAGAAAACAACAAACAGAAGAAAATAAACGCCACAAAATTGTACTGACGCTTGCTTTTGTTAGTCAAATCATAGGCCTGATTGTTGTCAATCAATGTTCGGGTTCAATTTTAGGGGCTTAGGCTCTTTGGGTAGGTCATAGTGGATTTACATTTTAGGTTTAGGCACTTAGGATGTACTTTTTAATTGTAGGGTTTTAGTTGTTTAGACACTTTCATAGAGTACCCTAGGGTTTAGGTTTAGGGTGCACTTTTCAATTATAAAATTTTAGTGGTTTATGCACTTTCATAAGGTACCCTAGTGTTGTAGGCACTTCCATAGAGTACCTTAGTGTTTTAGGCACTTTCATGGGCTAGCGGGGGCATTTTTGGAATGCGTAGGTGATTTGTCCTCTTGGCATTAAAGAATTAGTTTGTGTTCTATTTCCATGATTAACTCCTATATCATGTCCTTGTCGAAGAAAGACCCTTTTTTTTTTCCTTGAGGTGAACACAGACTTCCTAGTATAGGTGGTCTGTAAACAGTGGCCATTTTTGTGTATATTAGGGCTATTTTTGTGTATATTAGGGTTTTTCAACGTTGGTTTGTGGGATCTTTCTCTAAGAAAGATGTTCTGTATGGATTGGGTCGCTTGGGGTTCTGTTCAGGCTCTAGGGTTGTTTTGCTACTGTTACGTTTGAACTTTGAATAGCTTTTTGATGGATTGTTTGTATCATGTTAATTATCTACATGGCCCTTCTTGTGTCGTAGTGATATTTGCCCTACCAAGAGCAATGTTTTGAGACCCGAACCGGAGGAAGAACCGGAGAAGAGACCGGGCAGACGGATCACCGTTTAAAACCGCTATCGAACTGTGATGTCATAAATACATATGTTGTAATATTTAAACAAAGAAATATGGGTTAAAAAATACAAAAAAAAAAATCCTAAAAAATTTATTAAATACTCTACAAATACGAAACAAATATTAATTCCTCATGAATGTGGTAACAATATACGTCTTTATTATATTAATCTTCGTTTGCATTAGCAAAAAGTACAAAAGATTAAATAAGAGATTTGACAAAGTAATTAAAAACGTACAACATATATAAAACATTAAATATAATAGGTGCATCATGCTAATGTGGTATGGCATACAGTACACTATCATCTCCCTTAAGCCTGTGAAGTGTGTGAACTGTGAACTACCCAATACACTGATACAGCCGTCCAACTCCCACCATTTCTCTTTGAAGAGGCGTTTAAAAGAAAAAAAGAGAGAGGCGTGAAGAACAAATTCCGAACCAAAATTGAAGAGGCGATTAAGAAGAAAATGCCAAAAACCCATTTTGAAGGGACGTGATCGTGAAGACAGGAGTTCTTGAAGATTCAGTCCGAAGCATAAGCTACTTCTGTGGAATCTCACCAGATTTGCTACTTTCCATTCCCTCTGTTCAAAATATGACGTAAAAGGTTGAATTTCCCCTTCTCTTTCTTCTTTTTTCTTCACTGGCTGGTCCAATTCTGCAAAGGGATCAGATCCAGAGAGAGGGGTCCGGTGTGGGTTTTAAAAAACTGTTTAAGAGAGAGGGAGAGATTGCAAAGAATACCTCTCGACTCAGTCCCTGAGGATCTGCTCGATCTTCTCGCACTTTCCGACGAATTCTCCTGGCTCGACTTCTTCGGTCCTACCCTGCTTTTTAATGAGCTTCTTGCCGTGCGTGCTGGTTGGCGAGGAGGGTATTGAGGTCTCGTATGGTGGCAGAATAATTCCTGGAAGAATAAACACAACCCATTAGCATACAAAATTTGCACAGGCGAAAGGGCTGCGAGAGAGAGAGAGAGAGAGAGAGAGAGGTTGTTCTGGCACTGAAGATACTGTTTACATAAACACATGGATGGTGTGAAAACATGTACGAAACCCTTCACCAGCTTCCTTATCTAACCAACCACGATCATTAAAGCCCTTCACCAACTTCGGTTCAAAAGTCGCACAAAACCATTAAAGAGAGCCATAAATCCAAACCAGCTGTACACATACGAGAAAACAAAGGCCCAGTCCGGAAATACGAACGAACGAAAAGTCGTGCCATTTTTCAAATGAAAAAATAAAGTGTTTTTGTGTATCATTTTTCAATTTTTTTTAAACCAAATTAAAGTACTCATCGTGTACTTTAATTCGGTGCGAAAAAATTTGAAAAATGATACACGGAAGCACTTAATTTTTTTATTTGAAAAAAAGCAAGAGAGAGAGTGTGGGACAAACAAATAGGAACGGAGGGAGTAGATAGGAAGGATTCCACACTCTGACATGTTCCACTCCGTGTGTACAAGTCAAACGTATGTTCTCCGTCTGTACAAGTCAAACGCACGTTGCTCGCATGGAAGAAATATTCAACAGTTCGTGGAAGGGTTTTTTTACGCAGGTAAACTGTCGGGGAATTTTTGAGAAGAATTTTTGGTTGAGTTTTTAAAAATAAGAATAATGAGACAATGATTAGAGAGAGATAGAGAGAGAAATTAAATAATGCTCCTAAGGTAATTAGTGGAGAGAGAATCTTTTTGAAAAAAAAAATTTGAAAGGGGGAGAAAAAAAATAGAATAAGGCCTTTTATATTACATAATTCCATTTCACAAAAGGTTTAACTGGTCATTCTTTAAACAGCCAAGATTAGTTTTCCAGAGCAACCGAAGGGGTTAGCCTGGTGGTTAAGTCTTGAGACTTATGACATTTGCACTCTTTAAAGGTCTCAGATTATCTTAACTCCTATGGAGCCAGTTCATATAGAGCTTTGTTCTAGTTCTAAATGATGTTCCTTTTAGTTGACAGTGAAATTGGTCTCCCAGTGTAGTCGAGGGACGTGTAAGTTGACCGTATTTTATTTGTGGTTAATTCTTTGAGGAATCTCATCTTTGAGGAATCTCATCTGACCCATCCCCCCCCCCCCCCCCCCCCCCCCCCCCCCCCCCCCGCTCTCACTCTCTATATATACTCCCCTTGCCCTTTTCTGTTTACAACACAAATCATTTTTATCTGAGAGCTACCAAGAGCTAATTTTGCTACAGTAAGTTTCCATTTTCTCTGAACTTTATGAGCATCATATTTAGTTAATTAATTTGCTCACCCATGTTAGACAATTTTCATGCATATTTCGGAATTTTGTACCCTTTCTAGGTGTTAATTTGATGTTCATAGCTGTTTTCTGTATGGATTTATATTATTCTACTGCTTGTAATTGGTTGTTTTCCAATTCACTTTTCAGCTCAATCTGTGCTTTTTAGAAACTATGTAGTAATATTAAATATTAATTATAACAATACCTAATCGTTCTTGCATATCATATTTGTTCATAAGAACAAAGAATTGTCACAAATTTACAAAATAACAATTGTCATAATTGTTAATGGCGCTTCAATATCAATTTCCTAACTTTTTAATATTTGAATTTCCTTTTTAAAGAACGGTTTCATATTTACTTTAAAAGAATTTTTTTCGTTTCGATTTTTTGATAATACAAACTTTTGCGAATCTTTCTACTTCGACTTTTGTGGAAATAAAAAATTGATGGTTGAAAAGTATTTTCCAGTGTATAACCAACCGTAAATTACCTAAACAAGCACTTATTGGAATTTTATTTCGCAGAACTAGTCTAGGAAATAAATTAGGCCGAAATAATTACAAAATTCTACTAATTTTCTCTTGCCAATTTCCTATATGACTCTTTTCTGAAACAGCTAGGGAGTATTTCTCGTCAATTTTTTACGAAAAATTATAAAATCTACCCACTGGACTGTCGTTGGGGTTTATATAGTGTATAGGAATGTATGAAAAGTGTGTAGAAAAGTTTTTAAAAAAGTACATTATAGTATTTTTTTTGTCTTCTTCTTGCCTCACTGGTCTGACAACGACCCTTTTTTTAATGATTCATTGTGTGAAACTATATATCTCCTCTTGGAAGCCATGGTAAACATATTATTAACTTCTAATTTTCTATGTACAGAAAGGTTTAAGAAAAGATCCCTCAAGGCCATTCCATGGGCAATTCCAACTCAATGGAGAACTACTCTGTGGTTGCTCCAAGTAAGTTTGTTCTCAAGCTGATAAACAATTGCAGATGCCAAGGTTGTGAAAGAAAGCTGATGAAATTGGTACAAAAAATCCAAGGGGTCCATTCAACATCAATAGATACAAATACATGGCAAGTTACCATTTCGGGCACTGTTGACCCACAAGGGGTCATATGGGTACTCAATAGAAAAAACATAAAACCAGAACTGTTGTTGGAGGAAATCCCAAGCATGAAGAAAAACCATGAATTAATGCAAATGAGGACTCTGTCAGTACTGCCAGTAGCTGATCAAGAAAATTTGGTAGCAAAAGTGCTGCAAATCGCGGATAATGAAGGGGGGTTGAAAGAAGTGGAAATTACCTTCAAGGCGACATTCAACGGGAAGAACAATGATGATCACTACTGCGGTCCAAAATCACAGGGTCATTTGCACAATTCTTACTATTCTCATTATGAGAATGCAAGTGGTGGCCCTCCTCTGAAGCCGGAGACCCCATGGCAAGGGAATTATTTCCCACCACCAGAGCCGGTGGCTGCTTATGAACCATCGGCTCCTCGTTCGTCATGTGGGTACCCTTACGTTTGGTCATTGTGAAAACTTAGTTTTCTGTCTGTATTTTTTTTTACACGAGTTTGTTTTTTGTCTGTATTTTTGTTTGAGAAAGATTATAAATGATTTATACAAATAGTAATAGTTTGTACAGATTTTTTGGTGATAATAGCACTTAGCTCAGATTTACAATCATAGCAACTACAACAAACTAAAGTAGCAACTTAACATACAAGGATGACCAAATGTGTAATGGCATATACCAAGAGCCCACAAATGCAGAGTGAAATTCAAAGGGGAAAAGTCAAAGAACTTCTTCATAAGCTTCTGCATAAAGGATAAATGTTTAAATTGCAAAGTGTGCATGTGCTAAAGAAACAGCAGCAGGAAACTACGGCAGGTCATTTACCACTGGAGTAGTAACACAGTAAAAGTTACGATGGACTATATAAGAAAATCAATTTAAAAAGAATTCTAGAATCCCACCAAATAAATGCACAGCCAAAACACATGCGCAATATCAGTGGAATTTAGTTTACAACCCCGATTACCGAAATCAACCAACAAAAGGAAAGAAGAAGAGTAATGGTGATGGCCTTCCACTTCACACATTTTCTCAAAGAAAACCAACTGACATAAACGAAACCAACATGAGTTGGTCATACTCATAGAGAAGGCATCATCAGTATCACTTGAACATTACTCGTTTTGTATTTCTAAAAGCAAAAGTATCAATTACACTTGTATAATCCATTAAGTTATTTTCAATCGATCGATAACATGGATAACCTTTTTATCTTTCTTGTGACATGGTTAATCAGATTTGATCAATTTCAACTTAGAAAAACTTCTTTCTCCTGTGGCAACGGTAACCAGTATAGTCAAAAGAACTTTGTTCGCATTCCATGAATTGGAGAACTATTCTCAATAATATTTAGTTGGTCTTGAATACCAATATTTTCTTGACAGTTTCTAAAGAAATTATCTTATTATATTTGTTGTATTGCAATTGCATCTATTTAATTTTTATATAAATTTGTTGGCCAGGTATGTGGATTATGAGAAGCAATATTTTGAGGGGAAAACCTAGCAAATGTGACACACATGTACCCACACTAACAACCACATCACATTGTCAATTTTTTTTTTTTTGGTGTGTGTGTGCAAGCTAGAGAGTAATCTTTGTTTATGGGGAAAGGCACCACATCATATGGCTAACCAAGGTCGTTCCATGAAATTTCTACTTTACCTTTATGCATATAATCGTCCCCTTCCACAAATTGACTTAAACTCAATAAGCCAATGAAATTGGCTCAAATTGGCTTTTTGAGTAGATGTGTTGTGAAAGAAATTCCATCTGACTGTCTAGTAAAGCACAATAAGTTAGTTTTAAGTTTAAATCGATTTTGTGGAACAACACTTTATGAGAATGAACATTGTCATTACTTTCAGTTGAAATGGTCCAAATAAGAACGTGTAATTCAACAACAAATATTTGCCCGTTGGTCCCATAGATAGTGGCACGAATGCAAAATTCTAACCCTAACATAAAACTAGTGAGCCGGCCACAGATAGGCCCGCGACCTAGTGCATGCCCACTGCATCTAATTTCAATCCAAGAATGTCCCGTATGTACCCCTATTTTGTACAATATATTTTTTTTTGCAATTTGTTTTTCTAAATTGGAGATTGAACTTTTATTTGAATGTCAAACTACCCAACGGGTTAGTTTTTGATTATAGTGAAAATGATACAAATTGTGTACGACAAAAAATAAATATTACGTATAGTAGCAGTACTTTTTAGCGTTTGATTAGCACTCACTTTAGCATTTTAACATACCTTTCATTTTCTTGCTTAAAATACAAAACGATGTTTATTTTCCTGTCAATTTCTACGAGACTTGGTTGTTGTTCAATAATTTATTTTCCATGTTGAATTGGTGATCAAATCATCAACCGAACATTCTAAAAGAGAATGAGCTTATATGGAATCCTGAGAATATGGAATTAAGATCCCGGCCGGTTGATTGCTTCCTTGTGTTGACTGATTCTTGCTTCCTAATTGATAGTAACTTAATTGCCTTATTCTGTCCATGATGTCCGGCCGCTAATACAACAAATTCGTTAATTTCCTGACTCTGATATATTCCACTCCGTGTGTTTAAGTCAAGCATGGAAAAAATATACTTCAACCAAGTTTCGTGGAAGATTTTTTTGAGTTTTTTTTTTCGAAAAATCCCTTCAACTATCACTGATTTCTCTAATTCGAACCTGAACTTTCAAAATTCTTTATGTAGTCCTTGAACTACTTACTTTAAGTGCATGTAGTCCTTTTTTTTACAACAGTTAGTTTTATGGACGGAAAATGTTTTGTGCGCGCTTCACAGGGGATTATTGTCTAAAACCCAAGGGTAAAAACGTCAGCTGCTATTCCCTCCCCATTCATTGACGCCATCTCCTCGAAACAAAGAGGTAAGAGAGAATTATGAATTTGCTGGATGACTTCTTTTGATCCTGTTCATTGACGCCATCTCCTCGAAACTAATTGTTGAAAAATCTCTAGATTTCCAAGCTATTACTGCAAGAAACAAATTAAGCTAGATTCCTTTAATTTATTCTTGGCAAGCAGATTATGGCACATCTCCAACACTGAGTTAGCCATGTCTAACTTTTCTAGTGCTTCTGGTGGTATTATGTTTGTTACATTCAATTATCTTCGGAGGAGGAGGAAAAATTGGTGGCACTCTATTTTGATTGTGGATTTACTTGGGAGCTTGTTATTTGAACTAATAGTTGAGTTTGTGAGAAATCTGTATGAACTAATGGTCGAGTCTGTGTGAGAAATCTGTACGGATATTGAGAGAGAGAGAGTACTGTGTATGGTGCCAATTGGTGTGAGTAAAAGATATGATGTTTTTACCCTTGGATTTTGGACAATAATCCCCTGTGACGCGCACACAAAGCATTTTTCACCCATAAAACTAACGGGTGTTAAAAAAATGACCACATGCACTTCAAGTAAGTAGTTCAGGGACTACATAAAGGATTTTGAAAGTTTAGGTATGAATTAGAGAAATGAGTGACAGTTTAAGGGATGTTTTGAAAAAAAACTCGATTTTTTTTAGGTAAGTGACTTTCGGGGAAGTACAGGAAATTACTACTCCCTCCATCCCTTTTTAAGTGATCTACTTGGGAAACGTGTATTTTGCGGACTTTTAAAAATGTACTTTCGCATATCGTTTTTAATTTTTTTGCACCAAATTAAAGTACTCTATGAGCACTTTAATTTGGTATAAAACAAATTAAAAAGTTAGTATATAGAGAAATATGTTTTTTAGGGGTTTGAAATTGCACGTATTCCAGTATGGATCACTTAAAAAGGGACGGAGGCAGTAGTTCCTTAGCAAGCAAGAATATTAGATTTCGAGAGCAAGTGGAGGGGTTGGCCAAGTGGTCAAGTCTTGGAACTTATGACGTTTGCACTCTCTTAAGATTTTACGTTCTCTTAACTTGGAGCCGGTTCATATAGAGCTTTGTTCTAGTTCTAAATGATGGTTTCTTTTAGTGGACAGTGAAATTAGTCTTCCAGTCTAGTCGAGGGACGTGTAAGTTGACCGTATTTTATTTGTGAACTCATCAAACCCTTCCCGCCCCCCCCCCCCCCCCCCTCTCTCTATATATATATATAAATATACTCCCCTTGCCCTTTACTGTTTACAACACAAATCATTTTTACCTGAGAGCTACCAAGACCTAATTTTGCTACAGTAGGTTTCCATTTTCTCTAAACTTCATGAGCATCCTATTTATTAGTTAGTTAATTTGCTCATCCATGTTAGACAATTTTCATATTTCGGAATTCAATTTGTACCCTTTCTAGGTGTTAATTTGATGTTCATAGCCGATTTCTTTATCGATTTATATTATTCTACTGCTTGTAATTGGTTGTTTTCAAATTCACTTTTCAGCTCAATCCGTGCTTTTTAGAAACTCTGTAGTAATATTAATTATAACAATACCTAATAGTTCTTGTATATCATATTCGTTCATAAGAACAAAGAATTGTCACAAATTTACAAAATAACTTTTGGAAAACTGATATTACTCTCAAATTGTTAATAGCACTTCAATATCAATTTCCTAACTTTTTAATATTTGAATTTCCTTTTTAAAGAACGGTTTCATATTTACTTTAAAAGAAATTTTTTTCGTTTCGATTTTTTAATAATACAAACTTTTGCGAATCTATCTACTTGAACTTTTGTGGAAATAAAAAATTGATGGTTGAAAAGTATTTTCCAGTGTATAACCAACCGTAAATTACCTAAACAAGCACTTATTGGAATTTTATTTCGCGGAACTAGTCTAGGAAATAAATTAGGCCGAAATGATTACAAAATTCTACTAATTTTCTCTTGTCAATTTCCTATATGACTCTTTTCTGAAACAGCTAGGGAGTATTTCTCGTCAATTTTTTACGAAAAATTTTAAAATCTTCCCATTGGACTATCGTTGGGGTTTATATAGTGTATAGGAATGTATGAAAAGTGTGTAGAAAAGTTAAAAAAAAGTACATTATAGTATTTTTTTTGTCTTCTTTTTGCCTCACTGGTTTGACAAGGACCCTTTTTTTAATGATTCATTGTGTGAAACTATATATCTCCTCTTGGTAGCCATGGGAAACATATTATTAACTTCTAATTTTCTATGTACAGAAAGGTTTAAGAAAAGATCCCTCCTGGCCATTTCATGGGCAATTGCAATTCAATGGAGAACTACTCTGTGGTTACTTCAAATAAGTTTGTTCTCAAGCTGACAAACAATTGCAGATGCCAAGGTTGTGAAAGAAAGCTGATGAAATTGGTACAAAAAAATCCAAGGGGTCCATTCAACATCAATAGATCCAAATACATGGCAGGTTACCATTTCGGGCACTGTGGACCCACAAGAGGTCATATGGGTACTCAGTAGAAAAAAACATATATAAAAGCAGAACTGTTGTTGGAGGAAATGCCAAGCATGAAGAAAAACCATGAATTAATGCAAATGAAGACTCTGCCAGTACTGCCAGTAGCTGATCAAGAAAATTTGATAGCAAAAGTGCTGCAAATCACAGATAATGAAGGGGGGTTGAAAGAATTGGAAATTACCTTCATGTCAACCAGAAGCTGCGTACACACACAAACTCAATTGGAAAAAAAAAAAATTTGAAATTTTCCTTTAAAATTAAAAAAGAGAAGCGGAAATTTCAAATACCAACTCAACTTTTCTCTCAATTTCTATTCAATTTTCCCTTTCCATTATTTTGAAATAATTATATACATGTTAGGACTTCCTGATTATGTTCTGGAATCTACAATTTGTGCTGTCATATCTATAGTATTTTGTGAGTGAAAATTAGGGATTTGATTCCGATTCCTTTGGGTAGATAAAAATTGTTCAGTTGAATAAACGTAAACAATAATAATTATTGAATTTAGATTTAGATTAACAAAAATAATTATATAATTTCGATTCCAATTGTTCAGGCATTCATTGAATTTTCAGTTACAATTTTTCAAATAAGTGCTGTTTGTTGACCAGGGAGTTGAGGATAATTATGTCACCGAAAAAACAGAGACAAAAACATGATACAAAATATATATGCATCTGAAAGTGATTTGGGAAGGGATTAAAGATTAAATAACACTGAAACTACGAACAGTCCCCTTGATTTTCTTCGCACACTTTTCACAATGCATGTCCACCTTCATCACAACGGACCAACCCGTCGTCCTTTTTCGCTGCATCTTTCTGTTAAAAAGAAATCGCAAACAAAGAAAATCAGGGTTAAATTCCAATGCTGAATCGAAGAACACGATACGATTAGTGAAGGAGATGGGTTTACTGAATGAACTAACCTCGCCCATTATTTGAACTAGTAATTGGAATAAGTGAAAACTGAAGGATAAGAGTTGGAATTGTTTGAATGTCTAAGAAAAGCCGAAGATATGGGAATATATATACATGGACAGGAAGATATGAGAAGAGAAGAGGGAGCGCAGCTTCTGGTTGACGAATGACGAATCAGGTCTATGTGCATAATATATTCATACTCCAATTATCCGAATATGGCTGAGTATGACAAGGTACTTGGAAAATTCTCAGGTCTATTACTATACTAGTATGTGTGAAAAGTGTATAAGAATGTGTGAAAGTGCATAGAAAAGTAAAAAAAGTACACTGAAGTTTTTTTTTTTTTTTGGGTCTTTTTCTTACCTTATTATCAGTCCATTAGGCTGTCAATAGAATGACCCACTTAAAAATTCAGGCACTTTAGATTACTACAAACTAATTTCATTTCTTAAGATGAGAGATCGTGTACATCTCCCCTGATGATGTGAAGATCCTTCCAAAAACTGAAAGAAGAATAAAATAGGAAAAAGATAAAGAAAAAATGATTTCCCACTATCCTTTGAATATTTAATTCAGTGCTTCAAGTGCTCGCTTTTTGGGTTACAACTATAATTATTAGCTGGTGGATTATGAAAGCGGCTATGTAGGGGATTCGTCAGGATTCAAACCTTATCCCTTACCTCCACCCGTTTCTCTCTATATAATATATAAGTCTCACCTTGTCCTCTTCTTGCACACCACAAATCTTTTTCAGTTGAGAGCTTACTATGGTCTAACCTAAGAGCTAAGAGCCACATTTGGTCATTTCATAGCATCTCAATGGAGAACTACTCTGGGGTTGCTCCAAATAAGTTTGTTCTCAAGCCCATAAACCATTGCAAATGCCAAGGTTGTGAAAGAAAGCTGATGAAAGTCGAGAAATTGTCACAAAAAATTCCAGGGGTCCATTCGACATCAATCGATGCAAGTGCATGGCAAGTCACCATTTCGGGCACTGTGAACTCACAACAGGTCGTATGGCTACTTAAAAGGAAAGCAAATCTGTCCTTGGAGGAAATCCCACCACCAGAGCCGAGGCAAGGGAATTATTTCCCACCACCAGAGCCTGCGGCTAGTTATGCACCGTCAGCTCCTCCATGGCCATATGATGTGGTTACCCTTACTGATCATCGTGATAGAAGTCCAAGCAGCTGCAACATATTATTGTGATCCCCAGGCCTTTATTTTTTTTTGTGTCTGTGGGGCCACTATGATTCTAAATAATTCTTACTAGTTTTTTTGTCTGTTTTTCTTTTGTATATAAGTTTGTTTTTTGTCGGTATTTTTGTTTGAGAAAGATTATAAATGTTTTATACAAATAGCTCGTCAAGATTATAAATGTAAATAATATTTCAAAATGTTTGAACCTGACGAATAGTGCACCTTCATTCGAATGAACATTGAGAGTTTATAAAACAATGATAGACCATTATGTCCATGTCTTCTCTAAATTCTAATGTGGTAAAGAGGATCTTGAATCAGAAAAATTAAATTTATTACTATATGTTGTCTTTTGACCAAGATAATGACTGTAGACACCCCGATTTTGAACCCGAGATACGCTCGAGCATTCCCGTTGATGAAACGGACCAATCATGACTACCCGAAACTTATGAAAATAGCTTGAACTTGATCAAAATTAACCAAATAACCCAAAACCAACCCAAGCATTGTTGAACCAGACCAAAACCATCAAATTGCCACCAAGAGCCTTGAGCGCTCAAGCTTGAGACCTTGAGCGCTCAAACCCCAGAGAAGCACCTTGAGCGCTCAAAGTCTTGAGCGCTCAACTCTGATCCCAGTTAGGAATCTGCAGAGTATCTCATCATGAGATTTCATGTAGAGAGGAGTGTTTAACCACCTGCATACGTCTTATACGTGTATAATACATCCTACATTGTCCTAAACTACATCTAAAACTACTCCTAACCCACTTTCAAATACAAACCCACTACCTCTCTCTCCTCTCTTCCCTCCCACTCATTCTATAAAAACCACTCACCACCCCCTGGTTTGAGGGTTACCAATTCTCAGACTTCAACCCACCATTCATCTAGCAATCGTTCATCACTTTCTCTCTCTATAAAACCACCTACATTCCATCCAAACCACGGGTGAAAAACCATCTGTCAAGCACTAAATCCAACCTTTGATCATCAATCAACCTCACACACTATATCATCCACTCAGAATACTCAGCAAAACACCCATTATTCTCCATTCCCAAACCCACAATCAAGTCCAAGCTTTCAAACAAGTGAAAAAGGTAGTTAAACATGTGATATATTCACTGTTTTGGTCCTTCTGAGGGAGGCCAGTGAGTTCAGACAAGTTCTCTATACTTGTATTGAACTTACAAAGGTCTAAAAGTTGTCTAAAAACACTCCAAAATTTACAGCTTCAGTAGGGGTTGAGCGCTCAAGCCTCAGGCATTGAGCGCTCAAACTCAGTTCTGAGCAGTTTCTGTTCTGTTAATTTTGATGCTTTCTCTTGGTTTTGATCATTATTAAACAGTTAGATATGCTCATGTAACTCTCAAAACAGCTTATTTCTACCTTAAAATAACTTGCATGAGTGTAGATTGACTATTTTATGATGATCAAGCTTCATAATCTTTGAAAATCTTGTATTTGAAAGCAAAACAGTGGTTGTCCAGTTTCATAAATCTTCATTTCATGTATTTATGGTCCTGAGGAAGTAACAAAAATTCATTTTCCAGTTAGAAACCAGAAAGCCACATAATGGTTTGAGCGCTCAAGGTCATATGCTTGAGCGCTCAAACTGTTCTTGGTTCATTTGCTGGTTATTTGTTGTTTCGATGATGGATCATGATTTAACTTCTTTCTGGTCTTCATGAATTGTTATTACTGTACTTATGATCTGAATCTCTTTCTCTCATCCTATTTCGAGTATTCCCCCTTATTAACTTGTGATAATTCTCTTCTTTACGACATTCTTTCAGAGATCAAACTATCTGTTTTCCCCTGATTCTCCATGAAAAACGTTTTATTAATGTTTGATCCTGTAAAAAAAAAAATGAATGAGTAATGAAGTGATAAAGGGGCTTGAATTCACAGAAATTGGAAACTGGTTTGAGCGCTCAATCCATTAGCCTTGAGCGCTCAAACTAGGTTTGGAAGGTTGAGCGCTCAAGCCATCACCCTTGAGCCCTCAATCCCTATTCTGGGATCCAGATTGTAAGTCAGTTTAGTAATTCTCATGTTCATAATTTCTTGGGTTGCTACACAGTTTCTGTTGTGGTTTATTTCTGTGAATATTTGTAGTAGTCTTATTTATTGGTATCGTCATTCCCATGTAACCCACGTGCACAAGTATTCACGTTAGATTTGCATTTTGTATTTTCTTATTATTTACGTGATTCCCGTCCCCGATTCCCCATTTTTATGATTGAATTAAATTTCAAATATTTTCAAAATCTCACAAAATATTGAGTAGAGACCGGTTCATGGACCGGGCAAGGAGGGTGCCGTAAAACCCTTCCCTTCTCGTAACCAAACCCCCGAATCCGAGAAATCTTTGGTTTCGCCATGATCAGTAAAATCTTTTTTTTCAATGGGCAAATGAGTCATTTTTAATCGGTTTCTCGGGTTCGGACCTCAAATCCGGGTGGTGACTCTAACAATCATAATCTTTCTAATCACAACTGAACCATGTCCGGCGGGCCGTCCACAATGACCCTCAATTTTTTGAGGTAGTCTTTAGCTAGTTTCGACAGCTAATTGGATTGATGTGGTTTGAAGATTCTCTTGAGTAGCAAGTTGATAGAAAAGAACACAAAAAGTTAAAGGGACCGACAAATTGGAGACCGATCAGGTACCGACGGGGATGCGGGGCCCACTCCGAGCTCTGCATTGATGTTCAAGTCATTCGATAATTTAACAAAAAAGAAAACCTGAATGGGCCCGTAAAAATCAGCTCAATCCGATATGTGTGGATACTCGACTCAATCTTCCAATTTTTTCATTTAGACAGACCACATATTATCAAATCAAAAAAAACAGAAACAGATCCAGTTGGGGAAATTGGAATTTGGAGACACACAAAAAAGTGCAAATCAAACATAAAAAAGGAAACAGATCCAAAAATCAACTCTGGCCAATCCACACATTATCCACCTATTTGGGAACCATTCAAATCTAAAACACCAACCCCCTTGACAGATGTATTATCCCAACACCGATTACCGAAATCAACCAACAAAAGTAAAGAAGAAGAGTAATGGTGATGGCCTTCCACTTGACACATGCATTTTCTCAAAGAAAACCACCTACATAAATGAAACCAACGTTGGTCGGTCATACTCATAGAAAAGGCATCATTAGTATCACTTGAATATTACTCGTGTTGTATTTTTAAAGGCAAAAGTATCAATTACACTTGTATAATCCATCAAGTGATCATTTTCAATCGATCGATAACATGGATAACCTTTTTATCTTTCTTGTGACATGGTTAATCAGATTTGATCAATTTCAACTTAGAAAAACTTCTTTCTTCCGTGGCAACGGTAACCAGTATAGTCAAAAAAACTTTGTTCGCATTCCATGAATTTGAGAACTATTCTCAATAATATTTAGTTGGTCTCGAATACCAATATTTTCTTGACAGTTTCTAAAGAAATTATCTTATTATATTTGTTCCATTGCAATTGCATCTATTTAATTTTTCAGAAAATTAGTCTAAAGGCCAAGTTTGGAGCTTTAAATAGTGTTTAGTTCAGCCTAACTTATTTTATTACTTCCAATACATTGATGTGAAATTTTTGAGGGTTCAAGGACAATACTAAACAAAAATACCCTTAATGATAACAAAAAAAATTACAAAAAAAAACGCTGCTCCAGCGGTCCAGCCCGTAACCCGTAACTTCTGCTGGAAAAGTGCTGTTGCTGACCAACCTTTTAATTGGTCAATGTGCCAACAGGTTGAAAGCGACAGGTTCATTACACTTTCTCTCTACCGTATCAAACCCTTAAAAGGGACATGTGAGTAGGACAAACCCTTTCATGCCCGACTCTCTCTCTCTCTCTCTCTCACAGGGTTGGCCATTTCTTCCGACCCGTTCGAATCCGATCCGATCCCCGATCCGAACGGATCGACAATATGGAGATCTGTTTGGAGATTGGATAGGATATGGAGATTTTTTTTGAAAATGTTTGGGGATCGGGTACGGGGTGGAGATAGGCATGTCCCCGCCCCAAATTCGCTCCGAATCCGTTCCCCGATCCATCCCCGCCTCGCTCTGCCCCGTCCCCGAATCCTCGAATATAGGGGTCTATTCATGAGTTATGAAACTTTTGGGACCCACTAAATTTTCTCCAAACACATGGGGTCACACTAAATTTTCTCCAAACATTTTATTATAATTGAACTTTGTAATACAATAAATGTGATTACGTAAGAAATGCATCACTATAATTTGAATACATCCCAGCTAGGTTGACATCTACTCAACTATCAATCATATGCATTCCTTAAAATAAACACAAAAAATGCAAAATAAAAACAATATTTTTCCAATCGAGCCGTTGATTTTGTTGTTCTATTGATGAAATCAATTGTGTAAACTTTCTTCTCGACCGAGTTTAGAAAGCTTGTCAATCGGGACCCAATTTGTGTTTTTTAAGTGATACTTTGCATCTGATTAAATGCCTACTGATACGCGATCCACTTAATTTTTTCTACGACTGATGGATACCATAATATGCTATCTTGTTTGTGGTTTCTTTAGTTTTCAAATTAGAAATCTAGTTGATACTTGATACAACTTGAACTGAAGCTGGCAAACACTTACGCTTACACATGGATACCATGCCATACCGTGCTCCTGTCGGCCCGGCCCGGCCCATTCGACACCTCTACTTGCAACTTGATTTTAGCATTTAATTTGTAACTGGGATTCTAGATTTTTAGTAATCTTTTTTTTTAAAAAAAAATGATTGGATCCCTGTAGGGATCCCCATTCCCCATTTGGAGTGGGGATGGAGGATGAAAATAAAGCCCCGTTGGGGATCGGGTAGGAGAATGGATATGGAGAAGGGATTTGAGGATTGGAGGTGGAGATAGTACTCTCCGGCCCCGATCCGTTCCCATGCCCATCTCTACTCTCACACATGTGAGTGGGACAAAATTAATTGCCTCTTTAATTTTGGGATTAGATTCAATTTTAGGGTTCAATTTTAGGGGTTTAGGCTCTTTGGGATAGAGTATAGTGGGTTTATAGGCATTTTGGGTTTAGGCACTTAAGGTGCACTTTCCAATTATAGGGTTTTAGCTGTTTAGATACTTTCATAGGGTACTCTAGTATTTTAGGCACTTTCATAGGATACCCTAGGGTTTAAGTTTAGGGTGCACTTTTCAATTATAGGGTTTTAGTAAGGTTTTAGTAATTTAGGCACTTTCATAGGGTACCCTATGATTTTAGGAACTTTCATAGGGTACCTGGGGTTTAGGTTTAGGCACTTTCATTAGGTTTAGGGGCTTAGGCACTTTCATTGGCTAGTGGGGGCATTTTTGAAATGTGTAGGTAATTTATCCTTTTGACATTAAAGAAAAAGTTGATGTCCTTATTGAAGTAAATACTCCTTTACTATGTCCTCCCAAAAAACGGACCCTTAATTTTTATATAAATTTGTTGGCCAGGTATGTGGATTATGAGAAGCAATATTTTGAGGGAAAAACCTAGAAAATGTGACACACACATCCACACTAACAACCACATCACATTGTCAATATTTTTTTATTTTTTTTGTGTGCGCGCGCAAGCAAGAAAGTAATCTTTGTTTATGGGAAAAAGCACCACATCATATGATTTTACTTGTAAATTGCTCTCCTATGGAAGGAGGAATATATATATATATATATATATATATATATATATATATATATATATATATATATATATATATATATATATAGGAAGATGTTCTATTGAGAACTCCCTCAAAGATCTCCTCCGTGAGGACCACCCCTTTTTTGATTTTTCGGACCAAATTTCGACGATCCGAACCGCTCAATGTGTTTAAAACATGTTTTCCATGGCCAACGCGAGGAATCACAAAAAAAAAATACCCTTGGTTTGATGAAGCACTCTGAGATTTTGCAACACAAGCTAAATTTCCAGAGTAACATAAGTAAATGCTTACTGTCCAAATTCCAGTTTTGCTACAGAACCAAACTGTCCAAATTCCAGTTTCGACTGATCATAAGTAAAATGCAAAAAAAAACCAAATCCAACTAACATTAAATACAGTACGTAGACTACATAGACCACCCAGAGTTCAAATAACAGTAACTACAGTACAGTTCCATAAGCTATGAATTAAGAGTTCATTAAGCTTCCTCATAATTCCAGAATAATAACTAATTCCATCTTCCATAAGCTATGAATTAAAAATTCCATAAGCTTCCTCATACCCTTCGCACGTGAGTTCATTTCCATCAGTACTTCCTGTGAAATAGTTGTACAATAATAAATTAAGAGTTCCACAAGTAAACTAAGTTGACACCATATGCTCAAAATTCCACTTACAGCTTTGAATTTCATTGAGCTTGTCCTCGTATATGCCTTGAAAAAGAAGAGGTTAAGTGAAATTTCTACCACAATATTTTTAACCTCTGACCATGCTTCATGCACCATAGCTAAGAAAAAGAATAACTAACAAAAACCAGATCATGAATTGCTAGATGCATCCATTTTAGAATCTCAGAAGTCACAATTAATCCACATCGGAAAAACGTGTGTTCTTGTAGAGTCAAATACATCAATGTCGAACCCCACATTAAAATTATGGGAGGAAGATCTTCACTAACTCATATTAATAACAGGGAATATTCAATCCCAAATCGAATCAAAGTAACAATGGAACAATGTACACAGGTTCCACACAAATGCACAGGTTCCACACAAAGCAAGAAGGTACCCAAATCAGGATTCGAACGCCATCCGTAAAATGTAACCCTAGTTTTTTCGTACACATCGAATCAAACACGACAGAGAAGGAGATAGAGACATTACTCGATTAAATCAAACAGCTTTTCGGAAATCTTTGGAAGATCGAACAAAAACCCAAGTTTTTCGTACACAACAAATGAAAACGAGAGCGAGAGAAGAGGAGGAGGACAGGTACCTTTCCGTCGTGGCTTCCATTATGCTCGGAGTCTTGGAAGAGGGAGTCGCGAAGCTACGATGTTGTCCTCGATCGCCAGTTCGCGTAGCTTCGTCGTCCTCGATCGCGTCGTCCAATTCCTCTTCTCTTCTCTTCTCTCTCTCTCTCTCTCTCTCTTCTGAATATCACGTAATGTGTGGGAAAGGGGGGGAAACAAGTCTATTTGATGAAACCATTGACCCCCTTGACCCGTTAGAGGGTCAGTTTAAGTTAGAATGCGCGTGGGCCGTTGGATTTAATTCCAACGGCTGTGGAGGCAGGACCGGATTTGGCCGAGAATCAGGGCTCCCTGATAAGAACCTGATGGTATATATATATATATATAGAGAGGAACTCTCTAGTCCGGGACCCTTCGGTCCGGAACTCATAGTTCCGGATCAAATTTTCATGATCCGAACCGTCCTAATGTGTTCAAAAGGTGTTTTTCCAAGGTCCACGCGAGAAATCTTCAAAAAAAAATACCGGGAAGAGCTTGATCCACGCAATTTTGTAAATATGCAGTTTTTGCGAAAAATTGCGTGGATCAAGCCCTTCCCGGTATTTATTTTTGATGATTTCCCGCGTGGACCTTGGAAAACACCTTTTGAACACATTGGACGGCTCGGATCATGCAAAAACATCTTTTAAAAGCTCCAAAACGCTTCAATCCGGGAAATCCGGGATCCTTGACAGGATCTCCGGTGTATATATATATATATATATATATATATATGATTATCTTCAATATATGACCTACCTTTAATATAGTACTACTTTACAAACTAAAGTATTTGTAAAGTGTACCTAAGGACACGTGTAATTTGAATATATATATCTCTTTTATATAGTAGTACTATATTAAGCAAACTAACTAAAAAATATGTTTATATAATACTAGTTAGCGCCTCCGTGCACGCACGGAGTCTCGTGCTCAATATTATTTGGCTTTATTTGGTTACTTTTTATCTATTATTTTTACATGTTTGTGATTTGTTCTTTAATTACTTATCCTAGATCTAAGATTGGCATCTAAGTACATAAGTTTATTCCACTAATCCAGTTTTTTGGCTTTTTTTGTTAGAGGCTTAAAAAATAAGCTGTTTTTTATTTATTTTTAAGTTAGTGGAATGTGTTAATTTTTTTCTGTTGGTGCATTGTGAGATAATGACCCGTCTTAGAATGTGTTGGCTTTTTGGCTTTTTTAAGTTAGCAGAACAAAGTAGCTTTGGCTTTAAAATAAGCTCTTTTTTTTTTTTTTTAAACTGGGATAACTTATATTGTTATACTAAAAAAAAGGACATTATTGGTCTAAAAATACAAGAAAACAACAAACAGAAGAAAATAAACGCCACAAAATTGTACTGACGCTTGCTTTTGTTAGTCAAATCATAGGCCTGATTGTTGTCAATCAATGTTCGGGTTCAATTTTAGGGGCTTAGGCTCTTTGGGTAGGTCATAGTGGATTTACATTTTAGGTTTAGGCACTTAGGATGTACTTTTTAATTGTAGGGTTTTAGTTATTTAGACACTTTCATAGAGTACCCTAGGGTTTAGGTTTAGGGTGCACTTTTCAATTATAAAATTTTAGTGGTTTATGCACTTTCATAAGGTACCCTAGTGTTGTAGGCACTTCCATAGAGTACCTTAGTGTTTTAGGCACTTTCATGGGCTAGCGGGGGCATTTTTGGAATGCGTAGGTGATTTGTCCTCTTGGCATTAAAGAATTAGTTTGTGTTCTATTTCCATGATTAACTCCTATATCATGTCCTTGTCGAAGAAAGACCCTTTTTTTTTTCTTTGAGGTGAACACAGACTTCCTAGTATAGGTGGTCTGTAAACAGTGGCCATTTTTGTGTATATTAGGGCTATTTTTGTGTATATTAGGGTTTTCAACGTTGGTTTGTGGGATCTTTCTCTAAGAAAGATGTTCTGTATGGATTGGGTCGCTTGGGGTTCTGTTCAGGCTCTAGGGTTGTTTTGCTACTGTTACGTTTGAACTTTGAATAGCTTTTTGATGGATTGTTTGTATCATGTTAATTATCTACATGGCCCTTCTTGTGTCGTAGTGATATTTGCCCTACCAAGAGCAATGTTTTGAGACCCGAACCGGAGGAAGAACCGGAGAAGAGACCGGGCAGACGGATCACCGTTTTAAAACCGCTATCGAACTGTGATGTCAGTAAATACATATGTTGTAATATTTAAACAAAGAAATATGGGTTAAAAAATACAAAAAAAAAAATCCTAAAAAATTTATTAAATACTCTACAAATACGAAACAAATATTAATTCCTCATGAATGTGGTAACAATATACGTCTTTATTATATTAATCTTCGTTTGCATTAGCAAAAAGTACAAAAGATTAAATAAGAGATTTGACAAAGTAATTAAAAACGTACAACATATATAAAACATTAAATATAATAGGTGCATCATGCTAATGTGGTATGGCATACAGTACACTATCATCTCCCTTAAGCCTGTGAAGTGTGTGAACTGTGAACTACCCAATACACTGATACAGCCGTCCAACTCCCACCATTTCTCTTTGAAGAGGCGTTTAAAAGAAAAAAAGAGAGAGGCGTGAAGAACAAATTCCGAACCAAAATTGAAGAGGCGATTAAGAAGAAAATGCCAAAAACCCATTTTGAAGGGACGTGATCGTGAAGACAGGAGTTCTTGAAGATTCAGTCCGAAGCATAAGCTACTTCTGTGGAATCTCACCAGATTTGCTACTTTCCATTCCCTCTGTTCAAAATATGACGTAAAAGGTTGAATTTCCCCTTCTCTTTCTTCTTTTTTCTTCACTGGCTGGTCCAATTCTGCAAAGGGATCAGATCCAGAGAGAGGGGTCCGGTGTGGGTTTTAAAAAACTGTTTAAGAGAGAGGGAGAGATTGCAAAGAATACCTCTCGACTCAGTCCCTGAGGATCTGCTCGATCTTCTCGCACTTTCCGACGAATTCTCCTGGCTCGACTTCTTCGGTCCTACCCTGCTTTTTAATGAGCTTCTTGCCGTGCGTGCTGGTTGGCGAGGAGGGTATTGAGGTCTCGTATGGTGGCAGAATAATTCCTGGAAGAATAAACACAACCCATTAGCATACAAAATTTGCACAGGCGAAAGGGCTGCGAGAGAGAGAGAGAGAGAGAGAGAGAGAGAGAGGTTGTTCTGGCACTGAAGATACTGTTTACATAAACACATGGATGGTGTGAAAACATGTACGAAACCCTTCACCAGCTTCCTTATCTAACCAACCACGATCATTAAAGCCCTTCACCAACTTCGGTTCAAAAGTCGCACAAAACCATTAAAGAGAGCCATAAATCCAAACCAGCTGTACACATACGAGAAAACAAAGGCCCAGTCCGGAAATACGAACGAACGAAAAGTCGTGCCATTTTTCAAATGAAAAATAAAGTGTTTTTGTGTATCATTTTTCAATTTTTTTTAAACCAAATTAAAGTACTCATCGTGTACTTTAATTCGGTGCGAAAAAATTTGAAAAATGATACACGGAAGCACTTAATTTTTTTATTTGAAAAAAAGCAAGAGAGAGAGTGTGGGACAAACAAATAGGAACGGAGGGAGTAGATAGGAAGGATTCCACACTCTGACATGTTCCACTCCGTGTGTACAAGTCAAACGTATGTTCTCCGTCTGTACAAGTCAAACGCACGTTGCTCGCATGGAAGAAATATTCAACAGTTCGTGGAAGGGTTTTTTTACGCAGGTAAACTGTCGGGGAATTTTTGAGAAGAATTTTTGGTTGAGTTTTTAAAAATAAGAATAATGAGACAATGATTAGAGAGAGATAGAGAGAGAAATTAAATAATGCTCCTAAGGTAATTAGTGGAGAGAGAATCTTTTTGAAAAAAAAAAATTTGAAAGGGGGAGAAAAAAAAATAGAATAAGGCCTTTTATATTACATAATTCCATTTCACAAAAGGTTTAACTGGTCATTCTTTAAACAGCCAAGATTAGTTTTCCAGAGCAACCGAAGGGGTTAGCCTGGTGGTTAAGTCTTGAGACTTATGACATTTGCACTCTTTAAAGGTCTCAGATTATCTTAACTCCTATGGAACCAGTTCATATAGAGCTTTGTTCTAGTTCTAAATGATGTTCCTTTTAGTTGACAGTGAAATTGGTCTCCCAGTGTAGTCGAGGGACGTGTAAGTTGACCGTATTTTATTTGTGGTTAATTCTTTGAGGAATCTCATCTTTGAGGAATCTCATCTGACCCTTCCCCCCCCCCCCTCGCTCTCACTCTCTATATATACTCCCCTTGCCCTTTTCTGTTTACAACACAAATCATTTTTATCTGAGAGCTACCAAGAGCTAATTTTGCTACAGTAAGTTTCCATTTTCTCTGAACTTTATGAGCATCATATTTAGTTAATTAATTTGCTCACCCATGTTAGACAATTTTCATGCATATTTCGGAATTTTGTACCCTTTCTAGGTGTTAATTTGATGTTCATAGCTGTTTTCTGTATGGATTTATATTATTCTACTGCTTGTAATTGGTTGTTTTCCAATTCACTTTTCAGCTCAATCTGTGCTTTTTAGAAACTATGTAGTAATATTAAATATTAATTATAACAATACCTAATCGTTCTTGCATATCATATTTGTTCATAAGAACAAAGAATTGTCACAAATTTACAAAATAACAATTGTCATAATTGTTAATGGCGCTTCAATATCAATTTCCTAACTTTTTAATATTTGAATTTCCTTTTTAAAGAACGGTTTCATATTTACTTTAAAAGAATTTTTTCGTTTCGATTTTTTGATAATACAAACTTTTGCGAATCTTTCTACTTCGACTTTTGTGGAAATAAAAAATTGATGGTTGAAAAGTATTTTCCAGTGTATAACCAACCGTAAATTACCTAAACAAGCACTTATTGGAATTTTATTTCGCAGAACTAGTCTAGGAAATAAATTAGGCCGAAATAATTACAAAATTCTACTAATTTTCTCTTGCCAATTTCCTATATGACTCTTTTCTGAAACAGCTAGGGAGTATTTCTCGTCAATTTTTTACGAAAAATTATAAAATCTACCCACTGGACTGTCGTTGGGGTTTATATAGTGTATAGGAATGTATGAAAAGTGTGTAGAAAAGTTTTTAAAAAAGTACATTATAGTATTTTTTTTGTCTTCTTCTTGCCTCACTGGTCTGACAACGACCCTTTTTTTAATGATTCATTGTGTGAAACTATATATCTCCTCTTGGAAGCCATGGTAAACATATTATTAACTTCTAATTTTCTATGTACAGAAAGGTTTAAGAAAAGATCCCTCAAGGCCATTCCATGGGCAATTCCAACTCAATGGAGAACTACTCTGTGGTTGCTCCAAGTAAGTTTGTTCTCAAGCTGATAAACAATTGCAGATGCCAAGGTTGTGAAAGAAAGCTGATGAAATTGGTACAAAAAATCCAAGGGGTCCATTCAACATCAATAGATACAAATACATGGCAAGTTACCATTTCGGGCACTGTTGACCCACAAGGGGTCATATGGGTACTCAATAGAAAAAACATAAAAGCAGAACTGTTGTTGGAGGAAATCCCAAGCATGAAGAAAAACCATGAATTAATGCAAATGAGGACTCTGTCAGTACTGCCAGTAGCTGATCAAGAAAATTTGGTAGCAAAAGTGCTGCAAATCGCGGATAATGAAGGGGGGTTGAAAGAAGTGGAAATTACCTTCAAGGCGACATTCAACGGGAAGAACAATGATGATCACTACCGCGGTCCAAAATCACAGGGTCATTTGCACAATTCTTACTATTCTCATTATGAGAATGCAAGTGGTGGCCCTCCTCTGAAGCCGGAGACCCCATGGCAAGGGAATTATTTCCCACCACCAGAGCCGGTGGCTGCTTATGAACCATCGGCTCCTCCTTCGTCATGTGGGTACCCTTACGTTTGGTCATTGTGAAAACTTAGTTTTCTGTCTGTATTTTTTTTTTACACGAGTTTGTTTTTTGTCTGTATTTTTGTTTGAGAAAGATTATAAATGATTTATACAAATAGTAATAGTTTGTACAGATTTTTTGGTGATAATAGCACTTAGCTCAGATTTACAATCATAGCAACTACAACAAACTAAAGTAGCAACTTAACATACAAGGATGACCAAATGTGTAATGGCATATACCAAGAGCCCACAAATGCAGAGTGAAATTCAAAGGGGAAAAGTCAAAGAACTTCTTCATAAGCTTCTGCATAAAGGATAAATGTTTAAATTGCAAAGTGTGCATGTGCTAAAGAAACAGCAGCAGGAAACTACGGCAGGTCATTTACCACTGGAGTAGTAACACAGTAAAAGTTACGATGGACTATATAAGAAAATCAATTTAAAAAGAATTCTAGAATCCCACCAAATAAATGCACAGCCAAAACACATGCGCAATATCAGTGGAATTTAGTTTACAACCCCGATTACCGAAATCAACCAACAAAAGGAAAGAAGAAGAGTAATGGTGATGGCCTTCCACTTCACACATTTTCTCAAAGAAAACCAACTGACATAAACGAAACCAACATGAGTTGGTCATACTCATAGAGAAGGCATCATCAGTATCACTTGAACATTACTCGTTTTGTATTTCTAAAAGCAAAAGTATCAATTACACTTGTATAATCCATTAAGTTATTTTCAATCGATCGATAACATGGATAACCTTTTTATCTTTCTTGTGACATGGTTAATCAGATTTGATCAATTTCAACTTAGAAAAACTTCTTTCTCCTGTGGCAACGGTAACCAGTATAGTCAAAAGAACTTTGTTCGCATTCCATGAATTGGAGAACTATTCTCAATAATATTTAGTTGGTCTTGAATACCAATATTTTCTTGACAGTTTCTAAAGAAATTATCTTATTATATTTGTTGTATTGCAATTGCATCTATTTAATTTTTATATAAATTTGTTGGCCAGGTATGTGGATTATGAGAAGCAATATTTTGAGGGAAAAACCTAGCAAATGTGACACACATGTACCCACACTAACAACCACATCACATTGTCAATTTTTTTTTTTTTTTGGTGTGTGTGTGCAAGCTAGAGAGTAATCTTTGTTTATGGGGAAAGGCACCACATCATATGGCTAACCAAGGTCGTTCCATGAAATTTCTACTTTACCTTTATGCATATAATCGTCCCCTTCCACAAATTGACTTAAACTCAATAAGCCAATGAAATTGGCTCAAATTGGCTTTTTGAGTAGATGTGTTGTGAAAGAAATTCCATCTGACTGTATAGTAAAGCACAATAAGTTAGTTTTAAGTTTAAATCGATTTTGTGGAACAACACTTTATGAGAATGAACATTGTCATTACTTTCAGTTGAAATGGTCCAAATAAGAACGTGTAATTCAACAACAAATATTTGCCCGTTGGTCCCATAGATAGTGGCACGAATGCAAAATTCTAACCCTAACATAAAACTAGTGAGCCGGCCACAGATAGGCCCGCGACCTAGTGCATGCCCACTGCATCTAATTTCAATCCAAGAATGTCCCGTATGTACCCCTATTTTGTACAATATATTTTTTTTTGCAATTTGTTTTTCTAAATTGGAGATTGAACTTTTATTTGAATGTCAAACTACCCAACGGGTTAGTTTTTTTATTATAGTGAAAATGATACAAATTGTGTACGACAAAAAATAAATATTACGTATAGTAGCAGTACTTTTTAGCGTTTGATTAGCACTCACTTTAGCATTTTAACATACCTTTCATTTTCTTGCTTAAAATACAAAACGATGTTTATTTTCCTGTCAATTTCTACGAGACTTGGTTGTTGTTCAATAATTTATTTTCCATGTTGAATTGGTGATCAAATCATCAACCGAACATTCTAAAAGAGAATGAGCTTATATGGAATCCTGAGAATATGGAATTAAGATCCCGGCCGGTTGATTGCTTCCTTGTGTTGACTGATTCTTGCTTCCTAATTGATAGTAACTTAATTGCCTTATTCTGTCCATGATGTCCGGCCGCTAATACAACAAATTCGTTAATTTCCTGACTCTGATATATTCCACTCCGTGTGTTTAAGTCAAGCATGGAAAAAATATACTTCAACCAAGTTTCGTGGAAGATTTTTTTGAGTTTTTTTTTTCGAAAAATCCCTTCAACTATCACTGATTTCTCTAATTCGAACCTGAACTTTCAAAATTCTTTATGTAGTCCTTGAACTACTTACTTTAAGTGCATGTAGTCCTTTTTTTTTACAACAGTTAGTTTTATGGACGGAAAATGTTTTGTGCGCGCTTCACAGGGGATTATTGTCTAAAACCCAAGGGTAAAAACGTCAGCTGCTATTCCCTCCCCATTCATTGACGCCATCTCCTCGAAACAAAGAGGTAAGAGAGAATTATGAATTTGCTGGATGACTTCTTTTGATCCTGTTCATTGACGCCATCTCCTCGAAACTAATTGTTGAAAAATCTCTAGATTTCCAAGCTATTACTGCAAGAAACAAATTAAGCTAGATTCCTTTAATTTATTCTTGGCAAGCAGATTATGGCACATCTCCAACACTGAGTTAGCCATGTCTAACTTTTCTAGTGCTTCTGGTGGTATTATGTTTGCTACATTCAATTATCTTCGGAGGAGGAGGAAAAATTGGTGGCACTCTATTTTGATTGTGGATTTACTTGGGAGCTTGTTATTTGAACTAATAGTTGAGTTTGTGAGAAATCTGTATGAACTAATGGTCGAGTCTGTGTGAGAAATCTGTACGGATATTGAGAGAGAGAGAGTACTGTGTATGGTGCCAATTGGTGTGAGTAAAAGATATGATGTTTTTACCCTTGGATTTTGGACAATAATCCCCTGTGACGCGCACACAAAGCATTTTTCACCCATAAAACTAACGGGTGTTAAAAAAATGACCACATGCACTTCAAGTAAGTAGTTCAGGGACTACATAAAGGATTTTGAAAGTTCAGGTATGAATTAGAGAAATGAGTGACAGTTTAAGGGATGTTTTGAAAAAAAACTCGATTTTTTTTAGGTAAGTGACTTTCGGGGAAGTACAGGAAATTACTACTCCCTCCATCCCTTTTTAAGTGATCTACTTGGGAAACGTGTATTTTGCGGACTTTTAAAAATGTACTTTCGCATATCGTTTTTAATTTTTTTGCACCAAATTAAAGTACTCTATGAGCACTTTAATTTGGTATAAAACAAATTAAAAAGTTAGTATATAGAGAAATATGTTTTTTAGGGGTTTGAAATTGCACGTATTCCAGTATGGATCACTTAAAAAGGGACGGAGGGAGTAGTTCCTTAGCAAGCAAGAATATTAGATTTCGAGAGCAAGTGGAGGGGTTGGCCAAGTGGTCAAGTCTTGGAACTTATGACGTTTGCACTCTCTTAAGATTTTACGTTCTCTTAACTTGGAGCCGGTTCATATAGAGCTTTGTTCTAGTTCTAAATGATGTTTCTTTTAGTGGACAGTGAAATTAGTCTTCCAGTTTAGTCGAGGGACGTGTAAGTTGACCGTATTTTATTTGTGAACTCATCAAACCCTTCCCCCCCCCCCCCCCCCCCCCCTCTCTCTCTCTCTCTCTCTCTATATATATATATATAAATATACTCCCCTTGCCCTTTACTGTTTACAACACAAATCATTTTTATCTGAGAGCTACCAAGACCTAATTTTGCTACAGTAGGTTTCCATTTTCTCTAAACTTCATGAGCATCCTATTTATTAGTTAGTTAATTTGCTCATCCATGTTAGACAATTTTCATATTTCGGAATTCAATTTGTACCCTTTCTAGGTGTTAATTTGATGTTCATAGCCGATTTCTTTATCGATTTATATTATTCTACTGCTTGTAATTGGTTGTTTTCAAATTCACTTTTCAGCTCAATCCGTGCTTTTTAGAAACTCTGTAGTAATATTAATTATAACAATACCTAATAGTTCTTGTATATCATATTCGTTCATAAGAACAAAGAATTGTCACAAATTTACAAAATAACTTTTGGAAAACTGATATTACTCTCAAATTGTTAATAGCACTTCAATATCAATTTCCTAACTTTTTAATATTTGAATTTCCTTTTTAAAGAACGGTTTCATATTTACTTTAAAAGAAATTTTTTTCGTTTCGATTTTTTAATAATACAAACTTTTGCGAATCTATCTACTTCAACTTTTGTGGAAATAAAAAATTGATGGTTGAAAAGTATTTTCCAGTGTATAACCAACCGTAAATTACCTAAACAAGCACTTATTGGAATTTTATTTCGCGGAACTAGTCTAGGAAATAAATTAGGCCGAAATGATTACAAAATTCTACTAATTTTCTCTTGTCAATTTCCTATATGACTCTTTTCTGAAACAGCTAGGGAGTATTTCTCGTCAATTTTTTACGAAAAATTTTAAAATCTTCCCACTGGACTATCGTTGGGGTTTATATAGTGTATAGGAATGTATGAAAAGTGTGTAGAAAAGTTAAAAAAAAGTACATTATAGTATTTTTTTTGTCTTCTTTTTGCCTCACTGGTTTGACAAGGACCCTTTTTTTAATGATTCATTGTGTGAAACTATATATCTCCTCTTGGTAGCCATGGGAAACATATTATTAACTTCTAATTTTCTATGTACAGAAAGGTTTAAGAAAAGATCCCTCCTGGCCATTTCATGGGCAATTGCAATTCAATGGAGAACTACTCTGTGGTTACTTCAAATAAGTTTGTTCTCAAGCTGACAAACAATTGCAGATGCCAAGGTTGTGAAAGAAAGCTGATGAAATTGGTACAAAAAAATCCAAGGGGTCCATTCAACATCAATAGATCCAAATACATGGCAGGTTACCATTTCGGGCACTGTGGACCCACAAGAGGTCATATGGGTACTCAGTAGAAAAAACATATATAAAAGCAGAACTGTTGTTGGAGGAAATGCCAAGCATGAAGAAAAACCATGAATTAATGCAAATGAAGACTCTGCCAGTACTGCCAGTAGCTGATCAAGAAAATTTGATAGCAAAAGTGCTGCAAATCACAGATAATGAAGGGGGGTTGAAAGAATTGGAAATTACCTTCATGTCAACCAGAAGCTGCGTACACACACAAACTCAATTGGAAAAAAAAAATTTGAAATTTTCCTTTAAAATTAAAAAGAGAAGCGGAAATTTCAAATACCAACTCAACTTTTCTCTCAATTTCTATTCAATTTTCCCTTTCCATTATTTTGAAATAATTATATACATGTTAGGACTTCCTGATTATGTTCTGGAATCTACAATTTGTGCTGTCATATCTATAGTATTTTGTGAGTGAAAATTAGGGATTTGATTCCGATTCCTTTGGGTAGATAAAAATTGTTCAGTTGAATAAACGTAAACAATAATAATTATTGAATTTAGATTTAGATTAACAAAAATAATTATATAATTTCGATTCCAATTGTTCAGGCATTCATTGAATTTTCAGTTACAATTTTTCAAATAAGTGCTGTTTGTTGACCAGGGAGTTGAGGATAATTATGTCACCGAAAAAACAGAGACAAAAACATGATACAAAATATATATGCATCTGAAAGTGATTTGGGAAGGGATTAAAGATTAAATAACACTGAAACTACGAACAGTCCCCTTGATTTTCTTCGCACACTTTTCACAATGCATGTCCACCTTCATCACAACGGACCAACCCGTCGTCCTTTTTCGCTGCATCTTTCTGTTAAAAAGAAATCGCAAACAAAGAAAATCAGGGTTAAATTCCAATGCTGAATCGAAGAACACGATACGATTAGTGAAGGAGATGGGTTTACTGAATGAACTAACCTCGCCCATTATTTGAACTAGTAATTGGAATAAGTGAAAACTGAAGGATAAGAGTTGGAATTGTTTGAATGTCTAAGAAAAGCCGAAGATATGGGAATATATATACATGGACAGGAAGATATGAGAAGAGAAGAGGGAGCGCAGCTTCTGGTTGACGAATGACGAATCAGGTCTATGTGCATAATATATTCATACTCCAATTATCCGAATATGGCTGAGTATGACAAGGTACTTGGAAAATTCTCAGGTCTATTACTATACTAGTATGTGTGAAAAGTGTATAAGAATGTGTGAAAGTGCATAGAAAAGTAAAAAAAGTACACTGAAGTTTTTTTTTTTTTTTTTGGGTCTTTTTCTTACCTTATTATCAGTCCATTAGGCTGTCAATAGAATGACCCACTTAAAAATTCAGGCACTTTAGATTACTACAAACTAATTTCATTTCTTAAGATGAGAGATCGTGTACATCTCCCCTGATGATGTGAAGATCCTTCCAAAAACTGAAAGAAGAATAAAATAGGAAAAAGATAAAGAAAAAATGATTTCCCACTATCCTTTGAATATTTAATTCAGTGCTTCAAGTGCTCGCTTTTTGGGTTACAACTATAATTATTAGCTGGTGGATTATGAAAGCGGCTATGTAGGGGATTCGTCAGGATTCAAACCTTATCCCTTACCTCCACCCGTTTCTCTCTATATAATATATAAGTCTCACCTTGTCCTCTTCTTGCACACCACAAATCTTTTTCAGTTGAGAGCTTACTATGGTCTAAGCTAAGAGCTAAGAGCCACATTTGGTCATTTCATAGCATCTCAATGGAGAACTACTCTGGGGTTGCTCCAAATAAGTTTGTTCTCAAGCCCATAAACCATTGCAAATGCCAAGGTTGTGAAAGAAAGCTGATGAAAGTCGAGAAATTGTCACAAAAAATTCCAGGGGTCCATTCGACATCAATCGATGCAAGTGCATGGCAAGTCACCATTTCGGGCACTGTGAACTCACAACAGGTCGTATGGCTACTTAAAAGGAAAGCAAATCTGTCCTTGGAGGAAATCCCACCACCAGAGCCGAGGCAAGGGAATTATTTCCCACCACCAGAGCCTGCGGCTAGTTATGCACCGTCAGCTCCTCCATGGCCATATGATGTGGTTACCCTTACTGATCATCGTGATAGAAGTCCAAGCAGCTGCAACATATTATTGTGATCCCCAGGCCTTTATTTTTTTTTGTGTCTGTGGGGCCACTATGATTCTAAATAATTCTTACTAGTTTTTTTGTCTGTTTTTCTTTTGTATATAAGTTTGTTTTTTGTCGGTATTTTTGTTTGAGAAAGATTATAAATGTTTTATACAAATAGCTCGTCAAGATTATAAATGTAAATAATATTTCAAAATGTTTGAACCTGACGAATAGTGCACCTTCATTCGAATGAACATTGAGAGTTTATAAAACAATGATAGACCATTATGTCCATGTCTTCTCTAAATTCTAATGTGGTAAAGAGGATCTTGAATCAGAAAAATTAAATTTATTACTATATGTTGTCTTTTGACCAAGATAATGACTGTAGACACCCCGATTTTGAACCCGAGATACGCTCGAGCATTCCCGTTGATGAAACGGACCAATCATGACTACCCGAAACTTATGAAAATAGCTTGAACTTGATCAAAATTAACCAAATAACCCAAAACCAACCCAAGCATTGTTGAACCAGACCAAAACCATCAAATTGCCACCAAGAGCCTTGAGCGCTCAAGCTTGAGACCTTGAGCGCTCAAACCCCAGAGAAGCACCTTGAGCGCTCAAAGTCTTGAGCGCTCAACTCTGATCCCAGTTAGGAATCTGCAGAGTATCTCATCATGAGATTTCATGTAGAGAGGAGTGTTTAACCACCTGCATACGTCTTATACGTGTATAATACATCCTACATTGTCCTAAACTACATCTAAAACTACTCCTAACCCACTTTCAAATACAAACCCACTACCTCTCTCTCCTCTCTTCCCTCCCACTCATTCTATAAAAACCACTCACCACCCCCTGGTTTGAGGGTTACCAATTCTCAGACTTCAACCCACCATTCATCTAGCAATCGTTCATCACTTTCTCTCTCTATAAAACCACCTACATTCCATCCAAACCACGGGTGAAAAACCATCTGTCAAGCACTAAATCCAACCTTTGATCATCAATCAACCTCACACACTATATCATCCACTCAGAATACTCAGCAAAACACCCATTATTCTCCATTCCCAAACCCACAATCAAGTCCAAGCTTTCAAACAAGTGAAAAAGGTAGTTAAACATGTGATATATTCACTGTTTTGGTCCTTCTGAGGGAGGCCAGTGAGTTCAGACAAGTTCTCTATACTTGTATTGAACTTACAAAGGTCTAAAAGTTGTCTAAAAACACTCCAAAATTTACAGCTTCAGTAGGGGTTGAGCGCTCAAGCCTCAGGCATTGAGCACTCAAACTCAGTTCTGAGCAGTTTCTGTTCTGTTAATTTTGATGCTTTCTCTTGGTTTTGATCATTATTAAACAGTTAGATATGCTCATGTAGCTCTCAAAACAGCTTATTTCTACCTTAAAATAACTTGCATGAGTGTAGATTGACTATTTTATGATGATCAAGCTTCATAATCTTTGAAAATCTTGTATTTGAAAGCAAAACAGTGGTTGTCCAGTTTCATAAATCTTCATTTCATGTATTTATGGTCCTGAGGAAGTAACAAAAATTCATTTTCCAGTTAGAAACCAGAAAGCCACATAATGGTTTGAGCGCTCAAGGTCATATGCTTGAGCGCTCAAACTGTTCTTGGTTCATTTGCTGGTTATTTGTTGTTTCGATGATGGATCATGATTTAACTTCTTTCTGGTCTTCATGAATTGTTATTACTGTACTTATGATCTGAATCTCTTTCTCTCATCCTATTTCGAGTATTCCCCCTTATTAACTTGTGATAATTCTCTTCTTTACGACATTCTTTCAGAGATCAAACTATCTGTTTTCCCCTGATTCTCCATGAAAAACGTTTTATTAATGTTTGATCCTGTAAAAAAAAAAATGAATGAGTAATGAAGTGATAAAGGGGCTTGAATTCACAGAAATTGGAAACTGGTTTGAGCGCTCAATCCATTAGCCTTGAGCGCTCAAACTAGGTTTGGAAGGTTGAGCGCTCAAGCCATCACCCTTGAGCCCTCAATCCCTATTCTGGGATCCAGATTGTAAGTCAGTTTAGTAATTCTCATGTTCATAATTTCTTGGGTTGCTACACAGTTTCTGTTGTGGTTTATTTCTGTGAATATTTGTAGTAGTCTTATTTATTGGTATCGTCATTCCCATGTAACCCACGTGCACAAGTATTCACGTTAGATTTGCATTTTGTATTTTCTTATTATTTACGTGATTCCCGTCCCCGATTCCCCATTTTTATGATTGAATTAAATTTCAAATATTTTCAAAATCTCACAAAATATTGAGTAGAGACCGGTTCATGGACCGGGCGAGGAGGGTGCCGTAAAACCCTTCCCTTCTCGTAACCAAACCCCCGAATCCGAGAAATCTTTGGTTTCGCCATGATCAGTAAAATCTTTTTTTTCAATGGGCAAATGAGTCATTTTTAATCGGTTTCTCGGATTCGGACCTCAAATCCGGGTGGTGACTCTAACAATCATAATCTTTCTAATCACAACTGAACCATGTCCGGCGGGCCGTCCACAATGACCCTCAATTTTTTGAGGTAGTCTTTAGCTAGTTTCGACAGCTAATTGGATTGATGTGGTTTGAAGATTCTCTTGAGTAGCAAGTTGATAGAAAAGAACACAAAAAGTTAAAGGGACCGACAAATTGGAGACCGATCAGGTACCGACGGGGATGCGGGGCCCACTCCGAGCTCTGCATTGATGTTCAAGTCATTCGATAATTTAACAAAAAAGAAAACCTGAATGGGCCCGTAAAAATCAGCTCAATCCGATATGTGTGGATACTCGACTCAATCTTCCAATTTTTTCATTTAGACAGACCACATATTATCAAATCAAAAAAAACAGAAACAGATCCAGTTGGGGAAATTGGAATTTGGAGACACACAAAAAAGTGCAAATCAAACATAAAAAAGGAAACAGATCCAAAAATCAACTCTGGCCAATCCACACATTATCCACCTATTTGGGAACCATTCAAATCTAAAACACCAACCCCCTTGACAGATGTATTATCCCAACACCGATTACCGAAATCAACCAACAAAAGTAAAGAAGAAGAGTAATGGTGATGGCCTTCCACTTGACACATGCATTTTCTCAAAGAAAACCACCTACATAAATGAAACCAACGTTGGTCGGTCATACTCATAGAAAAGGCATCATTAGTATCACTTGAATATTACTCGTGTTGTATTTTTAAAGGCAAAAGTATCAATTACACTTGTATAATCCATCAAGTGATCATTTTCAATCGATCGATAACATGGATAACCTTTTTATCTTTCTTGTGACATGGTTAATCAGATTTGATCAATTTCAACTTAGAAAAACTTCTTTCTTCCGTGGCAACGGTAACCAGTATAGTCAAAAAAACTTTGTTCGCATTCCATGAATTTGAGAACTATTCTCAATAATATTTAGTTGGTCTCGAATACCAATATTTTCTTGACAGTTTCTAAAGAAATTATCTTATTATATTTGTTCCATTGCAATTGCATCTATTTAATTTTTCAGAAAATTAGTCTAAAGGCCAAGTTTGGAGCTTTAAATAGTGTTTAGTTCAGCCTAACTTATTTTATTACTTCCAATACATTGATGTGAAATTTTTGAGGGTTCAAGGACAATACTAAACAAAAATACCCTTAATGATAACAAAAAAAATTACAAAAAAAACGCTGCTCCAGCGGTCCAGCCCGTAACCCGTAACTTCTGCTGGAAAAGTGCTGTTGCTGACCAACCTTTTAATTGGTCAATGTGCCAACAGGTTGAAAGCGACAGGTTCATTACACTTTCTCTCTACCGTATCAAACCCTTAAAAGGGACATGTGAGTAGGACAAACCCTTTCATGCCCGACTCTCTCTCTCTCTCTCTCTCACAGGGTTGGCCATTTCTTCCGACCCGTTCGAATCCGATCCGATCCCCGATCCGAACGGATCGACAATATGGAGATCTGTTTGGAGATTGGATAGGATATGGAGATTTTTTTTGAAAATGTTTGGGGATCGGGTACGGGGTGGAGATAGGCATGTCCCCGCCCCAAATTCGCTTCGAATCCGTTCCCCGATCCATCCCCGCCTCGCTCTGCCCCGTCCCCGAATCCTCGAATATAGGGGTCTATTCATGAGTTATGAAACTTTTGGGACCCACTAAATTTTCTCCAAACACATGGGGTCACACTAAATTTTCTCCAAACATTTTATTATAATTGAACTTTGTAATACAATAAATGTGATTACGTAAGAAATGCATCACTATAATTTGAATACATCCCAGCTAGGTTGACATCTACTCAACTATCAATCATATGCATTCCTTAAAATAAACACAAAAAATGCAAAATAAAAACAATATTTTTCCAATCGAGCCGTTGATTTTGTTGTTCCTATTGATGAAATCAATTGTGTAAACTTTCTTCTCGACCGAGTTTAGAAAGCTTGTCAATCGGGACCCAATTTGTGTTTTTTAAGTGATACTTTGCATCTGATTAAATGCCTACTGATACGCGATCCACTTAATTTTTTCTACGACTGATGGATACCATAATATGCTATCTTGTTTGTGGTTTCTTTAGTTTTCAAATTAGAAATCTAGTTGATACTTGATACAACTTGAACTGAAGCTGGCAAACACTTACGCTTACACATGGATACCATGCCATACCGTGCTCCTGTCGGCCCGGCCCGGCCCATTCGACACCTCTACTTGCAACTTGATTTTAGCATTTAATTTGTAACTGGGATTCTAGATTTTTAGTAATCTTTTTTTTTAAAAAAAAAATGATTGGATCCCTGTAGGGATCCCCATTCCCCATTTGGAGTGGGGATGGAGGATGAAAATAAAGCCCCGTTGGGGATCGGGTAGGAAATGGATATGGAGAAGGGATTTGAGGATTGGAGGTGGAGATAGTACTCTCCGGCCCCGATCCGTTCCCATGCCCATCTCTACTCTCACACATGTGAGTGGGACAAAATTAATTGCCTCTTTAATTTTGGGATTAGATTCAATTTTAGGGTTCAATTTTAGGGGTTTAGGCTCTTTGGGATAAAGTATAGTGGGTTTATAGGCATTTTGGGTTTAGGCACTTAAGGTGCACTTTCCAATTATAGGGTTTTAGCTGTTTAGATACTTTCATAGGGTACTCTAGTATTTTAGGCACTTTCATAGGATACCCTAGGGTTTAAGTTTAGGGTGCACTTTTCAATTATAGGGTTTTAGTAAGGTTTTAGTAATTTAGGCACTTTCATAGGGTACCCTATGATTTTAGGAACTTTCATAGGGTACCTGGGGTTTAGGTTTAGGCACTTTCATTAGGTTTAGGGGCTTAGGCACTTTCATTGGCTAGTGGGGGCATTTTTGAAATGTGTAGGTAATTTATCCTTTTGACATTAAAGAAAAAGTTGATGTCCTTATTGAAGTAAATACTCCTTTACTATGTCCTCCCAAAAAACGGACCCTTAATTTTTATATAAATTTGTTGGCCAGGTATGTGGATTATGAGAAGCAATATTTTGAGGGAAAAACCTAGAAAATGTGACACACACATCCACACTAACAACCACATCACATTGTCAATATTTTTTTATTTTTTTTGTGTGCGCGCGCAAGCAAGAAAGTAATCTTTGTTTATGGGAAAAAGCACCACATCATATGATTTTACTTGTAAATTGCTCTCCTATGGAAGGAGGAATATATATATATATATATATATATATATATATATATAGGAAGATGTTCTATTGAGAACTCCCTCAAAGATCTCCTCCGTGAGGACCACCCCTTTTTTGATTTTTCGGACCAAATTTCGACGATCCGAACCGCTCAATGTGTTTAAAACATGTTTTCCATGGCCAACGCGAGGAATCACAAAAAAAAAATACCCTTGGTTTGATGAAGCACTCTGAGATTTTGCAACACAAGCTAAATTTCCAGAGTAACATAAGTAAATGCTTACTGTCCAAATTCCAGTTTTGCTACAGAACCAAACTGTCCAAATTCCAGTTTCGACTGATCATAAGTAAAATGCAAAAAAAACCAAATCCAACTAACATTAAATACAGTACGTAGACTACATAGACCACCCAGAGTTCAAATAACAGTAACTACAGTACAGTTCCATAAGCTATGAATTAAGAGTTCATTAAGCTTCCTCATAATTCCAGAATAATAACTAATTCCATCTTCCATAAGCTATGAATTAAAAATTCCATAAGCTTCCTCATACCCTTCGCACGTGAGTTCATTTCCATCAGTACTTCCTGTGAAATAGTTGTACAATAATAAATTAAGAGTTCCACAAGTAAACTAAGTTGACACCATATGCTCAAAATTCCACTTACAGCTTTGAATTTCATTGAGCTTGTCCTCGTATATGCCTTGAAAAAGAAGAGGTTAAGTGAAATTTCTACCACAATATTTTTAACCTCTGACCATGCTTCATGCACCATAGCTAAGAAAAAGAATAACTAACAAAAACCAGATCATGAATTGCTAGATGCATCCATTTTAGAATCTCAGAAGTCACAATTAATCCACATCGGAAAACGTGTGTTCTTGTAGAGTCAAATACATCAATGTCGAACCCCACATTAAAAATTATGGGAGGAAGATCTTCACTAACTCATATTAATAACAGGGAATATTCAATCCCAAATCGAATCAAAGTAACAATGGAACAATGTACACAGGTTCCACACAAATGCACAGGTTCCACACAAAGCAAGAAGGTACCCAAATCAGGATTCGAACGCCATCCGTAAAATGTAACCCTAGTTTTTCGTACACATCGAATCAAACACGACAGAGAAGGAGATAGAGACATTACTCGATTAAATCAAACAGCTTTTCGGAAATCTTTGGAAGATCGAACAAAAACCCAAGTTTTTCGTACACAACAAATGAAAACGAGAGCGAGAGAAGAGGAGGAGGACAGGTACCTTTCCGTCGTGGCTTCCATTATGCTCGGAGTCTTGGAAGAGGGAGTCGCGAAGCTACGATGTTGTCCTCGATCGCCAGTTCGCGTAGCTTCGTCGTCCTCGATCGCGTCGTCCAATTCCTCTTCTCTTCTCTTCTCTCTCTCTCTCTCTCTCTCTTCTGAATATCACGTAATGTGTGGGAAAGGGGGGAAACAAGTCTATTTGATGAACCATTGACCCCTTGACCCGTAGAGGGTCAGTTTAAGTTAGAATGCGCGTGGGCCGTTGGATTTAATCCAACGGCTGTGGAGGCAGGACCGGATTTGGCCGAGAATCAGGGCTCCCTGATAAGAACCTGATGGTATATATATATATATAGAGAGAGGAACTCTCTAGTCCGGGACCCTTCGGTCCGGAACTCATAGTTCCGGATCAAATTTTCATGATCCGAACCGTCTAATGTGTTCAAAAGGTGTTTTCCAAGGTCCACGCGAGAAATCTTCAAAAAAAAATACCGGGAAGAGCTTGATCCACGCAATTTTGTAAATATGCAGTTTTTGCGAAAAATTGCGTGGATCAAGCCCTTCCCGGTATTTATTTTTGATGATTTCCCGCGTGGACCTTGGAAAACACCTTTTGAACACATTGGACGGCTCGGATCATGCAAAAACATCTTTTAAAAGCTCCAAAACGCTTCAATCCGGGAAATCCGGGATCCTTGACAGGATCTCCGGTGTATATATATATATATATATATATATATATATATATATATATATATATGATTATCTTCAATATATGACCTACCTTTAATATAGTACTACTTTACAAACTAAAGTATTTGTAAAGTGTACCTAAGACACGTGTAATTTGAATATATATATCTCTTTTATATAGTAGTACTATATTAAAGCAAACTAAACTAAAAAATATGTTTATATAATACTAGTTAGCGCCTCCGTGCACGCACGGAGTCTCGTGCTCAATATTATTTGGCTTTATTTGGTTACTTTTTTATCTATTATTTTTACATGTTTGTGATTTGTTCTTTAATTACTTATCCTAGATCTAAGATTGGCATCTAAGTACATAAGTTTATTCCACTAATCCAGTTTTTTGGCTTTTTTTGTTAGAGGCTTAAAAAATAAGCTGTTTTTTATTTTATTTTTAAGTTAGTGGAATGTGTTAATTTTTTCTGTTGGTGCATTGTGAGATAATGACCCGTCTTAGAATGTGTTGGCTTTTTGGCTTTTTTAAGTTAGCAGAACAAAGTAGCTTTTGGCTTTAAAATAAGCTCTTTTTTTTTTTTTTTAAACTGGGATAACTTATATTGTTATACTAAAAAAAAGGACATTATTGGTCTAAAAATACAAGAAAACAACAAACAGAAGAAAATAAACGCCACAAAATTGTACTGACGCTTGCTTTTGTTAGTCAAATCATAGGCCTGATTGTTGTCAATCAATGTTCGGGTTCAATTTTAGGGGCTTAGGCTCTTTGGGTAGGTCATAGTGGATTTACATTTTAGGTTTAGGCACTTAGGATGTACTTTTTAATTGTAGGGTTTTAGTTATTTAGACACTTTCATAGAGTACCCTAGGGTTTAGGTTTAGGGTGCACTTTTCAATTATAAAATTTTAGTGGTTTATGCACTTTCATAAGGTACCCTAGTGTTGTAGGCACTTCCATAGAGTACCTTAGTGTTTTAGGCACTTTCATGGGCTAGCGGGGGCATTTTTGGAATGCGTAGGTGATTTGTCCTCTTGGCATTAAAGAATTAGTTTGTGTTCTATTTCCATGATTAACTCCTATATCATGTCCTTGTCGAAGAAAGACCCTTTTTTTTTTCTTTGAGGTGAACACAGACTTCCTAGTATAGGTGGTCTGTAAACAGTGGCCATTTTTGTGTATATTAGGGCTATTTTTGTGTATATTAGGGTTTTTCAACGTTGGTTTGTGGGATCTTTCTCTAAGAAAGATGTTCTGTATGGATTGGGTCGCTTGGGGTTCTGTTCAGGCTCTAGGGTTGTTTTGCTACTGTTACGTTTGAACTTTGAATAGCTTTTTGATGGATTGTTTGTATCATGTTAATTATCTACATGGCCCTTCTTGTGTCGTAGTGATATTTGCCCTACCAAGAGCAATGTTTTGAGACCCGAACCGGAGGAAGAACCGGAGAAGAGACCGGGCAGACGGATCACCGTTTAAAACCGCTATCGAACTGTGATGTCATAAATACATATGTTGTAATATTTAAACAAAGAAATATGGGTTAAAAAATACAAAAAAAAAATCCTAAAAAATTTATTAAATACTCTACAAATACGAAACAAATATTAATTCCTCATGAATGTGGTAACAATATACGTCTTTATTATATTAATCTTCGTTTGCATTAGCAAAAAGTACAAAAGATTAAATAAGAGATTTGACAAAGTAATTAAAAACGTACAACATATATAAAACATTAAATATAATAGGTGCATCATGCTAATGTGGTATGGCATACAGTACACTATCATCTCCCTTAAGCCTGTGAAGTGTGTGAACTGTGAACTACCCAATACACTGATACAGCCGTCCAACTCCCACCATTTCTCTTTGAAGAGGCGTTTAAAAGAAAAAAAGAGAGAGGCGTGAAGAACAAATTCCGAACCAAAATTGAAGAGGCGATTAAGAAGAAAATGCCAAAAACCCATTTTGAAGGGACGTGATCGTGAAGACAGGAGTTCTTGAAGATTCAGTCCGAAGCATAAGCTACTTCTGTGGAATCTCACCAGATTTGCTACTTTCCATTCCCTCTGTTCAAAATATGACGTAAAAGGTTGAATTTCCCCTTCTCTTTCTTCTTTTTTCTTCACTGGCTGGTCCAATTCTGCAAAGGGATCAGATCCAGAGAGAGGGGTCCGGTGTGGGTTTTAAAAAACTGTTTAAGAGAGAGGGAGAGATTGCAAAGAATACCTCTCGACTCAGTCCCTGAGGATCTGCTCGATCTTCTCGCACTTTCCGACGAATTCTCCTGGCTCGACTTCTTCGGTCCTACCCTGCTTTTTAATGAGCTTCTTGCCGTGCGTGCTGGTTGGCGAGGAGGGTATTGAGGTCTCGTATGGTGGCAGAATAATTCCTGGAAGAATAAACACAACCCATTAGCATACAAAATTTGCACAGGCGAAAGGGCTGCGAGAGAGAGAGAGAGAGAGAGAGGTTGTTCTGGCACTGAAGATACTGTTTACATAAACACATGGATGGTGTGAAAACATGTACGAAACCCTTCACCAGCTTCCTTATCTAACCAACCACGATCATTAAAGCCCTTCACCAACTTCGGTTCAAAAGTCGCACAAAACCATTAAAGAGAGCCATAAATCCAAACCAGCTGTACACATACGAGAAAACAAAGGCCCAGTCCGGAAATACGAACGAACGAAAAGTCGTGCCATTTTTCAAATGAAAAAATAAAGTGTTTTTGTGTATCATTTTTCAATTTTTTTAAACCAAATTAAAGTACTCATCGTGTACTTTAATTCGGTGCGAAAAAATTTGAAAAATGATACACGGAAGCACTTAATTTTTTTATTTGAAAAAAAGCAAGAGAGAGAGTGTGGGACAAACAAATAGGAACGGAGGGAGTAGATAGGAAGGATTCCACACTCTGACATGTTCCACTCCGTGTGTACAAGTCAAACGTATGTTCTCCGTCTGTACAAGTCAAACGCACGTTGCTCGCATGGAAGAAATATTCAACAGTTCGTGGAAGGGTTTTTTTACGCAGGTAAACTGTCGGGGAATTTTTGAGAAGAATTTTTGGTTGAGTTTTTAAAAATAAGAATAATGAGACAATGATTAGAGAGAGATAGAGAGAGAAATTAAATAATGCTCCTAAGGTAATTAGTGGAGAGAGAATCTTTTTGAAAAAAAAAAATTTGAAAGGGGGAGAAAAAAAAATAGAATAAGGCCTTTTATATTACATAATTCCATTTCACAAAAGGTTTAACTGGTCATTCTTTAAACAGCCAAGATTAGTTTTCCAGAGCAACCGAAGGGGTTAGCCTGGTGGTTAAGTCTTGAGACTTATGACATTTGCACTCTTTAAAGGTCTCAGATTATCTTAACTCCTATGGAACCAGTTCATATAGAGCTTTGTTCTAGTTCTAAATGATGTTCCTTTTAGTTGACAGTGAAATTGGTCTCCCAGTGTAGTCGAGGGACGTGTAAGTTGACCGTATTTTATTTGTGGTTAATTCTTTGAGGAATCTCATCTTTGAGGAATCTCATCTGACCCTTCCCCCCCCCCCCCTCGCTCTCACTCTCTATATATACTCCCCTTGCCCTTTTCTGTTTACAACACAAATCATTTTTATCTGAGAGCTACCAAGAGCTAATTTTGCTACAGTAAGTTTCCATTTTCTCTGAACTTTATGAGCATCATATTTAGTTAATTAATTTGCTCACCCATGTTAGACAATTTTCATGCATATTTCGGAATTTTGTACCCTTTCTAGGTGTTAATTTGATGTTCATAGCTGTTTTCTGTATGGATTTATATTATTCTACTGCTTGTAATTGGTTGTTTTCCAATTCACTTTTCAGCTCAATCTGTGCTTTTTAGAAACTATGTAGTAATATTAAATATTAATTATAACAATACCTAATCGTTCTTGCATATCATATTTGTTCATAAGAACAAAGAATTGTCACAAATTTACAAAATAACAATTGTCATAATTGTTAATGGCGCTTCAATATCAATTTCCTAACTTTTTAATATTTGAATTTCCTTTTTAAAGAACGGTTTCATATTTACTTTAAAAGAATTTTTTTCGTTTCGATTTTTTGATAATACAAACTTTTGCGAATCTTTCTACTTCGACTTTTGTGGAAATAAAAAATTGATGGTTGAAAAGTATTTTCCAGTGTATAACCAACCGTAAATTACCTAAACAAGCACTTATTGGAATTTTATTTCGCAGAACTAGTCTAGGAAATAAATTAGGCCGAAATAATTACAAAATTCTACTAATTTTCTCTTGCCAATTTCCTATATGACTCTTTTCTGAAACAGCTAGGGAGTATTTCTCGTCAATTTTTTACGAAAAATTATAAAATCTACCCACTGGACTGTCGTTGGGGTTTATATAGTGTATAGGAATGTATGAAAAGTGTGTAGAAAAGTTTTTAAAAAAGTACATTATAGTATTTTTTTTGTCTTCTTCTTGCCTCACTGGTCTGACAACGACCCTTTTTTTAATGATTCATTGTGTGAAACTATATATCTCCTCTTGGAAGCCATGGTAAACATATTATTAACTTCTAATTTTCTATGTACAGAAAGGTTTAAGAAAAGATCCCTCAAGGCCATTCCATGGGCAATTCCAACTCAATGGAGAACTACTCTGTGGTTGCTCCAAGTAAGTTTGTTCTCAAGCTGATAAACAATTGCAGATGCCAAGGTTGTGAAAGAAAGCTGATGAAATTGGTACAAAAAATCCAAGGGGTCCATTCAACATCAATAGATACAAATACATGGCAAGTTACCATTTCGGGCACTGTTGACCCACAAGGGGTCATATGGGTACTCAATAGAAAAAACATAAAAGCAGAACTGTTGTTGGAGGAAATCCCAAGCATGAAGAAAAACCATGAATTAATGCAAATGAGGACTCTGTCAGTACTGCCAGTAGCTGATCAAGAAAATTTGGTAGCAAAAGTGCTGCAAATCGCGGATAATGAAGGGGGGTTGAAAGAAGTGGAAATTACCTTCAAGGCGACATTCAACGGGAAGAACAATGATGATCACTACCGCGGTCCAAAATCACAGGGTCATTTGCACAATTCTTACTATTCTCATTATGAGAATGCAAGTGGTGGCCCTCCTCTGAAGCCGGAGACCCCATGGCAAGGGAATTATTTCCCACCACCAGAGCCGGTGGCTGCTTATGAACCATCGGCTCCTCCTTCGTCATGTGGGTACCCTTACGTTTGGTCATTGTGAAAACTTAGTTTTCTGTCTGTATTTTTTTTTTACACGAGTTTGTTTTTTGTCTGTATTTTTGTTTGAGAAAGATTATAAATGATTTATACAAATAGTAATAGTTTGTACAGATTTTTTGGTGATAATAGCACTTAGCTCAGATTTACAATCATAGCAACTACAACAAACTAAAGTAGCAACTTAACATACAAGGATGACCAAATGTGTAATGGCATATACCAAGAGCCCACAAATGCAGAGTGAAATTCAAAGGGGAAAAGTCAAAGAACTTCTTCATAAGCTTCTGCATAAAGGATAAATGTTTAAATTGCAAAGTGTGCATGTGCTAAAGAAACAGCAGCAGGAAACTACGGCAGGTCATTTACCACTGGAGTAGTAACACAGTAAAAGTTACGATGGACTATATAAGAAAATCAATTTAAAAAGAATTCTAGAATCCCACCAAATAAATGCACAGCCAAAACACATGCGCAATATCAGTGGAATTTAGTTTACAATCCCGATTACCGAAATCAACCAACAAAAGGAAAGAAGAAGAGTAATGGTGATGGCCTTCCACTTCACACATTTTCTCAAAGAAAACCAACTGACATAAACGAAACCAACATGAGTTGGTCATACTCATAGAGAAGGCATCATCAGTATCACTTGAACATTACTCATTTTGTATTTCTAAAAGCAAAAGTATCAATTACACTTGTATAATCCATTAAGTTATTTTCAATCGATCGATAACATGGATAACCTTTTTATCTTTCTTGTGACATGGTTAATCAGATTTGATCAATTTCAACTTAGAAAAACTTCTTTCTCCTGTGGCAACGGTAACCAGTATAGTCAAAAGAACTTTGTTCGCATTCCATGAATTGGAGAACTATTCTCAATAATATTTAGTTGGTCTTGAATACCAATATTTTCTTGACAGTTTCTAAAGAAATTATCTTATTATATTTGTTGTATTGCAATTGCATCTATTTAATTTTTATATAAATTTGTTGGCCAGGTATGTGGATTATGAGAAGCAATATTTTGAGGGAAAAACCTAGCAAATGTGACACACATGTACCCACACTAACAACCACATCACATTGTCAATTTTTTTTTTTTTTGGTGTGTGTGTGCAAGCTAGAGAGTAATCTTTGTTTATGGGGAAAGGCACCACATCATATGGCTAACCAAGGTCGTTCCATGAAATTTCTACTTTACCTTTATGCATATAATCGTCCCCTTCCACAAATTGACTTAAACTCAATAAGCCAATGAAATTGGCTCAAATTGGCTTTTTGAGTAGATGTGTTGTGAAAGAAATTCCATCTGACTGTCTAGTAAAGCACAATAAGTTAGTTTTAAGTTTAAATCGATTTTGTGGAACAACACTTTATGAGAATGAACATTGTCATTACTTTCAGTTGAAATGGTCCAAATAAGAACGTGTAATTCAACAACAAATATTTGCCCGTTGGTCCCATAGATAGTGGCACGAATGCAAAATTCTAACCCTAACATAAAACTAGTGAGCCGGCCACAGATAGGCCCGCGACCTAGTGCATGCCCACTGCATCTAATTTCAATCCAAGAATGTCCCGTATGTACCCCTATTTTGTACAATATATTTTTTTTTGCAATTTGTTTTTCTAAATTGGAGATTGAACTTTTATTTGAATGTCAAACTACCCAACGGGTTAGTTTTTTATTATAGTGAAAATGATACAAATTGTGTACGACAAAAAATAAATATTACGTATAGTAGCAGTACTTTTTAGCGTTTGATTAGCACTCACTTTAGCATTTTAACATACCTTTCATTTTCTTGCTTAAAATACAAAACGATGTTTATTTTCCTGTCAATTTCTACGAGACTTGGTTGTTGTTCAATAATTTATTTTCCATGTTGAATTGGTGATCAAATCATCAACTGAACATTCTAAAAGAGAATGAGCTTATATGGAATCCTGAGAATATGGAATTAAGATCCCGGCCGGTTGATTGCTTCCTTGTGTTGACTGATTCTTGCTTCCTAATTGATAGTAACTTAATTGCCTTATTCTGTCCATGATGTCCGGCCGCTAATACAACAAATTCGTTAATTTCCTGACTCTGATATATTCCACTCCGTGTGTTTAAGTCAAGCATGGAAAAAATATACTTCAACCAAGTTTCGTGGAAGATTTTTTTGAGTTTTTTTTTTCGAAAAATCCCTTCAACTATCACTGATTTCTCTAATTCGAACCTGAACTTTCAAAATTCTTTATGTAGTCCTTGAACTACTTACTTTAAGTGCATGTAGTCCTTTTTTTTTACAACAGTTAGTTTTATGGACGGAAAATGTTTTGTGCGCGCTTCACAGGGGATTATTGTCTAAAACCCAAGGGTAAAAACGTCAGCTGCTATTCCCTCCCCATTCATTGACGCCATCTCCTCGAAACAAAGAGGTAAGAGAGAATTATGAATTTGCTGGATGACTTCTTTTGATCCTGTTCATTGACGCCATCTCCTCGAAACTAATTGTTGAAAAATCTCTAGATTTCCAAGCTATTACTGCAAGAAACAAATTAAGCTAGATTCCTTTAATTTATTCTTGGCAAGCAGATTATGGCACATCTCCAACACTGAGTTAGCCATGTCTAACTTTTCTAGTGCTTCTGGTGGTATTATGTTTGTTACATTCAATTATCTTCGGAGGAGGAGGAAAAATTGGTGGCACTCTATTTTGATTGTGGATTTACTTGGGAGCTTGTTATTTGAACTAATAGTTGAGTTTGTGAGAAATCTGTATGAACTAATGGTCGAGTCTGTGTGAGAAATCTGTACGGATATTGAGAGAGAGAGAGTACTGTGTATGGTGCCAATTGGTGTGAGTAAAAGATATGATGTTTTTACCCTTGGATTTTGGACAATAATCCCCTGTGACGCGCACACAAAGCATTTTTCACCCATAAAACTAACGGGTGTTAAAAAAATGACCACATGCACTTCAAGTAAGTAGTTCAGGGACTACATAAAGGATTTTGAAAGTTCAGGTATGAATTAGAGAAATGAGTGACAGTTTAAGGGATGTTTTGAAAAAAAACTCGATTTTTTTTAGGTAAGTGACTTTCGGGGAAGTACAGGAAATTACTACTCCCTCCATCCCTTTTTAAGTGATCTACTTGGGAAACGTGTATTTTGCGGACTTTTAAAAATGTACTTTCGCATATTGTTTTTAATTTTTTTGCACCAAATTAAAGTACTCTATGAGCACTTTAATTTGGTATAAAACAAATTAAAAAGTTAGTATATAGAGAAATATGTTTTTTAGGGGTTTGAAATTGCACGTATTCCAGTATGGATCACTTAAAAAGGGACGGAGGGAGTAGTTCCTTAGCAAGCAAGAATATTAGATTTCGAGAGCAAGTGGAGGGGTTGGCCAAGTGGTCAAGTCTTGGAACTTATGACGTTTGCACTCTCTTAAGATTTTACGTTCTCTTAACTTGGAGCCGGTTCATATAGAGCTTTGTTCTAGTTCTAAATGATGTTTCTTTTAGTGGACAGTGAAATTAGTCTTCCAGTTTAGTCGAGGGACGTGTAAGTTGACCGTATTTTATTTGTGAACTCATCAAACCCTTCCCCCCCCCCCCCCCCCCCCCTCTCTCTCTCTCTCTCTCTCTCTATATATATATATAAATATACTCCCCTTGCCCTTTACTGTTTACAACACAAATCATTTTTATCTGAGAGCTACCAAGACCTAATTTTGCTACAGTAGGTTTCCATTTTCTCTAAACTTCATGAGCATCCTATTTATTAGTTAGTTAATTTGCTCATCCATGTTAGACAATTTTCATATTTCGGAATTCAATTTGTACCCTTTCTAGGTGTTAATTTGATGTTCATAGCCGATTTCTTTATCGATTTATATTATTCTACTGCTTGTAATTGGTTGTTTTCAAATTCACTTTTCAGCTCAATCCGTGCTTTTTAGAAACTCTGTAGTAATATTAATTATAACAATACCTAATAGTTCTTGTATATCATATTCGTTCATAAGAACAAAGAATTGTCACAAATTTACAAAATAACTTTTGGAAAACTGATATTACTCTCAAATTGTTAATAGCACTTCAATATCAATTTCCTAACTTTTTAATATTTGAATTTCCTTTTTAAAGAACGGTTTCATATTTACTTTAAAAGAAATTTTTTCGTTTCGATTTTTTAATAATACAAACTTTTGCGAATCTATCTACTTCAACTTTTGTGGAAATAAAAAATTGATGGTTGAAAAGTATTTTCCAGTGTATAACCAACCGTAAATTACCTAAACAAGCACTTATTGGAATTTTATTTCGCGGAACTAGTCTAGGAAATAAATTAGGCCGAAATGATTACAAAATTCTACTAATTTTCTCTTGTCAATTTCCTATATGACTCTTTTCTGAAACAGCTAGGGAGTATTTCTCGTCAATTTTTTACGAAAAATTTTAAAATCTTCCCACTGGACTATCGTTGGGGTTTATATAGTGTATAGGAATGTATGAAAAGTGTGTAGAAAAGTTAAAAAAAAGTACATTATAGTATTTTTTTTGTCTTCTTTTTGCCTCACTGGTTTGACAAGGACCCTTTTTTTAATGATTCATTGTGTGAAACTATATATCTCCTCTTGGTAGCCATGGGAAACATATTATTAACTTCTAATTTTCTATGTACAGAAAGGTTTAAGAAAAGATCCCTCCTGGCCATTTCATGGGCAATTGCAATTCAATGGAGAACTACTCTGTGGTTACTTCAAATAAGTTTGTTCTCAAGCTGACAAACAATTGCAGATGCCAAGGTTGTGAAAGAAAGCTGATGAAATTGGTACAAAAAAATCCAAGGGGTCCATTCAACATCAATAGATCCAAATACATGGCAGGTTACCATTTCGGGCACTGTGGACCCACAAGAGGTCATATGGGTACTCAGTAGAAAAAACATATATAAAAGCAGAACTGTTGTTGGAGGAAATGCCAAGCATGAAGAAAAACCATGAATTAATGCAAATGAAGACTCTGCCAGTACTGCCAGTAGCTGATCAAGAAAATTTGATAGCAAAAGTGCTGCAAATCACAGATAATGAAGGGGGGTTGAAAGAATTGGAAATTACCTTCATGTCAACCAGAAGCTGCGTACACACACAAACTCAATTGGAAAAAAAAAATTTGAAATTTTCCTTTAAAATTAAAAAAGAGAAGCGGAAATTTCAAATACCAACTCAACTTTTCTCTCAATTTCTATTCAATTTTCCCTTTCCATTATTTTGAAATAATTATATACATGTTAGGACTTCCTGATTATGTTCTGGAATCTACAATTTGTGCTGTCATATCTATAGTATTTTGTGAGTGAAAATTAGGGATTTGATTCCGATTCCTTTGGGTAGATAAAAATTGTTCAGTTGAATAAACGTAAACAATAATAATTATTGAATTTAGATTTAGATTAACAAAAATAATTATATAATTTCGATTCCAATTGTTCAGGCATTCATTGAATTTTCAGTTACAATTTTTCAAATAAGTGCTGTTTGTTGACCAGGGAGTTGAGGATAATTATGTCACCGAAAAAACAGAGACAAAAACATGATACAAAATATATATGCATCTGAAAGTGATTTGGGAAGGGATTAAAGATTAAATAACACTGAAACTACGAACAGTCCCCTTGATTTTCTTCGCACACTTTTCACAATGCATGTCCACCTTCATCACAACGGACCAACCCGTCGTCCTTTTTCGCTGCATCTTTCTGTTAAAAAGAAATCGCAAACAAAGAAAATCAGGGTTAAATTCCAATGCTGAATCGAAGAACACGATACGATTAGTGAAGGAGATGGGTTTACTGAATGAACTAACCTCGCCCATTATTTGAACTAGTAATTGGAATAAGTGAAAACTGAAGGATAAGAGTTGGAATTGTTTGAATGTCTAAGAAAAGCCGAAGATATGGGAATATATATACATGGACAGGAAGATATGAGAAGAGAAGAGGGAGCGCAGCTTCTGGTTGACGAATGACGAATCAGGTCTATGTGCATAATATATTCATACTCCAATTATCCGAATATGGCTGAGTATGACAAGGTACTTGGAAAATTCTCAGGTCTATTACTATACTAGTATGTGTGAAAAGTGTATAAGAATGTGTGAAAGTGCATAGAAAAGTAAAAAAAGTACACTGAAGTTTTTTTTTTTTTTTTGGGTCTTTTTCTTACCTTATTATCAGTCCATTAGGCTGTCAATAGAATGACCCACTTAAAAATTCAGGCACTTTAGATTACTACAAACTAATTTCATTTCTTAAGATGAGAGATCGTGTACATCTCCCCTGATGATGTGAAGATCCTTCCAAAAACTGAAAGAAGAATAAAATAGGAAAAAGATAAAGAAAAAATGATTTCCCACTATCCTTTGAATATTTAATTCAGTGCTTCAAGTGCTCGCTTTTTGGGTTACAACTATAATTATTAGCTGGTGGATTATGAAAGCGGCTATGTAGGGGATTCGTCAGGATTCAAACCTTATCCCTTACCTCCACCCGTTTCTCTCTATATAATATATAAGTCTCACCTTGTCCTCTTCTTGCACACCACAAATCTTTTTCAGTTGAGAGCTTACTATGGTCTAAGCTAAGAGCTAAGAGCCACATTTGGTCATTTCATAGCATCTCAATGGAGAACTACTCTGGGGTTGCTCCAAATAAGTTTGTTCTCAAGCCCATAAACCATTGCAAATGCCAAGGTTGTGAAAGAAAGCTGATGAAAGTCGAGAAATTGTCACAAAAAATTCCAGGGGTCCATTCGACATCAATCGATGCAAGTGCATGGCAAGTCACCATTTCGGGCACTGTGAACTCACAACAGGTCGTATGGCTACTTAAAAGGAAAGCAAATCTGTCCTTGGAGGAAATCCCACCACCAGAGCCGAGGCAAGGGAATTATTTCCCACCACCAGAGCCTGCGGCTAGTTATGCACCGTCAGCTCCTCCATGGCCATATGATGTGGTTACCCTTACTGATCATCGTGATAGAAGTCCAAGCAGCTGCAACATATTATTGTGATCCCCAGGCCTTTATTTTTTTTTGTGTCTGTGGGGCCACTATGATTCTAAATAATTCTTACTAGTTTTTTTGTCTGTTTTTCTTTTGTATATAAGTTTGTTTTTTGTCGGTATTTTTGTTTGAGAAAGATTATAAATGTTTTATACAAATAGCTCGTCAAGATTATAAATGTAAATAATATTTCAAAATGTTTGAACCTGACGAATAGTGCACCTTCATTCGAATGAACATTGAGAGTTTATAAAACAATGATAGACCATTATGTCCATGTCTTCTCTAAATTCTAATGTGGTAAAGAGGATCTTGAATCAGAAAAATTAAATTTATTACTATATGTTGTCTTTTGACCAAGATAATGACTGTAGACACCCCGATTTTGAACCCGAGATACGCTCGAGCATTCCCGTTGATGAAACGGACCAATCATGACTACCCGAAACTTATGAAAATAGCTTGAACTTGATCAAAATTAACCAAATAACCCAAAACCAACCCAAGCATTGTTGAACCAGACCAAAACCATCAAATTGCCACCAAGAGCCTTGAGCGCTCAAGCTTGAGACCTTGAGCGCTCAAACCCCAGAGAAGCACCTTGAGCGCTCAAAGTCTTGAGCGCTCAACTCTGATCCCAGTTAGGAATCTGCAGAGTATCTCATCATGAGATTTCATGTAGAGAGGAGTGTTTAACCACCTGCATACGTCTTATACGTGTATAATACATCCTACATTGTCCTAAACTACATCTAAAACTACTCCTAACCCACTTTCAAATACAAACCCACTACCTCTCTCTCCTCTCTTCCCTCCCACTCATTCTATAAAAACCACTCACCACCCCCTGGTTTGAGGGTTACCAATTCTCAGACTTCAACCCACCATTCATCTAGCAATCGTTCATCACTTTCTCTCTCTATAAAACCACCTACATTCCATCCAAACCACGGGTGAAAAACCATCTGTCAAGCACTAAATCCAACCTTTGATCATCAATCAACCTCACACACTATATCATCCACTCAGAATACTCAGCAAAACACCCATTATTCTCCATTCCCAAACCCACAATCAAGTCCAAGCTTTCAAACAAGTGAAAAAGGTAGTTAAACATGTGATATATTCACTGTTTTGGTCCTTCTGAGGGAGGCCAGTGAGTTCAGACAAGTTCTCTATACTTGTATTGAACTTACAAAGGTCTAAAAGTTGTCTAAAAACACTCCAAAATTTACAGCTTCAGTAGGGGTTGAGCGCTCAAGCCTCAGGCATTGAGCGCTCAAACTCAGTTCTGAGCAGTTTCTGTTCTGTTAATTTTGATGCTTTCTCTTGGTTTTGATCATTATTAAACAGTTAGATATGCTCATGTAGCTCTCAAAACAGCTTATTTCTACCTTAAAATAACTTGCATGAGTGTAGATTGACTATTTTATGATGATCAAGCTTCATAATCTTTGAAAATCTTGTATTTGAAAGCAAAACAGTGGTTGTCCAGTTTCATAAATCTTCATTTCATGTATTTATGGTCCTGAGGAAGTAACAAAAATTCATTTTCCAGTTAGAAACCAGAAAGCCACATAATGGTTTGAGCGCTCAAGGTCATATGCTTGAGCGCTCAAACTGTTCTTGGTTCATTTGCTGGTTATTTGTTGTTTCGATGATGGATCATGATTTAACTTCTTTCTGGTCTTCATGAATTGTTATTACTGTACTTATGATCTGAATCTCTTTCTCTCATCCTATTTCGAGTATTCCCCCTTATTAACTTGTGATAATTCTCTTCTTTACGACATTCTTTCAGAGATCAAACTATCTGTTTTCCCCTGATTCTCCATGAAAAACGTTTTATTAATGTTTGATCCTGTAAAAAAAAAAATGAATGAGTAATGAAGTGATAAAGGGGCTTGAATTCACAGAAATTGGAAACTGGTTTGAGCGCTCAATCCATTAGCCTTGAGCGCTCAAACTAGGTTTGGAAGGTTGAGCGCTCAAGCCATCACCCTTGAGCCCTCAATCCCTATTCTGGGATCCAGATTGTAAGTCAGTTTAGTAATTCTCATGTTCATAATTTCTTGGGTTGCTACACAGTTTCTGTTGTGGTTTATTTCTGTGAATATTTGTAGTAGTCTTATTTATTGGTATCGTCATTCCCATGTAACCCACGTGCACAAGTATTCACGTTAGATTTGCATTTTGTATTTTCTTATTATTTACGTGATTCCCGTCCCCGATTCCCCATTTTTATGATTGAATTAAATTTCAAATATTTTCAAAATCTCACAAAATATTGAGTAGAGACCGGTTCATGGACCGGGCGAGGAGGGTGCCGTAAAACCCTTCCCTTCTCGTAACCAAACCCCCGAATCCGAGAAATCTTTGGTTTCGCCATGATCAGTAAAATCTTTTTTTTCAATGGGCAAATGAGTCATTTTTAATCGGTTTCTCGGGTTCGGACCTCAAATCCGGGTGGTGACTCTAACAATCATAATCTTTCTAATCACAACTGAACCATGTCCGGCGGGCCGTCCACAATGACCCTCAATTTTTTGAGGTAGTCTTTAGCTAGTTTCGACAGCTAATTGGATTGATGTGGTTTGAAGATTCTCTTGAGTAGCAAGTTGATAGAAAAGAACACAAAAAGTTAAAGGGACCGACAAATTGGAGACCGATCAGGTACCGACGGGGATGCGGGGCCCACTCCGAGCTCTGCATTGATGTTCAAGTCATTCGATAATTTAACAAAAAAGAAAACCTGAATGGGCCCGTAAAAATCAGCTCAATCCGATATGTGTGGATACTCGACTCAATCTTCCAATTTTTTCATTTAGACAGACCACATATTATCAAATCAAAAAAAACAGAAACAGATCCAGTTGGGGAAATTGGAATTTGGAGACACACAAAAAAGTGCAAATCAAACATAAAAAAGGAAACAGATCCAAAAATCAACTCTGGCCAATCCACACATTATCCACCTATTTGGGAACCATTCAAATCTAAAACACCAACCCCCTTGACAGATGTATTATCCCAACACCGATTACCGAAATCAACCAACAAAAGTAAAGAAGAAGAGTAATGGTGATGGCCTTCCACTTGACACATGCATTTTCTCAAAGAAAACCACCTACATAAATGAAACCAACGTTGGTCGGTCATACTCATAGAAAAGGCATCATTAGTATCACTTGAATATTACTCGTGTTGTATTTTTAAAGGCAAAAGTATCAATTACACTTGTATAATCCATCAAGTGATCATTTTCAATCGATCGATAACATGGATAACCTTTTTATCTTTCTTGTGACATGGTTAATCAGATTTGATCAATTTCAACTTAGAAAAACTTCTTTCTTCCGTGGCAACGGTAACCAGTATAGTCAAAAAAACTTTGTTCGCATTCCATGAATTTGAGAACTATTCTCAATAATATTTAGTTGGTCTCGAATACCAATATTTTCTTGACAGTTTCTAAAGAAATTATCTTATTATATTTGTTCCATTGCAATTGCATCTATTTAATTTTTCAGAAAATTAGTCTAAAGGCCAAGTTTGGAGCTTTAAATAGTGTTTAGTTCAGCCTAACTTATTTTATTACTTCCAATACATTGATGTGAAATTTTTGAGGGTTCAAGGACAATACTAAACAAAAATACCCTTAATGATAACAAAAAAAATTACAAAAAAAAACGCTGCTCCAGCGGTCCAGCCCGTAACCCGTAACTTCTGCTGGAAAAGTGCTGTTGCTGACCAACCTTTTAATTGGTCAATGTGCCAACAGGTTGAAAGCGACAGGTTCATTACACTTTCTCTCTACCGTATCAAACCCTTAAAAGGGACATGTGAGTAGGACAAACCCTTTCATGCCCGACTCTCTCTCTCTCTCTCTCTCACAGGGTTGGCCATTTCTTCCGACCCGTTCGAATCCGATCCGATCCCCGATCCGAACGGATCGACAATATGGAGATCTGTTTGGAGATTGGATAGGATATGGAGATTTTTTTTGAAAATGTTTGGGGATCGGGTACGGGGTGGAGATAGGCATGTCCCCGCCCCAAATTCGCTTCGAATCCGTTCCCCGATCCATCCCCGCCTCGCTCTGCCCCGTCCCCGAATCCTCGAATATAGGGGTCTATTCATGAGTTATGAAACTTTTGGGACCCACTAAATTTTCTCCAAACACATGGGGTCACACTAAATTTTCTCCAAACATTTTATTATAATTGAACTTTGTAATACAATAAATGTGATTACGTAAGAAATGCATCACTATAATTTGAATACATCCCAGCTAGGTTGACATCTACTCAACTATCAATCATATGCATTCCTTAAAATAAACACAAAAAATGCAAAATAAAAACAATATTTTTCCAATCGAGCCGTTGATTTTGTTGTTCCTATTGATGAAATCAATTGTGTAAACTTTCTTCTCGACCGAGTTTAGAAAGCTTGTCAATCGGGACCCAATTTGTGTTTTTTAAGTGATACTTTGCATCTGATTAAATGCCTACTGATACGCGATCCACTTAATTTTTTCTACGACTGATGGATACCATAATATGCTATCTTGTTTGTGGTTTCTTTAGTTTTCAAATTAGAAATCTAGTTGATACTTGATACAACTTGAACTGAAGCTGGCAAACACTTACGCTTACACATGGATACCATGCCATACCGTGCTCCTGTCGGCCCGGCCCGGCCCATTCGACACCTCTACTTGCAACTTGATTTTAGCATTTAATTTGTAACTGGGATTCTAGATTTTTAGTAATCTTTTTTTTTAAAAAAAAAATGATTGGATCCCTGTAGGGATCCCCATTCCCCATTTGGAGTGGGGATGGAGGATGAAAATAAAGCCCCGTTGGGGATCGGGTAGGAGATGGATATGGAGAAGGGATTTGAGGATTGGAGGTGGAGATAGTACTCTCCGGCCCCGATCCGTTCCCATGCCCATCTCTACTCTCACACATGTGAGTGGGACAAAATTAATTGCCTCTTTAATTTTGGGATTAGATTCAATTTTAGGGTTCAATTTTAGGGGTTTAGGCTCTTTGGGATAGAGTATAGTGGGTTTATAGGCATTTTGGGTTTAGGCACTTAAGGTGCACTTTCCAATTATAGGGTTTTAGCTGTTTAGATACTTTCATAGGGTACTCTAGTATTTTAGGCACTTTCATAGGATACCCTAGGGTTTAAGTTTAGGGTGCACTTTTCAATTATAGGGTTTTAGTAAGGTTTTAGTAATTTAGGCACTTTCATAGGGTACCCTATGATTTTAGGAACTTTCATAGGGTACCTGGGGTTTAGGTTTAGGCACTTTCATTAGGTTTAGGGGCTTAGGCACTTTCATTGGCTAGTGGGGGCATTTTTGAAATGTGTAGGTAATTTATCCTTTTGACATTAAAGAAAAAGTTGATGTCCTTATTGAAGTAAATACTCCTTTACTATGTCCTCCCAAAAAACGGACCCTTAATTTTTATATAAATTTGTTGGCCAGGTATGTGGATTATGAGAAGCAATATTTTGAGGGAAAAACCTAGAAAATGTGACACACACATCCACACTAACAACCACATCACATTGTCAATATTTTTTTATTTTTTTTGTGTGCGCGCGCAAGCAAGAAAGTAATCTTTGTTTATGGGAAAAAGCACCACATCATATGATTTTACTTGTAAATTGCTCTCCTATGGAAGGAGGAATATATATATATATATATATATATATATATATATATATATATATATATAGGAAGATGTTCTATTGAGAACTCCCTCAAAGATCTCCTCCGTGAGGACCACCCCTTTTTTGATTTTTCGGACCAAATTTCGACGATCCGAACCGCTCAATGTGTTTAAAACATGTTTTCCATGGCCAACGCGAGGAATCACAAAAAAAAAATACCCAAAAGGGCTTCATCCAAGTGGTTTTTCATAATAACCGTACATATAAAATTTATCAAAAAATGCTCGAATGAAGCCTTTCCGAGTATTTTTTTTTTGGACGAATCCTCGCGGTGACCCTTAAAATCATGTTTTAGACACATTGAGCGGTTAGGATTGTCGAGATTCAACCTCGATCCATGAGGTCCGCAAATTACGAGTTTGAAGGAGTTCTTAGTAGAACGGGATCCATATATATATATATATATATATATATATATATATATATATATATATATATATGTGATTATCTTCAATATATAACTTTTTATTGATCTTGACCACTGTATTAAGACACGTGTATTACAATTTGAGTTTATATATATATTATATATCAGATTGGACAGCAACTGTGCATATTTTAAATGACTAAAGAACAGCTCCTTACATAGGCAAAGAAGAAATATTTGAATATATACTCAAATATATATATATATATATATATATATATATATATATATATATATATATATATATATATATATATATATATATATATATATATTCAAATTACACGTGTCTTAGGTACACTTTACAAATATTTTAGTTTTAAATGTATATATTGTTAATTTGGTTATTATATGAGAGCAATTAATATTGTTAATTTGACAATTTATAGTACAATAATATAAGGGGATGTTCCACTTATAAAAAACAAATTAACAATATATACATGATAATCACCAAACGATTACGTATCATATCATTCGATAATTTATTCACGTGATTCTTACCATGGTTTATCATCTTGAATATATATATATATATATATATATATATATATATATATAAGATTATCTTGAAATATTTAAATTGTATTTAAAGATAATGTATATATTGTTAATTTGTTTTTTATACAGGGTCCATTATACAGGGATGAAGCACTCTGAGATGGTTTGATGAAGCACTCTGAGATTTCGGTGCCTAATGAAGATAACTCTTCACCTACTCTTCACCTTGGTTCAGTTGAAAGTCAGCTTCAGCTGTGTTCTAGGTTTGTAAAGTCCTAATTTGAAGATATAGATAGGATCCCGTTCTACTAAGGACTCCCTCACACTCGTAATTTGCGGACCTCATGGATTGGGGTCGAATCTCGACGATCCGAACCGCTCAATGTGTTTAAAACGTGATTTTAAGGGTCACTGTGAGGATTTGTCCAAAAAAAAAACTCGGAAGGGCTTCGTTCGAGCATTTTTCAATAAATTATATATGTACGGTTATTATGAAAAACTGCTTGGATGAAGCCCTTTCAAGTATTTTTTTTTTGTGATTCCTCGCGTTGGCCATGGAAAACATGTTTTAAACACATTGAGCGGTTCGGATCGTCGAAATTTGGTCCGGAAAATCAAAAAAAGGGGTGGTCCTCACGGAGGAGATCTTTGAGGGAGTCCTCAATAGAACATCTTCATATATATATATATATATATATATATATATAGTAAACTTCCGGTCCAAACTCCCTTAACTTCTTAAGTTACGGACCTCATTGATCCCGATCGAATTTCGATGATCCGAACCGTCCAATGTGTTTAAAAGGTGTTTTTCAGGGCCCCCGTGAGATATCATCAAAAAAAAAATACCGGGAAGGGCTTGATCCGAGTCGTTTTTCACAAAAACTATATATGTACAGTTTTGTGAAAACGGCTCGGATCAAGCCCTTCCCGGTATTTTTTTTTTATGATTTCTCGTGGGGGCCCTAAAAGACACCTTTTAAACACATTGGACGGTTCGGATCATCAAAATTTGATCGGGATCAATGAGGTCCGTAACTTAAGAAGTTAAGGGAGTTTGGAGGTGAAGCTCACTGTATATATATATATATATATATATATATATATATATATATATATATATATATATATATATATATATATACCACCCGGATCATATCAGGGATCCCTGATTTCCGCCCAATTCCGGTCCTCCCTCCACAGCCGTTGGATTAAATCCAACGGCCCACGCGAAGATGTCACTTAAACTGGCCCTCTCAATTAGACATGGACCCTTTAAGGGTCAAGGGGTCAAGAACAAAACCCCAATTCGTTCTTCTGACTCTCATTTTCACGACTACTAAGGAGAGAAGAGAGAGAGGTGATCCTGAGAGAAGAGAGAGAAAGCTCTGATGAACGAACGAACGAAGGAGGAGAACAAGAAATCGATCCACCACGGTATCAAATCAACGACCACACCGCAACCGACGAAGAAGAAGAAGAAGAAATCGATCCACCCATGGTATCAAATCGATGACCCACACCGCGACCGACGAAGAAGAATAAGAAGAAATCGATCCCCACCACGGCATCAAATCGACGACCAGCACAGTCAAGGTATGAAACGCCATATGTTTCTCTTCTCTCGGTATAAAGTTAGGGTTTGTAAGAAGTTCGGGTAGGGTTTCTGTGAAGTTAGGGTTTCTATATAGTTTCTGTACCAAATCAAGTGTCTCATTTGCTGGTGAGCTTCTTTTGTTACAAAAAATGACTATTTTAGTTTCATAGTTTCGTAACTCTCATGTGTCTTTTTCATGGTGAATAATTTATATGAGATTTGCCATTTTATTACATTTTATTGGTAGATGTAGCATTATAAACCCTCCATATGACTTTTGAAATTTTAAAAATAGCAACAACAAATGACACTTACATACAGTATCAATGCTAGTAATTGATATAGTTGGAGATGAGGCCATTGATTGTAGGAATGCTCCTACCACAGAATGAAAGAAATCTAAGAGATAAAAGGGTGAACCTATTTACATTGTTGAAATGCCCATATGTTAGAGAGGTTTTGCAAAAATTATGAAACACTTGAGGGGGCCATAGCATTCCACTAACTTCGTCCCTAAAAATGATGTTCTACTACTAAGATGTTCTAAAATACATAGCCATGTGTAATCCACTTTTTTTCTTGTTTATAATATTCATATGTTGTTTCATTGATCTACTTACGATATTCATAAGTTGTTTCATCTGGTACAAATGGGGCTTGTGAGTTGCATTTTGTTTTTTTGACATAGTTGGGGCTTGTGAGTTCCAAGTAAAGTGTGACTCTTTTTTCTGTGTACTCTTCATATCTCTAATTTCTTGTCATTCCCTTTGGAACAAAACATAAGTGGTTGAAAAGCAGCCATTTTTTGTGACCTGAAATTTGGTGTGATAACAACAAACAATCTGCTGTGTGCGGTGTTTGGGATGATGTGTTTTTGCGGGGAAGTAGCACCATTGTGTAAGTCAAAATCGAAACCGAACCCAGGCCGACGATTCTTTGGGTGTTCCAACTACATGGTAAGATTTGAATGAGCCTAGTGATTGTTTACTTTTTGCTCTTTTTTTTTTTTATTAACCACAAATTTTCCCCTTGTTTTTTGTTGAAGAATGAAGAACATTGCTCTGTTTTTTTGCTGGTATGACCCCCCGCCCACTTCGAAAAAGAAAAATGGTTTGAGGCCAATGAAGATTTGGAAAGTAAGAGAGATGGGGAAGCCTAGTGAACAAGCTGAGAGCAATTCGACCCCTTTGAAGAAAAATGAAGAAATTCACGGCGAAGGAAATGCATTGCAGATGAAGATTGATGCAATGCAAGAGGAAATCGAAATATTGGAAGTTGCTAATCCAGTCGACCGTCCTACACAAGAGTCCCAAAATTTGGGAACCTCGATGTGAAAAGTATTGTTTTATGCTTTTGTGGGTTGGTTAGTGTATTACTTGTACAATTCATCGGGCAAAGGCAATCACTTAGCAGGGCCGGCCCAGGCCCAAGGCCCACAAGGCCTGGGCCTAGGGCACTCAAAAAATGGGCACTTTTTGGGGCACTCCACCATTTTATAATAATGGGCTTGACTAGAACACTTTTTTGGACCAAAATAAAGAAAAAAATGCATTATTAGTTACAAAAGAGCCCAACCATTATGGCCCAAAATTTAAAAAACTATTGTGGCCCAAAATTTAAAAAAAGGCCCAAAGCTAAAACTGATTTAAAAGAAAATCATTTTCTGCTTGTTACAGTTTTTATTTCTGGTTTTGTAAAAAATCAAGGCAGTTCTAAACGAAATGATTAAGTTTAGTTTATTATTTGCTTAAAGACGAAGTAATTAGGTAGTAATTTTCTAATTTTCCTGTTAGAGTTTCGAGTGGGTTTGTATTTGGGATTTCTAAATTGACACAAGTTCTTGAGTTTTCCCAAGTAACCAAAAAGTTGATCAAATTTCATTGTTTTTTCAACAAATAAAGTCATAATATTAATTCCTGCAGATCAAATTTCTTACTTATTATAAGTAGTTAAATGAGCCATTTTGACCCAAATTTTGTTTCAAAAAAGACACAGGATCTCTAGATGCTCTACATCGTTGTTAAATTTAGCTTGTATTAATACCCTTTTGACGGAGATATTGTAGTAACAACAATGTAGAAAGTTTGGTGAACACGAAAATTTTTACGGCACAATTTTTTTAATTAGGCCTAGGGCACCCAAATACCTTGGGCCGGCCCTGTCACTTAGCACTGCCTTAGTGAATTTTAAATTGAAATGCAACCCTCTTTTGTAAGGTGGCTATCCTTTTGTAGTGAATTTTAATTGTCGTTTCAAAACTTTGGCTTTCATTAGTTAGTTTGTGTATGTTGGAAAGAAATGGTGAGCAGAAATAGAGAAATCCACTCCATATATGCAGAAAAATGTTTGTGTATCTTGGGAATTGTTATGACTTTGATTAGTTAGTTTGTGTATCTTGGCAATTTTGTTTATCTACCATGCCATTCAAGTTGCACTTGTGAGGATCACAGAGAAATCCATTCCATAGATGCAGAAAAATGTTTGACGAATCAGATTCAGAAACAAAACCATAATGAATGTTAGTGGGAAAGACTGCATTTTCGCTACATTCATGTAAAAAATGCCCCGTCGAAGAGATCTTTATTTGCCGCAAAGGAAATGTTTTTTTTTTTTGGGTAAATTAGCATGAAATAAAAAGAGACTAACCGGATATAGAGCATACAAGGGGCATACCCCAGGAGGACAAAAAGAAAAGAAAAGGAAAAGAAAAAGAAAAGAAGAGAAAATACAAAGCAACAAAAATTAAAAACCCAACAAAAGGCGGGATGAGACAGTTGTCTACTAAGGAGTTTCTATACCTTCAATCAGAAGGGATAGAAACTCCATCAAACTAGAGATATGGTCTTCCTTTTGACTGTAGCTTGAAACTAACTTCTGATCTTTAACATTGCGGAAACTTGAACTGAGTAGGATGGCAAGATGAGTCTCTACTTGGAAGGTATGCTTCACTTCTTGTTTGAACTTACAGGCCACTATTTGCACTTCAGATAATTGTAGCAGCTACTGCCAAACAGCTACTTAAGAAATTTGGGCAGCATTTCGTTTGTTTTTTATGAGCCCAGAAAACGTATGTCTGCCCAGAAAAATGGCAGCCCAAAACTGTAGCAACTTACAAAGCTAGCATGTACCACTAATAGAATTCATAACAATACAAAGCAAACAAAACATGGGGATGCCGAACTGGCATGATTAGCAACCACAGGTCAGAGAAGCCAGAAAAGGGAAACCAATTCCTCCTAAACCACACCAATACCAAATTGCAAAAAATAAAACCTGTCCAACAGCAATACACAAGGTAAATTTCCAGATTTGTTGGACATTATAACCTGCAACAGAACCAATGAAGTGTCCAGATTTCTTGGACAAAACCTCATTTTGCAACACAAGCTAAATTTCCAGAGTAACATAAGTAAATGCTTACTGTCCAAATTCCAGTTTTGCTACAGAACCAAACTGTCCAAATTCCAGTTTCGACTGATCATAAGTAAAATGCAAAAAAAAACCAAATCCAACTAACATTAAATACAGTACGTAGACTACATAGACCACCCAGAGTTCAAATAACAGTAACTACAGTACAGTTCCATAAGCTATGAATTAAGAGTTCATTAAGCTTCCTCATAATTCCAGAATAATAACTAATTCCATCTTCCATAAGCTATGAATTAAAAATTCCATAAGCTTCCTCATACCCTTCGCACGTGAGTTCATTTCCATCAGTACTTCCTGTGAAATAGTTGTACAATAATAAATTAAGAGTTCCACAAGTAAACTAAGTTGACACCATATGCTCAAAATTCCACTTACAGCTTTGAATTTCATTGAGCTTGTCCTCGTATATGCCTTGAAAAAGAAGAGGTTAAGTGAAATTTCTACCACAATATTTTTAACCTCTGACCATGCTTCATGCACCATAGCTAAGAAAAAGAATAACTAACAAGAACCAGATCATGAATTGCTAGATGCATCCATTTTAGAATCTCAGAAGTCACAATTAATCCACATCGGAAAACGTGTGTTCTTGTAGAGTCAAATACATCAATGTCGAACCCCACATTAAAAATTATGGGAGGAAGATCTTCACTAACTCATATTAATAACAGGGAATATTCAATCCCAAATCGAATCAAAGTAACAATGGAACAATGTACACAGGTTCCACACAAATGCACAGGTTCCACACAAAGCAAGAAGGTACCCAAATCAGGATTCGAACGCCATCCGTAAAATGTAACCCTAGTTTTTCGTACACATCGAATCAAACACGACAGAGAAGGAGATAGAGACATTACTCGATTAAATCAAACAGCTTTTCGGAAATCTTTGGAAGATCGAACAAAAACCCAAGTTTTTCGTACACAACAAATGAAAACGAGAGCGAGAGAAGAGGAGGAGGACAGGTACCTTTCCGTCGTGGCTTCCATTATGCTCGGAGTCTTGGAAGAGGGAGTCGCGAAGCTACGATGTTGTCCTCGATCGCCAGTTCGCGTAGCTTCGTCGTCCTCGATCGCGTCGTCCAATTCCTCTTCTCTTCTCTTCTCTCTCTCTCTCTCTCTCTCTTCTGAATATCACGTAATGTGTGGGAAAGGGGGGAAACAAGTCTATTTGATGAACCATTGACCCCTTGACCCGTAGAGGGTCAGTTTAAGTTAGAATGCGCGTGGGCCGTTGGATTTAATCCAACGGCTGTGGAGGCAGGACCGGATTTGGCCGAGAATCAGGGCTCCCTGATAAGAACCTGATGGTATATATATATATATAGAGGAACTCTCTAGTCCGGGACCCTTCGGTCCGGAACTCATAGTTCCGGATCAAATTTTCATGATCCGAACCGTCTAATGTGTTCAAAAGGTGTTTTCCAAGGTCCACGCGAGAAATCTTCAAAAAAAAATACCGGGAAGAGCTTGATCCACGCAATTTTGTAAATATGCAGTTTTTGCGAAAAATTGCGTGGATCAAGCCCTTCCCGGTATTTATTTTTGATGATTTCCCGCGTGGACCTTGGAAAACACCTTTTGAACACATTGGACGGCTCGGATCATGCAAAAACATCTTTTAAAAGCTCCAAAACGCTTCAATCCGGGAAATCCGGGATCCTTGACAGGATCTCCGGTGTATATATATATATATATATGATTATCTTCAATATATGACCTACCTTTAATATAGTACTACTTTACAAACTAAAGTATTTGTAAAGTGTACCTAAGACACGTGTAATTTGAATATATATATCTCTTTTATATAGTAGTACTATATTAAAGCAAACTAAACTAAAAAATATGTTTATATAATACTAGTTAGCGCCTCCGTGCACGCACGGAGTCTCGTGCTCAATATTATTTGGCTTTATTTGGTTACTTTTTTATCTATTATTTTTACATGTTTGTGATTTGTTCTTTAATTACTTATCCTAGATCTAAGATTGGCATCTAAGTACATAAGTTTATTCCACTAATCCAGTTTTTTGGCTTTTTTTGTTAGAGGCTTAAAAAATAAGCTGTTTTTTATTTTATTTTTAAGTTAGTGGAATGTGTTAATTTTTTCTGTTGGTGCATTGTGAGATAATGACCCGTCTTAGAATGTGTTGGCTTTTTGGCTTTTTTAAGTTAGCAGAACAAAGTAGCTTTTGGCTTTAAAATAAGCTCTTTTTTTTTTTTTTTAAACTGGGATAACTTATATTGTTATACTAAAAAAAAGGACATTATTGGTCTAAAAATACAAGAAAACAACAAACAGAAGAAAATAAACGCCACAAAATTGTACTGACGCTTGCTTTTGTTAGTCAAATCATAGGCCTGATTGTTGTCAATCAATGTTCGGGTTCAATTTTAGGGGCTTAGGCTCTTTGGGTAGGTCATAGTGGATTTACATTTTAGGTTTAGGCACTTAGGATGTACTTTTTAATTGTAGGGTTTTAGTTATTTAGACACTTTCATAGAGTACCCTAGGGTTTAGGTTTAGGGTGCACTTTTCAATTATAAAATTTTAGTGGTTTATGCACTTTCATAAGGTACCCTAGTGTTGTAGGCACTTCCATAGAGTACCTTAGTGTTTTAGGCACTTTCATGGGCTAGCGGGGGCATTTTTGGAATGCGTAGGTGATTTGTCCTCTTGGCATTAAAGAATTAGTTTGTGTTCTATTTCCATGATTAACTCCTATATCATGTCCTTGTCGAAGAAAGACCCTTTTTTTTTCTTTGAGGTGAACACAGACTTCCTAGTATAGGTGGTCTGTAAACAGTGGCCATTTTTGTGTATATTAGGGCTATTTTTGTGTATATTAGGGTTTTTCAACGTTGGTTTGTGGGATCTTTCTCTAAGAAAGATGTTCTGTATGGATTGGGTCGCTTGGGGTTCTGTTCAGGCTCTAGGGTTGTTTTGCTACTGTTACGTTTGAACTTTGAATAGCTTTTTGATGGATTGTTTGTATCATGTTAATTATCTACATGGCCCTTCTTGTGTCGTAGTGATATTTGCCCTACCAAGAGCAATGTTTTGAGACCCGAACCGGAGGAAGAACCGGAGAAGAGACCGGGCAGACGGATCACCGTTTAAAACCGCTATCGAACTGTGATGTCATAAATACATATGTTGTAATATTTAAACAAAGAAATATGGGTTAAAAAATACAAAAAAAAAATCCTAAAAAAATTATTAAATACTCTACAAATACGAAACAAATATTAATTCCTCATGAATGTGGTAACAATATACGTCTTTATTATATTAATCTTCGTTTGCATTAGCAAAAAGTACAAAAGATTAAATAAGAGATTTGACAAAGTAATTAAAAACGTACAACATATATAAAACATTAAATATAATAGGTGCATCATGCTAATGTGGTATGGCATACAGTACACTATCATCTCCCTTAAGCCTGTGAAGTGTGTGAACTGTGAACTACCCAATACACTGATACAGCCGTCCAACTCCCACCATTTCTCTTTGAAGAGGCGTTTAAAAGAAAAAAAGAGAGAGGCGTGAAGAACAAATTCCGAACCAAAATTGAAGAGGCGATTAAGAAGAAAATGCCAAAAACCCATTTTGAAGGGACGTGATCGTGAAGACAGGAGTTCTTGAAGATTCAGTCCGAAGCATAAGCTACTTCTGTGGAATCTCACCAGATTTGCTACTTTCCATTCCCTCTGTTCAAAATATGACGTAAAAGGTTGAATTTCCCCTTCTCTTTCTTCTTTTTTCTTCACTGGCTGGTCCAATTCTGCAAAGGGATCAGATCCAGAGAGAGGGGTCCGGTGTGGGTTTTAAAAAACTGTTTAAGAGAGAGGGAGAGATTGCAAAGAATACCTCTCGACTCAGTCCCTGAGGATCTGCTCGATCTTCTCGCACTTTCCGACGAATTCTCCTGGCTCGACTTCTTCGGTCCTACCCTGCTTTTTAATGAGCTTCTTGCCGTGCGTGCTGGTTGGCGAGGAGGGTATTGAGGTCTCGTATGGTGGCAGAATAATTCCTGGAAGAATAAACACAACCCATTAGCATACAAAATTTGCACAGGCGAAAGGGCTGCGAGAGAGAGAGAGAGAGAGAGAGGTTGTTCTGGCACTGAAGATACTGTTTACATAAACACATGGATGGTGTGAAAACATGTACGAAACCCTTCACCAGCTTCCTTATCTAACCAACCACGATCATTAAAGCCCTTCACCAACTTCGGTTCAAAAGTCGCACAAAACCATTAAAGAGAGCCATAAATCCAAACCAGCTGTACACATACGAGAAAACAAAGGCCCAGTCCGGAAATACGAACGAACGAAAAGTCGTGTCATTTTTCAAATGAAAAAATAAAGTGTTTTTGTCTATTATTTTTCAATTTTTTTTAAACCAAATTAAAGTACTCATCGTGTACTTTAATTCGGTGCGAAAAAATTTGAAAAATGATACACGGAAGCACTTAATTTTTTTATTTAAAAAAAAAGCAAGAGAGAGAGTGTGGGACAAACAAATAGGAACGGAGGGAGTAGATAGGAAGGATTCCACACTCTGACATGTTCCACTCCGTGTGTACAAGTCAAACGTATGTTCTCCGTCTGTACAAGTCAAACGCACGTTGCTCGCATGGAAGAAATATTCAACAGTTCGTGGAAGGGTTTTTTTACGCAGGTAAACTGTCGGGGAATTTTTGAGAAGAATTTTTGGTTGAGTTTTTAAAAATAAGAATAATGAGACAATGATTAGAGAGAGATAGAGAGAGAAATTAAATAATGCTCCTAAGGTAATTAGTGGAGAGAGAATCTTTTTGAAAAAAAAAATTTGAAAGGGGGAGAAAAAAAAATAAAATAAGGCCTTTTATATTACATAATTCCATTTCACAAAAGGTTTAACTGGCCATTCCTTAAACAGCCAAGATTAGTTTTCCAGAGCAACCGAAGGGGTTAGCCTGGTGGTTAAGTCTTGAGACTTATGACATTTGCACTCTTTAAAGGTCTCAGATTATCTTAACTCCTATGGAGCCGGTTCATATAGAGCTTTGTTCTAGTTCTAAATGATGTTCCTTTTAGTTGACAGTGAAATTGGTCTCCCAGTGTAGTCGAGGGACGTGTAAGTTGACCGTATTTTATTTGTGGTTAATTCTTTGAGGAATCTCATCTTTGAGGAATCTCATCTGACCCTTCCCCCCCCCCCCCCCCCCCCCCCCCGCTCTCACTCTCTATATATACTCCCCTTGCCCTTTTCTGTTTACAACACAAATCATTTTTATCTGAGAGCTACCAAGAGCTAATTTTGCTACAGTAAGTTTCCATTTTCTCTGAACTTTATGAGCATCATATTTAGTTAATTAATTTGCTCACCCATGTTAGACAATTTTCATGCATATTTCGGAATTTTGTACCCTTTCTAGGTGTTAATTTGATGTTCATAGCTGATTTCTGTATGGATTTATATTATTCTACTGCTTGTAATTGGTTGTTTTCCAATTCACTTTTCAGCTCAATCTGTGCTTTTTAGAAACTATGTAGTAATATTAAATATTAATTATAACAATACCTAATCGTTCTTCCATATCATATTTGTTCATAAGAACAAAGAATTGTCACAAATTTACAAAATAACAATTGTCATAATTGTTAATGGCGCTTCAATATCAATTTCCTAACTTTTTAATATTTGAATTTCCTTTTTAAAGAACGGTTTCATATTTACTTTAAAAGAATTTTTTTCGTTTCGATTTTTTGATAATACAAACTTTTGCGAATCTTTCTACTTCGACTTTTGTGGAAATAAAAAATTGATGGTTGAAAAGTATTTTCCAGTGTATAACCAACCGTAAATTACCTAAACAAGCACTTATTGGAATTTTATTTCGCAGAACTAGTCCAGGAAATAAATTAGGCCGAAATAATTACAAAATTCTACTAATTTTCTCTTGCCAATTTCCTATATGACTCTTTTCTGAAACAGCTAGGGAGTATTTCTCGTCAATTTTTTACGAAAAATTATAAAATCTACCCACTGGACTGTCGTTGGGGTTTATATAGTGTATAGGAATGTATGAAAAGTGTGTAGAAAAGTTTTTAAAAAAGTACATTATAGTATTTTTTTTGTCTTCTTGTTGCCTCACTGGTCTGACAACGACCCTTTTTTTAATGATTCATTGTGTGAAACTATATATCTCCTCTTGGAAGCCATGGTAAACATATTATTAACTTCTAATTTTCTATGTACAGAAAGGTTTAAGAAAAGATCCCTCAAGGCCATTCCATGGGCAATTCCAACTCAATGGAGAACTACTCTGTGGTTGCTCCAAGTAAGTTTGTTCTCAAGCTGATAAACAATTGCAGATGCCAAGGTTGTGAAAGAAAGCTGATGAAATTGGTACAAAAAATCCAAGGGGTCCATTCAACATCAATAGATACAAATACATGGCAAGTTACCATTTCGGGCACTGTTGACCCACAAGGGGTCATATGGGTACTCAATAGAAAAAACATAAAAGCAGAACTGTTGTTGGAGGAAATCCCAAGCATGAAGAAAAACCATGAATTAATGCAAATGAAGACTCTGTCAGTACTGCCAGTAGCTGATCAAGAAAATTTGGTAGCAAAAGTGTTGCAAATCGCGGATAATGAAGGGGGGTTGAAAGAAGTGGAAATTACCTTCAAGGCGACATTCAACGGGAAGAACAATGATGATCACTACCGCGGTCCAAAATCACAGGGTCATTTGCACAATTCTTACTATTCTCATTATGAGAATGCAAGTGGTGGCCCTCCTCTGAAGCCGGAGACCCCATGGCAAGGGAATTATTTCCCACCACCAGAGCCGGTGGCTGCTTATGAACCATCGGCTCCTCCTTCGTCATGTGGGTACCCTTACGTTTGGTCATTGTGAAAACTTAGTTTTCTGTCTGTATTTTTTTTTTACACGAGTTTGTTTTTTGTCTGTATTTTTGTTTGAGAAAGATTATAAATGATTTATACAAATAGTAATAGTTTGTACAGATTTTTTGGTGATAATAGCACTTAGCTCAGATTTACAATCATAGCAACTACAACAAACTAAAGTAGCAACTTAACATACAAGGATGACCAAATGTGTAATGGCATATACCAAGAGCCCACAAATGCAGAGTGAAATTCAAAGGGGAAAAGTCAAAGAACTTCTTCATAAGCTTCTGCATAAAGGATAAATGTTTAAATTGCAAAGTGTGCATGTGCTAAAGAAACAGCAGCAGGAAACTACGGCAGGTCATTTACCACTGGAGTAGTAACACAGTAAAAGTTACGATGGACTATATAAGAAAATCAATTTAAAAAGAATTCTAGAATCCCACCAAATAAATGCACAGCCAAAACACATGCGCAATATCAGTGGAATTTAGTTTACAACCCCGATTACCGAAATCAACCAACAAAAGGAAAGAAGAAGAGTAATGGTGATGGCCTTCCACTTCACACATTTTCTCAAAGAAAACCAACTGACATAAACGAAACCAACATGAGTTGGTCATACTCATAGAGAAGGCATCATCAGTATCACTTGAACATTACTCGTTTTGTATTTCTAAAAGCAAAAGTATCAATTACACTTGTATAATCCATTAAGTTATTTTCAATCGATCGATAATATGGATAACCTTTTTATCTTTCTTGTGACATGGTTAATCAGATTTGATCAATTTCAACTTAGAAAAACTTCTTTCTCCTGTGGCAACGGTAACCAGTATAGTCAAAAGAACTTTGTTCGCATTCCATGAATTGGAGAACTATTCTCAATAATATTTAGTTGGTCTTGAATACCAATATTTTCTTGACAGTTTCTAAAGAAATTATCTTATTATATTTGTTGTATTGCAATTGCATCTATTTAATTTTTATATAAATTTGTTGGCCAGGTATGTGGATTATGAGAAGCAATATTTTGAGGGAAAAACCTAGCAAATGTGACACACATGTACCCACACTAACAACCACATCACATTGTCAATTTTTTTTTTTTTTTGGTGTGTGTGTGCAAGCTAGAGAGTAATCTTTGTTTATGGGGAAAGGCACCACATCATATGGCTAACCAAGGTCGTTCCATGAAATTTCTACTTTACCTTTATGCATATAATCGTCCCCTTCCACAAATTGACTTAAACTCAATAAGCCAATGAAATTGGCTCAAATTGGCTTTTTGAGTAGATGTGTTGTGAAAGAAATTCCATCTGACTGTCTAGTAAAGCACAATAAGTTAGTTTTAAGTTTAAATCGATTTTGTGGAACAACACTTTATGAGAATGAACATTGTCATTACTTTCAGTTGAAATGGTCCAAATAAGAACGTGTAATTCAACAACAAATATTTGCCCGTTGGTCCCATAGATAGTGGCACGAATGCAAAATTCTAACCCTAACATAAAACTAGTGAGCCGGCCACAGATAGGCCCGCGACCTAGTGCATGCCCACTGCATCTAATTTCAATCCAAGAATGTCCCGTATGTACCCCTATTTTGTACAATATATTTTTTTTTGCAATTTGTTTTTCTAAATTGGAGATTGAACTTTTATTTGAATGTCAAACTACCCAACGGGTTAGTTTTTGATTATAGTGAAAATGATACAAATTGTGTACGACAAAAAATAAATATTACGTATAGTAGCAGTACTTTTTAGCGTTTGATTAGCACTCACTTTAGCATTTTAACATACCTTTCATTTTCTTGCTTAAAATACAAAACGATGTTTATTTTCCTGTCAATTTCTACGAGACTTGGTTGTTGTTCAATAATTTATTTTCCATGTTGAATTGGTGATCAAATCATCAACCGAACATTCTAAAAGAGAATGAGCTTATATGGAATCCTGAGAATATGGAATTAAGATCCCGGCCGGTTGATTGCTTCCTTGTGTTGACTGATTCTTGCTTCCTAATTGATAGTAACTTAATTGCCTTATTCTGTCCATGATGTCCGGCCGCTAATACAACAAATTCGTTAATTTCCTGACTCTGATATATTCCACTCCGTGTGTTTAAGTCAAGCATGGAAAAAATATACTTCAACCAAGTTTCGTGGAAGATTTTTTTGAGTTTTTTTTTTCGAAAAATCCCTTCAACTATCACTGATTTCTCTAATTCGAACCTGAACTTTCAAAATTCTTTATGTAGTCCTTGAACTACTTACTTTAAGTGCATGTAGTCCTTTTTTTTTACAACAGTTAGTTTTATGGACGGAAAATGTTTTGTGCGCGCTTCACAGGGGATTATTGTCTAAAACCCAAGGGTAAAAACGTCAGCTGCTATTCCCTCCCCATTCATTGACGCCATCTCCTCGAAACAAAGAGGTAAGAGAGAATTATGAATTTGCTGGATGACTTCTTTTGATCCTGTTCATTGACGCCATCTCCTCGAAACTAATTGTTGAAAAATCTCTAGATTTCCAAGCTATTACTGCAAGAAACAAATTAAGCTAGATTCCTTTAATTTATTCTTGGCAAGCAGATTATGGCACATCTCCAACACTGAGTTAGCCATGTCTAACTTTTCTAGTGCTTCTGGTGGTATTATGTTTGCTACATTCAATTATCTTCGGAGGAGGAGGAAAAATTGGTGGCACTCTATTTTGATTGTGGATTTACTTGGGAGCTTGTTATTTGAACTAATAGTTGAGTTTGTGAGAAATCTGTATGAACTAATGGTCGAGTCTGTGTGAGAAATCTGTACGGATATTGAGAGAGAGAGAGTACTGTGTATGGTGCCAATTGGTGTGAGTAAAAGATATGATGTTTTTACCCTTGGATTTTGGACAATAATCCCCTGTGACGCGCACACAAAGCATTTTTCACCCATAAAACTAACGGGTGTTAAAAAAATGACCACATGCACTTCAAGTAAGTAGTTCAGGGACTACATAAAGGATTTTGAAAGTTCAGGTATGAATTAGAGAAATGAGTGACAGTTTAAGGGATGTTTTGAAAAAAAACTCGATTTTTTTTAGGTAAGTGACTTTCGGGGAAGTACAGGAAATTACTACTCCCTCCATCCCTTTTTAAGTGATCTACTTGGGAAACGTGTATTTTGCGGACTTTTAAAAATATACTTTCGCATATCGTTTTTAATTTTTTTGCACCAAATTAAAGTACTCTATGAGCACTTTAATTTGGTATAAAACAAATTAAAAAGTTAGTATATAGAGAAATATGTTTTTTAGGGGTTTGAAATTGCACTGTATTCCAGTATGGATCACTTAAAAAGGGACGGAGGGAGTAGTTCCTTAGCAAGCAAGAATATTAGATTTCGAGAGCAAGTGGAGGGGTTGGCCAAGTGGTCAAGTCTTGGAACTTATGACGTTTGCACTCTCTTAAGATTTTACGTTCTCTTAACTTGGAGCCGGTTCATATAGAGCTTTGTTCTAGTTCTAAATGATGTTTCTTTTAGTGGAACAGTGAAATTAGTCTTCCAGTTTAGTCGAGGGACGTGTAAGTTGACCGTATTTTATTTGTGAACTCATCAAACCCTTCCCCCCCCCCCCCCCCCCCCCTCTCTCTCTCTCTCTCTATATATATATATAAATATACTCCCCTTGCCCTTTACTGTTTACAACACAAATCATTTTTATCTGAGAGCTACCAAGACCTAATTTTGCTACAGTAGGTTTCCATTTTCTCTAAACTTCATGAGCATCCTATTTATTAGTTAGTTAATTTGCTCATCCATGTTAGACAATTTTCATATTTCGGAATTCAATTTGTACCCTTTCTAGGTGTTAATTTGATGTTCATAGCCGATTTCTTTATCGATTTATATTATTCTACTGCTTGTAATTGGTTGTTTTCAAATTCACTTTTCAGCTCAATCCGTGCTTTTTAGAAACTCTGTAGTAATATTAATTATAACAATACCTAATAGTTCTTGTATATCATATTCGTTCATAAGAACAAAGAATTGTCACAAATTTACAAAATAACTTTTGGAAAACTGATATTACTCTCAAATTGTTAATAGCACTTCAATATCAATTTCCTAACTTTTTAATATTTGAATTTCCTTTTTAAAGAACGGTTTCATATTTACTTTAAAAGAAATTTTTTCGTTTCGATTTTTTAATAATACAAACTTTTGCGAATCTATCTACTTCAACTTTTGTGGAAATAAAAAATTGATGGTTGAAAAGTATTTTCCAGTGTATAACCAACCGTAAATTACCTAAACAAGCACTTATTGGAATTTTATTTCGCGGAACTAGTCTAGGAAATAAATTAGGCCGAAATGATTACAAAATTCTACTAATTTTCTCTTATCAATTTCCTATATGACTCTTTTCTGAAAACAGCTAGGGAGTATTTCTCGTCAATTTTTTACGAAAAATTTTAAAATCTTCCCATTGGACTATCGTTGGGGTTTATATAGTGTATAGGAATGTATGAAAAGTGTGTAGAAAAGTTAAAAAAAAGTACATTATAGTATTTTTTTTGTCTTCTTTTTGCCTCACTGGTTTGACAAGGACCCTTTTTTTAATGATTCATTGTGTGAAACTATATATCTCCTCTTGGTAGCCATGGGAAACATATTATTAACTTCTTATTTTCTATGTACAGAAAGGTTTAAGAAAA